>CM031236.1:477650995-478879745 GCA_018340775.1 Taxus wallichiana var. yunnanensis | reverse complement strand
TATCTCCTGACATGACCAAATATAATCAACTCATAGTGGTCACTCGTGAACCCTAGACCCACATCTCATGTTGAGTATCCCTCAAGCACCCCCTTTTCCCCAAGCCACATTGGGAAACCTATGTATGGCCTCCAAACTACATCATCTACTTATAATCCTATTATGGGATTCCTGTAATAATCCTCTCTTGTCACAGTTCTATAACCCCAAACTCGACCACCATCTCATAATACTAATGCTATAGCATAAGCTAACCCATAAGGCCCATGGTATGTGCTCGTTATGCCCAACACTACAAAAAGCGTAACATCAACACCAAATCTCTACCATGTCCTCCAAGCCTATAACTCTCTGTATGTCCGAGTCAATAAATCGGAGCCCAAATGAACACTATCCTATGCTCTAACATATCCCCTACCACTTCAGTCAACATCCAGGAAAACCTACCACTTCTTGAATTAGGTAGGGCATAATAACTAATACCAATAATCATCACTTTGTAACCAAAGTTCGACCATCCTCATTGTCACTAAAAATAAACCATAGGCAAAACCCCTTACTGAATATACCACATATAGGGCATCATCTCCATACAAATGCTGCGTAGTGGCACCTTTGCCTGCCTTATCTATAATATATACATGCTCACCCTAAACTAGTAATCACAGGATCCTGTGAATGTCCTCAAAGGTGATGGTCATCTCACTTGTCGGTAACTGAGAAGGTGCTTGCAATATGATCCCACCTCTTAAATAAAGCAAAAATAAACCCATATCCCAATGGATACATTTATAATGACACATCCCTCCCAAACCAACTTCTTATGGATGTCCCGAACATCCTCTTATAGATGCTCACGATACTATCCAATAACTTTGGGATCTGATCCAGTGTAGTCAATTGATCCCTCACTTGCATCTATAAAAAAAAAATTATCAGACACAACTCATCAAAATCACACTACACATATTAAAATCATGCTTCTTATTACTAGCTCACAAGAATCCCCAATGATTCTATTGAATCACTGGCGATTCCTTCTAATCTCATGCAATTCTTTGAAATCGTTAGCAATTTCATAAGAAATTGCATGCAATTTCCATGCGCTTTCCTCGTTTATAAAAAAACACAAAATAAAACAAAAATAAATTCAAAAATTCAAAAAATCCACTTACCTCTACTAGGGTGGGTCTTTGATGTCGCTGACCACCTCCGGTTGCCTCCATCGCTCTAAAAACACTAAAAATTTTGAATATCAAGGTTTACCAAACATTTTTTCTCTCAAAATCACATTAACACCAAATTAACCCCCATGGGCTATTTTATATCAATTTTTTACCATCGTCTGGATTATAGGTGATCTGTCTAATCTCCAATGATTCCATAAATCACGACGGTCCTAGGTAATCACAAACGATTACTCTCCCTTTATCCAAAGAATCCTTGTTTGATTTCCAAACCTTTTCAAAAATTTAATTTTAATCATTATCCCTACATTTTGTATGCTTTGACCTATTCAATGAGTCCTACGAATTTACACATCCCTCATAAAATTACACTGTTTCAAGGCATGTGCTTCATTTTTTAGGCCCTAAGGCCCTCTTAAAATCCATATTCATTCTATTTATATAGATCTTTTGTTTATGAATCCACCATGGACTTCATAGCCTCTCATGAACCTTTTTTTCTTACTACCTCCTTTGAGTCATATGTCTATAGGTTGAGAACCCATTTGTTCCCTATCACTTGACTTCTTGGTCACATAATCCTACCTTTGTGGCAACACATTTCATACTAATCCCATATTTCCCAACACACCATGGATTCTATAGCTTTCTAGGAACCTTTTCCCACCACTTCCTATAAGTCATACATCTATAGGTTGAGAACCCATTGGTTCCCCTATCACTTGAATTCTTGGTCGTGTAAGCCCACCTTTGTGGCAATGTATTTCATACACGGTCTTGGGAATCCTAAATTGAAACACATCTAGTCACATATGAAATATTATGCAAGCCTTTTTATCCACCAATCCATTCAAACCAGTGAGCATTGCACTTTGTCATAATGACCCCCAATTTGAGGGGGAGCACCTTTCAACACAAATCCAACCATCTCACTCATTTTTGTCTAGTAGTTTGTCTATTACAAACCACTTGACAAAAAGTGGAAAATGTAGACATTAGTTTTTAGCACCCCTTAGTGACCTATCCATACAACTCGTATTCATTTATCAAACACTATACCTAAGTCTGAAATCTCAGTCTACCCCTGTAACATCCATTTCCTCCCTTAAATTGTCATTTATCTCTCTTAAACCTCCTAAACCACTTAAATATATTTTATGCTAGTAAGGAAAAAAGTGCCACAACCTCCTCAACATACTCCTACTCGTCTTAATTTCATCCTTAACCCAAAACTCACCATTTTGGAAGTGGTTTCAACCACTTTCAAGTGAGTTTCCCCACTTTTCTCATATCGCTAGTGATTCTAAATAATCATCGGTGATTCTATATAAACTCATCAATTGCCTTTGAATCATGATCCATAGATAATATAACAAAGCTCTTGTAATTTGGATACTAAGATGACGTCACTAAAAACATCTAGACATCCTTTACATCCACATCAAGACTTTTGGGAATCTCACACCATCGTAAGGTCCTCTGAATCATTCACCATTTGTGTTTCGCGTCATAATCAAGGTACTATTTTATCTCTACACTTTCATTTTTCTACGCTCCCCCTTGAGAACAACTCAATCATCAAAACATGAATCTCAAGTCTCAATTATCATTTATTTAAATCATATCATTTCCATAGCAATCACTAGCAATTCTATTTAATCGTGAATGATCCCCCTAAATCGCGCACAATTCTTATTTTCATAGCCTTTTATTATATGTTGCACATTTTTAATCATTATCATGATCTATCTTTTGGTAATCTCTTGATGTCAAGTGGCCTTTGTCTATAAATGACCTTTCTAGGTGAAGGACATCTAATCAACAACCTTTATGACCTCTTGATCATCTCCCATCCCTTTTCCTAGATCAATATGACATAACATAAGTATTGAGCCTTTGCGCCATCGTCCCGACACCAAATCCATATGACATCGAGGATCAATAGGATATCATCTAAGAAGAACAAGATGTCACCAAGAAAGAGTGGATCAAGTACTTTGAGGAACTTTATCTTTCCACAAACCTAGCCTAGGCCATCTACTACGCATAACGAGATCTTTCTATCCCCATAAAAGGCTGATTTTGTTCCATCATTATATTGTATAAATATCACAATCCTTATAGTATTATATGTTTCATCTTTTATCACTTGATTGTCTTAAAGTGAATTAACACCCTTCAAAAGAATCCCTTTGGATTCTTGGGATTGGCCTTTTCCAAGCAATTCGCCTCATATCTATCTAATCTATCTCTCGTCAAGTTATTTATTTGTGTGCAAGTTTCTTTATTTTTTTAGGAGTCTCTCGTGCCCATTTCTACCCGTACATCTTGATATTTTTTGATATAATTATTGTTAAAAGTTAATATTTTTTTGAGTTTTGGCGATTTATTTTAGATAATAGAAGTGAATCAAAATCTACCACAAACACATCAACTTGTGTAAAATATTTAAAGTGTGTAGAATCTCTCAAAAGGAAGAGAGTGTTGTTGAATCCAAAAAGGTATATAATGAACCCATGCAAAGGAATTATTTATTTAATACCACATGTAAATCTAGAGGTAAGTGTTGCAAGGTTATTATTGATAGTGGTAGTACAAAAATCTTATTCTAAAGAGATGGTGTAAAAGCTTTGTCTGAAGAAAATTTCACATCGATTCTCTATAGGGTGTAGTGGATGTTAAAGGACATTGGTTGCTTATGTGTGAGAAATGTAATGTGCACATAAATATTAACACATGAAAAAATGAAGTTATGTGTGATATTATGCACATAAACATATGACATGTGTTACTTGGATGACCTTGGTAGTTTTACGAAGTTGCATCATGATGGACATGCAAATACTTGCACTTTGGTGAAGGATGAATGAAAGTATAATTTGAATTCTTTGAAGGATGTAAGTGTAAAAGTGGAGAGGAAACCACAAATATTGTTGATTTTAGGGAAGGAAATCTTGAACAAGGTGAAAGGGGATAATTAATGATTCAAATTCATTCTAAAGTTCATAAAGAAAACATGGGAAGGCATAGCTATGTAGAAAGGAGAAATTTTTACATGAAGTGAAAGATATGTTATATGAGTTTGAGGATATCATGTCTCAAGATATATTATATGTTTTACCACTTAATCACAACATAAATCATTATATGGATCTAATTCTAGGGTCTACTTTACTAAACAAGGATACATCTAGGTATACTTGTATTGAGAATGAGGATATGAGAAAATAAGTACAATAATTGCTTGAGAAGGGGTTGGTAAAAGAGTTTTTAGCTTGTGCCTATTATATAGGAGGTGAGTGGAGGATGTGCACTGATCTATAGATATAAATAAGATTAACATAAAGTATAGATTTCCATTTCCATGCATAGATGATTTTTTGGAATGTTTAAGTGGAGAAAGATACTTCATAAAGATTAACTTGGAGAGTGGATATCACTAAATGGGGATAAGAGAAGGTGATGAATGGAAAACTAATTTCAAAATGTATAATAGTTTGTAAGAGTGGTTGGTCATGTAATTTGAGTTAACCAATGCACTGATCAAATTCATTCTATTGATGATCAAAGTGTTGAAGCCATTTGAAGGAAAATTTGTCATTGTGTATTTGGATGAGATTCTAATCTTTGGAAGAATGCAAGAAGATAACATGGTCTCTTTGCAAAAGGTGTTAAAAAAATTGTGTGAGGAGAAGCTAATGGAAAATTTGAAGAAATATAGTTTTGTATAGGAATAATTAGTGTACTTGGTATTTTTAATATCTCAAGAAGGATTGAAGATGGATCCTAAAAAGGTGTGAGATATAGTTGAACAACCATCACCAAATAATGTTATAGAAGCATGAATTTTCCATAGTTTGGAAATGTTTTATTTGATGTACATTACCGATTTCATTGAGATTTGTGTATTTATATCATAGAGGTGATGTGAGTAGATAAGAAAAAAATTGTAGACCACAAATATAGAATATGGATTTTAAAAGTTAAAGGAGGAGGTCACATAGTACCTAGTATTGGCCTTTCCCAATTTCAATAAAGTATTTCAGGTTGATTGTGATGTGAGTGGAATATCCATTAGAGAAGTGATGAATTAAGAAGGAATATCCATCACATATTTCAATAAGAAACTTACAAGAAGGAAGCATGTAGTTTTCAATCAAGATTTTTATGCCATATTGCAGTTCTAAAAAAGAGGCACTACTAATTTCCTAAGGAGTTTGTGTTGTACATTGATGACCAAGCACTAAAATAAATCAAAAGTCATGGTAAACTAAATCAAATACATGTGAAATAAGTTAAATTATTGTAGAGTTACTCATTTTTCTTGAGGCACATAAGTGGGAAGTCAAATAGAGTTGCATACGCATTGAGTAGAGGATGTGCCTTCATGAGCGGGATGAAAGTATAAATAGTAGGGTTAAAGGTTATAAAGGAACTCTACATGAAAGGTGAGGAATTTATATAAGCATGGAGAGCACATGAAGAACCAATAAGCATAAAAAATAAAATTGTGTTCAAATTATTTAGTGCAAGCAAGGATTGTTATTTAGAGGATCAAAATTGTGTGTACCACAAGGATCAATAAGGGAAAAATCACTCTAAGAAAAATATTACAGGAGGATTAACATTTCACTTTGAGATAGATAAGATTTTGGTGCATGAGTGAGAGATACTATTTTCCATGGATGGCTAAGATGTGCATAAATATATTCAAACATGCAAAGTTAGTTCAAAAAGGGGAAGAGTAAAAATGAAGGGTTATATCAACCAGACCATTGTCGATTACTTGAGAAAATTTTAGAGCATCTAAATATAGTTTTTGTGGATTTACGTAGAATGTATAACAATTGTGATTCTATTTTTTCATTGATAGATTATAAAAAATGGATCATTTTATTGTTTGTAAGAATACGATGTTATGCGTATAACTAACTTGTTTTTAGGGAAGTTGTGTATAGATTTTCTTGAAGTATTATGTCTAAATGAAGCACTAATTTTATGGGTCATTTTTGGCACACATTGTGGAAGAAAATGAACATGAAGTTATAATTTAGTTTTTCCTATTAACTACGAGACAAATGGTCAAAGATAATGTTTTAACAAGATCCTTGGCGATTCATTACAATGTTTGGTCAAAGAGAAGTTAGGGACATGAGATTCAGTCCTTACACATGTAGGGTTTTCTTATAATAATTATGTGAATAAGAGCATTAGAAGTCACCTTTCCAAATTTTAGCCCTTTTTACCCACTCAAATGTTATGTACACTGACACCTCATCTAGTCTAGCTAAATGCTCACCCAAAGCGTGCACAACTACCAGGTCCCCCCTTTGTGTTTACTTGACAAGATGTTAGCATACATATCCATAATAACTATCAACCATGCAAGTATAAACTATTACATACATGTTATCATGGAAACACATATAACAAGAAGGCATGCGAGATTAGTTAATGATCAATATTAAATGCACCATGAATTCACTGGCTTCATAAATGTCAATGATAATAATCCATCCTTCATGATCCATTATAATAAAGTCTTACATAACTTGGAAACTATTTACATTAGTATACCAAGGTGCTAGAACATGCGCACATGTGCAAACATCAAACCCTAGCATAACAGACTCCACAAATTGATAACTAAGGATATGTACCAAAACAATGGCATACAAAAAATAAATATAGGGGTGGGGGCTTTCCCTTCACCACCCATGCACGCTCCTGATAATAGGCATGCACAAATATAGATTACATACATGATTTTTCAAACTAACTAATAACTATCCTATAAACAAGACTTGCTTGAATCCTATTGTAAGCTAGGAAAAATGCACTACTAACAAGGAAGTAAAATACCAATAATCATACCTCCTCCTTCGCGTTACAGTAAACCTTAGAATGGGCTAGGAAACTTGGATTGAGCCTCTGATTGTGATATGTAGGTGCTTTTCTTCAAGATGGAGCAAGACCTTCCTGCAACAACGATCCTCTTACTTTGCACCAGATGGGAAAAAGGATTATGAGGCTATTTGGGCATTAGGACGAGGCAAAGGATGTTCTTTGCTCAAAGGATGCAAAAACTTAGATAATGCATTCAATTTTTTCTCAGTGTATTTAGAGGGGAGGGGTAAGGTTGTATTTATAGCCTGGGGGAGTGATTAACTTAGAGTAATTTAAGTAATCATGGTTTGAAAATGTGGGTAAGATTAAGTGAGTGGTTTGAAAATGTGGGCAAGATTAGGTGAGTGGTTTGAAAATGTGGGCAAGATTAGATGAGTGGGGGCCACAAAGAATGGGTGAGGATTTGAATTATATTTTTAATTCATAAGTGGAGGATTTTAGGTGAGTGGGGACCACGAAGAATGGGTGAGGATTTGAATTTGAATTTTTAATTCAATAGTAGAAAAACATGGAGAATAATGACATGTGGTGAGGATTGGGTTATTTTTGGATTTTGAAATGGATAATTAATCAAATTATATTTGATTAATTCAAAGTGTATTTTTGTGGGAAATGAGGAAGGGGAATTAATTGATTTAGGACAGATGTGAAATTAGGGTGTCTACATTTGCCCCTCTTTGGAAGGGTACTATGAAAGTAGTGTCCTTTCAAAGAAAATAGATGGGATGGGGAAGAATTCAATCTACTTTTCTTAAGCAAAAGGTAGAGAGAATGTTTGTTGGGGAGAATAGAAAGTGGTGAGTGACGGATGTCATAGTATCCTCCAAGACAAAAATGTCATGAGAAGATGTGATTATGGATAGATGTGGTGATGCCCCCTCGAGAGGACTGACGAGAATGGAATATACAACAAAACTCTTGAAAAGAAGAGAAATGAATTATGCGGAGAAGAGGACGATAATGGAGTGGAAGAGACTGGAATGACCACATGATGCAAATGGAGAAAGGATTCAATCAACCTTGAATGCTAGGTGTGAGGGTGTGTGGGAAAGAGAAAAGGGAATGGATAGGATTGGGGGTTGATTACGAGAAGAGTAAGGGAGATAGGGGAGGGGAAAAAAGAATGAAAGAGGTAGAAATAAGAGAGAGGGATGATAGGGGAAGAAGGGAATGATGAAGGACAAACAAGGCAAAAATAGGAAAATGACAGAGTAGAGGGTGAAGGGATAAAATAGAGAGATGTGTAAAATGAAGGAAGCAACAGAGATAGTAAAGAGGGATGCGTGAAAGTGAAAGAAATGATAGAGCTGAGAAAATCAGGAAACATGGAAAGGATAAATAAGGAGAAAACGAGGTGGGAGTAGGGGGTGAAATGGATGAAAATGGAAAGAGGATGAAAGAAGAAGTAGAACGGAGAAAAAAAAAAACTATGAGGGGTGAGGAAAGTGTGAAAAAGAATAGAGAAAAGAAGAGAAACAGATACAAAATGAACAAAAAGGTAGGGGTGGTAGAGAAAAGGAGAAGTGGTCAGAAGAAACATGAAAATTAGGGGAGAGGAAAGGAAGATAGAGTGAATACAGGGAGAAGATTGAAGGAATTGTGTCATTGCGAGGAAGACCAAGGCAAAGAATATGGAATAGACCATATGGAGATGCATGTGGAGGGTGGTATGATAAAAAAGACAGGACAACGCTGAAGAGCCAGGTTATCGATGGGGAAGTAAGGAGGAAACATGATGGAAAAAGGGGAAGAAGACGATACAGGGGAAGGGAAATAAGATGAGGGGTGGGAGAGAGAAGAGGATAACAAAGAAAATGATGTAGAAAGAAGGAAATACAGAAAGGGGGTAATAAGTGGAAAGGGAACAATATAAGGAATGTTCAGAGAAGAAAGAGGGGAGGAATGACATTGATTGGAAAAGATGCGAGAGATGCATGAAATGAGGATACTAGGATGACGAAAAAATTAAAAAAAGATGTATGATGAAGACAGTAAAAATATTGAAGAGGGAAAAAGAAGATGATGAGAGATGGGTAAGAAGCGACAAGAAATGGGTGGGATTGAGGGAAAAAGAATAGGAGAGAAAGAGAATGGGGGATAGAAGAGGCAAATGCCAATGAGGGGATGTTAGGGAAATCTCCCTTACAATGAGTGGTGGGGAAGGGTGAGAGAAAAAATGAATAAAATGAGAAAGCTAATGAGGATTGGAAAGGGTAATGCCAACAAAGGGACATTAGGAAATCTCCCTTACAATGAGTGGTAGGCTTAGAGGAGGGAAGGAATGAAGGGAAACTCTAGAAGGTCCAAGGGAGTGAATGAGGTCGTGTGGAATGAGGATTGATGATTTTTAGGGAAATCCCACTTATAATTATTAGCGTGGGAATAGAAGATGATGATGAAAGAATGATAGAGGAATGTTAACAATAATGGCGAATGCGTGTGTGGGTAGAAATGTGGGGGATTTGAGAAGATGAAGTGGAAAGAGTAAAGAAAATGGGAGGGATGAGTTGGGACTAGGTGAAAGCGAGGAGAGGATGTAGGTGATGAGGATGAATGAGGTGAGGATGAAGAACCAAGACATGAAAATAATGGGAAGAAACAATATGAAGGATGATGGATCAAGAAGGGGAAAATGGGGGAAAAGAATGTGATTGTAGGTGGAAGAGATTAGATGTATGTTGTAAGAGGATATGTGGAGAAAGGATAATAGGAGGAGGGAAAAGTGGGTAGTAGGAGATACCAAGTGGAATAAGTGATCAACAAAGTGAACAAAGAATGAGGCGGGGAGAAGTTCATGATGACAAGTTAAGTGTAGGGAGGACCTTGACATAAGATTGTCATGTGACAGAAGTGGTTAAGTAAGATTGCCAAACGAGAAAAACTGGAGATCACAAGTGGTCAAGCAAGAAGTGGTGTTTGTGAGAATGGAAAAGGAGGTGAAAGGATGTGATAATGGGAATGCCGGGAAAAAGTGAAGGGTGAAGGGTGTATAGTGATGGGAAAAGTCAAGGAGATGATCATCCTTAAAAGGGACTCTTAAGTGAGATCGCCATGCCGGGTGAGTGGTTAAGTAAGATTGCCAAGCAGAGGAGGGTGATAGTGGTGGTAAAAATATGTGATGATGGGGAATGAAGAGGAAAGATGGATGGTGAGATTGTAGAGTGATGAGTGAGTGTAAGATGACATGTCATGCTTAAGATAATCTCTTAAGTAAGATCGTCATGCTGTCGGAGAGGTTTCGTAAGATCACCTAACCGACAGGGATGATATACAAGGAGAAATACAAAATGATATTGGGGACAAGGGTGGAATGGTAGGTTGAAGATGATGATCGTGATGAGAGGTGGGAGAAATAAGATGGGATGGGGAAGGCCATAGGGCAAATCAACCTTAAGTGGAAGTCTTAAGTAAGATTTCCATGTAGCCGGAATGGTTAAGTAAGATCGCCAAGCTGAAGAAGAAGAAGGATGAAGATAGAGTTGGTGGGAATAGGGTATGACAAAATGGACTGAAGGGGAACCCTCAAGTGAATTTTCCATACTATGAGAGCATATAAGTAGGATGACTAGGCATAAGACGGATTTGGGGAAGGATGAGAAAAGAGTGAGTGAGGTATGCCTGATTAGAATAGGATACGAGATGAGGTGATAACAAGAAAGAAAGGAAACAAAGGAGTGTAACATGAATGGATGAAGGAATATATGTAGTGAAGGGCGAGAGAGTGTGAGGGGAATCCTTAATTGGGATGCCCGCGTGGTGAGAGTAATGATGCGAGAATGAGAAGCAAAAGAGGTGGAATGGGAAGATGTGTGTGGTGGTGAGTGTTGTTTGATGAGAGGGGAGGTGGTGAAGAAGCTTCTATAGCGGGAAGATCTTAGGGAGAGGGTAAACCTCCACCGAGGATTCCATATAGAAGGGGTTATTAAGTAAGATTGTCAAGTGGGAAGCAAAAGGTGAAAGGAAAGAATACAAATGGGTGAGAGGGGACAAGAATGGTGAGAAGGGTAATATGGGGATAAGTGGCGGAGGAGTAAAAATGAGGAGCGAGGATGAATGGATCAAATACATGGTGAGCATGGTGGGGGAGGAGGAGTTGTTGGATAGTGAATGCTACTTGAGAAAGATCGTCAAGTAGGATTCACAAACTACAACAGTGATCAAGTAGGATTCCCAAACTGGGAATGTATTAGTATGGGTGAATGGATGGGGTGCAAAGTAAGATGTTGATCATGCAGGAAGATACTCACGTGACGAAAAGCATCTTAATTTTAATATAGCACATAACAGATGCATCGTGATATAAAAGATCAGGATGACTAGACTGTAATATGCGTGATAGCATAGACAGGGGCCATAAAAAGGTTTGATGCCCCAATACAATATACAAATGGAAGAGAGCATAGATAGAGGCCATCAAGAAAGTATGATGCCCCAGTACGACATGCAATCAGATAACATAAGAATATTAGAGAGAACACCAGGATACATAAAATCAAGATGCCCCTATAATATATCAAGATACAAGAAAGTAATTAATAATTTATAACTAATAATGCAACACAAGAACCAATAAACATATCCCTAACATGTTCCACAGTGAGGATTGATCGGATGTGCCCCCAAGTAGGGGTACGAGGACATAGTAAAGTATTGGGTCATTGTCCTCAAACAAGGAAGCAATGAGAGCCGGATTTGCCCCAAGCGAGGATTCATGCGAGGAGAAGTGTTTTGAATTCGGTAGTCATAAAGTGATTGGATCATCCATTGGGGATAATAGTTCAAAGGTTGAATTGTGTTGGTATTTTTAGAGTTTTGTGATTTTACAACATTTTTGTTTTTGTTTATGATATATATATATATATATATATATATATTTTCTAATGTTTTTTTTTTAGATTTTTGATAATCGTTTCTATTTTTTTTTTTTTATTTTGAATTTTTTTTTGTGACGATTTTCAAATGTGTTCGGATTTTTGACGATTCTTTCTAATGTTTTGGATTTTTGACAAGTTCTAATTTTTTTGTTAGATTTTAGATGATTGTTTCTAATGTTTTTGGGTTTTTGACGATTTTCAAATGTTTTTAGATTTTGGATTTTTACATTGTTTTTAGATTTTTGACGATTTTCACACTATTTGTGGATTTTTACACTTGTGATTGGCAATTTATGGACCAGAGTGCAGACTTATTTTTGAGAGGTGATAAACCAAGATATTATCCGTATGTACTGTGTTCCATGTGGTAACTTATGCTCGGAATAACACAAATTCTCTTTCCATTGGTAGGATATGGTGGTGATGATATGATGAAAAAAAGTCCAACTCCATTCTTGACTCCACACAACTAGTAAGATGTGTGGGCTCATCACCGAGAATCAAGAAGGACATAGGAGGTAGATAATGAATATAGAGACAAATGCTAACAACAATCCCTTTGGGAAATTGTGACTCCATTCTTCATAACGATAATGAACCAGTTTCAAAAATAGATTTCACTTTATGAGTCACGTGTTAGACTTAAGATAGTTATGTGGCTTGCTGATTGGTAAGATATGAGGTGAAGGGATAGTTCTCTCTTCACTTAGGCATCTAAATTACTTCTTTGGGGATTCTATAATTTGTAAGCACTGTAAGATTTTGTATTTTTGAAATGACTCCCTATGCCTTGCCCCATGCTACTAGTGAGAAGCAAGGGCTCATCACCAAAGGCAAAATATAGGTGAGTGAATTCCCTTTTTGTCTTTTTTTTTTTTTTTTGAATATTTTGCAATATTTTTATGTTTTTATGAGAATGACCCTCTACACTTTGCCCCATGCCACTTGTAAGAGGCAAGGGTTTATCACGAAGACAAGACGTAGATGAGTAAGGGCACCTTCCTCCATTCCCAGTCTCACACTACCAGGAAGAAGTGTGGGCTCAACACCAAAGACTATGAAGGATGAAAGATGTGACAATGAATTATTCATAAGTTATTGAATTGATGGATTTTTACAATAGTGCTTTGTATTTGGGAAGGAATGTCTGCCCCCAATCTTAGCCCCACATGACTAGTAGGACGCGAGGGTTCAACACCGAAGACTGAGATGGACAACCAAACGAACTGGTAAAGAAGTTTAGAGCTTTGTTATGAAAGAGAGAATGTCTTTGAAGGGAATATATTACCATCAGTAAGCTTCTAGGTATGACCATAGGTGAAAGCGACTAAAAATGGGAGATATTATAAGAAGTATGATACTCACAAACTTAATAGGATTTATATTAGCACTTGTCTCATGATGATAAATATGAAGATGTGATTTTGATAATAAAATATCTACCAATGGAAATGAATAAATTTAAATTATTTAGAGATAAGCAAGACAGAAGGAACAATGTACACATTGTTTCCCAGAATAGTGAACATCTCAAGGATAAAATTTCTTTAAATGAACTGCATTCATTGGTTCATCAAGATCTTGACCATCTTCAGTGGCCAATTTATAGGCTCCAGAGCCAAATTTAGCTATAATTACATAGGGTCCTAACCAATTAGGCTCAAATTTTCCTTGTTTTTCTCATTCTTTAGTGGTATTCTTTTGATTTTCTTTTAAAACGAGGTCACCAATTTTGAATTCTTTGGTCTTACCTTTTTATGATAATTGCGTTGCAGTCGGTTTTGATAGACTTGAAGATGATTGAGAGCATTAAGTCATTTTTCATCGAGAAGCTCAAGCTCTTGAAGCCATGACTGTCGGTATTCATCCTCATTAATTACATCTTTAAGGGAGATCCTCAAGGATGGGAGTTCTATCTCAATAGGTAAAATGGCTTCACAACCATAAACAAGGGAAAATGGGGTGGCTCCGGTAGGCGTGCGGTAAGATGTACGGTAAGCCCAAAGAGCGGGGTAAATTTGAGTATGCCAATTACGTCCATGGGTGTTGACAATCTTTTCCATGATGGATTTTAAGGTCTTATTGGTTGCTTCCACTTGACCATTACCCTGAGGGTAGTATGGAGTGGACCATTTAAGTTTGATGTGAAAACGTTTGGCTAGGTCTTTTACATCCTGGTTTTTAAATGATTTTCCATTATCTACAACCAGAGCGGATGGAATACCAAATCGACATATGAGATTATTAAAAATGAATTTCGATATTTGGCTACTGGTAACATAAGTGAGAGGCATAGCTTCTACCCATTTAGTGAAGTAATCAGTAGTGGTAATGATGAACTTATGTCCATCGGACGATGTTGGTCTGATTTTACCAATGAGGTCAAGTCCCCATTGAGAGAAGGGCCATGGTGTGGTTATCGATTGTAATGCCTGGGAAGGTGTGTGGATAATATTTCCATGCTTTTGACATGCTTGACAACGTTTGACAAAATGACATGCGTCACTTTCCATGGTGGGCCAATAATATCCAACTCGTAGGATTTTCTTGGCTAAGGCGATACCATTCGTGTGTGCTCCACAGATACCAGAATGGACTTCAGCTAAGACACTCGAGGATTCTTCCTAATTAAGACATCAGCGGGTGCCATCATATCCTCGTTTATAAAGAGTTTATGCTAAAATGGTGTAACGAGAAGCACGTTGTGCTAAAGCATGTTTATGCATTGGTTTCATGTCGACATAAAAATGTTTTATCACGAATGAAGGTATAAAGATCATGGTACCAAGGGTTATTCGGACCCACGATCTCACATACCATAGTGTTTTTAGGAAGATCATAGGCATGCATTAAGAGATGTTCAACGAGAAAATGTGCCTGGGGTTGACTAGATGTGATTTCTAATAGGGATCCGATGGTTTCCATAGCGTCGATAGATTTATTATGAATTCTGGGATTTGATCAAAGCTAATTAATCGAAAATAGCTTCAAAGACTATCCACCATGCATTTATATGGGATAAGTTTTTCATCCTTGACCTGGTATTCATCGGTAACTTGCTTGATGATAAGTAAAGAATCACCAAATACAACTAATTCTGTAAGATTCCAAGATATAGCTAGTTTTAATCCTGCGATGAGAGCTTCATATTCTACGATATTGTTGGTACATGGGAATGCTAAGTGAAATGATTTGGGGATAACATGTCCATTGGGTGTGATAAGAAAAATACTAGCCCTTGAGCCATGGAGATTACAAGATCCATCAAAAAATAGAGTCCAAGTTGGCGCGATGTCTATGTGTAGAATATCTTCATCAGGAAAAGAGAACTGAAGTGGTTCTGTGCCAGGAAGGGGTGCCTCGGCAAGTTGGTCTGCAAGGGCTTGTCCTTTAATTGCTTTCTGCGAACAAATTCAACATCGAATTCACTAAGTAATACGACCCAACTAGACATTCTTCCCATGAGAATGGGTCTGGACAACAAATACTTGAGAGGATCAATTTTGGCAATCAACTTAGTTGTGTGATTGAGCAAGTAATGACGTAACTTATGGAATGCAAAGGCGACCACTAAGCATACTTTTTTGATTTGGGAATAACGTACTTCATGCTCAATAAGTGTTCGACTAAGGTAATATACAACATGTTCTTTTTGCTTGATCGTTATGTTGTGCTAGTAGAGCTCCTATGGCATGTTCAGTGGCAGATGTATAAAGCAACATGGGTTTATCACAACTGGTGACATAAGAACAGGTGGACTAGAGAGGTATTCTTTTAACTTAGCAAAAGAGTCTTGGCAATCGTGGTTCCAGTGAAAGTGTGCATCTTTCTTGAGTAACTGATTAAAGTGATGGCACTTATCAGCCAACTGTGATATGAAATGCCGAATAGATTGTATCTTTCCCTGAAGACTGTGTAATTGTTTTAGGTTTTGAGGAGGAGGCATTTCCATAATGGCTTTGACTTTGGCAGGATCCACTTCTATGCCTCTTCGTGAGACAATAAACCCTAATAATTTACTAGAGGTTACTCCAAACACACATTTCTTTGGGTTAAGATGAACCTTATACTCGTGTAATCTATCAAAAATGTGTCTCAACACACTTGGATGCCCTATTCATGTTTTGGATTTTGCTAATATATCATCAACATAATCTTCCATGATATCATGTAACATGTCATGGAAGATGACAGTCATTGCTCGTTGATAGGTGGCACCAACATTTTTCAAGCCGAAAGGCATGACCTTATAACAAAAGGTGCCCCATGGTGTAGTAAATGTCATTTTATGTTGATCCCCTTCAACAATATGTATTTGATTGTAACCAGAGAATCCATCCATTAAGGAGAGCATTTCATGGCCTGTCGTAGAATCAACAATCATGTCTATATTTGGCAAGGGAAAGTCATCTTTGGGACAAGCCTTGTTGATGTCACGGAAGTCTGTGCATATTATGATGCGGGAGTTTTCTTGGCGATGGGAACTATGTTAGATATCCATGCCGAATAATCAATAGGTTTGATAAAGTTAGCTTCCAAGAGTTTCTCGAGTTCGACTTTGACAAGCAATGCAACTTGGGGATGCATTTTGTGTAGTTTTTGCTTTACAGGTTTTGCATCCGGATGTACCACAAGATGGTGTACTACAAGAGATGGGTCAGGCTGGCATGTCCTTATATGTCCATGCAAATATATCTTGGAATTCAATAAGGAGTGTTGTGAATTCCATGCATTCTTGGTCAGACAGACTAATGCCAAGTTGTAAAATTTTTGGTTGTTCGGTGGTGCCAATGTTTATGTCTTTTGTTTCTTCTACAAGCATTTTAGATGTATCCTTTTTGAGAAATGATGCTAATGGTTGATGTAGGTCATCGGTGTCGGGTGTTTTAGGTGAGTTGGTACAAGATTTTGGTGTGTAATGTTGGGATTTTTATTGACATGTTTGTTGGATAGGGTGGCGGTGAGATTTTGACTATGGGAAATCCTCTGTTTGCACTTCTGATCCAAATTTTCTGAGGGTGAAGGATTTGAATATTTTATCTCTTCACCAAAATAGGCCGATTCATTTAGATTGATTTCAAATCCTTTTCTATGGTCGGAAGTAGGGATTTGGTCATGAGTTCCAAGGAATTCTTTGATGGCTTCATCATTTTGGAACATGTCCATGGCCGCATGATGTGGTTGGCCATGGTCTATGAGACTCGGATGTGTAGGCTCAAAATTGATGACATTAATAGATAAATGTTCAAAGTAAAGATGTGTTTTAGCGAGGTCCTCAAAAAGACTACATGGAGACCTGATGTCATTATCAGAACTGGTGTCATCATTGTCACTTGAAATTATTATGGGAGCAACATCAAACACCTTGAAACCTAGACCATGTTTACCATGATGTTGTGTGTAATTTATCGGGTCTAAACGACCTTGTTCATTTGGACCGAGTCCTTTACCCTTCCATCGCATGTTTTTCATTATTCGGTGAGCTTTGGTAAATTGAGGGGACTCATAACATGGAGCAAAGTCATCATTATATAACCAAGATCCTGAAGAACTTGGAATATGTTCGTTGTCAAGATAACCAAACTTTTTCCAAACTGACTGTCCCATTTGGTAAGTGGGATGGATTCTCAGATGTGGAGCGTTAGGTTTTCCATAGCTATGTGGGGATTTGGTGATATAAAAGGAGTCTTCCATCTTTTGAAATTGATATTCACCACATCTGTGTGTAATGATTTTAAATGTGTGAGATGGGGGACCAATAGGTACCTCATGTGGTGGGGAAGTTAGTTTGGTAGTTTTAAAAGATGAAGAGAATGGGTTATAAGAAGAAGGGGGTGGATTGAAGGATGAAGTTTGGTTATTCACAGGAGGAGGTATCTTAATAGAAGAGGTGTGGTTGGATGAAGAAGGTTGGCTAGGTGAGGAAGAAGATGGTGTGGTGGAAGAATAATTGTTGGAAGAAGAAGATTGATTAGTGGAAGAAGAAGATTGATTAGTGGAAGAAGATGATTGATTAGTGGGAGGAGGACTGGTGGAAGATGGTTGACTAGCGGAAGATAATGGATTGGAAAATGTGTTTTGGTTAGGAGATGATGGTTTCGAGATCATTGTTAGGGAGTGTATCAGGATCAATGCATGTTTCGTTAGGGATTATGTGAGGTGGAGCATATTTATCTGTTGATGGACAATAGTGATCATGTCGATACCATCCTTTGAGGAATCTACAATACTCAAAAGGTTGGGGATCTGCACATAATGTAAATTCCTTGTCCAAATGAGGAAACTTAATACATTGGTGGAATGTTGATGGGATGACTTTCATGGCATGAATCCATGGTCGGCCGACGAGAATGTTATATGCAACTTCTACATCCACCACATGACAAACCATGTCTAAGGTGATGGGTCCAACTTGGAGAGGCAACGTGATTGTGCCTTCAGACTTTCTTTCGCTATTATCATACCCACGAATGGTTATGATATTGTTTTGTAAATCATTTTCAGTGTAACCTAGACAACGTAAAAGTTTCATGGAACAAATATTTAATGTTGATCCATTGTCGATTAAGATGCGCTTGATCTTACGATGAGTTACATAACCCTCGACATATAAAGAATGATTATTAGCGATGTTGGGATTAAGCAGGTCAGTGGGACCAAAAGATAAAATAGGATTGGGGACTATAAGATGTGTAATTAAAGCCTAGAATTGTTGTGAATTGATGTCCTCAGGGACACGAGTGTTATTCAATGTTTGCATAAGGATGCGTTGTAGTGCGGGAGAAGAATTAAGTAGTTCCATGATGGAAATTTGTGTTGCAGTCTTCTCTAATTGTTTGAAAATATTGAATGATGGCGTAGGTTGTGGAGAGGAATTGGTGGTGGAATTAGATGGTGGATTAGGAGGTGATGCGGGGGACGAAGTGGCAGATTTTTTTGTTGTAGGGACCCACATTTTTTTATCTAGTGGTGATCGCATAGTCAATTTTGATCTTTATAGTTGCCACTAAGTCTTGGTCATAATCTATGGTCGAGATGACTGAGTCATACTCGACATTGCTTGATGATTGACCCTTATCTTTTGAATTGTTATCATGGTTAGGGAAGGGATTTTTGAACATGTGAAGTTTTTCATTAGGTGTTTTTGTCTCAGAAGTATTTTCAACTTCTATGTCTCCACGTTCAATCAGGTCTTGGACGTAATGGCGGAGTTGCATGCATCGATCTGTGGAGTGCCCTTTTATGCGATGGTAATCACAATATTCATTGTCCTTATACCAATTTGGTTTGGGTTTCCTTCTTCGAAGGGTTTGATGATGGGATATGTAATCATATTGGCATTTTCCAAATGATGAAAGACACTAGATAGACTTTCTCAGAGGAGTGAACTGTCTTCATCGATCCAGAAGGAACTTCCTTTCTAGGGATAATGATTGGTTGTTTGGATTTTAATGTGTTGATGGGATGGTTTTGACATTTTTGGACATGGTGGGAATCAATAATGCCATCGTTGATGATATTTTGATTTCGGTTAAAGAATTTAGATTTGTCCTGGTTCTGAGGAGTGTCTCGATAAGGTTGGTCCCTAAAGGGTGCTTTAAGTAAGCCCTTAGAAATGAGGGCTTTTTTTATTTGTGTGCCCTTTTCGATGACTTCTTGAAACTATTCAAATAATGCATTTGCATGTGGAATGATAATTCAACATTGAGATTAGGAACAAAAATGCTAACTAGTTGCCTCTCGGGTACTTGAGCAGGGAAATCGACTTGCAATTCCTCGCCATCATTGTAAAAAGGAGGCAAAGTTTTTGTTTGGCCTTTGCCTAGTGTTGCAGAGATCAAGCATGGTTATTTCTGAGTCTAAGTTATAGGAAAAATGTTTGACAAATTTCTCTGATAAGTCTGCAAATGTCGTGATGACCCTTTGGGAAGATGGAAAAACCAGTCTAAAGCTTGTCCTCCTAAACTTTGGGGAATAATCGTAAAAGGTATGCGTGTCTCGATAGGAAACTTCCTAACATTGCATGTAAAATTCCTTGACATGTTCATGGGGTCACCTTTGCTTTTGTATTTATCAAACTTAGGGATTTCGAAGGATGACGGAAATGGTAATCGTGATATCTCTGTATCAAATGGATAAGGACACAATTCTTCAAAGTTGAATTGTTTTGATTGTTTTTGTAGTCCCTGAATGGTGTCTTTCATAAGTTTCCATTCTTGTGCGAATGGAGAAGTGGGGGATGGTTTATCAAACATGTCATGAGTATTGGAATCTAGATTGAGGTCTTTTAATCTTTCAGCTCTAGTCGTTGCTTCCTCAAGTTTCTTTGTTAAGTCTTGGATTTTAGTGAATAACTCTTTGGCCGAAGAACCATTTGGATTGTTTGGTATTTCATTGTGATAACTTGATTCACCATTGTCGATGAGTTTGTTTAAATTTTCTGTCCCAAAGTCGGGGGTAGTTTTTCCCCCATGGCTAGGATGCGTAACAGATATTCATTTTTGTTTTGTTCTATCACCCTATTGACTTGTTCTTGTTCTTCATTGGTGAGTTCTGGTTGTGCGACTTCTTCATCGTCATTTTCATGATTGTGACTACGAGTGAATACCATGATGAAATGTGTCTGATTAAGCTGAAAAGTGGGTAGGAATTTTGAATAGGTGTGATGAAATGAGAACTTGATTACTTTGGATTTAGCTCGAATAAGCTCGTGATGATGATGATAAGGAGAGTAACTCAAACAAGTTATCTCAATATGATGATGATGTAACTCGAGACGAGTTATTAGAGGATTTTTTGCACGTTGTGTAGATTTGGCTTAAACAAGCTCTGGACTATTGATGGGGAGAGTAACCTGAATAGGTTAATCATGATATGGTTGTGATATAACTCAAAATGAGTTATGAAAGGATTTGTGTTGGTTGTGATTTGGATAAACGCGATGGTGGACAAATAATGAGTGAACTCAAACAAGTCACCCAATATTAGTTTGATATAGCTTGAAACAAGCTATGAAGGATGTTTTGACAATTGATGATATGGGGAGTGAATGCTAGTCACTCAATATCAGTTGGATATAGCCGAAGACAAGCTATGACAGATGTATTGTTGGATGAAGCAAGCTAATGAAATTGGTGTGATGTTTTGGTCTGCATTGTTGGATTGTTTGGATGTTTTTGCTTGGTATTGAATTGGTCGAGAACTGATTTTTTTGTGGAACACAACTAGGGTTTGAACTTTTATAATGAACACATTGATATCAGCCAAGTTTTATGATAAAACAATGCTAAACTATTTTGTTTTCAAACAACAAGCAATCATGTGGATCCAATTGTTTTGGCTTATGAGGTAAATTCTTCAGGAATGATCATTGTTTCATGCAATCATACAAGTATGTTGTGGACTGATGGATGCAGGCTCTTATTACTCCAAAAAAATGCGTCCTCCGATATACCCTAGTCCTGATATACCTAATTCTATATGGGGACAAAATTGGTACGGGAACCCTTAGAGCACTGGAGGAGACTCACCAATTTACTTACTTGTTTGGAGTGAATCACCACGTCCAAATAGGTTTTGTGAAAAGGTGGAAGGTGATGGAGGGATGAATGTGTATGGTGTCCTTATAACTCCCCAAGATTTACAGGGACGATGCCCAGCTTCGTTGTTATAGCTATTTAGGTGTGACTTGCATGTGTTGCATGACAACATTACTTGTAAGTGAAGAGCAGGGGTGAGGTAAATACCGAATGTTGTGATGAGACTAGGTCTCAAAGTGCAATGCAGATGTAAATGTTGTTGGTGCGTGGTAGTCAAGTCCACGTCACCGGTGTAGCTTTGGTGGTGATGAAATCCACCTCGTCTACGTGTAAAAACAAAATGATAAAGTGATTAAATGCGGGTTCTTTCCAACTTGAAATAAATCACTAGCAAAAAATAATTGCGTACCTGAGCGTACTTTTTTTTTTTGTTTCAACAATTTTCTTTGAATGGTGGTATTTTTGTGGGATTTTTTTTTTTTTTTTTTTTTTTTGACAATATTCCAGTGACGTGGTCCTACAGAAAACAAATTAGTAGTTATCCTGCAAATGAAATGTTAGAAAAGTGATCGTGGTTGTTTTTTGATTTTCCAGATCGCTCGAAGGCGCAGGAAAAGAGCATACACAACCAACGACCAAACAAATATTAATAATATGACAAAGGAAAATAATGATTGAAATGACAGTTGGAAAACAAAGCTAGAGGATCCTGCAATGTTAGAACAAGAAACTAAAAAAATTGTGACCATTTCTGATTTTCCAGATCACTCGAAGGCGCAAGAAAAGAGCATACGCGGATACAATTGGAATAGATTTTGATTTTTTTTTTTTTTTTTCTTTAAATGTTAATAATTATTGCAATTAATCATGATTGTGAAATAGCGATAATGATTATTTTCACAAAAAAGAAAAATGACGAAAGAAGAGTGTGAAAACGTTACCTAGAAGTGTTGTCGTGGAAAATTGAAATGTAAGGCAAAAAAAAAAAAATTAAAAAAAAAATTGTTTTGCGAGGCAGGTGGCCTCACGTTTCTGATTTCCAAGATCACTTTTGAAGTGCGAGGAAAGAGCATACGTGTGAGGTTGTTACGTTAAAAAAATAAAATAAAATTAAATTTAAAAACAAAAAAACTATAATTTTGTTGTTTTTTTTAAAAAAGACAGTGTTAGAAGAAATGAAACCAAAAAAATTTTTGTAAGTCTAAATCAAAAAATTATTTTTCCATTGCATAGATCTTTTCAATACCTTTCCGTTTAAAAAAAAAATGAAGTCATTCCGAGTTCGGGAGCAAAATTTATGGCTTCGGAAGATGGGCTACGGTAGCACTCTGAATGAAAATTTTGAACGTGAGAAAAACATCCCAGGAGCTAGTTTTTTTATTTTCTGACTTCTGTACTTCACCTGAGAAGCTAAAATTTTGACAACAAGGTTAAAAAAGAACAATAAACAAAAATAAAGAGTTAGATCACAAAATGATTAACTAAAATGAAAGAAAAAAAAATAATAATAAACTTCCTACAAAGCAGTTATTTTAGCAAAAGTAAATAAATAAATGCATTTTCTAGATTGGTTGTCCCATGACAGTAAGATGATAAACTAATGACTAGTTCATGTGTTTCTACAAATTGAATAGTGAATAGAAAAAATGTAACCTCAAAAATGGAACTAAACACCAAGCACCAAGGAGATCAAAGACAAGATGAGCGTCATAGTTTCATTGTTGTTATAACTGACAGATACACCACAAGACACCACACAACAAAAACACTACCCAAAGCGTGAAGGTTAACCAAAGAAGGCCATAAGGAATAGAAAAGAAATAATAACGAACAATAATAAACAAAGAACAGATAAAACCACTAATTGGGAAATTAATGGTAACAGATCAAAAGTAACCGGGCGTGCCAAAATGTAAGCTAGGAAAAATACACTACTAACAAGGAAGTAAAATACCAATAATCATACCTCCTCCTTTGCGTTCCGTAGCAAAACCTCGGAATGGGCTAGGAAACTTGGATTGAGCCCTGATTGTGTGATATGTAGGTGCTTTTCTTCAAGACGGAGCAAGGCCTTCTTGCAACAATGATCCTCTTACTTTGCACTAGATGGGAAAAATGATTATGAGGCTATTTGGGCATTAGGACGAGGCAAAAGGATGTTCTTTGCTCAAAGGATGCAAGAACTTAGATATGGCATTCAAGCTTATTCTCCGTGTGTTTAGAGGGGAGGGGTAAGGTTGTATTTATAGCCTAGGGGAGTGATTAACTTAGAGTAATTTAAGTAATCATGGTTTGAAAATGTGGGCAAGATTAGGGTGAAAATGTGGGCAAGATGGGGACCATGAGTGGGGGCCATGAAGAATGGGTGAGGATTTGATTTTGGATTTTTAATTCATAAGTGGAGGATTTTAGGTGAGTGGGGACCACGAAGAGTGGGTGAGGATTTGAATTTGAATTTTTAATTCAATAGTAGAAAAACATGGAGAATAATGACATGTGGTGAGGATTGGGTTATTTTTTGGATTTTGAAATGGATAATTAATCAAATTATATTTGATTAATTCGAAGTGTATTTTTGTCATAAACTACAAAAGCAAATAAGTCTTGGGTTTTGTCTTCTGGCGCAAAGCTCCTGCGAGCTATTTACACCTTTCCTATGCGCACCTTCACGCCCCCTCTTGCATTCCAATCCTTTGTGTGCTCTTCATACTTAGCATTTTATCTACTCAACATTACCCCACACTAAATACATTACCCATCCTCGATAATGGGGTTTACTCATCTTATAACTCTAAAGAATGAGCGAATAAAGAACCTGTCCAAACAAAAGTGTTGGTAGGCCAAAAATTATGTGGCAAATCTCTTAGTATTCACCATTACCCTTCAAATGATTCGTATGCAGCCTTCTATGCCATAGGTATATTCGTTGCTTATAGGCATTGGTGGTACTACCATCACAAGTAAATTAAGTGAACCTCTGAGGCCGGTGACTTGTGATCCATAGGATACATCCACATCTTCTCTTTGGGCACTGTCTGGTACCCTAATCTCAAAAAATCCCAACATAAGCAATATGGTGTCCCATGTGATTTTATCACCTTTATATACTTAAATACATGCCTCCTCAATAATGCCTTTAGCGATGTCTTGCATGATATTATAGAAAGTTTTTTTCGCTATCTTGTGTGCTATATGGAACCACCGTTTTTCACTTGGTTCCATATTTCGATGTGCCAAACTTGCAAATTTCCAAATGCACACCACTCTTTTTACTGGGGTCATCAATGCCGACACATCCATCGTGCGATCTCCTTATGATACTTAAGCATGATAGTTTTAGGCTCTATCCCAACATTTTCATCCATATCTAGCTCTCTCTTCTCTTCTCCCAAGTTTGCACAACCCCATCACTTTTCCTATCAACTTGCCATGTGATGTGCATTCTCATACACAGTAAAATAAAAATAGTCCTCATGGACTCACAATACTAACCGCTAATATAGGTGTTCTATAATAACAATTTGTAAAGCTGAAACACTCCCATGCTCTCTAAAGTTCTATTCATAGAATCGTCATATATTCTTTGCCCCGTTTCTATCCTCTAGTTTGTCTTGATAACATTATCTTTTTCAATTTCTGCTATTTTTTTCTCGGAGCGGTGATTGAAATCACTTTTTTTCACTTTATTGGTATTTCATTTCTACAAACCATTCATCCGATGCTTCCTTGGTCACGGGCTTCTTTCTCTTGTTCATAGACTTCTTGGGTGTCATTACTAATCGTTGTAATAATTTATTTCCAACTCATAAGGTGCCTAGGTGTTAGGTCACTCACCGCTGCTTATTCTGTAACTTCTCACTGTTTGATATTTGTGGTTCATCTAACTTGTGTGCCCTAGTTAAGAATTTTGTCCTCAAACCCTCACTTTTACAACTCAACACCCAAACTGTGTATCCTTCTCTTCGCACGCCTTTATCTTGCCCTCACACTTCCTATGAAGGAGTCCTCACTTAGGCCATGCCAAATCTTCCACAAGTTCATTGAATTTCTCCTCTACGCACGGACTTCATACTTTGTTTACATTTCAATCATTGTTTAATGCTCGAATACTTTCTTATGTAAGGTAAGAATGAGTTTTATTGCCCTCCTTTTTATAAAATTTTCATGATTTCTCTGCATTAATTTCTCTTCACCTACCACTTTGTACTCAACTCTAATTATACTTTTTACTTTTTTCATGTTTTCACTACTTTCTTTTATGCATTGCGATCATAACCTTCTCGTGTGCTTACTACTTTCCAGGCCATAGAACTCCTTACATGCACCTCCTGTGCCAAGTAATACATAATCCTATGCACCATATGCTAAGTAGTTTAATCATGCCGCTACCTACCTTGTGTTACTTTGCACGGATTTTTTCCACATGTGGTATTTATCATAAGTAATAATCCTTCTCATTTCTAATGACACCTTTTTTTTGCACTCACACTCCGTAAATGACACACTAGCCTTCTACAATCATGCACACATATTTTTCCACTTGAAGCACCAATCAAGGTCTCTTTTTTGCACATTTATACCTGATTCACCCCACACTAAATGTATGCGCGGTCCTCTTCGCATGAACTCAAATGTAGTAATCAACTTCTTGTGTGAAAGCATGTTTATTACAACAAAACAAAGAAATAAATTACAACACAACAAAACAAAAAAGCAACACTAGAAAACAAATCATGAAAGGAAAAACTAATCTAAGTGGTAATATGCCTTTTTACAAACACCAACAATATTTTTATTTAGTAGGGATTCATCCTACTCCCATTGAAGTAATCAGGAAACATAGCATCATCCAACGCCCGCAATTGACATGCGCCTGATTCAAGTATCATGGTTACTATAAAAGGTCCCAAATAATGCACCTCTTATTTCCCTGGATGGTGCACAAACTTGTAGTCATAGAGAAGGACCATCTTTCCAACTACAAATTTCTTTTTCTTAATGTTCCTATCATGTCAGGCCTTCGGTCTTGCCTTCTTAGTCTTCTAGCTCTAACACACAATAACACGCTGCTCATCTAATTGCATGAGTTTGTCAATAGGCTCCTCTACAATTTGCTCATCATCCAATCCTCCTGCATGTGTAATATGTAGGGATGGTAGCATGAATTCAATGAGTAACACTGCTTCTACATTAAACACCAATTGGAAGGGTGTAGCCTTGTTTAACCTCCTATAAGTGGTCATGTATGCCCAAAGTATAGCCGACACTTTACCATCCCGATCCTTCCTTCCAATGTCACATATTTTTTCAAAGTTTATCCTTAAATTTAATTGAAAGCTTTTGTAGTACCATTAGCTTAAGGGTGATAAGGATTAGTTTTATGGTGTGCGACCATAAACTCGGCTAATAGGATTCTTATCGTCTCATTCAAGAAATGAGTTCCTCTATCACTTGTCAAGCTTAATGGACAATCATACCTACTTATAATGTTTTCCCATAAGAACATTGATGTTGTGGCTGTTGTACAATACTTTGTAGGTGATGCCTCTACTCACCTTGTAAAATAGACTATGTAAGTGATAATATAGTGTGCACCGATCGACATGTGAGTGGTGCAATAGGTACTATAAAGTCAATATCCCACTTTTCAAAAGGCTCTGCACTTCTTATTAGGTCGTAAGGGCATCTCATCTATGTGACTAGGCTTTCCAAGGAGCTGAAAATGATCACATGCCTTAACATATTCCTTAGTATCCTTGTACAACATATCCCACCAAAATCTTACCATAAGAATCTTGTGTGTTGTAACATCCCCGCATAATGTCCTCCTGCTATTCTACCACGAGCCTCCTCCATAATGGCGTCACGCTCATGTTCCAGAACATAATGGTGCAAGACTTCATCATGGCCCGCCTTATACAAATCTCCCTCAATTAGTTGATAAGGAACTATGCGTATAACATGATGTTTCTTTTCTAATGTCTTCATCCCTTCAGTGCCAATCCAAAGGTGCGTAAAAACATGGTTATATCTTCCAAATATGTGGGCACACGGTTCGAACCTTAAAATTTGTGCATCTAACATAGTGTCTTCAATGCTCTAAGCATATTTGCTAGAATTTATCCTTGAGAGATGGTCAAGCCTTGAATTTCTCTTCCCTAGCTTGACAATAACCTTGAATTCAAACTCTTGAAACATAAGTATCCACCTATTGAGGCGCCCTTGCAAAATAGGCTTGTTGACCAAATATTTCAATACCATATGATATGTATAGAAGATAAACAAGGTTTCCAACAAATACTTGTATGAATTTATTCAGTGTGTAGATCATAGATAAGGCTTCGCACTCGGTAATAGTGTAATTCTACTCTACAGTGTCAACTTCCTACTTGCAAAGTAAATGGGATGATCCATAATTCCTTCCCCTAGCTACACCAACACTATTGTTTCAATTACCATACTAGAGGCATAAATGTGTAAATGAAATAGTTTTCCCATAAAGGAAAGCACAAAATTGGTGCAGTGGTAAGCCTCTCCTTCAATAATTCAAACCCCTGTTGTTGCACGTCACCTTAATAAAATTTCCCTTTAGCTTTAAGCAATTCCTCCAAAGACACACCAATCTTGGCATATCCCTTGATAAAATTTCTATAGTAATCAGGTATATCTCTAGAATCTGCACACTTCACTTTGATTGGTAGGTTCTTCTAAACCCAAGATCATAACTATCTTGGTTGGGTCTACTTTAAATCCTTCTTTGCAAATGATGTACCCAAGTAAAGTTCCAAAGGGTGCGAAATATACACTTTTAATGTTAAGAGAGATGCTCAACTACCTACACCTCTCAAACATAAGCCTTAGATTATCACAGTGATCCTTGAATAGGCCATACACCATCTAATCATCCAAATACAAAGTAGTAAGAACTTGTGAATAAAATATTGAAAGGCCTACACAACAATGCGTGAGAACACTTGCTAACACATTTTTAATCCAAAATGCATAAATGTATATGCAAAACTTCCCCATTCGATGGTGAAAGTTTTCTTCTCTTGATCTTCTTTCGCAATGCGCACTTGGTGATAACTTGAAAAACCATTTGTAAAGGAATATATCTCACAACCAAAAACTCCTTCATGGGTTTCCTATGTGAATGGTGTGGGAAAAGGATAAATTACACATGAAGCATTGAGTTCCTTGTAGTCCACACAGATCCTTATCATGCCATGCTTCTTGATGCTTATAACTATGGGGCTAACCCATTCATATTCCTCAATTAGTTCAATAATTCCCTGTCTTGAGCATTTTATCAATCTCTTCCATCACTCTCACACACAAGTTAGGATTCATCCTATAAGGCCTCTTCCTAACTGGGCACATGCCTTCTTTGAATTTTATCTTCATCTTGCTTAGAGAAGGGTGTAATCCCTTTAACTCATGATAGCCCATCATAAACAAGTCCCGCATGTAAGAGTTCAATAATATTAGCTATTTCTTACTCTAACTAGTAATCACCAATAATGGCCCACCTTGGGTGCGTACTCTGTGCCAATGTTAACCTTATTGGTCTTCATCAATGTATGGTATACGCCCACATTTAATATGGCTAATATCCAAGTTATCAACTTCTTTATCATTAATCATGTATACCAATTTATCCTTTTCTTTCTCCTTCTAGATGTGACCCATCTCGTATCTCATCTATCTCTTCAAGATCTAGGTGCACCTCGAAATTAGGTTCACCATATATTTCTAACATGGGCTCTTCACCCTTTGCACTATCTCCCAATGTGATGTGCTTCATGATCTACAATGCTTCATGTACTAGAGGCTTAGTAGAAAAGTAATCAAAATTTTGAATCATACCTGCAGTCATCTCATGTCAGTTTGTTGTTTCTCTTTTTAGTTCTGCATGGACATACCATGCATGTGCACATCCATACAATGTGGAGTAGAACTTATGTACCCAAAGTGATGGCGGTAAGGCCTCCTGACCTTGCACCCATAGTCTCTCACAATTATGGACATGGAATGAGGAAGGAGTCCTCCCATGATATTCACATATGTGTTTAGGTACATTATTCTGAGTAAAGCTTGTGGAAAAGGTGATTCTTACTTCTCGAATTCCAAAAGGTTGTCTTTGTGTGTATCCCACTAGAGCGATGTTTTCCTGTGCAAAGTATATACTATCATGTTTCTTTTATCCCCGTCATTTTACTCCACGAGTCTCCAAGGTGCGTAAGATTGTATTAGGATTCCTTTCACAAATATACCTTGGTACACAGAGTTGAACCTATCTACCTCACCATGTGTGGCCTAATCATTTTGGTGACTCGTCTTTTAACTTCATGCCTGACCATCTCGTATGTTCTCGTGAGCCTAGTTATCACAAGTAACACTAGTAGTGTCACTTACATACTGCACATCCTCCCACTGGAGTACACCTTCCTTTGATGGTTCTACATGTTGTGGATCACGCACTATCTGTGCATAAATTTGATTAAGCTCTTTTTCACTCAAGGGCTCAACATAAGGAGTTGTCTTCTTATCATGCAAAGGTATGATCACACGCTCATATTTGATCTCTCAAAACTATGTATCTCTTATTAAAACATAGATCAACATTGTTTGCATAACACCAGGATCACCCAAGTAGTGTTGGAAAGTTATTTGCTTCAGCAAGCTCCAATACCTCAAAGTATCCAGTAAACTTGGATCCCTGAATGGTAATGGATGCATCCTTCAAAATCCCGATAGGCATTGCCCTATTTTTTTTTCTATATACAACATATTTGAAGATGGATGTAATGTTGGTCTCTCCATGTGATTCCATGCATCCATATTCAACACATTCACTTTAATGCATGTATCTATCATAATATTGGTTACCAACCACCCATCAATCAGTGCATCAAGTGTGATCTCCTTGTCAAATTTATGGCTCTGAGGTGGAAGATTTACATGAAGTACTTGTCTCTAGAACTTAGCTCCAAAGGCGCAGCTACTTTTCACATAGCCATTCCCCTAGTAGTGGTATGATATTCTCCTAGTGCAACATCTTGCGCACCTCCTTCAAGTCACCCACATCCTTTTTCGGAGCTCAACATTCTTCACATGTTCTCTCTCGCACGCCCGCTCGTTTAGACAACATATTTCACCTCGTAGATCTCTCGATGACTCCAAGAGTCTCTTGGTAGACCTCTTTCTAATGTGCCGCATTTGGATAATTGGCATGTATTAATTTCTTTCTCATGATGAGTGCTTTAGCCTTTAGAGGCTCACATGCGCACGCGACCTCAATGCGTATAGTAACCAACACGGTCTATAACTCGGGATCAAGAATCTTCGTTGGCATCCATTGATCAAAATTCACGCATTGTACCTTGATCATGCCTACATCCTTGTCTTTCTTCTTATTTTTACTCATGTGCTCATAAGGTCCAAAAAATCCTATAACTTATGGTGCTTCCCACACCATGAGCAAACTACATTATGGGGAAATCATGCGATAATGATAAGGGGAACCACAAGTGTAACAAGTTCCTCGAGCGAACTTGCCTCTACCACCACCACGACCTCGGCCTCGATATCCTCCTCGGAAGCCTCCATTCCTATTATCCCCATTATTGCGCCCTTCATTATGTTGTCCTTCTTGTTCCTTGGATCTGATTGCCACACTAGTCTATTGCGCTCCGGTTTGATGGATTCTTGGATATGATCAATTAATATATAATCAACGATGTTGTGGGTATGGGCATGGAAAATCTTGCAATACATGGACACATTATTTTGAATCGTGTGTTGCAAGAGAGGACAATTCTAGACATCATGTTCCTTGTGGAATTTTTCAAAATCTAGTAACAATGCACGCACTGACTTACACATGAAACTATCCTTAGTATGTCCTTCAACCTCACAATCAGTGTACCATATGACATTACATGTCTCAAGTGGTGAGTTGGTAGAGGGCTTCTCTAATTGTTTTGCCATAGCTGTATATCGCACCTCTAAGAACGGGCTCACTATAGTATCAACACTTCTAACCGCCTCAACACACAAAGCTTCTTCCAATGCCTCATGTGGATCGGTAGACATCTTATGAAATAAAGCTCTATGAAACAAAGTTAATAATCCTCCAACAAACCACTATGCATGCTAAATTTGATGAATGTCATAAGATAACTTTGACAACAAAGTCTTAAAATTCTCGTCATACTTCCTCATGCTTTCAGATAATCCCTGCTTGATATCCTTGAGCGCGCTAATGCTCTACTGTTCAAACTCTGGAATGTGAAACTTGACCAAAAACATAGTGTGCAAAGCATTATAATCCACCACAATATGATGTGGGTCATACTTCTTATACCAGCTATGCATGCCCTTGAAGAGTAGTAGAAAATTGGCTTGCCTTTATATCTAAAGTTGTTATTCATTTAACACACCATAATAATTCACACTTGTGTACATGCTCTCCTGCATCTTCAATACCTCCTTACTCTAGAAAATGGAGAGACATATCATAATAAACTTGAGGTGTCTGTCATTGCGGTTCTAGAGGTTCTTTGAGGTGTTTGTTGTGGATGTGGGCCTTATCCACCAGATCTAAAACTAGAACTCCCACCAATATTTCTTCTAGGTGGTTATTGACCCAATCCACCTAATCCTCACATGTCCCCTTCTACGGGTTACATTCCGGTTGATGAACTTACTTGAGTCCTAATTGTAGTACTAAAGTGGACACTTACAATCTGTGTAGTTACAACACCCACGAAGTGCTCCTAATGGTCTATGCACTAATACTATGTCTCAATGATGATCCCGAAAACAATCCTTTAGGCCTACTCCTAAACACTAGTGTTGATGTATTTCTATAGGTATATTCGTAGTTTGATGCACTTCAATTCAATATAAAATGATATCTACACGTCTCTATTTGGTTACCTACACTAGCCTACTTCCCAATAACTACATCTGGAACCTGAACATTGTGCACAAGGGCTAGGTGGCCAGGTGGGATCAGATGCACACCTGCACTCCTCATCCTTTCCTCTGACACACTCTCATCCGAAGCCAAAGGGTATTATCTATTGTGCTTGCCCAAAGTTTGGAGGACCTGATGCTTTGTGGCTCCTTGTTTTCCATGAGAGCTTCAAAACCTTCATGAGCCATCATTCCCCTCAACTTGAGTGATTCCTTAATGTCATGCGCATGTGTCATATCCCTCTCTCATGCTTCATTAAACCTGAGTCATCTTTCCTCTCTCTATCTTTCTACCATTAGGTATGTCATCCTTATCCACACCTGCTCCTTCCCCTATGCATGGTGGGGATTTAGCTAGCCATAGGGAGGCTCTCTAAATCCAGTTCTATGATCAAAATCTTAATTGCTAAAGGTATCATGTGTAGATAAGATCCTCTATGTTTGTACCAAAATTTAAACTCATCTACCTCTAGACACAAATATGGAGAAATATTGTATTCCAATGTGTAATTACGCAAAGCACATCACTCCACAACTGATATACACCTCTATTCCACTCCACATCTACATTAAACAGAGTCTGGTAATTTTCCTACGTCCAAATCCTTGGCCTAGGTCCCCAATGCTACTTTGGTGCATATTATGCCAACCACTCTATAATTCTACTTGGAAAGAAGTCAAGAATGTTTCATAGAGCTCGTGATATATATTATCTTCCACTCACAGTCATGCATTGAAATCAGGTCTAATTCTATACCAATGTGCAAAATTATCTTGAATGTATTCTAACCTAGTTTCAATTCTCTCCAAAGTTATTTGATATGCCTTCATATGCAACATCTTGACAAACACCCTAAAAAAGGTCCCGACAACATAACCAAATCGTAGCCGTTGTTTACACACTCAAATGCTATGCACGCTGGAACCTCATCCATCGATCTAGTTGAATGGTCACCCGAAGCACGTGCATCTACCAGGTCCCTCCTTTTTATTTTCTTAACAAAATTTTAACATACATATCCATAATAACTATCAACCATGTAAATATAAACCATTACATACATGTTATCATGGAAACACATATAACAAAAAGGAATACGATAAGATAACAATCAATATTAAATACACCATGAAATCACTGGCATCAAACATGTAAATGATTATAATCCATCCTCTATGATCCATTATAATAAAGTCTTACATAACAAAAACTGATTACATCAGTATACTAAGGTGTTAAAACATGTGCAAACATCAAACCCTCACATTAAAAACTCCATGAATTGATAACTAAGGACTCGGTACCAAAATAATGGCATACAACATATATATAAGGGTAGGGACTTTCCCTTCACCACCCATGCACTCTCCTAATAATAGGCATGCTCAAATATATACTACATGCATGCTTTTTAAAAACAACTAATAATAGACTATCCTACAAATAAAAATTTATTTAATCCTATTAATAGACCCCATGCGTGTGCTCGATATGCATGACCATTTTCCAAAATAGCCTTTACTTGGCCACCAAGTCATCACACTTTATCCCCTTGTTTGGTCGGCACTCCATCCTTCTTTTCCATTTTTAGCTCGTAAAATCGCTAAATTGGCTAAGTCCTGGTTACCCCTCCCTAGGTTCGGAGCTCCTACGCACTATTTACACCTTTCATGTGTGCACCTTCGCGCCCCCATGCATGCCCCAATCCTCCGTGCACTCTTCATAATTATCATTTTGTCCGCTCAACACAATTTTTTTATGAGATAAGTCCATGGGGAGCTTCATATTTCTAGGACTTACTTCCAAAAATGGATGTAGAATCTAAATATTTTACGTATTACATGAAGAAGGTGCACACACGAAACTACACAAACACTTGGAGTAGAGTAATGTTTAATACAAACAATAGACACACACTTGAGGATGATATAACTAGAGTTTGAGATTAGAGATTTGATGTTTAATAGCTACAAAAGATAGGTTCCCAAGATGAAATTAAGAAACTCAAGTGGAAGAAATTTGGACCATGTAGATTTGTGAAGAATTTTTATCAATCTTCGGAGGGAATAATTTTGCATACGAGGATAAAATTGTCGAGAGGAATAATGTTTCTCAATCTTCAATATAGTGAATCTATGCCCACACTTTTAAGGATAGAATATTAATGAAGTAAATTACATGGAAATAGAGTGAAGGTATCATCTTTTAGAAAAAAACATGGAGAAATTTAATAAATTTTGGAGGAACGTATAGAAAAGGTAACACGTAAAAAATGAGTGCAAAGAATATCTAGTAAAATGGAAGGGTAGAGAAGTTGAAGATGTATCTTTTCCTAGTGAAATCAAGATTGCTAGACTTGATCATTCTATTATAGACCTTAAGAATCCTACTTGATCAAGAGATCAAGTTTATTCTTACCCAAGGTACATGATGCAAGATAATTTGGATTCACACATGATCATGCTTCAACAAAAAAATAGTTAGCCAAACAAATCTTTGTGTAATTCTGCACCACTTTAGAAAGCATGTTGTACAATGCCACAAAGATCTACCTATGCTGTACAATTTCATGAAGGCCTATCTAAGCCAAAAATATCATGAAGGTCTATCCATTTCATATAAAATTGTAAATATTTAACCATATCAAACAAATCTTACCATGTGATGTGCGATGCTACGAGACCTTTCCTAGCTATGCATAATATCATAAAATTATATTTAGACTTGCACATTACCATAAATAATATTATAAACCATAATTCCTTCCCTAAATCTTGAACCATCAATGTTCCAAGTATTCCACTACCCAATTCAATCATGTTGAAGCTAAATTTGATTGTGTGAAGATCTTACATGATGTTGTGAAGCCTTATGTGTTACTAAAGACCCCGTGAGATCACTAGTTCATGTTGCTAAATTAAAGTATTATGTGTCATAGAATATTCTATCAACATCAATATAGTTATGGAAAACACATGTGCACCTTGATTTATTGTTCACCCAAGGAAAAACCAATTAACTGGTAAAAATTGAGCTAATAAAGATGATTTATGAAAGGATACTTATAAACTAATTGATGAGATCAATGGTGATCTCGGGGAATATTGAGGAATCTCTATAAGGTTATATTTAATTGTAAAGACATATTTACTCTCTCATCTTACTTCAACGCACATTCTATAAATGGAAGGAAACATACATAAATGAATCTACCTAATAGAGTATATGAACTCTAGTTTGGTAACATGTCATTTGGAAATGACAGGTTTGGATATGCTCCTTGCTAAGTCATATGTTCACATTCTAAGCTCAATCGAAACATATTGTCATCTCTCTCTTGTCTAACTCATCCCTACACTTTGCTTTATCATTCATTCAAGATATATTAATTAAACAAAGTAATAATTCATTCCAAGTAATAATTCTCAAACTTTAACTTTTATCTTGCCATGTACTGGAAAAACCATACAACTTAGGACCATAATGGATTACACTACTTGCCAACTTATACTTTCCTTCCACCTCTTTTTTGTGACTCTATTTTCAATTTTATTATATCATATGTGTCGTTTGTCTTCCTAGGGTCAACTTTAGCATGAAATTTCACCTACGAAAACCTATATAAGAAAATCAATATTACTTTATAACTCACCGATCACTTTCATAATCTCCTAGTACAAATATCAATACAAAAGAATTCAAGACTCTCCTCAAAATTCCAAAAGTAGTCACACACCCATTTTAAGTAGTCACTACCATAGGTATGAAGTACTCAACTAAGTCGAGAGTATATATTCTTCCATTTCCAAGAATACAAATGTTCCATAACCATGTCCTAGTAAGAGAAAAGTCACTCCAAACATCATCAAAGGTATTCAGGGAAAAAAATGTATGATGACATACATAAGGGATGGGATTAGATCACATTCACACTTGAACCTACATTAGGATAACTACATGAGGCTTAATCTCACTCGAGGGCATGTGGTACAACAATTGGATTGGTTCGATGAAGGTTGATTACCACTACCACGGGTAGTATAACCTCACCCACACATATCTTTATCCTTTTATCTAATACTTTGATGAAGGGTATTATAGGTATCTAGGTTTTTACTTATTACATGTCATTAGAGGTTGTGTTAGATAAAGTAACATATAATGATGAATATTTCAAGACAAGTGAAGGGAAAATAAAGTTACGAATCTCACTTGCAAGTACATCCAAAATACGAAGAGGGTAAAACAAGACACAAGAGGGTAAAATCGTACAAAATAAGGTAGGACCATACGGTCTTAGACAGAGGAAGTTTCCAGCTACAATATAAAAAATAAAGAATCTTCAGGTTCATATCTTCTTATTCACACAATTTGTATATCTATATCTCATTTGTTCCACTTTTTACAAGTAAGTCTTCATCTCGTCTTGTGTTTTGATCTATCATTGTATCTTTTATCATTATTACAAGTATCGACATGTTATTTTGATTACACATGGTTAACTATAAATAAATTAATTTAAAGTAACCCCTATAATGAACCCTTACATCTTATATATGTTTGCACATCACATTCCTTGCATGTATTTTTAGTTTGTAAACATTTGGTGGACCCAAATTTTGAATCAAATTTATTGTTTTTCTCAAATCCTAGTGGCCCTAGGGTTTATCATTCTTTTCTTAGTACATGATCATATTCTTAGCTCTAGAATTTATATTTTTATGTATCATCATGATTAATCCTCAACTCTTTTATAATATTTATCTCAATCCCAAGTATTCCTACTTTTACCCCATTATGGGATGTTGTCCCTTTAATCAAATTCATGCCCTTACTTGGTGTGAGGGATAGGGTACATATGTTGATTCTACTCACATTGATGTACCATATTATATTATAATTTTTAATACATGTAAGTGCACAAATTTTACTACTTATATTTTTCTCATTTTTTCTTCATTGTTTTCATTGACCATGTATAATGCAAGGGTTCCCATAATGAATATGAGCATGGATTTCCTAAAGATGAGGCCTAAAAATTTTCATGATTTTTGCAAGCAAAAATTGATGTTCTTATCTATCTTGATAGAGATCAAATTGATCATATTTTAATATCCTCAATGACTAAACATATTATCTTATCATCTAGCATGCATACATCCATCATTCCCATATTTACAATGCATATTCCATTAGAGGCACCTAATATTCCACTTCATAGTGTTTATATGTTTATTCCTATGTGTTGGTGCTCGTATTGAGCTCAAACCTTGTTCTCAAATATGCCTAAATTTTTTTTCATATCTCACTTACCGAGCTCGAGATACGTATACCCATGAAATAAATCAATGTTGAGCCCAATTTTTTTATTTGTGCAATAAGTCTCGGTGTGTAGGTCTGCTTTCTTAATCCATATAACGATGATTGTATTTACACAAATAAATTTCCTTATGAAAAGTGTGAGTAAGTCATGTAAATCCTTGCCATTATTCCTTGTGTGTCATTCATTTTAGATATTTGTGTAAAATGCATTTTATTCCCTGATGCCCGAAACACATGGCATGTTTTGATTTTCCGCAGGGTATCGGGCCTTGCATGGATATCCATAGAATTATATAAGAGTGCAATGTGAAAAATAATCCCCGAGGCCTAATGGAATATGCCAAGGAATATTCGTGGCACAAGAAAGAAAATGCAAACATACCCCCGCTCCTCGAAAGAAAATACGTGTAAGGAGCTTATTGGAGTGTGGGAGCAGACCTTTTATTAACCTTTGCATTTTGCACCTGATGGAGTGCAAAGTGTAGTTGTAAGCTTTGAATCGATGAGGGTCACATGTCAACCTTTTAAATAAAGTCAATAGTGGGTGAGCGGGTCAATTTTGCATTTTTGCACCCTTTCGGAATATGAAAAAAATGCAAGGAAAGTCCCTAGACTTGTTGCTCTTCGAGATAAAAACACATGGATGACCCACATTCAAAAAGGAAAGGGAAAATTGAATAGCCAGGATTCAAAGCATTTAAGTTTTCCACAATTAATGCATGTCACACGGATCTATGGTATTTTAAAAAGTTTATCTAATTGTTTCAAATCCTCACTTTGCATACGGATAATTTGGAAGCCCTAGCTCTAAAAATTCACAATAAAGAGAAAAGAGATAGATTGAGGAAGGGTACATTTGAATCACGGAGTTTGAAACTGTGGGTGCAAAGGAGAATTTCTAAGAATCTGCAAGGAATGTGTAAGTTCTCGTATACTTAAATATAGCATTCGTGTTTTTGCTATTTTCTAAGCCTGCAATTCACAACATATTGGGAGAGGAGGTTAAAAATACACAAAAATGAATCCCATGGATTCAATATTTCATGTAACCTCTAGTATCACCGAATTTGGACACAATTACGGATACAAATATGATAAATGCTTACTTGAGTGACTTTTTAAGAAGACTCCGTGCCCCAAATAGAAGTAACTACATGACAACCATTGATGCCAACCAAATTTCCTTAGCTGTTGCATTCCCACCTTTCATACATTCTCTCGAACTTGTGTGGTTCTCGTGCTAATAATTATGATCCAAAGTAAACAAAGAAAATATGGATGGAAGTAGAGAAAGAGTGTTAACCCTAACACCCAAAGCCTTACGACTAATGCTAGGATTGCCAAAGGTGGAGAAACCAATAGGAATTGATATAGATTCAACACATAGTGATTATGAAGCTAAATATGGTGATTATGCTATGCTAATGAATGCTAAGTGGTTGCTAACTAATAGAGGATCTATCAAAAGATTCCCTAAGAGGTTGAACAAGTCACTGCTTGTTGAAGAAGTGGAGGATTTAATTATGATGTTGAGTAGAATTTATGGATTTGAAATGGCACACATGTTTCATCTACATGACGACCATTGATGCCAACCAAATTACCTTAGTCATTGCATTCCCACCTTTCATACATTCTCCCAAACTTGTGTGGTTCTCGTGCTAAGATTTATGATCCAAGAAATAAAGAAAATATGGATGGAAGTGGAGAAAGAGTGTTAACCCTAACACCCAAAGCCTTTCGATTAATGCTAGGATTACCAAAGGTGGAGAAACCAATAAGCATTGATATAGAGTCAGCATAGAGTGATTATGAAGCTAAACATGGTGATTATGTTGCGCTAATGAATGCTAAGTGGTTGCTAACTAATAGAGGATCTATCAAAAGAATCCCTAAGAGGTTGAACAAGTCACTTTGCTTGTTGAAGAAGTTGAGGATTTAATTATGATGTTGAGTAGAATTTATGGATTAGATATGGCATACATGTTTCGTGCGTACCCAAAATTGTAAGGTACTATACTGCCAGAACAACGTGACAGGTGCCCCAATGATGATACAGGTCTCCTCGCAAGGTGTTCGGATCCAAAAATATCTCCAAGTGTGCGTTAACATCCTGCATGCCCCGCTTAGCCCCCGCGTGCTTTGTTTTTCCCTTTTCCTCTCTTTTCTTGGCCTTTTTCTCTTCAGTAGCGAAACCGCCGCCCGATCGGCGGTGGTCTTGTGACCGCCGCCCGCTTTCAGGGGTGGCGGTCCTTTGGCGTTTTCCGAAAGATCTTTTAACATGACTCACGCAATTTCAACATTTTACCAGCTTTCTTTCATCGCCATAAGCTTGAATTTATGATTCTGGTTCCTGGAATAGTGTTTTGCCATTGTTTATAGTTTGAGAGTTCTATTTGGTTTTTACCTTGGTGTTATCAATCCAATTTTGATTTATGCGCAAAATTATCAAAAACAATTAAATAATTAAAAATTAGAAAATTTTGAAAAGTATTACTTTGCGTGGTTCATTGGACTCCTTGCGATCGTCTTATTTTTGTGATCGTTTTGGTCTTCGTTTCATGATTTTCGGGCAAGAACTCTTCCCGCCAGGCTATAAAACGCATTAAAATACATTAAAATAATTAATTAATTGCTCCTTGTTTGATTAAATTAATTTTTAAAAATCACTTAAGGAGTATTTAATTAAATAAATATAAATTAAAGTTCATTCGACAAGTTTTAGTGCCGGGGAAGTAAGCTTTTGTTTCCAACTGTCGGGTTGGCTTCCCGAACCCGGATTTCCACTTTCCTGGCAATTTCCTTCAAATTTCCCGCACGTGGGTTTTCCTCTGCCAATTGCCAAATCATGGATTGGCAAACGGGCATAAAATTCCCCAATTTCCCACATGGGGAAATTGGACGGGGATTGCCAACCCATTTTGCCATTCCCGTTGGCAATTGCCCGTTACTTTTCCCATTTCCCCCTGGCACTTAAGCCACTACCCGGGATGAGAGGAAGTTGAATTAATCCTCGTAACTTCCTCCATCAAACCCGGTGGAAAAATTCAGAAGCTTCTTTTTCTTCAGGAAGACATAATACTTTGTTAACATTATGCAAGAGAAATACATGCGCATTGGTTGAAGGAAAAGACAGGAAGGAGAACAGTCCATACGCATTTGGAGAACAGTCCATACGCATTTGGAGAACAATCATACCAAAAAGCCACGCATTGGCCATGGAAGAGATAAAGAACAGTTTTAAAAGGCCACGCCTGGTAAAGAGAAAGGAAAAGTTTTTAAAACAAATAATAAAAAAATCCTGTCCACACACTGCGCTCAGACAGCAAAGCAAGAACAGTTTTCCATGCATGCAGAAAGGAGCAGCTCAGGCCACGCACCAACTAGAGGAAAGAACTTTCCACGCGCCAGGAAGAGAAGGCGCCAGGATAGACAAGACAGCATCCCACGCATCTGAAGGAGAAGAACACCAGAAGCTTTCCATGCATGCAAAGGATGAGAATGCAGAAAGCAATTTTAAATCCCAGGCCAGAGCACTTTCCAAATAATGGGAGCACCTCCAAAGAATGCCCGAATGTTTCACACTAAATTTTATCGACCATCTTCATAGGAGTTTCAATGATCCACAGCTAGCCGCAATTCAGTGGGCTGCTATGCATACAACACCTGGTACAAATGGAGTTGGGTCTGCTAGACGGCAGGAACCCTGGCCCTTCACTTTGGTGCAAGGTCCACCAGGGACAGGACACACACAGTCTGAGGAATGTTGAATGTTATTCATCTTGTTCAATATCAGCACTATTATGGTGCACTGCTTAAGAAACTTGCTCCTGAAAGCTACAGGCAATCCTATAATAATGCAAACAGTATTGACAGTATTGGCACAGGATCAATCGATGATGTTCTTCAGAGTATGGATCGCACACTGTTCTGTATGCTTCCTAAACTTTTCCCTAAACCACGAATGCTTGTTTGCGCTCCATCAAATGCTGCAACAGATGAATTGCTACAGTGTGTTCTGGATCGTGGATTCATTGATGGTGAAATGAAGGTCTATCGCCTTGATGTTGCGAGGGTGGGTGTGGATTCTCAAAATCATGCTGCATAGGCGATGTCGATGGAGCATAGAACTAAAATTCTCCTAGGAAAGTGCCGTGAGAAAGTAATTGGCTATATGCAGCAGGCTACGGGGTAGAGAAGTAAACTTATCTCGTAAAATCGGTGGCCTCTAGAGAGAGCTAAGGCGCGCAGACTACCGTAGGGAGATCCCAAGGAACCGTTGGTGTTGATCTTGATATTCTGTTGCACATGACCACGGTCGTGATCGGTGGTTGCAAAATCTTGCGTACTGTAGTAGAAGAACGAGATAAAGTTCTAGTTGAGTTGTCTCGCCTTTTCATTTTGGAAAGTCGCTTCCATGGAAGAAGCCGGATCAAATCTTGAGGCAAGTTTTTCAAATGAGGTCGAGACTGTGTTCACTCTTGTTTCTAGTAGTGGCGGGAAGTTATTCCAGTGCCTAGCCCATGGGTTTGATATGGTGGTTATAGATGAAGCTACAAGCTAGTGAAGTAGGCGTGTTACCTCCACTTTCATTGGGTCTTTGCAGGTGTGTTCTTGTCGGGGATCCACAAAGAACTACCTGCCGCAGCAGTGAATTAGTGCGGCAGCAGGCATGTTGTAGTATAGTAGAAGCCTTTTTGAGCGCTTCCAACAAACGAGTTGTCCAACTATGTTGTTATCTCTGCTCGAGAATCAAATGCATCCTCAAATTCGGGATTTTCCTTTAAGATATTTTTATCAAAATGAATTAAGTGACAAGTGAGAGTGTTACTGGGAGACTGATGAAGTTTATTACAAAGATTCTCTATTGAGACCTTACTTGTTTTACGATGTAACTCATGGAAGGGAATCTCATAGAGGTGGATCTATTTCATATCAGAATATTCCTGAAGCACAATTTGCTTTGCAATTATATGAGCATCTTCAACGGGTCATAATCATGGTAGCATTAGGTCTTTATCGGTAAAGGTATTTTCTCATCGTTTGGAAGGTACAATTGTGCTTATTATGGCAAAGCCAAAACATTCTTACTACAAGTGTTATATAATAAGGAAGAACCATGAGCATTGTGGTAAAACCATTCTTTTCAAAAATGTTGGGTTAAGCTCGGTATTCAAGTGAGTTGAGCCAGAGAAGAACTCAGGGAGTTCGGTTCTGGAAGAAGGTAAGACGACACGAAGGGCATGGATCACCATGGGAGTTCGAATTCAAGTTGAAAATGCATGAGCTCACAGTGATCAAGCTAGGAGCGATACGATTGAGGGCTCATTCGTGAGTTGAGTCGTCTAAACACCTAAGTGAAGAAAGAGCACATCTCGAGAATTTCTCATTCCAGTCATCATTCATCTTTGCATGATTGCCCTAATTCTTCAGGCCTAATCAACAACTCAACACTATAATTTAGAACATTGGTTCATGCGCAAGCACCTGTAATCTATATCACACAATTTCTAGAGGAGGAACTCGTTGATGAAATACCTCAAAATATACCAGCCCAACTTGTAGAAGTAGTCACAACTTCTCAACCAAAATTTGATGATCCGGTTCTTTCCCTGCCTAAATTTGAAGAATCATCACAAATGGAGAAAATGGCGACAACATCTTTCTCACAACAAGAAGATCCAATTTCAGCAACACCCGAAGGTGATCCCCTTCAGCGTGATGAAGATCAATTCCCAACGAACACGAGAACCATGTACAATGAGGTACTTGGAGAGGTTCCCACCTGGCTACATGATACCTGAAGAATTGAAAGAGGGTCATCAAGCCAATAGTGATAAACTTGGAAGTGATTGTGTAAATGTTAGAATCCATCACTCCAAAAAAGACCAAATATTACGCTAAGGTGTGTGTCAACGAATTCATAAATCACTTCGATGATTTTTCAACACCACTCGTTCACAATGGGGCAAAGGAGATGGATTTCCAAGACTCTGAAGTCTCACGAATTCTGCTCGGGAGATCAACACTTTGGGATGGTGACAAAGACAAAGGACATAACTCCAGGCAGTGAATTGCGAATTTGGCTCCTAGAAGATCTTCTCAATGGCGAAAGACCAGAGGCTGGATTCTGACAAACCAAGGTGGCGTAACGACTACGGTCTCATGACAAATGAATAATTCACCATGGAAAGGTATTCAGAGTATGTGGAGAATTGTGCGTAATTGCAAATGTGAATACGAATGAAGACAAACTTTCTTACACCAGAATATTGCTCAGATGGAGGGGTGGATGAATTGCTCAAGTTTCAGGCTCAACACTCTTGTCATTTGGAGGATTGCAGAGCACAGTCAATGAGTTCATTCCCGTACGATCGGGATAGGCGGACTCTTGGCCCAATGGATAAGGCATTGATCCTAGGTGTCTTGATCTAGGTGGCACATTGCTGACTAGGATGTCTACGTGTGCATACAAGTCATTTAAGTGGGGTCCACATGTACCCATTTCTTTAATTTATGTATTTTTCCTTAAATGACCTTTTAACTTAAGTGGTTTCTATTTTTAGTCACTTTTTAAAAGTTGGTTGAAAAAGTCAAAGTCACTTAAGTGCCCTATTTAATGTGCATTTAAAACCCTAACTACTTCGTAACCAACTTTTGGGTTATAAAAGGAAGTGAGGGGCTCATTTGTAAGGGTGACTTTGAGAGAGGAGAAGAGAATACTTTTGTGCAAGCTTTGTTTCAAGAAGAAACTTTGTGTTCTTTTGTGAAAAACATTTTGGAGTTAATGGAATAAGAACTTTGTGTCTCATTCATTGTCTCTGGTAACATTTGGTGTTCTTATGTTCATTAGATGTTAGGTGTTTAGATCTTGCATGCAAATATTATCTTTGATCTTATTGTCAACATTAGTAATCAGTTGTTCTAGTTCACAGTGATCAAGCTCTGACTATCTACTTGCTCATGTGTGTTCCCTTTTGCATGTTCTTGTTTGGCTAACTCAAACTCCGTTTTATTTGTGTTGGTTATTCATCTTTCCTCTTCATGCAATATTAGGCTCTGTTTTTACCTAACTCTTGCATGTTCTTTTAGTCCATTCCATTCCACTCCTTTCTTTCATTTCATTCTATCTCCTTCATTCACTTTTCTTCCATTGATGTTCCAAAACACCCCCCACATACAATTTTGAATGTACAGATGTAAATAAAGTTTTGGTTTTCAATAAAGGCAGCCTCACCTTCATTGAGGAGGGACTTTGTTCCCACACTGTTGCATGTCATTTGCATTCGTGCAAATCCATATGCTAACACTTGGGTAAATGCAAATGCTAATTTAGTTTTCATTTTGCTTAGAATGCTTAGTTTCTTTCATTGCATGCTTAGTTAGCATTGTTTCTTGTTTAGTAAGCCACATATCCATCTTGTGCAAATCTTGCTGTTATTTTATCCAATCCATTGGAATAGGATAGTCTATTTACCAATAGGAAGCCATTAAAGTTGCAGTTTTGTTCTTGAAACATGATAGTTTTAGGTTACGGATGTTTTATGTTGTATGAGTCTCATGATAGATCCCGCTAGGAATTGCATAAGCCAAGCTCTGTACTCTTGTGCTATCCCTCTCCTACTCGCATTGTATTCGATCATATTTTGAGCTGCCTTTATCCCAATATCTACTTCATTGATGCTAGCATTACACACTTTTACGGATCCACGTGAACATGAAGAAGCGAGGAGATCACGCTGAGGGGACAAGATCACACACACCATGATTTCACCAGCATGTTCTGCGAGAATCCAGGTTCTATCTTTCAAGGTTTTAGTTAGAATCATATCAAATAGAGTAGTTAATTGCTTTATTTCAGTTAATTCTACTCTCGATATTGCCGGGGAAGCTGTGGGGATTGATAGTTTCTGAGAAACTATGATTCACTCTTCACTTCTGAGGTAGGATCGAGAGTCTTGCAAATAGATTAGATAAGTTATTTCATTGTTTAGAATAGATCTACAAATTGCACAGACAAATAGCTATACTCGGTTATCTTGTTTGTTTTTTTTTAAATTGTTATCTTAGCTATCAATTCTAGATATTTTAAATAGCTGCTTTCTTAAATTCATAAAGTTCGTCAGAAAACACAAAAAAATAGGGGAATCATATATGCTATAGATATATTTCACATAGTTAAATTTCATTTTACTGTAGTTCATTTTACATTGTTGCTTTTGCATGACAATTACGGGACCTAGAGAACCCAGGGAATACGTATTCGAGCCAATCGTGCCTCAGCCCAATCTCATCACAACAATAACTGATATAGATCAAAATCTTAGGATCCAAGTCTTCTGAACAACGGTAAGCTTGCAAAAAATCAATTCCCAGTTGAGCGGGCTAAACATAGAAGACGACCGAGCACACACGTTTTGGTCAAATCAACCGAATTACAGATTACCCTAGGCAACATTCATATGACTGTAGAAGGGCTTGAAAGAGAACAAACCTTTGGTTGTGATCCTTTGGTCCCACAGCTAGACGCAGGAGACATTCTCACAGACATAGATACCAACCTAAGAATTCAGGTTGCGAGAACGCCTGTGAGGCACTCTGAGAAGATCGCACAACTATTAGTTTTGAATATAGAGGTTTGAAAGCATACGATTCTTGGGTGTTAGGGATTAGGAACTAACTCTACGCATGACCATAATAGGACCATGAACAACCAAGAGTCTACGGTTGTGATCCACAAATCCATGACCCATTGAATCCGTAAGTCAATCGGACATAGACAACGGCCTACACACACTAGTATTCGAGATCTACCCCACTTCCACCTACCATCATCGAATAGTTATCCTTACTAGATATAGCAACTAACAAAGCTAGAGAGTTCTAGACTAGGCCAGAGAATCATCCATAGAGTCGACTATATTCACTATCCACCATATGACCTTATCTGGAGACATACACGAAACTATCCCAGGTCATTTTCCATGTATTCCACAACCCATAGATCGAATCACGCCAGAGCTCGATATTGATTGGAGCCTTCGAGCAGTCATCCTTACCGATCGATCTATCACACCAGTTCAGGTTAGAAGGGCCTTCTTTGCCTTAGATTCACAAATTCCACTAGTGTGTATTGAAGACATTAGATTGCCTAACTAGTTTGTCTGCATCCCATACATATTCCATACCCACCGGCTGTCTCGGCACGACCTCGGGAGGTCGGGTGCGAGGAAGAGTTACTTGTAGATTCCCATGCTCGCATGTCACTTTTCCGTCGTACAAAATTGGTGAACCCAACGTGAAACTTCCTACTTTCTAGTTTGGAGTCATATTATTACGTGTTCTTCCAAATTAGTATACTTTTCATCTTTTCTACCTCATTGGCTTTCACAATCATTTTCACTCTCTCCCATTATTTTGGGTATTCATATACCCCCCGAATATGTCGGGATTCGATGCATATGGCAGACCCCTCTTGGGTCTTGAGGCATACTACGCCCAACAAAATAGACAATCATCACCCTCGCTTTCAGTGTGGGGTGACAACTATTCAACTAATCAGTTGTCGACACAAACTCCAAGGATCAGATATAGCTCGTCCTTCCAAACAGAGGAGTTGGAACAACTCGCTCAAACGCAACAAACAGAGCCTTCAGGCTCAAACAATATGACGTTCACTGGAGAATCTGGTTCATCTCCTCAGGTACTACTTAGACCACAAATTAGTAGACAATCAGACTCATACCGAGGTTTAGACGATGAACATTCGGTATATTATGCCAGGAATGAACAACGCTCTCGGAATATGTACCCACCTATAGGAGGTTTACAAATACAACCCGAGGTCTCTTTTCAAGAAAATACTTCCATCCCATTACATATAGGAAATACCCTCGGGGAAACTTGGCAGGGCAATGATCAGTTCATAGCGGGGTATCATAGACCTATACAACACCATGATATACAACCAACGCCACCAAGGCAGAATATCGTGACTTCACCAAATGAAGTCATTTCAACTCTAATAGAAAAGGTTAGAGGGTTAGAACTTGCCCAAGCAAGTCAAAATTCACAATTCATACAAGCAGGAAGTTCCAATCCTCCACACCATCCTAGCCAAGTAGATCTCCTCACAGGAGTAGGCACGTTAGGCATGACTCCTCAGTATTCACAACAAACGCCAACTAGACCCACCATCTCTAACACTGTTCCTCCCGGTCTAGTACAAAACAATCCATTCATGGACAGTACCCCATCATACTTAAACATGTACTCCAAATCACCACAAGGGGATATGTTCTCCTCTCCCGGCATGTTTGGTCAAACACAGGTTTTTCCTTATGCCCCTACCAATGTATATGCAACGCCACATCAACAACCCATTCCACCACCGCTCCCTCAGCAGGCACCATCAATGGTCGAAACCTATGCGATAGGGACATATTCAGAATACTTGAAAGAGCCCTTAGATTTCACCATACGAAGCATCATGCTTCCAAGACCTCTTCCCGATTTACCCAAATACAAAGGTGAGGGAGATCCAAATGCACATATCAAAGCTTACGCTACAGCCATTCGAGAACTACTCCCATGGGATGGGGTTGTTCTTTAAGATATTCCCAAAAACTTTGGAAGGCATCGCTCTCATTGGTATTATAGAATACACAGGCTTCCATCCATTCATTCAAACAACTCGTTTCAGAGTTCATTAAGGCCTTTGACATGAATAAACTATTAAGGACAGGAATCAGGGAGTTCTTACACATCAAACAAGAACACAACGAATCTGTCGCCCATTTCATTCAAAGGTGGCGTACAGTTCTTTACTCTTCGGCAAGTGCTCCAAACATGGATCAGATGGAACTATGTGATTTATTCCTTCATTCTCTTAGCAGAGAAGTAAAGGAAGAAGTCCAGAAGTTCCCATTAAGAACTTACGATGAAGTACTTGAGAGTGCTCTTCGAATAGATCAAGCGGCAATTGATAGTGGTCGCAAAACATATGGAGCAAATGGGAGGTTAGTCACCTCCAACCAGAACACCACAACTTATCCTACTACCATGAACGTCAATCAAGGACCTAAAATCCTTAATAAAAATCGGGGTGTAACAACAGATGGAGTAACCGACCAGCCTAAGAAAGTAAATGTTGTCAATACTCCATCACAAATAAACAACCAACGAAACAACAACTTTACCCCAACAATCAACACAGTGGATTTTAACCATCCACAACAACAACAACAACGGAAAAACCCCACACAGGGTCCGAGCCAAAATTCAACTAGATACCAAAACCAGAATTCAAACCAAAGACAACAAACGCAAAATTTTAATCCTAGTAGACAACGGTTTGATCAAAATTTTGGACCACAATACGCACCAAACCAACAAACGAGGAATTACAATCCTAATTTGTATTGTGGTTTCCACAAAATTCGGGGCCATGACACTAGAATGCGTGCATGTGACTACAATAAATTCATGCAACGCTTGCCAGATGAACAAAAACAACTTTTCATGGATATGTTCTTGGCAGATCCTACGTTACCAACATCAAATACTTTTTCAGGGTAGTTTCCCCTCAAAATGCACCCCTGAAGATCTTTAATGATCCACTCCCAAATCACGATAACAACAGGCTAAATCTAACTAGGGACGAACAAGGGTGTAATGACAGGAAACAATGATCATGAAGCCTCGACCTCGCTAAATCCATTAGTTGCGCCACAACTAGGAAGTCAGCCACGACCTAAGGTAGTCGGTTTAGTGGAGTTAGACGCTGAGCTACCCATCGAAGCTATAACAAGGACACGAGAGTATTTCTCTCAGCCAAGTCCAAGCCACCTGCCAGAGGCGGATAACATCCAACAAATCGTAGCAAAACCTGTGGGTGCCTATGATTTAATTAACGACCTAACAAAAACCTTCTCGCACATTTCATTTTTAGACTTACTAAAGAACTCTCCTGCCCACAGGGCTGCTCTTTTAGAAGCATTAGGTTTAGGTCATTTAATTAACATCACTCCACCTCCTGAAACACAGGTAAATCATGTGGACTTTGATGTTCATCCCCCGGGGCAGGCGGATAGGGATGTCAAATTCATATTCGAGATAAACAAAATGCCGACAGATGCTGAGATCACACGCCGAGGTGATCCAGCCTTACATTTGCAAGTATGGGTTTATAATAACTATGTAAAGCGTGCAATGGTTGACGATGGGGTGGCAGTTAACATAGTTCCCTTCTCTTTCCTTCAAAAGCTAGGGTATGGAGAAACCAATTGTTCCACAACTCGAAACACACTAAGGGGCTATGATAGCCTTAAAGCCACCTCGGTTGGAACTATAATATTACCGGTCACCTTAGGACCCAAAACCATCTTGACTGAGTTTTATATTATAGATCGGAAACTAACTATAATATGATCCTCGGCCGACCATGGATACACCATATGAAGGCAATCCCTTCTACGCTATTTCAAGAAGTAAGGTTTTTACACTTAGGAAAGATATTTGTAGCCAAAGGTGATCCAAAACCATTCGATGTACACCTAGCTGACTTAAAGAAAAGACCAGGCGTGCACTCGGAGTTTGAACTCCCAACAAACCAACTTAATAAACCTACTGACGCCCAAAACCAAAAGAAAAGTTGATACCTACGACAGATCTTGAAACTATGAGCCCAGCCAAGGCAACCCCAACCCCCAAAGATGAGGCTAGCACCATAGAAACAATATCATTAGGAACTACTGCAAAAATCATTGAATTAATAGAACAAGATCTACCAATGTTCTTACCATTTGACTCTGCGGGCATGGGATGTTCCCTAGGCATTGGCTCTCTTCCAGCAGAGGATCTCTGTATGGTGGAAGTAGAATATGCAAACACAATAGATATCCCAGCGTCCATATTCCCAGTCAAATATTGGACACTCCATTTTGATGGAGCTAGATGCCATTACGGAGCGGGGGCAGGTGTAATCTTTACTTCCCCTGAAGGAAAAGTCTTACCTTTCGCCTTCAAACTAAATTTTGAATGTACAAACAACGGCGCTGAGTATGAAGCCCTCCTCCTTGGCCTCATTTTAGCCAAAAGGATCGGTGTTAATAATATCAGGGTGTTAGGAGACTCACAATTGGTAGCAAACCAAGTCTCTGAGGTATATGAAACCAAAGCCGAGCACTTACAACTTTACAAAACAGTTGTATTAGATTTAAGCAAGGAGTTTGACTTCATATCAATTGAAGCAATCCCGAGAACACAATCTTCTTGCCGATTCTATAGCAACCTCGGCATCATGCTTTACTCCAAACAGTAAGTTAGAAGATACCCGTTTCATGGTATCCCTTCGTGATGAACCATTGATAAAAACAATGACAAATTCTCTTTTAAATGGAAATGAATCTACTATCCTAGACCACATTGATAGTGATATGGCCACTCTGAATTACTTAAACACCTATGCGGCACTACATCTCTCCTATCATATGATAGATTTGTCCTTAATCCCACATTCATCTTCCTACTTCGGAAATCCCATGATGGATCTTCCCTCGGAAATGGAACCTAGCATATACACAGTAGAAACTAGGGGCGATTTGGATTTACCTCCAGCCCCACCTGAGTTTGAAGAAGGTAACGCCTCTTTGATCGAAGAAATGATTGACATTAACATCGGAACGGAAGATGAACCAAGGATATTGAAGTTAGGATCCTCGTTAACCTCGGAAGAAGTAGAAATACACACTCGGATCCTCAAAGAACATCAGAAGGTGTTTGCATTTAATTATAAGGAAATGACAGGGGTTGCACCCCACATTGTGGTGCACAACCTCATCACTAAATCAGATGCAAAACCAATTAAACAAAAATCAAGACCCATGAAACCCAAGGTAGCTCTCATGGTGAAAGAGGAGGTAATGAAACTCCTCCAAGTAGGATTCATCAAACCAGTCGATTACTCCCAATGGGTATCTAATATCGTTCCCGTTCTCAAGAAGAATGGGAAGATACGCATCTGCATAGATTTCTGAGACATCAACAAAGCGTGTCCTAAAGATGACTTCCCGTTGCCATCCATTGATGTCATTGTTGATGCAACAGCTGGGTTTGAACTTTTGTCTCTCATGGATGGATTCTCGGGATACAATCAAATTAAAATATCTGAACAAGATCAAGCTAAAACCACGTTTATAACTCCTTGGGGAACCTATTGCTATGTTGTTATGCCATTTGGTCTCAAGAACGTTGGTGCTACGTACCAGTGAGCTATGACATATATATTCCATGATCTAATTCATAAAATCATGGAATCCTATGTAGATGACTTGTTGGCTAAGGCCAAGAAGCGTTGTGACCATCCGAGAAGTACTCCGCGTCATTCTTTCACGTCGATTGAGTACGGAGTCACGTTAAATCCAGAAAAATGCGTCTTTGGTGTAACGGGAGGAAGCTCTAGGTTACATCATATCGTCACGAGGAATAGATGTTGACCCAAAAATTTGGGCTGTCCTCGAAATGGTCCCACCTTCGGATGAATCTGGAATCAGGTCATTTCTTGGAAAACTTGGTGCAATCGGAGATTCATCCCGGACTTAAGTTTCACCATTCATCCAATCAACAATTTACTCAAGAAGGATTATAGCATTGATTGGACTAAAGATTGCAATGAAGCTTTCAACGCGAGTTAAGCATTTCTTGTTATCACCACCTACGCTAATGCCACCTAAGCTAGATCACCCATTAATTTTATACTCACGAGCTACCATGTCTCGCTAGCTTAGCTTTGCATGCTTGGCTCAAGAAGGCGATGACAAGAGAGAACGTGTGATTTATTTCATTAGCCAAACACTTTGCTTTCGACTATGAAACGCGTTATACACAAGCGAGAATGAGAATGCCTCGCCATAGTCTTTGCTGACCAAACACGCTAAGACATTATATGCTAAATCAAGAAACAAGGGTCATGGTAAAAATGGACCATTTACGAACTTTTCTCACGCAAGGGTCCTTATCTAAGAAAGTTGGACGTTTTATAACCTAATGGGAGAATTTGAATTAACATTTGTAAATCGGAAATCAGTTAAGGGACAAATCATCGCAGATTGGTTAGCTGATAACCCATTAGATGGAGGCGATCTAGTAGATCTAGATTTTCCAGATGAGTGCGTATACTACATTGAAACCCGACCTTCTATCTCTGAGTGTCCCTGGTACACTGATATCATTAATTATATCATGGACCATACGTATCCAGAAGGGGCTACACCGCAACACAGAAGGCGGCTACGCATTATCGTAGCAAAATACGTCATTATAGAGCAAGTGCTCTATCGGAAAGCATTCGATGGAATGCTTCTAAGATGTGTCGACACAGAAGAATCCAAGAAGATTCTCCATGAATCTCACAGTGGAATGTGTGGAGGCCACTTCGGTGGCCATGCCACCACTCACAAAATACATCGAATGGGCTATTTCTGGCCCACTCTAGAACACGATGCAGTAGAGTTTGTACGCAGGTGTCATAAGTGCCAAGAGTTCTCCCATGAGATCCACATGCCGGCACAAACTCTATAACCAATTGCTACTCCATGGCCCTTTTCTACGTGGGGTCTCGACTTGATAGGGAAATTCTCTCCCTCGTCTACAGATGGCCATAATTTTATAATCACGGCTACCGAATATTTCACCAAGTGGGTAGAAGCTATGCCTCTTACTCTTACTGCAGGGTTACTGTAATCGCCAAATTCATTTTGAACCAAATCATTTGCGAGTACGGTGTCCATGAAGTCATTATCTCGAGATAATGGGACTTCTTTTAAGAATGATGAAGTTCACGAATTGTGCAATAAATTTAAAATAAGCCATCATATGGCTTCCTTGTATTATCCACAAGCCAGCGGACAGGCTGAAGCAACAAATAAAACACTAAAAGCCATTCTTCTCAAAACGGTGAAAGAAAACAAACAAGATTGGCACCTGAAGTTATATCCGGCCTTATGGGCCCACCGAACCTCAATAAGAACACCAACGGGAGCAACTCCTTTCTCACTAGTATTCGGGCCAGAAGCAGTTCTCCCACTTGAGGTTGAAATACCCGAGTCTCCGCATTTCATTACAAGGATTACGGATGAAGAGCTTACGAGAGAAGCACGTCTTTCCCAACTAGAAAGCCTAGATGAAACTAGGTTAGATCTTTGAAGTGGCATAGAGTCTATGTTGACCGGATGTGCCGGCAATATAACAAGAAGGTCTATGAATGCGACATATATGAAGGTGATCTAGTTCTAAGATTAGACAGCCGGATCGACAAGAAGACCGGCGAAGGAAGGAAGTTCCGGCCTAAATGGTTGGGCCCATACCGAGTCATGAAGGACTATGGAAATGGTGCATACCTCTTATGTATGCTAGAAGGTGAGGAATTTGGTGAAACAGTCAATTCCCTGCACCTCAAGCGGTTCTACGCATAAGCAGCTAGCACTACTTATATATATTTACATTGCATCTTCATATAGATTAAGATCATTTTGTCCACTTGTTTCGTACACAAATTGTGATCAAGGAATTTTATTCTCAAAGCAATTCATTACAAACTCATGATGTTGTTGGCATAAAATTTCTAATCATACCTCTCCATTTTCATGATATCATCAAATTATCTCGGAATCATGTCATCAAATAAAGCTAGATATGACAAAGTCTTAAACGGTAACCATACCAAGATCTGCGGGCTTGTTCTCACTTTTGGTTTCTTCTTAGGATAGGTGTCTTGCCTGTAGTGCATTAGAAGCTTCATGGTGTCACATCTATCCCATATATATATCTCTTTGGAAATAAGCACATACTGACATTTTACTCAAGAAAATGAGTCAAACATTGATCAAACAGAAAATTTTAATTTTACACATTTCCTTGCCCCACCAACCTTCGGTGATGAGCTTGCGTCTCTTACTAGTGACGTAGGGTTGGGAAAGGATGGAAATGCCCTTACTCACCTATGCTTTGCCCACGGTGATAAACCCACGCTTCTTACTAGTAGCATGGGGCAAAGTGTAGGGGGTCCTCTTGACAAACAAATGCAAAAGGTCATAAGCAAAACAATTCAAATCTCGAAGTCTTTGGGTCAAGAACAAGTGAATCAGATGTCCAAAATTCCAAAGGAGCTCAAAATCCTAAAAACCTAGATTTTGTCTACTATGTGGCCATCTAAGGATCTAAGTCTGGATAAACCATAAGTAAGTAGCATTCTAAACTATGAAGTCACTCGAGTGGAGTGGGCTTGTGATATCCTAATTTGGTTCCACCAAAGCTTTGTCTGTCTTTCATCAGTATCATTTCAAACACATCTCATAACTTGTGCCCTTCCCAACTCTCGGTGATAAGCCCTCGCATCTTACTAGTTGCGTGGAGTTGGGGGTAGGGGCAGGTTTATCCGTTCATCATACCGGTTTATATGCATCACTTTGCCAAAACAAACATGAAGTATCCAAAATTGCTTACAGAAGCTAAAATTCAAAATCACATTATATCTACATCATCATATATCAGCATCATGAAATACAAAAAAAAAAATTCAAACACTTGCATCATTTGTTCGCCATTGCATACATTCTAAAAAGCATATAAACATACATCATAGTATACATGAGGAAACTGGAAATAGAAAGCAAGCTATGAATGCCAAGGATTTGATCCAAAACAAATATACATATATATAAATGATCAACGTTTATGTACAATGCCATCATGCACTAAGCATGGTCAAAACACTCAAAGAGCTCGGATATACAAAAGAATGTATCGTACAAAAATCTACGAGAGCCAAGTGGCTTCTCAATCCCTACGAGACCCCTCTGAAGGCGCACGCCCATGCCTAGGACTCCGGCTACGGCGCTCTGAGTGCACAGAGGGCTCAGGATCCCGAGGGGCAGCCGCGGTCTCACCACGAGAATGGCTCCTCATCAGGCTCGGCCGTCCTATACCCCGCTAACTCTGTGTGCGGAGAGTCGATACCATCCTGGCCACATGCCAGACTGGGGCAAAGACGTCAGTATGTCTACCAGCTGTTGAAGGCTCCCCAGCGTCCACGAGATAGCTCTGCGTGGGTCCTCTCCATGGGGATCATCAGGGTATCAGTGCATACCCTGCGAATCAAATCTCGCCACTCATCGGCGGTCTCTGCAAACAAAGGAGAAAACAAATTAGAAACCAAACAAGAAATTAGAAATACAAGATAGCAACTAAGGAGATTCTAACTAAAAACAAACATTAAAAGGGAGAGAGGGTAACTTACTCGGATCACCGAGGCCTCAGGGATGGATCTATGGGATCGCACTGCCACCACGGATGCCGCTGCCGCCGGCCGAGGGCTGCTCTGTGGCTGGAGCAACGTAGCACCCCACAACAGACTCATCCTCCCCATGGCCCTAGGAGAGTGGCTCCTCTGAAACCAGAGTCACCCTCTCTGCACTCTGCTCGGCCCTCTCTGCCTGCATGATATCCTGGGTGTCATGCCACTCAGGATCACTGTCCTCGGTCTCCTCCTCTGTCTCTCCCCTGTAAACTCCTCAGACTCGGAGTCTATGTCAATGGGGTCATCGCTGCTATGGGCAGGACCCACGGCGATCTGAAGCAAAGGTGCCCGAGGTGCACCGGCTCTCCCTCTGGCACGTACTATCCTCCTGGCCGCAATAGGAATGCCAGGAGTAACCACTGTCCAACCCCGGCCTCTAGGCCCCCTCAGCCTCTCGGGTGATCACGTATCTTTGGCGCCCCTGCAGGGAAGCATACCCATGTAGGGTAGGCCAAACTGCTGAGGAACTCGGCCAAAGGGGTGTATCTCCACTCGCCCCACTCTATCAATAAGCTGCCCTGTGGTGGAGCAGGAGATCAAAGTAAGAGTCTCCTCGCCCCATATACCTGCCATAGTCTGATATGGTGTGGCCTCCATGTCGGCAGTAGTCAGGGAGGCAACTGGCTGATGAGGTGCTCTAAGCACCGACATGTCTGTCCATCTGGCTGCCCTCACAGCTCCGGGGTCTGTCACCTCTACACCTCTGCCATAGGGGATGAAGTGCTCGTAGACCCAACTCATGACCAGGGTCGGGTGGCTCAAGGACTGCCCCTGTAAACGGACTACCCTGTATAAGTCATGGTAGGTGGTCCCAAGAATGTCTGCTCCCCAGGCATATATCCGGCCGTGTCCCTCTATCTGTGCAATAATGGGGGACCAGCAGTATAACAAAGTGTCTCCTCCCTTGTCCCCGATCAGTCTCGAGGCAAGGATCCCCATGATAGCCTGGCGAAGTAAGGGGATGGGCAAAGTAGGAATGGATCGAACTCTAACCCCCTTCTTCGACCCCATGGAGATGACTGCATCTCCCATATATGTAGCCCACTGTGCAATCTGGGCCCGTGAACCTGCTGTCTCTAGGGTGAGTCGTCTCCCGATGATCGGGACCCCCAGAATGCGATAGACATCCTCCAATGTAATAGTCCACTCACCGCGGACCCCTGGCAATCGGAAGGTGTTCCGATCTACATCCCAATATGAGAACAAGTCACAAAGAATGTGACTAGATGGTGTAACATGGGGCACGCGTGAAATGCGTAGTATCCCAGCCCGCTGAAGAGTGTCCTCCTCATCCTGTGAGAGGGCATCTAGTACCCCTAGGAGCCAATCACACTCCCTCTCTCTACTCCACCGGATATACTCCTCTCTCGCCTGCATACACCCAAAAACACACAAAACAGAGCAAGTTAGCATCCGAGTAACATTGGAAAAATCATGAAAACACGTAGAAATGCTAGAAAAGCAAAAACAATTTCAAAGGGATGTTCTTTTTACATTCTGTGCAAAACCACCACCCTGAGCAGGGAGGCGGTTTTGTAACCGCCGCCTTAAGGGCGGTGGTCGTGTAACCACTGCCACAGAAGGGGCGGTGGTCATGTAACCGCCACCCTAGGCAGGGCGGCGGTCGTGGTCTGAAAACCCACGCGGGTTTTAAACTTAAAAAGCCTAAAAAAATGCAAAAAAGGACCATTTTACCTAAAAACAAAGCCTACCCAGTAGGCGCCCCCCCTAGATGGACCTTTTAACACTAACATTTTCAAAAATTACCCCCCCATGACAAAGATTTTAGCATTTCAAAATTAAGGGGGTAAAAAGGATAAATTGAAGAAAACTAACCTGTGATCTCACGGGTCGATGTTCCACGTGGAGGCATGATCACTATCTCGTCACGGACGTTTTGACTCTACTCACGCAAGAAACCGTCACCGTGGGTCCCAGAGCTCAAAATCAATCAAATCGACTCACACAAATGAATAGGAAAATGGGCCCACTTTCATATATATAGCACCCTGATTCATTTTAAATGCCTTTTCACAGGTTTGGAGCAAAGCGGAGGTAAGTTCTTATCCCCACACAAATGGTACGTTCTCATTTCTGTTATTTTTTAGCGTTTATTTTCCAAACTATTGTGTCTATCTGCACTTGAGTTCTCTTTTCATTTTGCAGGTAGCGGGAATTTTGGATGGCGTCATTTCAACACACGGATGTATCAGGTATAACTTCTAACTTCCCATTTCGGGACCGCCATACTCGGATCCACCATTTCGCCCTCGCCTCTTCATGGCTAAAACGCTTCTCAGGGCAATATATGTACGTACCCAAAATTGTAAGTCTTGTCTTTGCCCGAAACAACGTGACAGTGCCCCAATGATGATCTGAGTCTCCTCATGGTGTTCGGGATCGAGAAAAGATCTCAGTGTGCGTTAACATCCCGTGCCCCGCTTAGCCCCCACGTGCTTTGTTTTCCCTTTTCCTCTCTTTTCTTGGCCTTTTTCTCTTGATGATGAAACCGCCCCCACTGCCAGGCGGCGGTCTCGTGAACCCCTTCTGAGCAGGCGGCGGTCTATAACCACCACCACCTGGCTCGGTGGGTCGGTCCTTTACGCATTTTCCAGAAAGCTCTTTTAACACGACTCACGTAATTTCAACATTTTACCAGCTTTCTTTCACCGCCATAAGCTTGCATTTATGATTCTGGTTCCCTGGAATAGTGTTTTGCCATTGTTTATAGTTTAAGAGTTCTATTTGGTTTTTACCTTGGGTAAATGCAAATGCTATAAATAGTTGGCTTGTGCTCAAGCAAATGGCCCCTCAAATTTGCCTCTGATTTCTCTTTGCAATAGATTTAGTTTTCATTTTTCTTAGAATGCTTAGTTTCTTTCATTGCATGCTTAGTTAGCATTGTTTTACTTATTAGTAAGCCACATATCCATCTTGTGCAAATACTGCTTGTTATTTTATCCAATCCATTGGAATAGGATAGTCTGTTTACCAATAGGAAGCCATTAAAGTTGCAGGTTTTGTTCTTCAAACAGGATAGTTTCAGGTTCTGGACGTTTTATGTTGCATGACTCACAATAGATCCCACTAGGAATTGCATAAGCCAAGCTCTGTACTCTTGCGCTATCCCTCTCCTACTCGCATTGTATTCAGTTTGTATTTTGAGCTACCTTTATCCCAATATCTACTTTTGTTGATGCTAGCATTACACGCTTTTCTGGATCCACGTGAACACGAAGGAACGAGGAGATCACACTGAGGGGACAAGATCACACACACCATCGATTTCGCCACTGTTCTGCAGAATCCAGGTTCTAGCTTTCAAAGTTTTAGTTAGAATCATATCAAATAGAGTAGTTAATTGCTTTATTTCAGTTAATTCTACTCTCGATATTGCCGGGGAAGCTGTGGGGATTGATAGTTTCTGAGAAACTATGATTCACTCTTCACTTCTGAGGTAGGATCGAGAGTCTTGCAAATAGATTAGATAAGTTATTTCATTGTTTAGAATAGATCTACAAATTACACAGACAAATAGCTATACTCGGTTATCTTGTTTGTTTTTAAATTGTTATCTTAGCTGTCAATTCTAGATATTTTAAATAGCTGCTTTCTTAAATTCATAAAGTTCGTCAGAAAACACAAAAAAATAGGGAATCATATATCTTTATAGATATATTTCACATAGTTAAATTTCATTTCTTGTAGTTCGTTTTACATTGTTGCTTTTGCATGACAATTACGGGACCTAGAGAGCCCAGGGAATACGTATTCGAGCCAATCGTGCCTCAGCCCAATCTCATCACAGCAATAACTGATATAGATCAAAATCTTAGGATCCAGTCTTAGAACAACGGTAAGCTTGCAACAAATCAATTCCCGGTTGAGCGGGCTAAACATAGAAGATGACCAGAGCACACACGTTTTGGTCAAATCAACAAATTACAGTTACCTAGGCAACATTCATATGATATAGAAGGGCTTGAAAGAGAACAAACCTTTGGTTGTGATCCTTTGGTCCCATGACCGACGCGGGAGACATTCTCACAGACATAGATACCAGCCTAAGAATTCAGGTTGCAAGAACACCTGTGAGGCACTCTGAGAAGATCGCACAACTATTAGTTTTGAATATAGAGGCTGAGAAAGCATACGATTACTGGGTGTTAGGGATTAGGAACTAACTCTACGCATGACCATAGCAGGACCGCAACAACCAAGAGTCTACGGTTGTGATCCACAAATCCCGCAACCCAACGAATCCATAAGTCAATCAGACATAGACACTAGCCTACACACACTAGTATTCAGATCTACCCCACTTCCACCTACCATCATCGAACAGTTATCCTTACTAGATATAGCAGCTAACAAAGCTAGAGAGTTCTGGACTAGGCCAGAGAATCGTCCATAGAGTCGACTATATTCACTATCCACCATATGACCTTATCTGGAGACATACACGAAACTATCCCAGGTCATTTTCCACGTATTCCACAACCCATAGATCGAATCATGCCAGAGCTCGATATTGATTGGAGCCTTCGAGCAGTCATCCTTGCCGATCGATCTATCACACCAGTTCAGGTTAGAAGGGCCTTCTTTTCCTTAGATCACAAAATTCCACTAGTGCGTATTGAAGACATTAGATTGCCTAACTAGTTTATGAATGGATCCCATACATATTCCATACCCAGAAGGTACTCTTGCCCCACCATTGCAAAGGCCATATTAATGGAAAATTTCAATATGGATAAATTTGAACCTAGATCTAAGTATGATATCGGATGGGTTGTTAGTTAAGCTTCAGGAATTTCATATGAGCATGATCCTCAATTTTAGGACTATTGGAAAAACTACATGGATACGTAAAGAATTCAGGCTTACATATTTCTCTAGGATGACCCTTAGGTAGGTCATTGATTTTAAGATTGTTGTAGTACCTCAAGGAATAATAGATGATCAAAAAATAGTGAGTCAATATTATATTGACCATAAGATTGAGGCACAACCAATTTCTCCCATAGTTTGGGATGAAGAAGAGTCAGATAACCCACATAAAAGAATAGCTGATGTAATGGGAAGAACCCTGACTTGGCTCTAAGGAAAAGGTATGGATTTATCCCTTCAAAACACAAAAGTGTTAAATGAGTTTAGAGACTTGAAGATTTTGGGGAAGATCTCCCTCCTCTAAAAGAGGGAGATGACAAGATGGATCCATTAAATGGGAAGGCTCCCCAATTTCCCAACAAAAGGCCTACTACGGAATTATTAACGAATAGAGCTGCTGCTACTAGTGAGACTGGAACTTCTATGTTGTTGTAAAATAAAAAAAGACAAAAGAGATGCTCTTAAAATCTATGCAAAATTCCCCTATCACCCAAGCAGTGCCCATACAAACTAAAGGGGAAGGTATGAATAAACAAAGGTCTCCCTCAATGACATTACCAAGATCATCCAACACAGGGAAAAGGATGAGGGGATTCTTGGTAAGAGTTGACCCAAAACTCGGGGTACAAAGTGCTAAAGAAAGAGAGGCACCTAACCTAAAATAATTTAAAAGAGCTACAAAGAAAGTTAAGTTGATACCACCCTTGGTAAGAGACACTTTGGTATTCTTGTAAATGAAGGTGGTCCTACCTTGAAGAAACATAAGAATAGGGAGCTTGAAGTCATTGATCTAGTTACACTCACCGAGGTTCGGAGAAAACTTGTTACTACACTTTGAAAGAACATGCAATGATACCATAGTTATAGGAAAGTATTCATGTTACTCCACCACCGGTACCACCGAGAGGTTGTAACTTTTGTTCTATTCCCCACATGAATGATGGCAGGATTGGTCAAGGAACATATGACTCATAATATCCCCATGTTTAATTAGCCCAAAGGTGACACTTTAACGAGAGAAGGGGCAAGGGGAATCAATTGTAATTCATTCTAAGGATCAGGATGTGACCAAGGTTAGTCAACCATAGGAAAAAATGAAGAATTTTTTTGAAGTAGTTGATATAGATGCATTTGAAGAAATTCTCGTGTTTGAGTTTGTAGAAGTAAAAGTTGAAACATATGCGGTAGGGGATACAAGTGTTCCCCAAGAAGAAATGCAAATGAAAGATACTTCTCAGCCATCGGATGTTGAATTAAAGGATCAATTTCAAAATTTTCGAGGCAGAGAGTGCAACACCTTGAGGAAGAAGAATTAGTTACTTAAACACTTGTAAATAAACCATTTAAAGCGGATGTTATCTCTATTAGGGATCAACCTTAAAAGAAACCAGCAATGGCAAAGAATGATGAAGTTCCTCGAAATACGACCTTGAAAATGAGGTTATGATGGTAGCTACAAAAGAGGTAGACAAATTGATACCAGTGTTAAGAAAGATACACCAATTGATGTTAAGGATAAAAAATCAGTTGTTCGATCCCAACCGGTGGAACAACAAGGGGAAGGATTGGCAAGACAAAAGGCTATTGATGAACAATCCCATGAGAACTTATCCATAGAACATCAACCTTTGAAGGAGGTAAACACTTCAGAGAGTGAATAACCACTCAAGGTTTCAAGCCAAATCAAGGAAGTTCCAAAAGAAACGCATATAAGCCTATTACTCCAAAGTGGAAAGTAAGGATAAGGGTGAAACATCAATTAGTGATAATGTCCAAGAAAATATTAGCCAATCCCAAACTAAAGAGTAATAAAAGGGGAAACCGAAGGTAGTGGCACCAAGTAATGAAAGGAAAACAATAGATGTTGCAAATCCACATGAAGAGGTACCAATATTACAAAACTTGCAAGATACATCCAAGAAATTAGTACTCTTTTCAGAGACTCCACAACCCACATCACAAGGAATAAGTATGGGAAATACCCCTATAATTGGGTGTTCAGGGAACACTCCTTCCAAGGAAGGAGAAGGAAGTGGTTCAAGAAGAAGCTGTAGACATAATAAATATTGTATTTTCAAAACCCAAAAGAGCCCCAAATAAATCTAGAGTCCTCACCAAAACCCATGTGGACCAATAAGGATTTAGAACTCTAGAGATAACAACCCCATAGGGAGATAAATTGAAATATGAGATCACATTGAGTGACTATAATGTCACACATATCCAATTGGGGAAACATACTAGAGAGACATTGAAGCATGATGTTACAGTAGTTGTTGGGGGCCTATTACAGAAGATTGATAAGGATAAAGTAACTAAGAAATAATTGAAGGAACAAGTTAAAAAACTTGTCCTCATATATACAGAAATGGGTGCAACTTTGTAGATGAAGGGAAAAGGTCACTACTTTGCTTATAACCTCGGAGGTCCTGAGTGAGGTGGAAAAATCTTGAGAAAATGTCAATGCAATAGATAAATGGAAAGAGGAGCTATCTCAAAAAGGGAATAAGATAATTAAAAAAGTAGTAGAGAACTACACACATTAATCTGTAAGAATCAATGATACTGAGATGGGAAAAGTGAGAAATGTGAGAATGAATTGCATTATTGGGAAGGAATTCTTCCCAAAATTGAATCCATCACTTAGCTAGATAAATAATTGGTAGAGAAGGAAGGAATCATACCATCTGAGGAGAGAGGAACTCAATACATGTATGAAAATTTAATCAAACTCAGAATGGAAACTTTAAACCAGGTCAAGGAGAAATTGACAATAGAAAAGGATGAGATAGTGGAATGTATTGATGTTCTAGACAGTAAGTTGAGAAGGATGATGCTTGATAAAGGAAGACTTATTTATGGAGATCTAGGAATAGATACCTGATACAATCCTTTGATCAATATATTTCTGAGGAGAACTTTTCTTATGATACTATTCAAAATTTCATCACTCTCGAGAATGCGATTGCTGAGTTGACCCGACAAGTGAAAGAAAATAAAGGCATAATACATAAATATGATGAGATGTTGAACATACAAGTGTTAATATTTAGGTTTTATACAGGACTAGATGAGGAAGATATAGTGCAAATTTTCCAATGGTTCGATGCCTTTCTAGATAGGATACTTGAGAAACAAGATGATGATGAAAAAATTGGTGATGATCCAAATGTACCATGAACAAGTTTAGGCTTGTTTACTTAAAACTTTCCTCCATTTTTTTAATCTTCATTCATGACAATTGTATACTTTTTTAATCTACAAATTTCAATTATGTATGTGGTCTAATGTAATGCAATATGATTTCATTTGTTTTGATAGAAATTTAGATCTATTATAAACATGAAATACATTGTAATATTGCATTTGTAAGTAAATCAAAATGGGGATTCTATAGGGGCCCCAACCTAGGAAATATTTACGTACATTCTTGATATCATAAAAATGGAAAGGGAAAGAAACATTTTCATTCTATTACTAAGAAATCCTCCTTGAAAGGAGGAATCTTGTTCAAAATCTTATTCTTTCTAAATACAAATTCCTCAGCATCCTCAACCCCTTGTACAAACAAAATGTCTCCTGCAAGATCATGAGACATGTTCAAAGCCATGAGCTCGTTGATACTTTCCCTAGGGCCATTCAAAACATGAATCAATTCTAATTTCTTCCCGTAGGAAGAGACTCACTCCTTAAGACCTAAAACACCCTTGAGATAATATTTATTTCTTGTAGCTTTTGAAGTGGAATGTGGAAGAGAAGTTCTTGCAGGAGTTGTAGGTACAATTCTGGAAACTTCTAAAGCTGAATGGCCTAGAGGTTTGGAGCTAGATTCACCCTTGCACTTCTTCAGGAAAGATGGTGGTGCTCCAGGATTTTGTGCAGACGAGGGCTCTGATGATTTATTTTCTAAAAAATAAACATGTTGTTCAAGTTTAGTCATCCTATGAGAAAGGTAAGATAGGTTGTCCATAGAGGCTTCTTCATAAAAATATATGCTCTTGCGGAATTGCCTTCTCAACAAATTCCTCGTTGAAGAAAAGAGGAGAAGCATTGAAGGAAGTATCCTTTATAAAGGTTTGCACTTAAGCCAGAATTTATTCAACCCCTTGGGAGTTTTCTAATTCTCCCACCGGAACAAGTGAAAATACAGGACTTAGAAGGCGGAAAAAATTGGGCTTATTTTAACTAGCCTCGAATCAAGGCTACCCTAACAACTTAAGCTTTCAATGGTGCATTGCACTCTTCTTGGTCCACAATGTCAAAGAGTATTCTCATGAATGCCTCATTTGGACCAGATAGGTTGAAAATTATGTGCGAGCTTGGATGAAAGCTCTTTCGGGCTAGAGTACTAATGCTGCCTCCTCCATCTTACAAAAAGAAATTCCTTTAAGATTCTCATAACTAAAACTTGAAGAAAATACAAAATATTATGAAGGGAATGGTGAGAATTTATAGCAAAAAATGGAGCTTGAGAATTTATGTGAACAAAATCATGTCCAAGTAAATGCTAAGATTGCCTTTGATGTTCACACGAGGTTGATAAAGGTGAAGTAGATTGATATTAATAAAAAAATGAGTTATTTATCTTGATGTAACAAACCACACAAAGGGACATTCAATTTGAAAAGAAGTAATAATGATTGTGTGTGTTTCAAAACAGATTCCCAAAAGGAGGGAATGATAAATGACAAATCAAGCCACTTTGGAACATTCAAAAAATCATTGAAAAGGTTTATTAACTTGCCCAGAAGGGAAATAATAAAATTGATGATAGAAAGTAGTGACATGGCACCCTGGTCATCATAGGTCATCATAGAAAACAAAAGAATGAAACATACACCTAGAAGTACTTATAAAACAATCTCTCCACATGGCACAATAAGAATTAGAATATTCACAGGCAATAATCATGAATCAAATATTGTTGCTTAAGTGAAGAATATTCTTCACAAATATTCACTATTTGTAAAATGGGGGGAAAATGAAATAAAGGATCATGATTGTATATATACGATAGGCATGTTCTCGTATCAAGGGGTTAATTTTTCTAAGCTTTAGAAGAAACATAAAAAATTGATGCACTTTCTTGAATCTTAAACTTAAATGAGATACCCGTGAGTTGTTTTTCTTCTTGAAATAGTACCATGTCAAGATGGTTACAAGTGTACAACCATTGATAAACATTGAGAGCAAAGGTTTTGTGTTCCCTTGTTAAGGAAATTGGAAATTTGAAAATGAGCTATATGTATGCTCATGAGCTTTGTCAAGTGTTATTTTTAGGTAGTATGTTTTAAATTAATCAACTACTTTTCTGTTTGATAAGAACCTTGCATATAATAAATCAATAAATTGCAGAAGATAATAAAACACAAGAGATATGGGGGGCCAAGATGCCCTAATATCAATATATGTAGAATAATACCCTTAAGGTAGGGAAACACCATACAATGCTCCTTAAGGAAGGAGTAACTCCACAATCTCCCAAGATGGGAATCCACTTCGAGGGGGACACCTCCAATATACCTCTACCAAGTAGAAGACTCAACTCATACATACATTCCCTAATGATACTCACATCCTTTAAATAGGATGGGTAACACCTAATCCCAATGTAGGCCGACCCATTACCCAATATAATTAATTCCTATGTGAGCCCATATAACTAACTAACGGGATGTGTGCCACATGTTGGCATCTCCATCAACCCGTATACATTATATTAACATATCCCTTGTGAACGCATACATATAACTAAGGGGATGTGTGCCACATGTTGGCATCTCCATCAACCCATAGATATTATATTATCATATCCCAAGGTACATAGCATTGCCTCCCTCTTTGACATGTTTCCTCCCAAAACATAAGAAGAAGCCATATAATGAGTGTGCTTTAAATTATTGCACACTTGTCACCAAGCTCGATCATCCAACCACCCATATGAAATCCTAGTGGGTGATGCTGCTCCAAACCTGATTCCATATTCCATTGTGTTTATCTGATTCCATCCTGGTCCATATGTGTTCCTCCTCGGCATCCATGCATATCCATAATGATTATTCCTGTGATTCCATGTCATACAATTATTGTTCCATTGATTCCATGTATAGCCAAAATTATTACTCCTCCAATTCCCTGTATATCCATATAGATTGCTGACCTCATGTGTCCGAGCATGTCTCCATGATGTTTTCCTCTCATGATGATATGGGTGTCTATATGGTGCAACCTTAGTATGTGCAACCTTATCAATCTTTTCCTCTACTTTCTTTTCCTCTTCAAACTTGTTTGTTATTTATTTTTTCTCTTGAGTAGAGAAATTATTTTTTTATTTTTCATCATCCTCTCCTTTTGATTCATCCTTATTCCCTTCTTCACCATCTTCAAATTCATCTTCATGATCCAATTTTACATTATTTTTTTCCTTGCTAAGTGTGATATCTTGCAATGTAATTTTCTTTCGCTTGTACCATAATTTCATGAATTTCTTTTACACATTAATATTAATTGTTCCCAATGTCTCTAACCAAGGATATCCAAGAACAATATCCATACCATCCATATCTAAAGCATAAAAATATGAATGTAAAACATATTTATCCATAGAAAGCTTTAAATCTTCAAAAACTTGAATTTTCTTACCATCCATTTGAGATTCCTTGATATGCTTTGTTTGCACATGTAGATTGTGAGCTACATCCATATTGATGAAGTTATATTGGCTGCTAGGGTTTATGGAAACAATTACCTTTTTTCTTTGAATGCACCCTTCAAACTGAAATATTGAAGCTTCCTTCCTTGGAGATGCACTATCCTGTGCAACAGCTTCATCATCAACATCTTCTTCTTCTTCTTCTTCTTGCTTCTTCTGATTCTACTTCTTCTTCTTCTTCTACTTCTTCTTCTTATTTTTCTTCTTCTTCTTCTACGCTTTGTCTTCTTCTTCTTTTGTTGCCCATCTATCCATGAAAACTTGTTCCAGTTCCTCCAAAGACCAATTAGACTTTTCCTTTTCTAACTCAGAAAACCAAATTTGTGCAGGGCCACTAATCCACAACTTGAATAACCAAATATCTGATGGTTTAGAGAATTTAACCCTAATTTTTTCCACCATTCTCTAGCATCAATCCTGCCATCTCCAAAAAAAGCTACCATCCCCATGATCCACAAAACTAGGGTTTTAGGAATAGACCCTTTTGATCAAAAATTTTTCTAACCATTTCGGCTAAAGGTTGGAAAAAATCAGAAATCACATAACACAAACCCCAATTTAATTTTTGAGAGGTTTCCGAAAATGTAAGAAATTTAGGAAAATTTCTCAAATTATGGTCTGATGGAGCAAAATAGTGAAAAAAAAAAAATGAAATAACTCTGACAAAATAGATCCAAAATTTTGAAATTTCAGTGGTATCACCTTTGAATATATTACCATCAACCCAAAAAAATTGTTTCCTAATTCATCATTATTAAGAAGATATAGATGAAACCATAGAATTAGGGTTTCAACCCTAAAACGGACACAACTTTTGCAAAACAGCTCCAAAAAATCTGAAATTTGGAGGGAAGATCACTTGAACTATGTATCCACTCCCCAAAAAAATCTGAAAAATTCCAAGTTGATCTCAAGATATAGACGAATCACCAACATTAGGGTTTCATCCCACAAATTACTCGGATCACTACTCTGATACCACTTGATAAGAACCTTGCATATAATAAATCAATAAATTGCAGAAGATAATAAAACACAAGAGATATGGGGGGAAAAGATGCCCTAATATCAATATATGTAGAATAATACCCTTAAGGTAGGGCAACACCATACAATGCTCCTTAAGGAAGGAGTAACTCCACAATCTCCCAAGATGGGAATCCACTTCGAGGGGGACACCTCCAATATACCTCTACCAAGTAGAAGACTCAACTCATACATACATTCCCTAATGATATTCACATCCTTTAAATAGGATGGGTAACACCTAATCCCAATGTAGGCCGACCCATTACCCAATATAATTAATTCTTATGTGAGCCCATATAACTAACTAACGGGATGTGTGCCACAGCTTGGCATCTCCATCAACCCATATACATTATATTATCATATCCCATGTGAACCCATACATATAACTAAGGGGATGTGTGCCAATGTCGGCATCTCCATCAACCCATATATTATATTATCATATCCCGAGTACATAACAACTTTATACAATTTTATGTTTATGGCCCCTTTGAATTACACTAGATCCGACCTTAGTGGTAGTATTTTGGCAATTGAGTTCGTGTTGTAGTGAGAGAATTCTCTTCACAATGTTGTACACAATTTTAAATTCATTTTACATCCATTCTGTTGTAAAGATTTTTGTAATCCTTTGAGTGAATCTTAGGTGTAATGAGTCAGGAGTTGTAAGCATTTTGTTAAGATATTGACATGAGATTTCATGTGCAATTTCTTGAAGGTTGTATGAAACCATGTATTCTTGGGCATCCATGAATGCAAATATTCTTTTCAAGGGACTATTTTTGGTTAATTGAGTATCCTTTCTACCTAGAGTGATATTTTGGCACTATTGGAGTTTTGAGAAACCTATTATAATCAATTCCATCCTGATTTAATCTCCCATCCTCACAAAATATAGACATACCATCACTACAATCTTACAAATAATTTCTATTTGCTTTGCCTATGAACATTTACCAAGGGACTTTACTGAGTTCTACTTCGCTTTCCATAAATATGCGAGTAGATTGAACTTCTTCTATCTAGAGTAACTTGAGTCCAATTTGAGTGACATATGCACCATTTAGTGTGAAAAATTGTGAGAGTTAAATGTTGCATACATTGGTCATGATCATCCAGGACTGACCTACTTGTTTTACAAGGAAACTAAGAAACTCATATTCCATCCATACCCCTTACATTTTCGTTTACACAATGGGTTATCTCACCTGGTCAACGACATGACCTAAAGTAGCAGGGAAGGCCATCCCCTTTGTACGTGTCACTCAATCCCTCCAAAGCTTGGTTTAAATAAGTTTTCCAGACATTCTCTCCAGCTACAAAATGACATAAATCTCCAAGTTTTTCATTCTTAAAGCATCTTACTTCACTTGCTAATGGTGTCCGGCCCAAGGAGGTATAAGATTGGGTACCAACACTATGATCACTACCATTCCTACATATCTTATCTATACACATAGTGGTTCACATTTTTGTTCTTCTAGCACATAGTCTCTTGAGACCCTAGTTCATACTTTGTAATCTCAAATCTTACGATTCTGACAGAGGCATATATAATTCTTCTCCTTCCATGGATTATAATCAATTTCTTCATACCACACACTTTCATTATAAGTGACTTCGTATCCACTTACTATCAATTTATTTGCTCCTAATCTCCCTATCTATGATGGAAAGGGTGATCCTAAAGAGAACATTCATACATTCCATGTTATTTTCTCGAGCTATGTTTACAATGATACATTACTTACCATGATTTTCATCGAATATTATATATTTTACTTTGTAATGGTTTTATTATATTCCCATGCATTCAATATAGACTTTCAACCCTTTAGCTAATCAATTCCTTGCACAATTCTCTATTAACATTGGGGACAAAGTTTCCTATGTTCAAATGTCTACAATGCTACAAAGTTCTAATGGGCACATAAGGGATTATGTTTTTTGATACAAGAATATGCTTACCAAGATGGAATTTTTTTCCCATAGTAAGCTTCAATATATATTTACTAAATTTTTCTTTCCCCTTTGCAAGAATCATTCATCTTTGACAAGTTTCATTCATTCGATCATCTATGCCATACTTTGAAAGAACGTTAAGCTAAGCTACCTAGCATGAATAAGATAAAATATGTTGTTAATACCCCTAACACATCTAGTCATAAATTTCAAGAAAAATAACTTTCAAAGGTAAACCTCATGATAATAAAATGAAGTTAAATCCATAATTAACATTGTATCTCAACCCACAAAGCTATAGTTGTAAAATCCTCGGTGGCATTCACATATTTTCTTTATGAACCTCATTTAGTATTGAAAAATTAGTTGAGTACAATCTAATATCTCTCCCTCCACCACTTGAGGTTGATATAAGTAGGCATCATAACACGAATTTTGATGCTAACCCCAATTATTATTATCATAGATGTGTTGGTCATACTACTAATTGATGTGTTAATATTGACCATGTTAGACATGGCCTTATTGATTTTGGTACTATTGAATGTGATATCCCCATGTAATTTTGAACAACTCATCGAAAGGACTTAACCATTTTTGTGCTAAAAACATCCGCAACAAGTTATTTAAGTTCACCGTGGAATGTAGGAACACAACGTTTCACGGGTTCTCTAAATCCACGAAATAAAGGAATGAGTAGTGTGGGTACTTAGGCAAGATTTGATAAAATTAGTATTGTGTGGCCTCTTTTCAACATTTGTGACACTAGGAAAATGAAGTCCCTTACAATATGAGATCAAATAGAGCACCATGGAATTGTAGATATGCAGAGTAATTGAAGAAATTTAATGTTGTCCAAAATTAAACCCATGTAATTTTGAACAAATCATCGAAAGGACTTAACCATTTTTGTGCTAAAAACATCTGTAACAAGTTATTTAAGTTCACCATGGAATGTAGGAACACAATGTTTCGCGGGTTCTCTAAATCCATGAAATAAAGGAATGAGTAGTGTGGGTACTTAGGCAAGATTTGATAAAATTAATATTGTGTGGCCTCTTTTCAACATTTGTGACACTAGGAAAATGAAGTCCCTTACAATATGAGATCAAATAGAGCACCATGGAATTGTAGATATGCAGTACTTGAAGAAATTTGATAAGTTCAAAATTCACAAAATGCCAACTTGTTCCATGATTCACTAATTTGTAATGTTACGCAAGTTTTCTCAAACCTGCGAGAATGAAGGAAATAGTCAATGGAAAAATTCCACGGATTGAAGGAATAAACCCTTGCGGGTGGTGCAAAATATTCCCATTCATTTAGGTAAGTCGGAGAAAGGTTATGAGGGTTTGCAGAAGAGGAAAATCTAAATTCCATGGTGAAAGCCACGAGACAAAGTAAAAACCATAGAAGCTCCAAATCGCATCAAACTCCGAACCAAAGAACCAACCACCCAACCACCAAAATTTAATGAGGTATGGTGTCATTATGTGTGGTCCGATGGTGTGCAATTGACTCAAGGGATCATGATATGGTTGTTGGTATTTATCTAGGGCGTTCATACCTATCCTCGAACAAAAATATGTAATAAATCATGAATTCCATGTTCATTCAACATTTCTTAAGGGGATGGATTCCAACTCGGTGGTCCTTTCCTCTCTCTCATACTTCTCTTTCTTCTTTCCATGTATTTTCAAGTTCTTGCACTCTTTGTAAGGGTTCTTATCCCTTTTTCCTTACTTGCAAAATTTTGATCTCTTCTTTGTGAAACTTGAAAGCTTATGTTATCAACCTTTGTAACTCGTGAATGGTGATTTCCTTGCCTAAAATTTGTGTGTAAGCTATTGAATATTGATTAATGTAAGTGTGGTTTATCTATTTCCTTCAAATACATTGTATTTTATGTGAATATTTTGTCATCTTGCATATTTCATGTTCTTTCATTTGCTTTCATTTAAATTGCATGAATTTTCATGATGCCAACCTCACAAGTTTTCATCTATGTCATTTGGATTATAGAAAGTTCAACCTTCTTTTTGTGCTATCACCACCCATGTTAGCTCGGGTTTTATTTATTACATCTCTCTTTCCCTAGTCCCTTGGAATTGTTAGGGTAGGATTAGGCTGTGAAGAGTAGTTTAACATTAGAAGCGGGTTGTGTTCTATGGGTTCTCCCAATCTAAATAACAAGAAAGGTGACCTTCTCCGGAGGATTGTCTCAAGTTGCAAGTCCCACACTTGGAGATAGTCCCATGTTTCCTCAAAATCATGTATCTTCATGATTTAGGGCAGTGCAATCTGGGCACTAACGGTTTTGGAACACCTAGTGGGCCCACTTTGAATATTAACTTCATTACTACGAGTTTTGGTGTGTTAATTAGTGTTTTCGTCCTTCGGATGCGCTCTTGAACACATCCGGTGATTCCTATATTTCAATCTTATGGTTTCAAGTAGTTTGAGCCTTCCCATTTCATGAGAAGAGTCCAAATAAGGTCGAGCATATCTTAAGGCAAGCCTTTGATTATTTGTAACTCTCTCCGCATAGAAGAAGAATAGAAAGATCTCCAAATAGTTCTATGACTTCCCCAAATTGAAGTCTTTCAACTCCACATATAGGAAGTGTTAGGAAATTAAATGTTAGTGCTCTACATTAGTATGATTGTAAATAATAATTACAATGGTAATTATTATGGTTATTATGGTTATGTCAGTAAGTGGTTAGATTGTATATATATATTGTTGTAACAATATATATTACGGGAATATGGTTTTAGGTTGGTTGAGGTTGTTGAACAACCAACACCTTATTTATAGGATTGATTATCTCCTATATATTTGTAACCTGTGATATTCAACAAAGTAATAGAAAAGAAATATATTATTCATGTGCTAAATTATTTGTCTGATTTTCTGTATAATGCTCTTATAATTACTATCATTGGTATCATAGCGATGTAATCCTGAGCATTGTGTGGGGCAGATCTATTCCTTGTTATGGTTGCCCCTATTATGAGATATTATAGTAGTAATTCTTCATAGGTTCAACATACCTGTGTTGCTATTGAGGAAAGAGTTTTTATTTTTATTTTTTTATCAGAGAGGATCGTCCAAGCTGCATCGAATGCATCAGTGTGTCAAATAAATGAGGGAATTACTAATATTAGGAGATATTCGTGACAGATTTTGTAATTTGCAGGAACGTGAGATTATCATATCTCGTGTACAGTTGTCAGTGGCGATCCAAGCGGCCCAGGTGATTCCACTCATCGATTTGCATGTAGAGATAAGTCTTCCCTTTGCCGTCATCTTTGGTTACCATATCTAAGCCTACAGTGATCTGACTAGAGTGCTCTCTGTGCATTTAATATTCTATCAAAGCACCTGCGCGTTAGAAGAAGACATGAGGCAATTACACGGATGCCACCAGATCTAATAAAATTCATTTATCTGCTTGGAGATTCTTGCAACAAGTTTATCGATCACATTTGAGGAGCTTGGATCTTGGAGACTACGTACCATGACTGTAAATTCTTCCTGAACAACAAATCTCTACGCTAAGGCCGCATTTCCACAACTAGATCTTTAGATCTATCATATCTTCCAACTTGCAATTCTCTATAGAAACGTTGGAACATATTGAAATTTGGTGTCTTTCTTGAGTAGAGGATGTGGCCCACCTATCTCTCTGCAGATTCAGTAATTGTTTGTAGACATCACGTGCCTTCCAAGCATATCACGTTGGATATCTCTCTCCACACTTCTGTTGTTGATGCATTTTTATTTGGAAACAATAGATCTTCCCAAGAGGAACATTTCCTTGGATTAACGTGTCATATCTCTTTCTGAGAATGCACACCTGGCACATTTTGGCCGCGAATAAATAGGGAGAGGAATCAAAGGCTCACTAAAGACAAACATACGTTTTCCATGCAACAGTCCATATATAAGTTTAGAAGTCTAGGGTCAAAAGGTCAGTACTAATCAATGTTACTTATGTTTATTTGCTTTGATCTATTCATGTGTTTAGTTTATCAAGTCTATAGATTTGTTAATTTTTCCTTACGTGGGTCTAGTCTAGAGAATATGAAGTCATATTAATGTGTTTATAGTCCTCCTAAATAGATTCTAGGTTGTTAAAGTGATATGGTCATTAAATGTCAAAAATTAAGTGTCAAAATTTATAAAAAGTAATTAAATATTACTTTGTTAATTATTATGTTGTTTTGTTATAGTTATAGTTTATCGTTGTAGATGGTAGGGTTATTATAACTAGCAATCGCACGTGAGGTGTGCGATGTTAATGCCGAAATCAAAATATTCTTAAGGCGGAAAAGTAATTGAAAAACACAACAAATCATTATGATATTTCTAGTTAGTAAATGAAGTAGTGAAAAGTGGAGAAGTAGAAAATATTCAGAGTCCAAAAGAAGTGGAGTAGCTTGAAAGGGATGTTACACCGCTGAATAAGAGGGGATTGTTAAGGATAGAGAACGAAGACGGGATTCCTCTTATAAGTGTGATTGCTTTAGTCAAATATGGACGACAAAAGAAGTTGATGTAAACAATGTCGACGATATAGTTGTGACGCAAACATGCTTTATTCATGTGACATGTGACAGGCACTCTCCAACCACTATGAGCCACATGTACAGTAGATGAATGTCTGAGCTTCGTCGACCAAATACATTGTAAGCATCGATGTCTATATCAGTAGCCAAAAATGGAGGAGACTTATAGCCATAATTACTTTTCTTGCAATTGCAAGGTAACTCAAGGTAAAGTACATGTCAATTTCATAATGAACGATGATAAAATGAGTTCCCAAAAAAATTTAAAAATCCCTAAAATGTTTTAGAACAATCATTATTTCTTAGCTAACACCAATTATAATATCAATTCATCGTATTCCGTAATTAGTAATTACCATGGCTTTGCATCCATTATGTTGGCCCAACAAGACTGGGAATCGAGCCTTGTCTAGTACACGAAGAAGGATTTGGTGGCTCTTATGGCCTTAGACGACCAAGGTGCAAGTTCCGTCCAACACACTTTCCTCGCCATGGACGAAGAAACATGGATCGAATCTTGCGTGCCCTTCTTGGATTTCACCTCGGAATCTATTGATATGCCCATGAAAAACTGTCACGATGACAAGATTAAAAAATGTGACATAGAAGACGACAAAAACATTTCTTCTACTTCAGAGATGGATTCAATTTTTCTCATGCGGGATCTCAACACAAGGAATTTAGAGCTGGAGGACGATTCCTTGGCGAATATTGTAACATCGATCTTGGCACAGATGGACAATTGATTGTTATATGACAATCCGGAGCTGCTCCACAACCATTCTTCTCGTCCATTAGTTGACGCGTTCAATTTTAAAGATACAAAGTCGGCATTGGAATAGCAGAATGTTGAAGGCATCACAACAATTTTGGTCATCTGACATGTGACAATTTATCTCCAACCATTGCGTGCCATGTGTACGAATGATAAATGTCAGTGCTCCAATAACCAAATAAATTGTAATCGTTCATGTGTCTTTCAGTTGTCAAAGGGGGAAGAGGCTTTCGCTTGTGGAAATGCCTTTCAGGATAATAACTCGAGCTTAATAAAAACATGAAAAACATATCATCAACAAAAATATTCAAAATACAATATACAAAACATTATTTATGTTATTATATAAATATATACAAACATAATTTATTATATATATATATATATATATATATATATAACTAAAGAATTTTAAAAATTTTAAAAAATTGTAGAACATCATTAATAAAAACACTATATATAATATATATATATATTAAATAAATAAATATTTATTAAAAAACTGTAAAACAAACCAGTAGTAATAACAATATACATATAGAATAAATAAATAAATAAATATATTACAAAACATGATATATTAAATAAAAAATGGTCTACGACTTGTTTGGCAGCGACCATATATATTTGGCTTTGAGAGTAACGATTTCATCGCAAAAAAATCCAAATCCATAAAAACCCGTTCGGAGCATTCTTTTGTTAAATCTCTCGACACGTTTTTGGTTCAACCACGCTGCTCTGGAGGATCTTCCGAGAAATTATCGTTTCCTTATGGAAACGTGACAATGACAACAACAAAGAGATTGAACGATGCAATGTGGAGAAGATGACAGACGTTTAATTTGGCTTCGTTAGATGACGTATCGGGAGACAAAATTTAACGACAAATGCTAGCCCGCACCATTGCCTCATCGAGAAGGTATGACAACGCGGGCTAAAATAGTTAAAAGTATCCAACCGCTGCATGCCACGTGTACGAAGATGACAATTCGTACATCGTCGACCAAAAAATCACAGACATTGATGTCTTATCGGTTGTCAGAGGAGACGAGGCTTCCCCTAGTGAATAGGCCTTGTGGCGTAATTATATTCGATTTTATAAAAATATTAATGTATGTTGTTGGTTTTCATACTATGTTGTGACAGTCCACCATGTGCACTTGTGCTAAAAATTTGCTATATTCATATATCACTCTTGATTCTTAATGTCTTTATAATACAATATAGTCGAGTTATGGAAATTGAAATGAAGAACAAAGCACCCTGTTTGGATTGAAGTTAACGACGAGGAAGCATGACTTTGTGGTTGACACTGAGAAAAAGTGTAATGTTGCAATTCATATGTAAGCAGCCTATCAAGAGTCAACATGGTCGATTTCTCTTGAAAATAACTCAACATTCATCTTGCTTAATGCACAAGCTCTTGAGTTAATTCCCAGAGTGCAACCATCCTGACCGGATCAAATGAAAACACTCGCGTAAAGGGTTGTGTTTGTGGATTCAACGCCACCACCACCGTAACTGTCGCCTTCGCTATAGGCCTCGCTGCTCCAACTCGAACATCTTCATTTTTGTTTCTCTTTACACAATATGTGCATGCTCCGGTTTGAGGCGGTTTAGGGATATTCACAAATCGAACGGCTAGAGCCTGCCATTAAACAAGCCTTGGATGAGACAGTTCTTAGGTAATTTGTTTTGTTTCTTGCTCCTCATTCTCTTGAGCATACGAACTTGCAACTGATGACAATGTGACTGAGGGGAATGGTTAAGTCCCCGCATGATCCGGGATGCCTCGTCTCGCTCCTCATTCTCTTGAGCACGCGAACTTGTAGCCGACGACAATGTGACAGAGGGGAATGGTTAAGTCCCCGCACAATTCGGGATGCCTCGTCTGCTCGTTCAGATCAAACCGAGTTATTGTCATCAAGTTTGTGCATTACGCATCTGCGAATCGGCCCATATTTTCTATAACAACACCTACACTGCTGTTTGCTTTTCCCAAAATGCTACAACTTTGTTATTTTTCAAACGCTATTCCCTAATCCAATACATACAACTGGAGCGACACGTGTTGGCCTCTAACAACGTAAGTATGGAGAGATTGTTTACAGGATAGTATTATTTCCGTCCAATGGACGCTCTCAAGTCCACGCGCAAGCATGAACACGACTCTTTAGAGGGACACCGGATAATGAGGTAATAACTTAATCGCAAAAAATAGGAATGTTTATTACGCACATTACCATGCTTGTGTTTTAATGCCACGTGTAAGCTTCTTGTTTGTCCGTAGAACATCAACAAATCCATCTCGGCCGTCAACGAATTTTCTGATTTCTCCCAATGTAAATGCGTTTCTGCGTAATAACAGTTGGTGATTTCGTCGCTTATTTTCTTGACCGCAACAAAGGAATATAAAATATTATTTTCTAGACATAATAATAGTTTGCGATTCTGCCACTTATTGTAAAGAAACAAACCTCCATGTAAATCGATATTTTGAATCTTCTTTTGAATATCTCTATATTGCCAGTTGTATAATTTGATGAACGTATTGACAAATACAAATTCTCATATACAAACTTTTTTAACATTTTATTTTATGTATATTAAAAATACAAATACGCATACAAACTATACAACTATATATTTTGCATATATTTACACACATTATCGTGCCTTTGTTTTAATGCCATATGTGAGAATCTTGTTTGCCCGTACATCTGTCAACCAAAGCATCTTGGTCGGCGCATAATTTGTTGGTCTCCCCTGGCGCTAACGCCTTTCGGCATAATAACGGTTGGCGATTTCGTTGCTTATTTTCTCAGATGCAACAAAGGAGTATTAAATATTATTTTCTTGGCATAATAAACAATATCATCTTTTAGCATAATAACAGTTGGCAATTCCGCCGCTTATTTTTCTCGGATGCAGCAAAGGAATTTTAAATATTATTTTCTAGGTGTAATAACACTTGGCGATTCCACCGCTTATTGTAAATAAACAAACCTCCATATAAATCAACATTTTAAATGTTTTTTTGAATATCTCTACATCGCTAGCTATATAATTTGATGAACGTATTGACAAATACAAATTCTCAGACACTTTTTTATCATTTTATTTTCTGTATATTTAAAAATACAAATGCTCATACAACTATATATTTTGCATATATTTAATGATATTTTACAATATGATATAATAAATATTAATATGATATATGATATACTAATATTAATACTATGTAATATATTTATGATATATTACGGCCAAAATCTTCAAAAGTGTCATATGGTTATTTGTTTCTCCACGCATTAAACAACAAAATAAAAGTTTAGTGGAATGATTAGACCCATGTCCAAACAAACTCACCCACAAACCTAATGTAGAACATGGGGAGCGACACGTCTTATATGGCCTTTCAGACTTGTCATTTCCTTGCACTTTAGTTGAGATCTAGAGACGTTAAAGAAGCTGACCTAAGCTACATGTAAATTTTGCCAAATTTAACCCCTGGTCGCAGCACTCACCTTTCCCACTCTGCACTATTGGCAGTACACCCCTTGGCCGACACCTGCGAGGCTACGATATGACCATACTTCGTCAACTGATTGATCTCAATCATCGCTGTCACCGTCAGAGTCAGAGGGGGTCGGGTTTTCTCCCAGAGAACACGCCTTTCAGCGTAATTAGAATTTATAAAATATAAAAAATAGAAATTTGAAAAATTTATTTCTATTTGGCTAGTTAAATTAAGAAGATATTCAAGTTTCATTGATTTAGTGTTAATTTTGTCCATTACCAATGGCCATCAAATTTAATATTTAAAACTCGTTTTTAAATCTGTAAAATGACGTTGAAATGCCTTGCAAAATCTAGCACTGCCAGGGGCGTATGTCTGGTAAGAAGGGACATTTAATTGCCTGGTTAACATCATTACTCATCGATTATTTTGAAAAATAGAATATAAACATCAACATGACTCTCGGTTTCATATTTAACTTCCTCCCAACAAAGGAAAAGACCCGCAATAATTCAACATGTAAGCAAGTAACCCTCTTTATTTTAAATGGCAAACAAGGAGGCGTCAAACTTTAGTACATTCATCTACAATCATACACAGCTTGCGCTCTGCTTGAATAATGGAATCATTCTATTTCACTTTAGGGCCACAACGGTTCCCACAGTATCATGGGATCAGATTCCTCTGAAAAAAGTCATTATTATGGTCTGCACTATTATCGTTATCGTTATCCTACGGGTCACTTTCAGATGAAGAGAAGGGCTCAGACTCTTCCCTTGACGTGTACAATTGCGAGACAAGGGACACGAGATTAGCCTAGTCCAAATGAAGTTTCAGAATGTCTGCTTGTGCAGTTGCCAATTAATTTTGTAGTTTTGAGATTTGGTGTTGCAGATGACAAACAATTCCTGCACACCCATATATAGGGTCTCACAATCTCGCCTCTGCTTCATACACCATGCTTCTTACCGCATCAACGCTTCCATCATTTAGAAGATCCTGATACATTCAACCACATTTCATGAATAACTGTTATCAACATTATTATACTTGTAGACACAACTATGTAGCAAAGATTACTTTTTTTAACCTTACCTTAAGCATTTTGATAATGTTACTTGCTCCAAACACCCGATGTGTGGTCGCAAACTTGTGAGGATTGTCTGGAGGAAAGTAAGGCGTGAGCACACATTTCTCTCCGCATCTTCTTCTAAGGATTTTGCGCGCCACACATAGAAATGCAGCTGCCTTTTTGCTGCCAAAGCTATTCATATGAACATTTCACACAAAATTATTAACCAAAACAGTGAGTATATATAGCAAAAATATTGGTCCCAACTCAACTTACCTTGCAAGTTTCCTTTCCTTCTCCACCAGGAATAGTTCGCTAGGTACAATGAAAAAACTGGCTGCTGCTTGTGTAGCGTGGTGGATTGCCTCTTTCATCGTGTTGCAAGCCGTCGCCATGAATATGAGAAAACAGAAGGAAAAATTCCGCCTCCTTAGCCTGGAACACAGAGCTGATGGAAATCTGGAAACCAAGAAGCAGAAGCTTAAACTTGCCAGGAAACTCGGGCACTGTAGTATATTCACACAAAGCTAGAGAAGTTCTTGATTTCTTGACCTGCATGATTATGAAGGCGTAACCTGCATAATTTCACATATCTATTCCTCTCCTTCGTGATGGCGAAGGTAGGAATGGCCGCATGCACCCAGAACCCAGACATGTCATTCTCTTTCCAGAGCCATATTTTTCCATGCTTCGTATTTCCCCATGTCAGTCCATACAGTTCCCACCATGTGTAAGGCAGATATCAGTCTTCGTCGACCACGGCAGAGCCCATCTCTAACGCACGTTTGCAGAGAGATAGGCGGATTCAAACTTGTGACTTGCAAAATACAAGGCGGGAGGCCCACCACTCTGCCACAACATTGTTTTGTTCAATATTTGACCTTTTTTAATTAAATATTCCCCCCGCGAAGGTGTGTGAGGGATAGGTAGATCGGTCGACCACCATTTCTCCTGCATTCGATTCTTTGTCCGTTGAATCTGATCATAAATAAATACAAGTTGTTAAAAGGTAAAATATTGTATAAACTTGAATGGTGAATTTGAAGTTCATCAGAATTAGATTTTCTATATCAATCTAAAATGGAAGATTCTATCTATGCTATCTAAAGGTAATTTGACACTAATATTTTGTTACCTTCTAATCTGATAAAAAAATTGCTCATACAAAACTAAGCTATAATTATATCCAATTTAAAATAACTTACAAAAATGCATGTGCATATTTGTACTCGAATTATACATTCCATTTACCTCTCAGGGCGAATTAAATGCATTTGGTTGGAAGGGGCAATTAGACTTGAGGAAAGATGTTAGAAGATATGTTCTATCAACTCAGCTTAAACATCAAATATGTTTGCAAGACTGATCAACCAACCAAAACTCAGATTACGCTCCAACATATTTGAATTATCACGTTGATGTTAATATTCCGTCCATGTTCAACGTTACTTGGTTGTTGCAGCTCCTTTCTGAATTCGCTTTAATGGGCCAAATTATGTAGTAATTAGTGCAGACGAATTTGTCCGGCTTATTAATTTTCATTAGCTGCAAAACCAAGAACGTCAAAAATATGGAAATGGTTGCAAACAGTCTGGACATAAGCTGTCTGAAGTTGGTTTCGATTTTTATTTTACTGTGCAGTTGCCATTATTCCTTACCAGTTGATGGTCATGGAGACACCCTTTCGTTAGGGGTTTCACTCACCGTAAACCAAATGATAATGTCAAAGAATGGTATGTTTGCAATGGGTTTTTTCAGTCCTAGCGGAACACATAACTGGTATGTTGGCATCTGGTATGCCAGTGTCTGTGAGAAGGAAATTGTTTGGGTGGCAAATAGGCAGTCTCCTATTAGAAACATACGGGCCGACGTTTTGAATCTGTCGAGAGATGGCCATCTGGGAGTGTTTGGTGCAGGGGGCATCTGTGTGGTCGATCAATGTAGGTACCATTAACAAGGTTTCACGGGGTGTGCTTCTGGATTCTGGTAATTTTGTTCTGCTGGGTTCTCACAACAGATCTGAGACTGTTTGGGAGAGTTTCGCCCATCCCACGAATACTTTTTGCCTAGCATGAACATTGGAAAACGGCACAAGTTAATCTCTTGAAAGAATTCTTGGGATGCAGCTCCTGGGATTTTCTCTGCTCTGCAGGATCCGTCCGGGGTCAAGAATTTTGTTCTCATGTGGAATGATTCTGTTCAATATTGGGCGACCGGAGTTTGGAACGATATATATTTCAGCCAGCTTGAAGAAATTCCAGGCACATACAGTGCGATAAGGTTTAAATTTGATAAAATGTATCTGACCTATACACTTTCATACATGGAAGAGAAAACTTCACATGGATGCCGTGTTGCGTGTCTCAACAATTCCTCCTGTAACACCTTCGCTGTCACTGCTACTGCTACTGCTACTGCTTCTCGCGTATGTCGATTTTTGTTCGGCGATTTGTTAAACATCCGCCATTCATCGGCTATTGGACAGTCTTTATTCATTCGGGTGGCTGCTTCTGATCATTTACCAACGGAAAACAAAAACAAAGTTCATGTTGTTAGTATTATTGTTCCTGTGTGCACTAGTTTGGCTCTTGCATTCGCACTGTTAATTACTTTGTTGACGCGTCAAAGATTATTACAGCAAAGGAAAGGAGGGAAGGATGATGACGGGAAATGTTTCTTAGAGCAGTCACCTACAGCGAGTTGCAGATTGCAACAACAAATTTCAAGCATAGGTTGGGGAGCGGAGGATTCCGTTCAGTCTTCAAGGGAACTGTAACAAACGGTGCACTTGTGGCCGTTAAAAAATTACAGGGTTATACACGGCCAACTGAAAAGCAATTCCATTCAAAAATCGAGACTGTGGGAAACATATAGCATGTGAATTTGGTTAGGCTGGGAGGTTTTTGTCTTTGAGGGATCTCGAAGGTTACTGGTGTACGATTTTATGCCTAAGGGTTCTCTGAATTCATTCTTATTATGTAATGATGAGGTGGGAAAATAAATCATACCATTGGACTGGAAAACCCGATTGACGACCCTGTACAAAGCTTAATGGAGCGAATGGAAGGTTGGAACCTGGAAGTCCACTTGGCAGAAGCAATGGCATCGAATACACAACGAGAATAAAATAATAGCATAACGTTCATATGCGCGCTGACAGGGTTGTCAGAATCAACACATAGTACATAAACATAGCCCTTCCGTCGGATCACAATAAAATAATATTATGTCGACGATGGACGGATTCAATCTTACCCGCACACGTCTTATCTGTTGTCAGAGCAGGGAGGCCTCTTTCCCATAGAGAACACGCCTTTCGGTGTAATTATTCTCTTGTTAGAATAAAAACATATTATCAATGTTTGAAGTCATTGTTTGAAGTATTATTGGTCAATGTCACCTTTGTAAAAAGTGTATTTGTCAAAAGTCTATTTTTTTTTTTTTAAATTGCCTTACAAATGCATTTTCGGTGGAATCTGATGTTCAAGTAAGGTATGTAACCATGATGCACAAAAGAGCTAGTAGCATGAAACTGGAGGATGGAGGCAATGGAGGTTGGAGGTCATTCAATGACCTCTTGTCAGTCGCCAACGACGGGGCCGCATATCAGGTGTGGTGACATATGTTCGGTGTGAGTATTTGCTTTTAATATTTTCGGTGTGTTCCAGTTGTGCAATGTTCCTATTTTCAATAAGTGGAAATTTCACATTAAGGGGGAACATGATCCAATGTTCCATTTCCATTATGTTAGCTCTGTCTATGTATGTACGAGAAGCTGATTTTGAGAAGATTTTCCTATGTTATTCCCTGCAAAGGTGGGATATTGACGAGGGTGATAATAGTACTTGGCATATCATGATGTGGTTGTAGGTAAACCACTTAAAAACCTTCATTTGTGGTTTTGGTAAACTAATAAAAAACCACCATTCTTGGTTGTTGGTAATCCATTCGCAAAAACCATCACTTTGTGGTTTGTGGTAAACCAATTGCAAAACCACCATTCTCGGTTTTGGTCAACCGTTTGCAAAACCATCCTCGAAGTTTGTGATCATTTTGTGAAAACCACCGGATCATGAGCAGTGCAAAGTACAAAGCATGTTTTCCCCATGTTCACACTAATGGGGGAGTGTTAGGAAATTAAATGTTAGTGCTCCACATTAGTAAGATTGTAAATAATAATTACAATGGTAATTATTATGGTTGTTATGGTTATGTCACTAAGTGGTTAGATTGTACATATATATTGTTGTAACAATATATATTACGAGAATATGGTTTTAGGGGTTGAGCTTGTTAAACAACCAACACCTTATTTATAGGATTAATTATCTCTTATAAATTTGTAACTGCGATATTCAACAGGTAATACGTAAGAAATATATTATTCGTGTGCTAAGTTATTTGTCCGATTTTACGTATAATGCTCTTATAATTACTATCGGAAGACCATTTTCACATCCTATCAAAATTATCAAACCCATTCATTCATGGCATATCAAAGGAACTTTCCTTTTGTAAGTTTCAAAGGAGGGAGTCCATTGTTATTAGCTATGCAATACGACATTCTAATAGCTTCCTTGAAGAGTATTCCATTATTCACAAGTGAAAATTCTACCACATATGCAGAACACATTCAAGATATTTTAAACATTTGTTCAATGCATGTAGTCATGGAAGATGACCTCATAATGCATATTTTGACATCCTCTCTCAAGGGAAAATACTTATAATGGTACACAAGTCTTCCAACTACGCTCAATTCACACTTGGGATGAGATTAGAATTGCTATTTATCAACACTTTGATGAAAAGGTGGAAAATATTTCACTTTTCAAGAAACTTGCCTCAATCAAGTGAGCTTCAAATGATCTCATGATAGATTTCAAATTCAAGTTCTAGAAAACATGGGATAGAATTCTATTGCTACTAAGATCAATCCATAAAGGTGCATTTTTATACTTTCTTAGAGATTTGAATTCTAATATAGTAGTAATGATTCAATATATGGGTGATATTCAATTACCAAATTCCTATGCAATAGCCATTAGGGATGAAAATGTTTAATCTAAGTAGGAAAACTAGCCCCTATACTGCCTATGCCCATTTTCCCTGAATCACCACAAAATACCCAACCCACTTCTCGCTCCCACTTCGCAGCCATCTCGCTTCATCTTCTTCTTCAACTTTTAGTTACTCTATCAAACAAGAAGAAATTGAAAACCTTAGTGTTCAACTCAAAAGCTTAATAAATGATATTGTCTCCCTCAAGATGCTACAAGCTTGGGCTCCAAAATACTATCCCAACAACCCTCATGGTTACTCATAACAAGGTTTTCAATACCCAAATCAAATATTTCCTCATAATTACCCACCAAGAAAACCACCAAATCCAAACCCACAACATTTTTCATCTCTTAACTTGAGCAAAGTTATTGTTCTAGTTCAGAATAATATGGCCAAAGGTTTTGAATGGTGTTATCCTTGTGATTAACCCCATAACCAATACACATGCGAGGTTGGAATCAAATCCTTGTGAGAAAAAATCTATCATGGTCTAAAATTTATTCTACATGAAAGAAAAATTGTGGCTCCTTCAAAAAACAATGTGAAATAAATTCAAGAAGCACCTCCACGAACCCAAATTCATGTTCTTCATTCTTGAAGATTTCTACACGGTTAATCAAGTGACGGAAACCTAAGGAGGCCATAAATTTATGTAGTGGATAATACAAGATCAAAGAAGCATAAAATGGATGTAAGGTATCCTACTCATGTTTTTGGAACTTCACATGATAATCCTAATCAATCCACGAGACTTAGCTAAAAATACAACTTCATCTAGTTTTCTGTGGGTTACTTAATAGCTGAAAAGAAAACAAGTTACGTGGGACAAAAAAATCCATGCAACATTGCAAAGCATACAAGTTATTCCAACCAAAGAGATTCTCAGATAGAGCATAAGAACAAAAATATTTTGCTCCTTCATTGTCAAAAGACACAAGTATTCCTATCAACATTGTGGAGAAAATTAATAAGACAAATCTCAACGTCACAATGTGGGATGCCCTATTTATCCCATATCAAAGGGATCTTCTATAAGAAGTTTTGGAGCAACTTCCACCTCTAGAACTCCGTCATGCACAAATAAAATGTCGTGATCAAAATGTGTCATCCCAAGGAGGAACAAGTAAGTTCAATTGTTAAGCCTCCTCCTTTCTACATGTCTCTCATAGTTGGAAATCACCTCATTCATAATTGTAGGATATACTCTGGTGATAGTACTTCAATAATGTCAAATAAGATTGTAGACATCTTGGGGGTTGAGTACAATCCAAATTCTAAGGGTGTCTTAAAATTTTATGGATTAACAATGCAAGTTTTGGGCATAGTTAAGGATTTAAAATTAACTCTACATGTTTTCCCAAGCTTAACCATAATGCAAGACATTTCTATGATTGAATTTCCACCATTATTCACCCTTTGCCTCTCTAAATATTTCAAAACTAAGGTGGGTGGATATCTTTCCTCATATTGGTCTCATATGCTACTTAGAATGAGGTATGGGACTATATTTACAATTAAGGCTGAACCTATTTCAACTTATCATGTGGAAGTTCATGACACTAGTCCTATCAATGCAAATTATATGATCCAGGAGAAATAAATAATGATACTGAGCCAATTGAGACAATGCATTCATAAATCTCAATTTCTAATCTTATGCTAGATGAATGGGCCAAGGAGCACTATGAATTTAATCCCTATGATACAACTATGGAAACTAGTTTAGGTACTTATTGCATCCATGAAGAGAAATTCACTATTCCCCTTCCACACAAAGAAGAAGATAATTATGTTTCTTGACTATAGAAGATGTATTTTGATGGTTTCGGAAGCAAAAATGGAGCCAAGATGGGTGTAGTTCTTGTCTCCTCAATGGAAAAGAAATTATACTAAGATCATAGGCTGTAATTTACATGCTCAAAAAATGGTGAAGTACAAGGCATTTGTCCATGGTTTGTAGATTGCGGAAAAGAAGAAAATCAAAGTTTTATAGATATTTGGGGATATTTAATTGGTTGTTCACCAAGTCGGGGAAAGTGTATGGAAAAAAAAAGCTTTTGAGAGCCTATAGACATCAAGTTTGGGATATCCTTGAAAGTTTAAAATCCACCAACCTTCAAGTGGCGCCACACAAGTAGAATAAGGAAGCATATCAAATGGTGACTATGGGATCTCTATTCTCTCCTTTGGAGGATATTATCCAAGGAAATAAACATGTCTAATTGGTCATGAGACCATCTATTCCAGATAAATATACCAACCGGTAGGTTTTTAAGAATGATGAAGAGATTTTCCAATTCATTCAAAATGAGGCATAGTTTTCTTATAGCTTACAATCTAGTTTGTAAGACAATTATGGTGATCAGATCATTCAACTGAGGAAAAATAAGCTACCAAAAGGATTAGTTACTATTTAAATCATATTCAACTTTGATGATGAGATCAAGGGGAAAATTAAAAGCATGTGCACAAAGTCAAGAGGAGTGCAAGCTAATTACCATTGCACAAGAAAAAGAGCTTCTCCTTAGAAAGGTATGTAGTCAAAAATTTCACGATGTATTTTTCATGTAGTTATGAGGTTCTAAATTTTTTTGACTCTCAGACATTGCTCGGCCACACCATTGATCTTGATCCTGTGGCTAAACCAGTCGTAAAAAATAGAGATATGTGAACCCCAAGATTGAGCCCCTCATGAGGAAGGAGTTGTCTAAAATTATTCAAGTAAAAAAATATTTCCTATCAAATACTCATCATGGGATGCAAATTTGGTTCCTATCGATAAAAAAATGTCGAAATAAGGCTCTATGTGGATTTCAGGGACTTAAACAAGGCCTCATTGCAATATCATCATCCTTTTCCTTCCAAAAATTCTTCAAGCGATGGCCATATATGAAATATTCTCCATGATTGATGGCTATTCATGATTTAATGAGATCAAAATCAAAGAGGAGGATCAATATAAAACTACGTTCAAAACCAAGTAGGGAACATATTCATATCAAAAATTCCTTTTGGTTTATCAAATGCGAGTGCCACTTTTCAGAAAGCAATAGACGTTACTTTACGTGGAATCATCAACTAGTTTGTTTTTTTATATCTAGATAACATCACGGTCTTCTCTAAGTAGGAAAAAAACATATGGATCATTTGGAGAAAGTGTTCAAGAAATGTAAAGACTTTGGAGTATCATTGAACCCCAAGAAATACAATTTTGTAGGTCCGCAGGGTAAGATGTAGGGTCACGTTGTTTCAAAGGATGGAATTACAATTGACCCATAAAGATTCTCTTCCATCCTCTCCCTCTCCTTTACAACTAATAAGAATTCCATCAAATATTTCTTTGGTAAGATTAGTTTTGTTAGGAAGTTCATTCCTAACTTTGTAGGAATAGTCATGCCTATCACCCATATCTTTGAGAAAGGGCATTATTTTTAAATGGACCTAAGAAGGAAATAAAGTTTCAAAAATATCAAAGACGTGATATCCCAAGTGCCAAAATCATCAATATAGAATTTGTAAAGGATTACATCATTTATGATTATGGCATAGATATTAGTATAGCCATGGTTCTCACTTAAAAGAATTATGAAGACTTGGAACAACATGTGGTCTTCTTTATCCAAACATTAAAATATTTCAAGCTAAGATATAACCATGTAGAAAAATAGGGTTTTTCCATTTTATAGGATTTTAAATATTTCAAGCACATGCTTTAGCCGATAACCACATACAAGTCCTAGTATCGCATCTTAGTGTGAGCTATTTCATAATGGGGGTGGAAATCAACAAAAGGAGAGCGAAATGGGTGACTAAAATTATGGAATTTGATGTAACCATCAAGGCCACCAAATTTGTGAAAGGCATAACACTATATGATAAACTTGCCTTAGATGATCAAGAGAATCAAGAAGCTTCCTTATTTATAGAGGAGTAGGGACAAGCTACGGAAGATTCACATGATTTGAAAAATCCTTAACATGAAAAGCCACGAAGTGTTACAAACCCGTATAATATAGAGAAATTGTAGGAAAAAAGAAACTCAACCTAGTCGAAACAGATTGGATTAATAACATGGTAACTTTCTTAGTAATCAAGACTATCCTCCTAGTTTGAGTAAGACAAAGAGAAGACACCTCAGGTTATAATCAATTCCTTATGTATTAATTGGTGGAATTATTTTCAAAAGGAATATTGATGGTGTCCTACTAAGATTCATTGAAGGAGAACATAGAGTTAAAGTTTTGGTGGAATCCCATGATGGTTTCTCCAAAGAAACATTTCTCCCAAGGCTATAACAACAAAAAATTCTTTAGATCAAGATACTTGTGTCCCACATTGTTTGCAGATGCACATCAATGGGTCAGGAAATACAAAGAATGTTCCTTATTCATTAGTAAGAAGAAAATGGTGGCCCTTCCCCTTCATCATATTCAGGAGGACGAACCATTTGCTCGGTGGGGACCTAAATTCATAGGCATAATTAATCCTCCTTCAAGTACAAGTCACAAACAAGTATTAACAACAACAGATTATTTTACCTGGTGGACCGAGGTTGAGGCCATACCACTCAAGGAGGTGTAGACATAAAATCACACACATATTACTATTTTACTATGTCGTCAATATGTTTTTATATGCATGGATCTTAAGTAAGAAAAGTATTCATCGGTGACACAATCCTTTATCCATCTACTTGCTTTGATTGTTCCATTGTGTTTTTCTCTCACATATATCATTTTTGTACCTATTTTTTGTCAGGTCACATGGATCCCTATTTATCTATATTTTCACATTTGTCTTCATTTATTCCAGGACACTAGTGCCCACTCACGACATTAGCACCTGGTGCACTGTGTCCACTCGGGTGATTTTTTTATGTTTACTCTTTTTACTTATTTTGACATTTTTGGTTGGCCTTTTTAGTTTTCTTATCCTTATCTCGTGTTCATAGTCAGGCCTTTTATGTCACTAGTATAAAAATTCAAACAAGAGATCCATATATATATACACAACATACACACTATTATTCTGGCTGGAAATTCTAAGGGGCAATCACATCTACATACTATCACTACCATCAAAGGGACTACATTTTTTGGGCTGCATACATTGCATAAGAAGGGGAAGTGCTGAATTCCATACCACACATTTGCATCTAATCTAGCTATACCCACTTCCTTGGCATATCTTGGCATCATTGGCACGAGGGAAACCTAAGGACACTATTTCACACACAAGCACATAAAACTACATGGAGTCTAGAATGTAGTGCAATGCTCGGTAATAAGTTCACTCTTCGGGTGACCATCGGGGTTAGTCCGACTTCACATTTTACATATTTTATTCAGATTTGATGTGTTTGTGAGCTTGTGTAGGTAGCTAGGGTTTGTTTTTTAGGAACATGTATTGTCAAAACCTTAATAACGAAAGTAATGCAACAAAATATACATTAGAGAAATGGTCTTCAGACCCAAAATGAAGTAGATCCCAAAGGTTTACACAATCACCAACACTTCCTAGAATCAGACACACTGTGCCTGGCGCTCTTGTCCTTTGTGGGGCACCTCCCCATATCAATGTGCAGTTCCAGAAACTATTTAGAGAGCTCCTATGTGACATCATTCCTCTACCAGATCAAGTATATACACAGTCCTGACTAGCTACATATCACATCACATAAAATCAGCTAAGTCATTTATCTCTTCCATTTTCTTATAGTCTTGCATTTCTTGAGTACTTAGTATTATATTTTAATATATTTTATCATATTGTACATTGTTAGTTACTCTAAAATATATATTTAATTTAAATTTAATTAAATCATTTGGTGAACCCACTCTCTTATTCAAACTCCTTTCCTAGGATCCCAAAACCCTCATGGCTAAAAAAGAGGTTCCCATCTCCCAAGCATGATATGACCTATACACGTATGTAACCTATTTTTTCCAATGCCTTTGAAGAATTGAATTTTGTGACCTCATGCATAATCCCCAATATGATCCCATAATCCTCCAACAACTCCTTGACTTCCAAAAACCCTTTCCTGTTGGTTTCAAAACCCCTATTTTTGCATAGTCTCCCATGATCAAAATTTTACCTCATGTTCTCCCTCATCCACCATAGTCACCAATGTTGCTTCATCCTCTTCTCCTTCTCTTATAAAAATGATAACATTAATATAGATTCTTTTCATGATGAGGTTCTTTCTTGTGAAAACATAGATGCTAATAATTCTACTTCTAATAATGACAATGTAAATGTGCATAATGATGTTCCTACTTAGTAGTCAAGATGAATGTAAATCTCTATCTCCTACTCTTCCTACTTCTGAAATTATTTCCAATGATTTCAATGATAAATTTGATGCTATTACTCCTACAAGTTCTTTATATGTTGATGATACTCTTGATGAAATCCTTGCTTGTGAAAATATGACTGATAGTGATTTGATTATGCTTTTGATCATGAACATGTTAGTGATGATGTTGCTTCTATTAAGACTGTTGAATGTGAATTTACTACTCCTCTTTCTTCTACTTCTAAAAGTTATTTCCAATGTTTCCCATGATGATTCCACTTCTACCCCTAATGCACCTCTTATTATGTCTCTGAGCCTACACCTAGCATCCCCATAGAGCCTCCATGTTCCTCTCCTCCTCTTCCACCTCCTTCCTCCTTCCACATCCACTCCTCCTTCTCAAGTTCCCATGATCACTCACAATGGAAAGATCCAACCCCTAAATGTGCCTCTCACTTCTCCAACCATTCCTTCACACGATATCATATCCCTCATGCATGTTGTTGGTAATTTGCAATCTCAAGTTCATACCCTCACCCTCAAAAGTAAATCCTATTATGCTTCCATTGACAATAATTCCCTTCATGGCAATCCCATTCCTAAAAAGATTCACAATTCCCTTTCCCAAGGACTTCATCATGCCTACTTTCTCTATGTTTGATGGTAAAATCCTTATTTACATCTCAAAGCATTACCATTTATCCATGGATTCTTATTCCAATGATCATTTGTTACTCAAATCCTTTCATCATATCCTTATTGATCATGCTCTCCAATGGTATACTCATTTTCCTTATGGATCCATTAGTACTTATTATGATATGGAGGATGTTTTTCTTAGATGTTTTATTTCTAACAATGGTCCTAAAGTTACATATGAATGCTTTCCTTCTTTGCATCAAGGAAAGAATGAACCAATTTAGATTACATTTTACGCTTTAATTCTTGCATGCATCAATTATTATTTCATCCTATTGATTTAGAAATGTAATTTATTTTTTTCATGGCTTAATTCCTCCCTTAAAAGAAAAGCTATTATATGATACATGTGAATCATTTACTCTTTTGTGCTATAAAGTTATTGATTTAGAAAAGGACCTCATTGTGATAATGTCTTAACACCTTCTCCTACTTCTTCTATTCCTCCTATGCCTACTAAGTCTTCCCCTCTTCCATCTATTGACCCTCCCACGATCCCCATCTCCCCTCCACATAAGTAATCTTCTTCCTTCCCCTCCACCATGTCGCATTCACCTAAGTCTTCTTCATCTCCCACTCATGAACCATTACACTTCTCACATAATGCTAAAAACCACATGATGTCTTGCAAACCTTACTTGATAAGTGGCTCATTCATCTACCTTCTAACCAACATCATCCACCTCACCACTTGCATCACCAGCGTGACCTCCCTTTCTATAATTTTCACCACATCAATGGCCATCATGATAATGATGGGCTATGCTCTCCATGATCACCTACAACAATTAGAAGAAAAGGTGTCATTTCTTTCCACTCTCACTCTCATGAGCTGCTCTCTCTCTCTCTATCCCACATAAGTGAGCTTCTACCATTATTCACTTGTCTCCTTCACCTCCTCCTAAGGTTATCATCCCCACCTCCTAAGGTCATTATCCATCTGCATCCTCCAACTAATCCACCTATAGTTACATCCTCTCATCCCTCACACATTGCTACCACACCTCATTGGCTTCCTAAGCCTCTTGCTTCCACACTTCCTATCACCACACCTCCCATTATTGGCACCATTTCCTCTTGACATCCAATTTGACACTTATCCTCACACCATTGTTTCTTCACATGCTCCTCCATGCCTCACATGCCTCTTCATCTCTAGTAGATGACATCCATTTTCCATCTCATTACCCGATGACACACTCATGTGTTCTTAAGGTTCATACATGATTGTTGAGGGAATTGTTACTAAAATGAACCTCATCTCTCACACTGGGGGAAATCACTCTTCTTCCCCCATTCATCCTCATCACACATTATTATGAACATTATTTTACATCTCATCATTATACAATTATCAAAATGACATCATTATTTTACTCTCTTATCTTAATTCTCATCACATTGCATATTACTTTTATTTATCACATCATCATTATTCAATTATCACATATTATTACATTTTTATTCTACCACATTACATCACATCTACATATACCATACATTCCTATTCACATACATTTTATTTATCTAGTCCATTACTTGGTTATTCTTTCCACATCATAGAACATTTCAACCATCAACAATATATATCAAATCAACCATCCAACAATGCATATAGAATCTATCAAACTAAATAAACACTACCAAGAACATATCATCATCATCACATACATATATGCATATATACAAATGCATCAACAAAAATGTGACATATAACATAATATATATATATATATATATATATCCAAAAATCATAAGTTACAAAATACAATCACTAGGGGGAAATCCCCATGCATCAATACATCATATACAATACATCATCTATCATCCTCACTATCACTATCTACAATCACAAGAGCTCTAGAACTAGAGGCTTCACCACTCACTCTACATGCCACTTGATCTCAACTCTATATCCTCTCTACTCTGACTCCATAACATAAAAAGCTCTATAATATACTCTCACATATCGACCCTATAGCTCCACATATCATGTAAATATATCCTAAGCTAGGCCTCCTCCTCCTACGACCTCTCTTGCTTGCTTCACTTTCTATGATGAGCCTCATCACACTCACTCAAAAAAAATTGTGTGCACATGCACATTATATAGCCACTGGATCAAAAAAATGGGCATGCTCACCCAATAACATCAACCTGCTCTAGCATACCTCCCTCCCAGCACATCTAGGGGGCACATTTTGAGTCAACGTGTGTATGGAGGTGTCCACAATCAATGACCAATAAGCATCACCTATAATCCCACAAAAACATTAGTTATTATTACATCTTTTCATTACATCATCAATCAAATAAACAAAAAACATAAAAAATAAATAATAATACTATTACTTTCGCTCTACTACATCATCATCTACATCGAGGGGTAGGTGCATGTTTCCCTCTACTCCTCCAACTACGTCGGCCCACCACCGATCCACATCCACCACTAACTGAAATAAAACACCCATCGATGTTGCCCACCACTCGTATATACACCTATGTGCACCCCATCATCCACCTATATAGGCTCTATGGCCGCATCCACCTCATCTGGACCTAGATGCACTAGTTGTGCTCTTATCGGGCCTAGCCTCTCACCCACTAGTCGCTCTCTCCACCTCTAGTAGATCGAACCATATATATGGCTCTGGGGCACATCCTGGGCCATGCCAAACTACCTCGATACTCACTCACCCTAGAACAACTTAGTCACCCCTGGAAATGATCCTCTAACCACATGGTGCATCATATGCACCACAAATCCACACCATCCTCTACCCATCCTCCTCCATAGTCTCTATATGGTCTCCATATAATGGCCCTCAGGGCCCATCTGATCTATCATCGACCTATATGTGGTCATACCCATCCTCCTACTATGGGTGCCCACCCACCTCATATGAAATATCTCGGTCAAGCCCAATCATCTTATGGCCCACTAAGTGGCCTCAATATAACAATATGCTCATATGCCCATACATGTAACAAAGTAGTGGCTCCTATCCCACCACCATGATCCTCCTGTAAATCTATACAAATCCATGTATAAATGGGCCAATACACACCATGCCCATGCATATCTAGTACCATGTCCTCTATGATGTATGAAAATATCATGCATCTTATACAAAATCCCCACTCCACCACCCTCCACTACCATTGATGAAGCTATCACCACTGTAATAAATTTCTGCAATCGCGGAACCCCAGATCTCAAAATAGCATCCAAACTAATATGTGTCTCTTGTACCTGTGTTTCAGCTTGTACCTGTGTCCCTATAAAATACCATCATGTTTCCCTCATCTACTACGGGCATCCAATATAGGCATGATATGTACTCTCTCTCCTACTATAGGAAACCACAATATCCTATATACATCCTCTAAGTGTCACCATCATCTCACAATCGAAACCAAAATGTACAATGTACATGTATATCATGCACCATCTCTCACACAAACAGTATCAACATAGGCATATTATGGGGTATCTCCCCCAATCTAACAATGTGCATAGGCCAACATGGTCCAATATATCCCACTCAACATCTAACAACCCCAAAGTAAGTAATGTACTCAAGTGATGACCCACACAAAACTCTATGGAGTGTATATCCCTCTACAACACAAAAAACAAATAAAATTCTTATATTAGCACACCATACATACTACAAAATCACTCATCATAACATCAAAATTAATCAAAATACATATATTTCACAAAAATTCCAAAAACCTACCCTGGATGTTAGCGCCCAGAGCAGGTCACTGCATCCAGAAGTAGGTCACTAGCACCAGAATTGGGTGCTAGTGTCCAAGGGGAAAAAATGCCTTGTCCACTTCTGTCCTAGTCAAAAAAATGCCCAAAACTACAAAAAAAATTTATTAAAATTACTAAAAACAAATATTTGACAAAATTTTTTGAAAATAATCACACATACCAACTCCTCGGTTAGTCTGTGAAGCCATGACCACCACCTCACTCTCTCAAATCTCATCAAACTCTTCTCTAACACACACATTCTCATAAACTCGAGAGCTCAAATCTCAAACACTCTCTGGTACAAATGAAATTACTATTCACTTTTCAATATTACTATATATATTAATTCCAATTTACCATATATCTATAGTTATATTTTAACCATTTTTTTACAACTAATACATGTTACATGGTTTCACTCATATCTTGAGCCTCATAACTCCATTTTCTCCCCATTTGTGCCATATATGGATCATATTTCCTCTAAAGCACCATACCATATAAATTTCAACATCTCATATTCAAATTTGGCACATGTATAATAATACATACACACATACTTTGACAATACTACTATCTCTTATCTTATATTTTCTTTTTACTTATTACAACCTTTTATAACCTTGCTTTTGGCTTAGTGCTCATTTCTCCACCCCTTCACCCTTTCACCAAAAGGGGGCATACAATCGGGATCATCTTATAATCCCTCTCAGGATACAATACAATCAATCAACACTCCTAATACATTACTATCACAATTTTCTCTGATCTTATTCAAACAAAGGTACAATCATTCTATATGACATAATCAATACTTTCTACTATTTCAAATCTATTCCCCAAATGACCTAATCTGGGGGAAAAGCAAAAAACCTCTCCATGAGTAATCTACTAAGTACATATTATTTCAAAAATCTTCTATCACTCAAATCAAATCAATCAATCAATCATAAATAAGCACATTTACTATATCTCTCTAGATGACCTAACTTGGGAGCTACATTACATTACTATCACTTCTAGATGACCTAACTTGAAGCCATCCAACACTATTCAAATCAGAACACTCATTACTATAGGAGTGGGGGAAATGAGACATCATTTCCTTTCCTATACTGCTCCTATATGGGTTCTTCAATCGAAACAAACAATTTTTCAATCAACTAATTAAAACTAAATTTGGTCTCTATCCATCTACAACGGTTGGACCTTTGGGGATGTAGTCATGGATGGAGAGTAAAAAAACTAGACCTCTCTCCCCAAACACTCTTCCTCTGGTGGTAGGATGCCCAAATCCTCCCATTTTCAAACAAATCGGGTTGGGAATTGATCACTCCCTACCTCTTCTATCACCTTTGAAACAATTCAAAATCTCCAAAGTCTCCAAATCATTTCAACTATTTCTCCAAGTGCTCCTTATGATGGTTTTCTATCTCCACTTATGCCACATGGGTCAAAGTGTTGATCCATGGTTTGCCATGCTACAAGTTTCTACATTCTACATGCACTTTACAATATGGCTTCTCCAGGACTCTATACAGGTATGTTCCTTACTTCCTTTACACTACTTGAATTTCATTCAAATAACATAAAGGGGGGGAAATGTAGACACAAAATCACACACATATTACTATTTTACTATGTTGTCAGTATGTTGTTATATGCATGGATCTTAAGTAAGAAAATATTCACTAGTGACATAATCCTTTGTCCATCTACTTGCTTTTGATTGTTTCTATTGTATTTCTCTCACATCATCATTTCATTTATGTATATCCACTTCTAGTCAGTCATCACGAGGATCCCTGTTTTTTTTTTTTCACATATGTCATCATTTATTCCAGGACACTAGTGCCCACTCTGGACACTAGCACCCAGGTGCTTGTGTCCATTCTAGGTGCTTCTTCATCCTTTATTCTTTTTACTTATTTTGACATTTGTGGTCGGCCTTTTTAGTTTTCTTATCCTTATCCGTGTTCATAGTCGGCCTTTTATGTCACTAGTGTCAAATTCAAACAAGAGATCCATATATATACACAACATACACACTATTATTCGACTAAAATTCTAAGGGGCAATCACATCTACATACTATCACTACCATCAAAGGGACTGCATTTTTGGGTTGTATACACTACATAGGAAAGGGGAAGTGTTGAATTCCATACCACACATTTACATCTAATCTAGTTATAACCCATTATCTTGGCATCATTGATGCGAGGGAAACCTAAGGACACTATTTCACATATAATCACACAAAACTACATGGATTTTGAAATGTAGTTAAACAATCGATAATAAGACCAACGCCCGAGGTACCTCTATCCTTCTATGGGTGCCCTTTTCTTGCCTTAGTGTAGAGTTCTAAAATCTTTAGAGAGATCTTATGACATCAATTCTGCCAGATCAAGTATATACATATTTACTCGACTAGCTAGAAATCACACAGAAACCAACTAAGTAATTTATCTCTCCTATTTTCTTATAGTCCTGCATTGCTTGAGTACTTAACACTTGTAATTTACTGTATTTATTAGATTGTACATTATTACTTACTATGAAATATTAGATTTAATTCAAATTTAATTAAATCGAGGCTATTGAATCGGTCATCCTTAAATTCTTGGAAGACTACAAAAAGTTTGGGATTCCTTAAACCATCATCTCGAGATAATGATAAGATTTTTTTGGGATTAAAAATTTGATTGTGCTCTTAGAAAAGAAGTATATTTGATGACTTCCTCAAATTACTACCCACAAGGAAATGGACTTGGAAAATCAACTAATAAGAACCTAATCAGGATCATGAAGAGGACTATGCAAGTTAATAAAAGACAATGACACACTAAAGTAAAAGTGGAGCTTTGGGATGACAGAATCACTCCAAAGAAAGTAATTGGAAATTCCCCATTTTTCCTTGTATATGGAAGAGAATCTAGGCTCCCATTATCACTTGAGTTACTTTGTACCCACGAGAATCAACATGTGACTCTTATATGCACGTGAACTCCCAAGGTCGTGCTGGACATCCAGAATGGAATGGATGGGATGGTAGTAGGATGGGTAAATAGAATGCAGATGGAATAGGTGGAAGTAATAACAAGAAATCAAGGAAACCTAATGTTCTCAACTGGAAAAATGGGTATTTGTTCATTGAGGGAAATAAACACATCTCACACTTATTCCGGAGTAATGTTACGATCAAGTATGATTGTCGTATGCAAGTCACGGTCAATATTGGTAGAACCAACTATGACCCTGCTTGGTTGTGAAACATGGGGGAATTGTCCTTTGTCGTCTATGAATTCCTCTCTGAAGAAGGCCATGTATATATGAAGAGCAATGAAATAAGGATGACTCTAGTCTCTAACAAGTTGTTTTCTCAAAACTCCTCGTGATGTCACTTCATCATTCAAATCAATCAATTGTATGATGATAGGTGGGATATAGGTGGTTTGAAAGATAAGCTATCTAAGGCCTTGGTCAATATTAGTCAACCGTGTGTTGATGTTCGGTTGTGGCATGGTTGGATCAAAAACTCTTTTTCTTGGTTGACGTGGACCTTGAATGGTCATGTGGGCGCAAAACAAATAGCTATGGAAATAGACAAAACACACAAAGAAACCAAAGGGGGATGAGGTCAAGTAACCTATGCCGCTTATGGAAACATGGGGGTTGTTGTTCATTCTAATCTAATTAATCTAGATTCCTATTTTAAATAAACAATGCAAGAAAATCTAAATTAAACAAAAGTTGATTACTCTCCTTTTAATTTAATTAAATTTGGGTGCAACTAATTAATTTAAACAAATGTAAAACAAATTAATCTACTTGTTTTTGGTATTTTTAATGAAGCTTTTGGATGTAAATAAATAAACAAAGCTAAACTACTTCTAAACTATGTTTTTGGATTTTATAGTTTCTTGGAATAAATGAACAAAAGCTACATAAAAGAAGAAATTACTTCTAATTAAATAAGACTACTTCTATGCTAAAATAAAATAAAAAAATAAGGAATAGCCAAATGTGGCTATTCCTCTATGTAGATTAATGAATCTAATATAATTTAAATAAAGGTTCTTTCCAATTTGTAACTATGGATTATTTATTTCTTCTAATGCCTCACCTTAGAGTCATGGGAAGAAATGAAGCTTCTCAAAAGCAATTTCTTTCCCTGAAACTTCCCCATAAAACATTAAAATTCCATAGAAGCTTTTAATGTGAAGAAATGCAACAAGATTCACAGACACATAAGATTTCTCAAGCTTCTTTCCCTTGCAGATCCATAGGGATAAGAAAGGAGGAAACTCTCAATGAAAGATTTGTTTGTGTGCATATTTAAATCTAACTAATGAATGAAAAGAAAGCTACATGTGTTTTTAACTAAAGAAATGAAGAAGTATGTGCACAAGAACTTCCTCCAAATCCTTTCCCAGAAAATCCATAGGGATAAGCTAAGAAGGAATTATCAATGGAAGATACTTACAATGAATACTTGCTAATTCTACCTTCTAAAAACAAGCTATTGATTTGATAAAGAAATCTAAGTTCTATAGATAAAAGAAATATTTAAAGAATTTAATTACACCCCCAACCTAGAAATGTAGAACTATGACAGTATCCAGAGGTGGTTGTGATTTTATTGATCCCCTCAACTTATTTTCCAATGATGAATCCAAATGGTCCAAGGAGACGTCTTTGGTTGTTATGCAAAAGAATTTGTAGAAGTCTTTGGAGCTAGCTTTGTTGTAGATAGTTTGGTAGCAATGCAAGCAAGGAAGTAACAAGGTAAAGCTCTAAGTTGCTTGTGTGTTTTTTGAAAAGATTTCAGTAGAGTAACAATGTAATCAAATTCAATGGACTCCAACCAATGCTTCAGAAAAAGATTGGTTTTTATAGAAATTTGGCAGGAAATGGTCCAACACACTTGGCAATCAAGAAGTGCCAAATCATCCACACAAGGGGCAATCAACTTACTAATAATAGTAAGTAAAGAAGAATAAGTTCATACACATCTAAAAGATCAGAATAAGGAGAATTGGTTGAGAAACATGTGAGAAAAGTAATGGGAAACTTGCAACATGCGTACAAAATTGGGAGTGTTAATTCTCATATTTATGTGCACGGAATCACTAGTCTACGCAGATCGGTGGTTATGCAACCGACAATGCGGCTATATAACCATCAGTCCTTTGTTTTTTTCAATTTGGTGTATTTTGCTTTTTTAGCCTTTAGGGTATGACCCACATTTCGCAAGTGGAACCACCATGATAGTTGATCTCCCGTCGCTCTGCATAGAGTAGTGGTTTTAAAACTATTGTGGTGGTTTCATAATTTCTACTTAGGAAAGTGAAGAATTCACAACCACCGTGGTGGTTACTCAACCACCACTCTGCTAAAGCGGGTTTGTAACCTTGAGGTAGTTTCCAAATTTTGATCATGTATTGATTTTTTTCAATTTTGATTAAGTTTATATTTTTTTCAAGCTTATTATATGCTTAAGACGTTATAACTTGCTCCTTTTTGTTGTTTATGGATGTAGGGAAAGTATATTAGATGGATCATAGATAAAGAGTAGGATTGGTTGCCCCAGATCCTAGAGAGCTTGACTGAACCGGAGAGAGACTTATTACTGAGGGAAGACGTTTGGAGGATATCGTAGACATGGTTTGTTGCACCTATGAGCAACCTACTTTGTGATTTTTTGAGCTATTGGGATGCAAATCAAAACACTTGTTGACTTCCTGGAGTTAGGGGTAAGTGGACTATCACCCTAGAGGACATCTACCGTATTTTTGGAGCTCCTGTCACTAGTAAGAATTTAGTGTTGGTGAGTGCTAGCACTACAGAAAAGGTTCACAATTGGGCCACCTACTTGGGAGATGGATATGCACCTGACAATAGTGCCAAGTAGGGAGTTAGATTGGTTTCAGTTGACAATGCACCTATCCCCACTCTGCACAAGGCCATTATAGGCATCTTGGCTTCGTGCTTGATCAAGGATAAGGGAAGGGAGAGGTTCTTATACTGCTAGGCCCCCATAATACAAAGATTTGATAAGTAGGACAAGGTATATGCGTGGGGTATGTATATATTAGGAATCACTTGTCATGATCTCGCATGTGGATTTCCAGTTGGGAGCCAATTCATTCGGTCATCCTAATCTCATAATGTCTTGGGTTTATGAGAGGATGATCCCCTACTAGAGGGGAATAGGCATAATAGATCCCATGGCAATTAGAGCATCTAGATGGGTGGATATGGCTCCACTTAGGGGCCCTCCATAGTTAATTTCTATGTTGACTCTATTAGATATGATAACTTAGTCTTATTAGGACATGATAGGCAGGTGGGGTGAGGAGGCTACTGTATTGACAACTTGCTCTTTACGGTTTATTTAGTTGACTGGAGTAGCAGGGTAGAGAAACATCTAGTCCTATGAGTTCCACAAGAGTTTTGGATACCCTACATAGATTCCCTCCTAGTGGTACCTACGGTTTACTGAGGGGATATGAGAGTCTAGAGATTTCCTAAAGGGAAGCTACCGTAGACAATTATTAATCATGAGATTACCGGTTTGCCACAAGATACACCGGACCCTTTAGCTAGAGCCATAGTTAGACCCATGTTATCAACTAATTTTGATTTCAAAAATTAATAAACATGGAAATTTTGAAAATTTTCAAAAGTATTACTTTGTGTAATTTATTGCCCTCGTCGTGATCGTCTTGTTTTTGTGATTGTTCTAGTCTTCGTTTCGTCCATTTCGGGTGAGAACTCCTCCCTCCAGGTCATAAACTACTTTTAATATTAATTAATTAATATTTAATTAATTTATTACCCTTTGTTTGATAAAATTAATTTTATTAAAATTTGGGGTTTTTAATTAAATAAATATTAATATAATAATTATTAAAAGTCAATCGACAAATTTTTATTTTAATTGCGGGGAAAAGTAAGCTTCCACTTCTCATTGGGGATGCCAAATTGGCTTCCCGTACCGGATTTCCCCTTTCCTGGAAAATTTATTTTAATTCCCGCTTGTGGGATTTCTTCCACTGATTGCCAATTCAATGGATTGGCAAACGGAAAAAATCTCCGATTTCCCACATGGGGAAATAAAATGGGGATTTCCATCCGCCTTGCCATTTCCACTGGAAAATGGTTATTTATTTCCCACTTTCCCTTGGAAATTAATGCCACTACCCGAAGGAAGAGGAGTCGGTTATTTCAACGGGAAGGGGAAATGGTTATGGGGAAGCTTCTTTAATTCCCGTAACCATTTCCCCATGAGAGTAATTGAATTTTTAGTGAAAGGAGAATTCTCACGCTCAGACAAAGCTAAAGTGATCATCACGCTTTCATCAAGAAAGGAGGCCAAAGAGCAATCATTACCAATAAAGAACAACAACAAAGGAATAGTCCACACATGAGCCAAGTTTGAATACCTCAGCATTCCAACGCATTTGCAGACACAAGGATAAAACAGTCCATAAATCCTTCCACGCAGGAGCTACTCACAGCTAGAGAGGGGAGGAAGAATAAAATTTTAACCACGCAGGGGAAAGGCAACATATGATATAAAGACAAACAAATAAAAAGAGTACTCCCACACATTGAGGAAGCAAAGCAAAAAATATTAGAAACAGTTTAAGATCCTAGACATTCACGAAAGGAGACCACACATGCACTGGTTTTAATCCATTTCCAACGCAGACTAGAAAGGAAAGAGAATAATAATAAAAAATATTTATTTTGGTTTGGTGAACAATTTTCCATGCATGGGGGAGGAAAGATAACAGTGAAAAGATATTTGTTTTTGTCTTCATTGAAAGGTCCACGTGGAGGAGGAGAAAACTGTCCTTAAAAACAAATTTGTTTTGTTGTTTGCTAAAATCCAAAGGCCACACATTGAATGGAAAGTAAAAAGGAAACAACAGTTTAAAAACCCAAAGAGCTTCTCCATTCTCACACATTTTTTCCAGAGATAAAGCAAGTTTGATGCAAAGGACAAGATAAAATATTAAACAGGCATTTGAATAAGTTTGTGAGAGCTACACACCTAAGGAGGAAATAAGTGAAAACAGTCCAAAGGAAGGCAAATAAAGAAAGTTTACACACATTTTTAGCCAAAAGAACATTCCACGCACAGCCAGAGGGAGGAAAATAATAAGTTTAAGTGCCTTAGCAAGATCTCATGCAGGCAAAGAAAAGGTAACAACCAGAGTAAACAAAGGAGTCTTCATGCATTCCCAAAGACCATCACACATGCATAGGAGGAAGAAGTCATTTTTAATGCCCAAGGATCATCATGCATTCACCCAGGAATAAAATATTAAAAAGGCAGTTTAAAGGAGAAGGCAATCCAGAAGTCTCCACGCATTTGCAAAAGAATTAAGCAAGTATACTCACGCATCGATCAAAAGATCACAAGGAAGAAGTAAATCTCAAAGTATGTGGTCATTAAAATCAGGCAATTTTCACGCATACCAAGGAGAATTTACTCCAAAAATTAAATTAAAAAATTAAGATATTAAAATTGGGTGATTTTGTTTATTTTAGAAAAATAAATAAATAAATTGTTGTCACCAGAATCGAAAATTGTAACCGGGACTAGTTATTATTATTATTTTTTAAAAATAAATAAATAATAATAATAATATTAAAACGAGTCATATTTTTCTTGCATTGATGAGGATTTCGAGAGACTAAGACTTGGCCCCATTTGCATTGTTTTGCGTGCCTGAGTCATTTTCTGTAAAATTCATAATGGCCAAAAATGTAATAAATCTGCAAGAAGATCAAGGAAGCCAGGAGAAATCGAATAATTCTACACTCAAGTATGAATTCCAAGGAATCATTCCTCCCATTTCCATCAATTTGGCATATGATAATATCACTTATACAAATCTGGGTCACATCAATGTGTAACAATTCTGCAATTGGGTGAAAGATGAAGGCAAAACCATATTCTCGGATAGGCTTTACCATAGTGGTCTACCCCAAGCAACAACATTTCATGTCTCGGTGTAGTGTCCAGAGCTAGTTATCGCTTGTGTGGAACATTATGATCTTGAGAGACGAGGAAGTTTTAAAGATAATCACAAGCCTTTCCTTTTAATCACACTAGAGCACATTGAAAATTTCTCAACATACGTGACTTCCCTGAGAATACGGATATCACTCGACAAGTAAGCACAAGAATTTTGGGATGAAGAACCCATCAGGTGGAGCAAGATGGTTAATAATAACTGGTTAGTGACCAAGAGGCCTCGAATTGACTAGATTCCTAAAGAATTGTACCGCATTGAGTTCGTGGAAGAAATTGGGGACATGATTACTCTCATGAGTCAAGTTTTTGGTTTACCTTCTGCCAAGATTTTCCACCCATGGATGTATAAGTTTATCTGTATCATCCTTACCAAGAGAGAGTTTTTGGATTGGCCCACCATCATCAGTGATACCCTTCACAAACAATTGATTGAAGTGAATATGACTGAATGTTTCTAAATGACATCATATTTGACTTATGTAGTGGTAAGAAGAAAGCTATTTTCGGGACTCGAAACAAGAGGAGTCATGGGTCCATTGAATAGTGTCTTCCATTATTATCCGCAACTAAGTTTCAAAAATAGCTCTCATCATTTTAGAAGAGTTAATGATGCATTCACCTTCCGCGTGATTCGAAACTTGAATCGGAATACAGAGGAAATATTTTCTAAAGAAGGCATGGATTTCATTTCCCAATGGGGAACATGGTTTATTCAATTTTCATCCTTTTCCTACATTCACGTAAGTGGCTTTGTGGGTATTCCATGGAAGCTTCCTAAGTACATCGTGACAGATGGGCATTAATGGAGCTTGCATGAAAATTATTCCAAGTTCACTGTCTTCTTAGTGACAAACATCGCTTAGGAATTCATTTCCCAATCCAAATTGGGAATACCAATGTACAAATCACTTCAATGCACAACTCATGGAAAAAGAGTTTTCCTCATCATAATTTATCTATATGTGAAGAGAGCCCACTTTTATATTGATGGATATATGCAGAATATTCTTAGAGAAAAGTATCAACATAACTCGTACCATGGAAGATTTCTGGGCTGCTTGTTGAGGGCGACATGGAGTAAGAAGACAAGAACTTTCTCACCTATCCCTTTCTTAGATCAAGGCCTTTCACATCAAGAACCCTCCACATTCATTTGTAATTTATGATGAAGATGTTATTAATCCTTCATATGATGCAATTAATTTTACTTCGTTGCCTGGATTGATTGGACCAAAAGAGATGAATTTTATCTTGATAGAAAGAATCAACCGATCTTGAAAGAAACATATCTTGGTAGGAAAGAGAACTTGCCAAGTTATAATCAATTCAAGATCATACTTCAGGATCAAAAAAATTACCAACTCGAGGAGGTATCCATTTAACTAAATCCCCTTCTCAATCAACCTCCATTCCATCCAATCATACACAACAATCAAGAAATGAGTGGTTGTAGAAATCCACTTCATTGAAGAATGTGTCACAAGGAGAAAAATCTAAGGGTCCTAGCCTTAGTGAAGGAAGAGAGCTGTGTATCGGGATTTTCTACTTCAAGTAGAGATTCTTCTACTCACATTGTTGATAGTTCTTAGAAGCTCATGAAAAATGATCCTCAGCCATGCCTTGCACAAGCGTCCACTCAGGTGCAGGTAGTCCAAATATCAAACACTTCAGAACCTACAGTTCATGAAGAGATTTCCCAAAATCTCCCAAATGATTAGGAGGTGGATATCGAGGTTATTTCTCCTGAAATTGAGGTCGTGGAAAGGATTCTCATAGAATCTCATGATGTCGAGAACAATGAGAATGTTTCTTTGAGCTCCAAGCTTTTGTATGCAGAAATAGTGAATGATACTCCTTTTTGGGTTGATTGTAAAGTCAAGAAAAGGAAGAGGGTTGTCAAGGAAATTGACATTGATTTTGATGCCCTTTTCAAACTTTCAAATGATGTCATTCCCAAGAAGCCTAAAGTGATTTCTCGAATAATGGTGGATAGTGACGGAAACAAATTTACGGATCTTGCCATCCCACAAGTTGACAAGGAGCGTGATGCCATGACATCTGTTGATTATGAAGTTTCCAAACTTGGACTTGGGAGGTCCACATTAGAAAGTGAAATGGCGATGGATAAAGATTTAATTGATATCGTGCTAAAGATACTTGAGAAATATAAGTCTCAGAACTCTCAGCTCAAGGCTGAAAAGAATCAATCGGTGTAATATGTTCAACATATGATAAATCCCATATCATCCACTTTATCAGTACCTGATGTAATGGCTGCCCCTAATGAAGAAACTCTCAATTTATCAAAAGAAATAAACACATTGGGCCATGTCACTAAAACTTGGCATTCAAAGATTCTCGTTTTAGGCCAAGAGATGATCAAAATATTATTTAAGCTCAATGAAGATGTCAGTACGTATCTTGATCCAATTCTTTCTTTCAAGGAAATTTTTGTTTCTAACATATCAAATTTGGATGAGATTTTTCCCAATCTATAGGAGATGACGAGTCTGGAATCCTTAGTTTTAGCCATTAAAGGAATTATCAAATTTTAACATTGAGGGACGCGTTTTCTTTGGTGTTTGCATCTCAAATCAAGGAAGATGCGTCTCAAGGATACTATGATCCGTCATGAGAGCGTATGCAATGAATCCTTCACTTCAATCACCTTTATTTAAGAATTCATAGCTGAGATCCCTTGTAACCTCGTAAATGAGCATAATCAAAGGTGTTCATCAGAACATGTGGAAGAGAAATTTTCACAATTGTTTAAGGACATGTATACTCCTGCCAATAATTTCTCTTCACTTCAATGGAGCATTACATCAAATTAAAGAACTTGTTTGAGTATGCTCAATTAAAGATGGTTAATCTAAATGATATGTCGGGTAGGATTTGTGAATTGCAGGTATTTTGTGAGGCTATTCTTTGACCAAATGAACCTCCAGAAGAAGAAAAGATGTTCAAAACATTGGGAAGGTTTAGATCCCTTCAATTTGGGAAATCGATAGGTTCTAGTTTCTCCGATGGTTCAAGGAGATAGTTTTCTTTGTATCTAACAAACTAGGAGAGTCCATTTAACATATGTTTGAGATAGGAGGATCCCATTTCAATGGATAAGGCATTGGTTATTATTGTATGTTTTAAAAGTGGAATTTTAAGAAAAGGACGCCATATTGAGTTTGCTTTAAAAAGCGTGGATGACTTAAGTGATTTCTATTTTTAGTTACTTTTAATAAAGTTGGTTGAAAAGTCAAAGGTCACTTAAGTGACCTATTTAATGTTCATGTAAAACCCTAATGATGCAGCTTAGAATTTAGTGATACAAATCCAATAAGACCCTAGATGTGCTGACACATCACTTAGCCTAAACTGAGCACTCACCTGAAGCGTGCAAAGGTACTAGGTCCCTCTTTAAGGTTGATGTTGCAGGTTTTTAGCATGATTAAGACTTAGCACATGTAATTATTTTTGCTCACACATCATTCTATAGAGCATACCAGATCTATATCTAAGGGAGAGAAGAATTAAGTACTAACCATGATGAGATAAAAAAATACTAGATTCAGATACACACAAAACTAACACTTAGATTCAACCAATATCCTCCATTATATTCAATGCAATAAGTATACAAAAGCTTCATTACAATAACAATAGTATGCGCGTAACAGATTTAACAACATATCTCTGTATATATCTCCTCTCTCTCTATTACATAATTTACTACATATATATAAGGGTGGGGAATTTCCCTTCACTACTTATCCATTCCAAAAATAGGTCACATGCCACTACTAGCTACATGCCATTTACAAAAATAGCCACACATGCAAGTGTGCTAACAATAGACTACTACTAGCTAACTGACAATAGCAGATCTATTTTGGCTTGTGTCCATGCAAAGTGCTTCATATCCGATCCTCCAAGAATAGCCAATGTGTGGCGTGCATGTCTCTACCTCGTTTGTGTGCTCTGCATGCCATCTCTAAAAATAGACCTTCATGAGTGAAAATGGCTAAGTCCCAAAAAGTGAACTTCTATTCCACGCGCGTGTTCTCTCTATCCATTTGTGCCTTTGAATATGACTCACTTTCCGCGCAGGACTTCTTGTGTGCTTTTTTTTCAAGTGTTCTCTGATCAACATTACCCCACACTAATTTCATTATCACCCTGACAATGGTCATCTCCAAAACTGAAGTAAAGAATAGAAGAATGGAAAGAATTAAAGAATGTTTTTACTATATAGTTTCTTCTTCTACAGATCTGAACAAATAATTCAGGATATTCCTATTTTATTTTAGCCTCCAAGGTCTGCCACTCAACAAGTGCTTCCTCTGCTCTTTCTAGAATGTCCACAGCAATGGACTCCAGTTCATCTTTCACAATCTCCCCTTTTTCATTTTACAAGACCAACACAATGTTGGACATTACAGTCATCCTTCTTTTAGTAAAGCCATATTCTGCACAATGAGCTTCCCAAGATCTTCCAACCGATTCTTGTGTGGTTCTTGTCTTTGCTTTGCCGAGCCTCACACTTTTGTTTAACCATTGATAATATTTCTGTGCGGCCCAATGTTTCATCCTTCATCACTTTCTGGACCTCATTGTTCTCCTCCAGGGTTTTTATGTTAATGAGCACCTCTATTGTGTAGATGTTCAAGGCTTGGTCTGCTTTCTTCATTTCTTCTTACAATGGTTCTTGCAGGTCCTTCATATGATGTAATCTTCTACATCACTAAAGCCTTTTCTCACTCTACCTCTTGTGTTAGATCCTTTGGCGATGGCATGCACAGAGGTTCATCTTCAAGCACTAGGTCCACCAATGTACCTACATAGTGTATTACCAAAGGAAATGTCTTTGGTACCTTTGGCTCCAAGTGTGGCCTAGCTCTTATGATATTATCACCAATTTCCTCTGTGATGCTAATAAATACAACATTCTTTTTCTATGCTAAGTCTCTTTCTTGCATTAGGCATGCTATTTCTCCATCCTTAGTTTTAATCTCTTCCCTAAGCACCCTAATTGTGGCAACCTTATCCATATTCCGCCTCGCCACCTCTATTGAGACTTTCACCAATGCATTGCTTACCTATTCATCTGACATGACAAGTAGGCTTTATTGTCATGTGTCTAGCCTGAGGTGTCTTCTTCAACCTCCTTGATACGCATGACTCCTCACATACATCAAAATCTGGCTCATCCATGTGTGTGTGCATGGACCATGATAACTGCTTCCTTGTGCACACTGTAGCCATATCTTCATCCATTAATTCCCAGCCATATAATTACTTTTGTGTTAGCGTGCTCTGGAAATGGGCACGGACAATTTTACATGTGTCCTTTGCATAACCCATGGCTGGTGGAATGTGCTCTCCACTTGTTCTTCTAGATCTTGGCTACTTAGGAACTTGAGCCTCCAGATTTGGGACTTGTGCCTCCATGTCCTGAGTAGTCTCTGTAATTGTCTCATTTGTTCCCTTTTCCTCCTCTTCTCCTTGCTTCATTTCTTCATCTTTTTGTTCTTCTACGTTCTCTGGAGGTGTAGGAGAATTAGGTGCGCTTTCCTCTGATTCTTCCACCTCCTCATTCAACTTCAGTTTCCTTCTCCTTTTCACGGTTGTCTCCTTCTATGGAGAGATTCTAGGTGATTTGCACACTATTTTGCAGAGTATCACCTTGGGTCCTTGTTCTCCTGAACACTCTCTTAAATTTGTGCTCTCCTTGGACTGCATCCAAGTCCTCATCATCCCCCTCTTGTGGCTGAGGTGGTGTAGTGGCGTGCTCAACTTCATCCTTGTTTGTAGGATGTCTTCTACCTCTATGATCCAAACCACCACTATCCTTGCACTCATCCTCCTCATCCTCCACTTCAATTGGCTCAATGGGCTTAGGCAATTTGGGATGCTCTCGATTGTGTGCTTACCCTTTGGTGGTCTTTGGAAGTGCGAAATCATCTTTGACATACTTGTTATTCTCCAACTTGGGCTTTAGGCTGGAGGTACACCAGTGCTTTGCTCAATATCTCCCATAGCCAAACTTACTAGTTTAATGCTCAATACATCTGAGATAAGCCTTTTAACATATACACCCCACCCTAGATGCACATATTTCTTCCTTAGCATGTGGTAGTCACAATCTACATTGTCTCACATTGATTGAGCGTTAGTCACCGTGCATCTAAGAACCTTTGTACTGATGCCTGGAAGTACCTTGCTGTGAAGGCATATGAAAAATTACACCAAGGGATCCATGCTCCATCCTTCATGGTTAACCATGCTATGTAGAAATACTGGTATACAACAAATTGAACTGCCTTTTCCAACCACCGAAGGTAAGTCCTTGGGATGTGCCATTCTTCTTCAAAGGTCATGCGGAGCCTATTATACCACTTATCAGCCCTTTTCTTGACCTATTCTATCATGGATCCTTCACACAAGTACTTTTTGAAGCATTCTGTAGGTGACTTGTGCTCCATGGGATACTCCCATATCTTCTCTTTTGGTCCATCGGTACTCCGATCTCCATGAACACATGCATAACAAAATAGCTCCAAAGCTGATCCTTCCTCTTGTGTGTGCACTTACTAAATGATTGTTTCTACAATGTAACACAAAATTTTGTAAACTACCCCTTTAGACATCTTTTAGCAATGTGCAGCCACATGGTATTCACTTGTGACCACCTTTCTTGGTCATTTAGCTTTGTAACAAGATGTGCGGCTACTTGCACAACTGGATATTTCTTCAATTTATCAATGTCCATGCCACACGGACCCTTTGTGTACCCCAACTCCTTTCTAGTCTCCAATATTATGGCCTTGTTTATTAGATCATCTTACAAATATTCTCTGTGCCCTTCAATCCCGTTACCGTGGAGATGAGTGCGGCTGAAATTCTGGCTCTGCATCCTACAAAGTAGAAAAATCTTCGTGCACTCTGCTCATGAGCCACTGGTACAAGGGCTCATATTTCCCAAAGTAAGGGAGTTCGTATAGCTGGTAAACTCCAATCTTCTTCAAGAGCTTCTCACTAGCATTGTCATACACCAACATGTCTTCCGCCATGCATTTATTTATCTTTGTGTTCAACAAGGCATCAAGCTCCTTCTTATTCTCTGCGGTACAGTGATTATACTCACTCACCTTGCTTTTTCTTATGTGATAATCCCACTCCTAGCCTATGATAACCCCCTTTGGATATTGCATTTCAGAAAAATTACTTTCGGGAGCCATCTCCTCTTCTTCTTCGACCACCTTCTTCTTTCCCTTCACTTTTGCTGCAACTGCTTTCTTGGGTGCCATTTCTACCTTGAAATCCTTTATAGATACTCACCTATTGAATTTTGCAACATGTGAATCAAACCCTAGCTCGATTCAATGTGACCTAGGTAAAATCACGTGCCCTCGCTCCTCTCTGTCACCTTGCATTGCTCAAACCCTTCACCACCGGGGACAAAAGCTCTTTGTACACATAGATCTCTTCGTCACAACTGGTTACACACCTCTCATACCTCAATTTGATCACTCAACTCTTCACACTTAGCTCTTTTCAAATACTCTTAATCGCAATGGTAAAAATGAATTCACATCCCATCCTTATATAGATTTTAAATTTTTGATGCATTCATTACTCCTTCACCTACCAAGTATCCTCTCATTAATTAACCAATTCCATCCTTTCCGCATGTTACATCTTCGTGCCTCAGCTATAACCTTCTAGCGTTCCTTCCTACCCTCTCAGTCACGAGACTTCTCTTGATGCACTTCCTTGCACCCAGCCCTCATCACCGCACCCTCTCTTGGTAATTTTTATGGCCTTTCCTTACCTCACGTTATATCGTCCCTTCATTCATCTCCATCTTTGGTCACTTTTTAGAAGCAATCCTTAGCCTTGAAGAGCACCCATAGTAGCTTATTCCTTTCACCTTTCAATTCCCACAATCTTGTACCTAAATATCAATAATCCATCCTCCCCACACTAAAAATATGTGCAATCCTCTGCGTATAAACATACTTCATATAGTAATTAGCTTCATGCGCGCAAGCACACTTTATTACACAAGACCAATAACTAAATTGACAAAGCATAATGACAAATAATAAAACACATTAAGGGAATGCAAAATTGAAAACCTAATCTAACTAAAAATACTACCTTATTACAAACACCAAGAAGAATTATTTATAGTAGGGCTTCAACCTACTCCCGTTTAAGTAACCAGTAATGTGTGTTCCATCAAGTGCTTCTAACTGGAAAGCACTGTTTCAAGGACGTAAGTGATAACATATGGCTCCAAATAATGTACCTTAAGTTTTCCTAGGTGGCATAAAACTTAGAGTCATAGAGAAGTACCATTTGTCCAATCTCAAAATTTTTGTCCTGTATGTTTTTGTCATGCCATGCCTTCTACCTGGCCTTTTCTTGTTTCTGAATCCAACGTGCTATGACTCTTCATTCATCCAATTGAATTATCTTTTCAATCCGTTCTTCTAAATATTTCTCATCAACTAGACCTCCAACACATGTAATATGCAAAGAAGGTAACATAAATTCCATAGGAAGAATGGCTTCTACACCAAACACTAACTGAAATGGTGTTGCTTTGTTCAACCTTTTATATGTTGTTCGATATGCCCAAAGTCGGGAAAATTTTAGTGGCGAATATTCGTAATATGGCGAATATTCCATTTTTGAAAATTTTGAAAAGGTGAATTTTTGTACGAATTGTGACTGTTTGCCTAAAAATTACACTTTAATTTTTTTAGAGGTCACTTAGCTTTATCCTTGAAAAATATCCCTATATAAACCTAGATTATTTTCTAGGTAGAACACTTCTACTTCACATTTTTCAACAATATGATATATCCCGTATTATAGGACGTGCGACAAGGGGGTAAGTTATTGAAACCCGCTGACAAGGAGGGTTTGCGGACATGAGGAGATCTGCAGATATTGACACATAGTAAACGCATGACAAAGAGTTTGTTGACGAGCGACATGGAGATTTTTTTGATGAGCAAGAAGAGGGCGAGGCATGCAAGACGCGACAAAGGGATATTTACTTTGTCATTTGGGAGTCAAAAAATGCATTGACATGTGTCATCCTCAGAGCCTCGATGCAAATGCAGAGGAGAACCATGACGGCCCGACAGTGAAAAAGCACGCCAACAACCTTGTTGACACACATTAAAGAGGTCTGCATGCGGCGGCGACAACCTTGTTAAATGCGCATCAAAGAGGTCTATTGACGCGCGTCAATGAGGGTTATTTGTTGATGCGTGACCTTGACGGATAGTTGACACGTGACAAGGAGGTACAACAGATATTGACGCATAACAGATGCATGACAAAGAGTTTGTTGATGCGTGACACGGAGATTTTTGATGAGAAAGTAGAGGTAGAGGTCTCCCACACGTGATAGGAGATTTTATCATGCGTGTCAAAAAAAATGTAGTGACGTGCGTTTCAATGCATTTTTTTGACGTATGCGGCATGTCAAAAATCTCCCATCGCACATTTATGTCTTAGCCTTACTTTAGTCAGCAAAGACAAACAATCGGTGAAATTTTTTTCATACAACCCCAAAAATTTTCCTTCTCATGGCATAGTTCAGGGATATTTGCTGTATTCTCCACCTCCGATTTCCAAGAGGTCTCTTAAAATGAACCACCTATAAAAGTCTTTCGTTGATCCCAACCTTTCTTCCAACATCACATATTTTGTCAATGTCTCGCCCAAAATTTTGTTGAAAGCTTCAACATTTCCATTTTCCTGAGGATGAAAAGGTGTAGTCTTATGGTGTGTAATCATGAACTCATCCAATAAAATTCTGATTGTCTTATTAAGAAAATGTGTGCCCCTATCACTGGTCAAACTCAAAGGACATCCATGCCTTGTAATAATATTTTCCCATAGAAACTGAGTTGTTGTAGCCGCTTGTACATTCCTTTATAGGTGTTGCTTTTTCCCATCTTGTTAGATAGTCTATGCAAGTTATAATGTAGCGCGATCTAGTCCTACGTGCAGCTAGTGAAATGGGACCTACAAAATCTATAGCCCATTTCTCAAACGTTTCTACACTAGTAATAGGTCTCAGAGGCATTTCATCTCATTGACCTGGTCTTCCAAGACATTGACAATGGTCACATGCCTTGCGAAATTCCTTACAATCTTTATATAGGGTCTCCCACCATAATCTAGCGAGTAAAATCTTGCGTGTTGTGGCATCACCTACATAGTGGCCACCTGCAATTCCACCATGAGCTTCTTCCATAATACTTGTGTGCTCATGTTCCAATACACAATGACACAATACCTCATTGCGACCCAATTTGTACAAGTCACCACTAATTAACATATAAGGTGCGGTGCATATAGCAAGCTATTTCTTCTCCAAGGATTTCATTCCTTTTGGTGCCATCCCTATGCGTAGAAAGACATCAATGTCCTCTAGTTCTAATGGTGCTGTTGTAACCTGTATAATTGTGTATCTGGCATGGTATCCTCAATTGCATGTGCTTCTTCTCCTGACATTATTCTTGATAAATGGTCTCGTCTAGAATTACTTTTTCCTTGTTTTATCATAACTGTGAAATGAAATTATTTAAATAAGAGCACCCATCGACATATGTGCCCTTGTAAAACATATTTATTTACCAAATAATTCAATGCCATGTGATATGTATAAAAGACGAATGGTGTAGCTAGTAGGTATTGGTGGAATTTATGCAATGCATAGATCATTAACAAAGCTTCGTGCTCTGTAGTTGTGTAATTTTGTTCTGCATGAGTCAACTTTCTACTAGCAAAATAGATAGGATGATCTACAATACCTTCTCCAGGTTGAGCCAACACCATGCCAATGGCCATGCTAGAGGTGTCAACATGTACATGAAATGGTTTGTCCCATGAAGGAAAACGTAGAATAGGCATGGTAGTAATTTTTCCTTCAATGTCTCGAATGCGCGTTGCTACTATTCTCCCCAATAGAATGTACCTTTCCCTTTCAATAACTCTTCTAAGGGTGCGGCAACTTTGGCATAGTATTTGATAAATTTTCTGTAATATCCTGTATGACCCAAAAATTTGCACACCTCACTTTGACTAGTAGGCTCCCTTGGACCTATAATGACTGCAACTTTTTCTGGTATCAACCAACAAACCCTCCTTGTAGATTATGTGTCCTAAAATTATCCCAAATGGTGTAGCAAATATGAAGTTTTTGATGTTCAAAGATATACTCAACTGTTGACACCATTCAAACATTAAGTGCATATTGTCACAGTGATCCTTAACTAATCCATACACCGTCTAATCATCTAAATATACTTGTAAGAAGTTGCGAATAAATTCCTTAAATGCTTGGACAACTATGCGTGAAAATATAGTAGGCACATTTTTCAAACCAAAAGGTGTGACAATATAGGTGAAGCTACCCCATTCAATAGTAAATGTAGTCTTTTCCTGATCCTCCTAGGTAATTCAAACCTGATGATACCCAGAGAACCCATCTATAAATGAATATATTTCGCGCCCTATAACTCCTTGTAATATTTCCTTAGTGAATGATGTAGGGAATGGATCAGTTACACATGTATCATTCAGTTCCATGTATTTCACGCATATTCTAATCCATCCATCCTTCTTGATATTGATCACTATTGGACTAACCCATTCTGACTCATCAAGGGGCTTGATAATCCTAGACTTCAACATGTTATCAATCTCTTCTTTGACCTTTTTGCACAAATTGGGGTTAATTATGTAAGGTCTCTTTCTAACTGGGCATGCACCCTCTTTAACATTTATCTTCATCTCCCCTAATGATTCATGCATGCCTTTAAGGTCATGGTAACCCCTAGGAAATAGGTCCTGGTAATCCCTTAGTAACTCTATGATTTTTTCCACTTCAGAGTTTGACCAATAGTCTCTAATTATGGCTTCTTTAGGCTCAATATTTGTTCCAATATTCACTTGCTTTGTCTTCATAGGTTCATGATAGGCACGCGTGGTCTTATCCGCACTGTCCAATACCTCACACCTTCTTGTTGAATGGTTTACATCCAGATTATCTACTTCTTTGTCATCTACTAAGTAGACCATTTTTCCTTTCTCTCTCTCAAGGCAAGCGCATTGAAGTAATGTTACATCAACCTATGGTTCTTTATCAATGCGCTCCTGAGTCCTCTTTATCTAATAATTCATGAAGGAGTTCTTTAGCCTTGGTACTATCCCCCATGGTTAAGCACTTGATAAATTTTAATTCTTCTTCCACCGGAGGCTTTGTAGAGAAGATGTCAAATGTCTGGGCCATTCCTGCAATTAAATTCTACCAATTTCCAGTTTCTCTATGGAGTTCTACATATACATACCAAGCACACACACAACCTTGTAAAGTGGAATAAAACCGGTGCACCCAAAGCGAAGGTGGTAAAACTTCCTACCCTTTTGTCCACAATCTCTCACACTTCTGAACGTGGTGCTAAACAGGTTGATTACCGTGATAATTACATATTTGTGTAGGTGCATTTCTCCTAAAGAACCTAGTAGTAAGAGCAATCCCAATTTCATTCCATTTGACCAGATTATCCCTATGGACCACCCACCAATGTGTTTGCTTGTCCCATGTAGTGTATATGCTAGCATAGTTCTTCTTTCCAATGGATCTATCCATTTTTCTTCCATGGCACATAGGAATACCATGGGATCCCCTTCTCTTATGTAACAAGGTACCAAGTTGTTACCTATCCTTCGACATAACGTGGTTTTGTGCCTTGAGGGAATATGCTCTTGACTTCATGCCCTACTAACTCATAAGTGCTGGGAGCCCAATTATCATAAGAAACACTTGTAGTATCGTTAATAGACTGTGCATCCTCCCACTAAATTAGTCCTTCTTTGGTTGGTTCAATCATCTCTAGATCTCGGATGGTGCGTACATAAATCCTATTCAAATATTCTTCACTTAAGGGCTCAACATAGGGCACAAATTTTCCATCTATTAAAGGGATAATAACCCTTTCCTCTTTATTTTCAAAACTGATATAGCCCTTATTGAACCTAAGATCAACATTATTTGCATAGCACCAAGGATGCCTCAATAGAGTTTCCCAAAGCTATCTCGAATCTGCTAATCATTAAAACTTAAAAGTATCCAAAAACTTTGCTCGTTGTATGGTAATGGATGCATCTTTCAAAACTCATATAGGAGTAGCGTTAGTCCGATTATCCATGAATAATACATTAGAGGATGTTTGCAATTGGGGTCTTCCCATTTGTACCCATGCATCCAAGGTAAGAACATTGACCTCTTGTCACTGTATCAATCAAGTATATTACTCAACAACCACCCATCCACAAAAAAATTCAAAGTGATTTCCTTGTCATAATCTAGGCTATGAGGAGGGATAATGCACGATCTTCCATCCATCTCTCCGGTACTTGCGCACAAAGTGTTCCCTTGTAACCAACTCCCTAATAGTGGAATGATGTTCTCCTGGCGCAACATTTTACACACTTATCTCAAGTCATCTACATCAGTTTGGACCATCTCTGATGCTTTATTTTGCTCCTTAAAGTACTCTATCTCACCCTAAAGATTCCTTAGAACTTCCATGGTATCCTGATAAACCTCCTTCGACTAAGGATCTAGGTACCGTGCATGAAGAACCTCATCTTTAGTGATGGTAGGTTTCTGCTATGATGCCTCCCTAGCACATACTACCTCAACATGGGTCATGATATTCACTTATAGTGCCTTGATTCTACTTCCATCTTGGGCATCCATTGATTGTCCATAATGCGTTGTATCCTAACCATCCATGTGCCTTTGTTTTCTTATTTATGTTGCTTACTTAGATGCTCATATAAGTTCGGGCACTCTTCATAGCTATGGTTATTTCCACAAAAATAACATGTAATATTCTAAGGAAATTTACACCTATAGTGGTCAGGAGATCCGCATGTATAACATGTTCCACGAGGAAACTCACTTCTTCCACCACCACGGCCTCGTCCTCCGAATCCACCATGATATCCTCGACCTCTACCATGAATGCCTTCAAAATTCCCCTCATTTTGATCATAGCACGCCTGATTGTGCTCCCAGTCCTGATGCTCATTCTTGCCCTTATAGTTATCTAAAACTCATGTCTACCATACACCAATATCTATAACATTATAGATCTATCCAATCACCGACAATACGTCATGTCATGAGTCATGGACCTGTAAATTTTATAGTAGCTTGAAATGTTCTTTCTTATCACACATTGTAATAATGGGAAGTGGCTAGCATCATAGTTTAGGTGGCATATTTCACAATCCATCAATAATGAGTGTACTTGTTATGTGAGGGAAACTATCCTTTGTGTGACCTTCTACTTCATAATCTATGCACCAAATCCCTGTGCGCGTCTCATGTGTTGAATTTGGTGATAGTTTCTCCAACTGTTTTGCCATTACTACTATTTTTTCTTCTTAAAATGGGCTCACCCTCGTATCTATGATTCTAAATGCATTAGCGCGCAAGGCTACTTCAAGTGCTTTGCGCGGATCAGTGTACATCTTATGTGATAATTCCCTCCTGAAAGGGGTAATCAAGCCCCTAACGAACCATTGTGTATGTTGGCTTGCATGTATGTCATAAGAAAGCTTTGATAACAATGTTTTAAATTGTGCATCATACTCTCTAACAATTTCAGTAGCGCCTTGCTTAATATCCTTGTGCACACTTATACTCTTCTGCTCAAACTCAGGGATATGAAACTCTTTAAGGAATGAATCCTTTAAAGCCATATAATCTATGCAAGTTTGATCAAGGTCAAGCTTTCTATACCAGCTGTGTGCATGCCCTTGTAACGTAGTGGAAAATTGGCTTTCTCTATGCTTAGAATCCATGATCCCTTTTGCACTGATCTATAAACTCTTCAACTTTGGAATTATTCACAAAATCATAATTAATCGCTGCTATTTACTTTCTATTAGAAAATAATAGAGATAGCTAGTGAATGAATTATTATTGTGCTTAGAATCAATAATTGTAGTAAAGGAAAGAATATAAGCTCATAACACCAACAATTTTATCCTGGAAAACCTCCAATGGAGGAAAACCAATCGAGAAGGGAAATTTCTCTTTCTTCCCACTTCTATTGGCCAATTCAAATCAACAAGTACAAAATTTACAATAAGTATGAAAGGGAAGTAGATAATATCTCAACACTTCCTTTCAATTACTTTTTGCTCTGTCTCAACACTCCTTTCTTCTACAACAATACAATTTCCAGCACTAAGACTTCTTGCTCACTTGCTCTCATGCTTCGATGATCTTCTACACTTCTACAATCATGTATTTATAGCCTTTCTCATGTCCTCCCGTGCACTGGAGAATGGGAAAGGTCATGAAGGAGAAGAGAAATGAACATCCTTTCAAATTTAGAGGCTATTTGTTTCAAATTTTTTTCTATCCGTAATGGCTAGGACCACCACCCTACATAGACCGGCGGTCCCTGGACCACCGCCATGTCTGGGTGGCGGTTCTATAACCACCACCTGCTCTTTGGGCGGTGGTCCTATTACTTACAATAAAAACCTCCATTTATTGTTTTTCCTCTTTGTACTGACCGTTTATGATGAAGTAGAGTTATTTTTGGATCCATATGGATCACACCTCCCTTGCTTAGGAGGATTTTGGTCCCACAAAATCTTAGTGGAGGAGTAGATGAGGAAATAACTCCCTCGCTTACTCCTTCGAGTACTACCGAGCCTGCCTTGGTGTCTTTCCTTTCAGTCTGATCTACCAAGACTCTTGGGGAACTCTTCTAGTCTCTCTGACCTTCTATTGTAGCACTACATCCTCCTCCAAGTCACCTCATGAGTCCAAGATGCAATCCTCAATGGAAGGTAACAACTGTAGTTCTTCATCTTCATCTAGCATAGATGGCTCATATAGGTGCAAGTTTTGCAGTTTACTACAGAGTACATCCTCATGAATGACAAAAATCAAGTCGAAAAGCATTTTCTCTAACCTACTCCAAAATGGTGAAGGGTCCATATCGTAGTGGCTTGAGCTTCCATGCTTGACCTTGTAGTCTCTCCTTGCTCAAGTAAAGCCAAAATTTATCTCCAACATGAAGCTTGTGTTCCCTCCTATGTTGATCATGCCTAGCTTTGTACTTGGCTTGAGATTTCTCTAGTTGTTCTTTGACTTTGAGATGGATTTTCCGGATCCTCTCAATGAATTTGTTAGCCCTAGTCACCTCTGTGTCTTGTGTCTCCTTTTTTCCTGCTGTCCAACTGCTATGTCTAGCGGATTTGTAGGTAGATATCCCAAACATGATTCAAATGGTCACTTCATAGTGGATGTGTGTACTTCCTGGTTATAGGAATGTTGAATGTAGGCTAAGGAGTCATCCCAAGTCCTTGGGTATTTGCTGTTATACCCTCTAATCAATTCTAACAAATTCCTGTTTACCACCTTTGTTTGTCCATCTATCTCGTGGATGGAAAGTTGTGATCCTCTATAACCTTTGTATCCATGTTGTCCCAAAAAATAGTCCAAAACTTCCCAAGAACGTGGAATCCATGTCGAGGCAATAGACTTTGGCAAACCAAAATGCACCCATACATTAGCAAAGAAAAGATCGGCCGCCTCATGTGCTTTTACTATCTTTTTACATGCTATAAGAATACACATTTTACTAAATTGATCAACACCAACATAGAGATAGTCATGGCCATGTTTAGACATAGGTAATCCTCCTACAAAATCCATAGAAATGTCCTCCCATGGATGATTAGAAGTCTTGGTAAAGGCATATACAAACCTTCCTTCCTAGTTTTAGTCTTATTAGTACAACAAAGTTTACATCCACAAATATATTTTGATACTTCTTCTTGCATGTTGGGCCATTATACATACCTTTTCAAGTGGGCTAGTGTCTTACCAACACCAAAATGTCCCGCTACTTTCGAAGTATGTGCTTCCCTTATCAATATAAGTCTTTCTTATTTAGGCACACAAAGTTTCCCCCATCGGTAGAGCAGCCCGTCCTTGAGATAAAAATATTCAATCCTTGTCTTTTCAACCCCTTGGGATCAGTAATCTTCTGAAATGTCACCCCAAAGTATTTGTCTTGGGCATATGCCTCTCTGTAAGCTTCCTTCGTGAAGGGCTCGATCTGAGAGATAGTGGCCAAACAGGAGAACTTTTCCTATGTGGGTGGCCTAGACAACATGTCTTCCACCAAATTTATACTACCCTTCTTGTATTTGATCACTAGGTGGAACTATTGAAGAAACCCCATTTGTTTGTAGTGTCTTGCTTGTAATTTAGACAAACGGTGCTTACAAATACTGGAGAGGTTTGTGGTAAGTGTGCATAATAGTTTCTTTACCCAACAAATAATGTTTCCATTTTTAATTTCCTGAACTAGTGCATACATTTATTTATCATATATTGAATATCCTTTAACTACTGAAGTGAAGGTTTCAAAATGATAACATACGGGTTTACCTCCTTGGAGCAACATTGCGCCCATAACGTAATCACTGGCATCTGTTTCTACCTCAAAAGGCTGCTGCAAATTAGGAAGAGCAAGTACTGGAGCATGACTAATCTTGTATTTCAATAAATCAAAGGATTTGTCTTGTTCCTTACCCCAATCAAAACCCTTACTCTTTGTGGCCACTATGTGTAGAGGTGTCAGTAATTGTCGAGATACTTGGAATGAATTTCCGCATGTACTTGCTTGCTCCCACAAAACTTCTGGTCTCTGTGGCTCCTATTGGTGTTGGTCAATTTTGATGGCTTCCACCTTCTTTGGATCCACTCATAGCTCTCCTCCTCCAACCACGTGCCTAAGATAGACAAGTGATTGTTTGGAAAATTCACATTTCTTCATATTACAAAGCAAGCTGTTTCTCCCTAAGAACTTGCAAGACTTGCTGCAAATGCGTTAGATGTTCTTCCCATGTGGCACTAAAAATCAAGATATCATCTAGATATACAATGACACATGAATCTATGAAATCCCATAATACATCATTCATCAATCTCATAAATGTAGCGGGTGCATTGCATAATCCAAAAGGAAGTACTAACCATTCATACAAACCCTATTTTGTTTTGAAGGTAGTCTTCCATATATCCTCCTCCTTCATCCTGACTTGGTGATAACCAGACTTGAGATCCAACTTCGTGAAAAATTTTGCATGCTGAAGTTGGTCCAAGAGATCATCTATGCGGGGAAGTGGATATTTGTTCTTTATGGTGATCTTGTTCAAAGCGCGGTAGTTGATGCACATTCTCCAAGAACCATCCTTCTTTGGCACCATCACAATAGGTGAACTACATGGTGAGGTGCTTGGGCATATCACCCCTTGGTCTATTAGTTCCTGGAGTTATTTCTTTACTTTAGTACTCTCAAGAAAGGATTGCCTATACAACCCGATGTTCGGTAGAGGTGACTCTGGCAATAGCTGAATCTCATGCTCTACTTCCCGTTTTGGTGGTAATCCACTAGGAGCCTGAAATACTTCCTGAAAAGACTGAATAATACTATCCAAATCTTGTTTTCCTTGGTTATAAATCTCTGAAACTTCTACCCCACTTCTACCCCATCTTTTTATCCTTTAAAAAAGTAAACAAAACTGATTAGGATTTTCCTGAATAAGTCATTTTGCTTGGTTAGCACTTACCATAGTAACTTGTGTCTTACGTTGGTGTGCCCAGATGTTGTAGCTAATCCCATCCTTGACCCATATGTACTGGTTTTCCCTTCTCATAAATATAGCATCCCTAACATATAAGTAAGGACTTCCGAATACAACATCAAAAGCATCAAGTGGAATAACGTCATCTTCCAAAACATCTATATATTGGGAATTTATCCCAAACTTGACCTTACATCTTCTTATTACTTGAATTTCAACACCCTTCTTCACCCAACCCAAAGGATAAGGGTGCAGATGCTCATAAGTCTCATGACCAAGCTTCTTTACAACTACCTCTATTGGACCCTTGTAATCTTAACCAAGTATGAAGGCGCATAGGTGCACAGGGTCCCAATTATGAAAAGGCACGCAAGGAAAAAGCGCGAGAGAGAAAGGTTTAAAGAAGCACATAGCACATGTGGCATGTGAAAGGAGGATCAGGACTTAGTCAATTTGAGCACCTAGGGAAGAACACATGAAAAACATGATCGGTTACGCATGGATAAGAAGCTAGCCTGACGATAGGCTGGCCTAGGAAAGAGCATGCCTCTGGATGGAATATTCTAGAAGAACTTCATGAGATAAATTGGAAATCCCAAGCCTGGAGAAGCATGCTCACATGGACCACATTCGACACTTGGCACCAGATCTGAGGACGTTGGAAGGCGAGTTGGCAGTGTAGGAAAATTATAAATACAAGTGCCTACGGAGTAAAATATATGCAAGTACGAGGTATAGTAGGTTAGAGAGAGCGGATCTGTAGAATTATTGTGAGTGGATATTTGTATTCAGGAAAGAATGTACTAAGCATGGAGTTATAATTTTTCTTTTTCTTTTAGCTTAGTTACATACGTCCAGTGATATGCATGATTGCAGTCTACTCTCTGTGACACTCTGTAATGAATCAATGAATGTAATGAGGTTACGATATAATATATACGTGAAATCAATGGTTCTAATGCATATTTTCTCTCTTATAAGTTATCTTTCCTTTCATGCTATGAATGAATGCTTGTATAATTCTTTCTGTCATAATACATGTTCTGGATTTTGTTAAAGTACTCGATCTGAGGTGACTGCAAGGATCTAGAGGCCGTTCTGAGCCCTATGGTTTTTGTATGTTTCAACCTCACTCATAAAAATCTAACACTAATCATAAATGATGCTTTCCACTAAACTCACATAAAAGAGAGAATCGGTACCGCGTGTGCCTCAAGCGAGCACTCAACTTCTATTGGGTGATAGGCCGACACGCATGGGGTTCCCTCCTTTTGTGATGGGAGTAAAAATGACTACATCTTGGTTTCATTTCCGGGACCTCTTTTTAAAGTTGTAGTGGGATATAACATACATCATGATCTATGTAGTGAGGAATGATAGAGCGGTTAACATTGGAAAATGTTGAATCATGGTTCAAGAGCATGGAGGATGAATTTGCTCAGAGATTCAGCACTGGACCTGAGTTTAATACACGTAGATGGGTAGAAGAGAACCTCTACCATGGTCTGTACAAGACCTTCTTCTGCTACTTCCTAGTAGAACTATATGAATGGCTTTCAACCTATGTATCTAGATCAAGTTGGCATTATGGATCGCATGTGTGGACCAAAGAAAACTACCAAAGGTTGCAGGATGAAGATATGACATGGACCCGTTACGTAGATCATTGGTGGAGGGAGTCTTGACTAGTTACACCCTCGAGTAAGCCATTTCCACATATTCTTATCCAAAGGTTGCTTGAGTTTAAATTTACTGCAAGAACCTAGAGGAACGTTTCTACGTGTTATTCCTCTAGCTATGAAGATGTTGATGGCTACCATGAGTTTAGAGGCTTTCCCAATGGCCAACTAAACCATTTTGAGCATTGGGTAAGGGACCTTGGGTGGAGGAAGATGACAAATATCATGATAAATAAGGAGAGGGAAGAGAGATGACTCAAGTATAGTGAATCACGTGAAAGAGAGATTGCTAGATGACGCGAGGTTGCTAGTGTGATGGATCTATGGAGATAGATGTTGCAGGAAGGAGTTGAGATTCACGTGGAGGATGTGGAACCTGAGCAGTTTGTGCTACCCCATCTTGGTAAGTCCGTAAGGGAGACCCCTTCGGTTTAAGTGAAAGTTCATTGCACAAAGAAAGGAGATTCGTTGGTGCATATCTGAACCCACCCAGTGACCGAGCCTTGGCACTTGGTTTTCCCAAACCAGGAAGAAGTGTTATTGACCTAGTTGATATTAGTGGAAGAGACATATCTCGCACCTAGGAGATATAATTTTACAGTCCCTTCTTCTATGGATGCACATATTCCAATATTTGGAGGAGTCTTTGGAAAAGGAGCAATTGTACAAGCTTTTGGTCTCGCATCAGGGAGTGATGCGGAACATAGTAGTGGGAATGGAGCGTTATCACGAGACCATCGGCACACAATTCAGTGGGACTATGGGGGTGCTTGCACAACTCCTACAGGGCCTATTGGACCTAGTGGTTCCGTGGATCTAATGGCTCTGGAGGCACAGGACCTGGTAGACCTAGTGGATCAAGTGGCGGAGGAAACACCAGAGGGAACCAAGACTCAGGCTCGGGGGGACAGGGACCCTAGCCACCACCTCAAGTATTATTTGAAATGTATACTAGATTACAAGGGCATTGAGGATGCTACGAACATGTTCACAAGTGTGAACTACTATGGCACGCGAATGGTATCACAACTCCGCAACAAAAGGCCGGTCGGTTTACAACCACGTTGCAAGGGCACGTGCACAAATGGTATAGGAAATATGAACCTCTTCAAATGGTGGTGGACTATACTACCTTAAAGAATGAATTCATGGCAGAGTTCCACATTCCTGAGTTTAAGAAGAAGAACATCAGTGCTTTGAAGGAGATTCAACATGGAATGGCGGAGAGTGTGTGGGAGTATGATGCATGCTTTAAAACTCTCTTGTCTAAATTATCATATGATATTCATCCTTCTCAGTATGCACAGTGGTTTTTTGGAGGATTGATCACCCCTTTTAGAAGGGCCTTATCTCATAAAACTTTTACAGACCCGCGTGAAGCATTGGAAGCGCCCGCGTCTTTGAAGGCCGTTGTAGTGTAGATACGGCATTAGCCCATTCTTAGAGGCTCAGATTGCTGCTATGGAAAAGTAGTTGGAAAAATTATCTACAAACATAGCCCATGAGACTTGCAGTGGTTTGTGGTGCACAAATTGTGAAATAGAGGGACACATTAAGGATAATTTCCCTAGAGGATGGTATGTGCTTTGTGACAGTGGATTGTGAAATTTTTCATTGGGACCATGATGCAAGTAGATGTCCCTTGCTACATAAAGACACGATCAAGAAGAATATATCTTGTTATTGCAAAATTTACACCTCTACAACCCATGATACTAAGGATTGTAGGCTCATTAATCAGATCCATGAGGCCATTGATCATGGGGTGCACCAAACCAGCATTGCCAGTGGTTCCAAGGATAATGATCACTGTTATGAGGAGCACGCAGATGGAGGTACACGTGGAAGAGGTTTTCAAGGAGGATTTCATGGTCGAGGTAACCACGGAGGAGGAAGGAGTGAGTTCCCACGTGGAACATGTTTCAATTGTGGATCTATAGAACATTACAAACATGAGTGCCCGGATCTATTGCAATGCTCATGGTGTGGAAAGAAGCATAAGTATGAGGAGTTCCTAGAATTGTTTGAGCATATGAATCAGCAGCATTGGAAGGACAAGGGTGCTGCAATGGTTAGCATCAAGAAGGAAGACATACAGTGGATTCCTTGGGTAACACGGGATGAAGGTTTGGAACCTGTCTTGGTAACAACAAGGGTAGAAGCTGCGTGCATGAGAGAGGTACCAAGACAGAAAACCCTGGTTTCAAGAGAGGAGGTCATTCATGGAAAGTATCCAGACCTCGTGCATCAAAAGGAGATATATCAGGACACCATGGATGTTATTTGGAGCTTACAAGGGGAGATCTAGTGTCTAAAGGAGCAATCTAGGAGGGAGGAACAAGGAAGGAGAGTTGAGGCATAAAAGGATGACCTGGATGAGGTCAAGGAGGTGTGTAAAATGCTAAGGCAGGAGAATATCATTCCCTTGCTAGGATCCTGGTTGAGAGAGAAGGTACCACGCACCGGAGAAGAGTGCGAGAGATAGGTCTTACACATGAACCTTCCCCCTCATAGCCTTGACTATGACAAGGAGATCACGTTGAATGTAGTTGTAGATGGATGGCTCCTCAACAATATCCTCATTGACATAGGCGTGGAGGTTAATGTTCTAACTTTGGATGCATGGCATCAGATGGGAAGACCCGCATTATAACCATCTTCGAATGTGTTGTATATGGAAAAAAAGACTAAGGCAATGCCCATTGGTGTCTTAAAGGATGCAAATATTACTATCCAGGGAGCCAAGTTTATTGGGGGCTTCAAATTCTTGGTGCTCGCCGAGGTAGACAATTTCCCAACACTACTTGGGTGCCCTTGGTGTTACAAGAACAATGCAGACCTTCGATTCAACAAAGGGTACATCAGCTTCGAGAACAAGGAGGAATGAGTCATTATACCCTTGGTTGATGGGAAGTCGACACCATATATTAAACCATTGGGAGAGGAAGTTCGGACATGATTTATGTGTGCTTAATCAGAGAGCTTAAGATGATACACCCTACTAACGGGGTTATCTAATTTTAATATGCTTAGTTAGTGAGTGATACCACCAGCTGGCATGTGAAAATTGGGCACATGGAACTTATAAATTAATGGGATGGCAGTTGAAAGGGTTGGTGACCAAGGTGACAAAGGCGTGCATCGTTCGGTGCCTTGGAGGAAAAGAACTACCCAAGTATTAAAGAGGAGCCTTCCTGGAGATCTTTCTACAGGAGGTAGAAGCTCAATGGAAGGATGAGAAGGAATGAAGGGAGATGTTATGTCTTGCTCAAAGTGAGTAGCTCGGTGGTGGTCCACACATCCGGAGAGCCTTTTAGAATGATGCGAGGTAAGAATTGCTCTCTTTCTCAAGTTTTCTAGAGTAATGTACCCACCATCATCAAGGAATACCATGGGAAGGATCCCACATCTTTCCATATCCAGGAGTGTGAATGGGTTTGGAGAGAAGGTGTGGAAGCTTTACCACCATCCCTTTGGGTGCACAAGTTGTATTCTACACTTTGAAGGGTTACACACGCGCATGGTACATTCATTCAAAGACATGCCGCTAGACAAGGAATTGGAAAGAGCTCGTGGCTGACCTTATTCAAACCTTTGAATATTAGAGTACCAAGCCATTGGTTGATAAGGCCTTGCAGGGTATCAAGTGCCTTACCATGGGGGATAGTGCCAGGACGGAAGATAGGCTATTGGAATTACTAGGGGAACCAAGATTGGAGGTGTGCTTTGAAGAAGAAGAGGAAGCAGAAGAGTTATAGCTTGAGTGTGCGTGTTTGGAAAAAGAGAAGGGAAAGTTGGTGTATGTGATTGATGGAGAGGAATCAGAAATCTTGGATGTTAGCCATTCTGTGGGGATGCATGAGGTAGTGGACAATGCAGATGCTCGCGTGCGTGCCTACCATGAGCCTTTAAAGACGAAGAAATTTAACATCGAGTTCAGAAGAAGAACCTAAGGAAGCTATTATTGGGGATTGCGGGACGAGAGAGAAGGAAGTATCAAAGATTGTTGATCTCATTATGTGAATTTGAGGATTTATTCCCATGCAGTATCATGAGCTCAAAGGCATTCACCATTTCTTGGGGAGATGAAGATAAAACTAAAGGACGTGCGCACCCTAGTTAGGAAAAGGCCCTACCGGATGAATCCCAACTTGCGCATGAAGGTCAAGGAGGAGATAGACAAAATGATAGCTTCTGGGATCATTGAGGTAGTGGAAGAATCAGAGTGGATAAGTCTGATGGTAATCAACATCAAGAAGGATGGGCGATTAGAATTTGTGTGGATTATAGGGAATTGAATGCAGTTTGTGTCATTGATCCATTTCTGACCCCCTTCACTGAAGAAATTTTGGAAGGAGTTGTTGGGCGTGAAATCTATTCCTTTACGGATGGATTTTCAGGGTACCACCAAGTCCGGATTGCAAAGGAAGACCAGGAGAAGACAAATTTCACCACCGAGTGGGGAAGTTTTACATATACAGATCATGCCCTTTGGGTTGAAGAATGCGCCAGCTGTCTTTTCACGCATAGTGGTGCAAGCATTCCAGACTTCATCCATAAGTTTCTTCAAGTCTATTTGGATGACTGGATAGTATATGGTTTGGTTAAAGACCATTGTGACAATTTAAGGTTAATGTTTGAGAGGTGTAGGCAGTTGAGGATATCCCTCAACATTAAGAAATGTGTGTTTGCTACACCCTTTGGGACTTTATTGGGGCATATCATATGTAAGGAGGGCTTTCTGGTAGATCCCACTAAGGTTGTAGTTATTATGGGGTTAAGGGAGCCTACTAGCTTGAGTGCAATGCGCGTATTCCTTGGGCATATGCGCTATTACGAAAGTTCATTAAGGGAATTGCAAGATCACCGCACCTTTAGAGGAGATACTTAGACATAAAAGTGCCTTCCATTGGGGAGAGGCGCGAGAGAGGCATTTGATACATTAAAAGATAGACTTATCACCATGTCTATTTTACGGTTTCCCTCTTGAGACAAGCCCTTTCATGTTGATGTAGATGCCTCGGGGACCGCTTATTGGAGCAAAGTGCTTTGCACAACCAGTGAGGGGATTGTTGATCATCCTCTATGTTTTGCAAGTAGGAAGTTGACACCAACAGATTAGAATTATACCACAATCAAGCGCGAGGCATTGTCAATGATCTATGCACTCTTCAAGTTTAGACAGTATCTGTTGGCAACACCCTTTGTGTTCTACACCGACCATATGGCATTGAAGTATTTGGTGAACAAGCCTGCTCTACAAGGGCACATATGTCAATAGGTATTATTGTTTCAAGAGTTTGAATTCACCATTGTAGTAAAGCCCGGAAAAAGCAATTGTGGGCCTGATCATCTATCAAGAATTGATTCAGGGGAGGACGCGTAGAGTATTGAGGAAACAATGCTAGGCGCAGCTTCACTAGATTGTGGCGCGCGCACCCTCGATTTGGAAGAGATTTCAATATTTTAAAAGGAATGTATGGCGCTGGATAGAATGAAGACATTGGAAAATAAGTAGTTGGCCATACGTGCCGCACCCTACATGTTAATCAGTGGAGACTTATACAAGTTGGGACGTGATGAAGTTTTACGCAGATGTGTCTTAGAGCATGAGTGCTTGGCCATCATGGAGGAAGCACACGAGGAAGTACGGGTGGGCATTATGCAGGTGATGCCACCACGTGCAAGATATTAATGGCAGGTTTGTGGTGGGAAACCTTGTACAAAGATTGTAGAGACTATTGTAAAGCCTATGACCATTGTCAATGTTAGGAATAGTTTAATTAGTGTGAACAATACTATGTGTGATGTAAATGAGTTGTAAATACAACTCATAGATTCTAGGATAGTTGAGAGATTTGTGTTAGTGTTTGTAGGGATGTGAGGATCATGGAGAGATAAGGGGGATCATGATTAGATTGACTCCTAGTTTGTAGGAGATCAACTTTGTATAAATATCTCTATCTATGTGAATAAAAAACATCCCGAATGATTTAAATCTATAATATCATTATTTGGTGTATTTTCTCTGTAAAATCAAGCTGGTTGATTGCTATGATTTGGTATCGAGCATGGCAGATCCTTGAGGAAGCGTATTCTTTATGAGAGTCTGTGGGAGCTTGTATCATTAAAAATTCAGTATCCATTCACAAGATTCAAGTTGAAGACTGTTTTAGTAATCTGCGTTCTAATCATAAAGGTGTTTATGTTTGAATCTGTTGTAATGTAGTGGCGCAATGGGAGCGTAGTGAGCCCCGCAGATTTGTAGATCTGCCTGACACATGCACACATCTGCATTTACATTGAAGAATTGGTTCGGTTTGCTTTTAGATGATTGGGAAGACATGACTTGGCAGAGATTTGCATCAACAACTCCAGGGAATACGGTTTCCACCTATCTTGCATGTGTCCTATTGTGAAAAATCTCCACACGGCTTTATAAAAGAGTTTACTTCCCCAGCATTGATCCATCCGCCAGTTTTGCCATCTTCTGTTTGACGAGATCAATAACCTTCACTAATCCATCGTGGATTCGTGGACATCCATTTAATTCTGTAGTACTCCTGTTGATGGGTTGAGAGGAATGAAGGACGTGCTTGGTTCATGCGATTCATTTTGATTGACAGTATTTGCATGTAGTAAGGTTTACATTGAATCACATTTGCTTTGAACTGCTTTGTGGAGACATTATTTTTAATGTGGTTTCCAGAATCTAGAATTTTTTTGGCAAATTGTGCATATTCTATCAACAATCGCTAGACCAACGTAGTGTTACGTGAGATCGGATCACTTCTTGACGACATGCTCATCAATCATCACAATCAATCGTCCGTAAAACAAGCTATGGGTGGATCTATCTAACCGTGTCATTTGGAAGTTATCATTTATTGTTCTTGGTGACCATTGTGAAGTACCCTGTGTGGATTCCCTTCAACACAGATCGTGTGGATCAATTCTAATATTGGCGAGCCCAATCCAATGGTATTAAGCTTTTTTGTTTATTATATTGTCCACACATCATGTGTAGAGTATACGGTCTGTATAAGTCAATAAGTAAATTAGTATTATAATTGTATTCAAGATTGAGTCTGTAGTCTTTATAAGGTCGATGCGAGTTTTAACTTATTTAGTCGATATACAATAGGTTTGATATTTTTGAAGTCACAATTGTTAAGATTCGATTCAAGCCTAGAGACATCTATAAGGTTTTCAATTTTTTTGTTTTAACTTTTACATCTTAGATGGTTAAGGTTCTAAATTGTATATCATAATAGTGTCTCATCCATTATAGTTAAAAAATGTTGAAGTCTTGAGTTATTTTTAGTGTCTTTGAGAGTCATTAAAAATGTCAAAATAGGTGATTTTAGGGTATCTGTTTGTTGTCATTCTATTGTCATCAAAATTGAGTCGAAAAGTTGTTAAAAAAAGGACAAATGAGTGCATTTTCGGTGTAATCCGACACTCAATTTTTAAGGAAAAATGCAAATGAAAACTGTTCTTGGCTTCGGGGGCTCCGCCCCTCGACCCCGCCCTGTATCGCGATAGGGAACGTGTATCGTCCTCGGCTATACTTTCTGCTGAGTTAGCAGGGACATTCAGGATGGAGGCTGGAGGCAATGGAGGAAGGAGGTTGATCAGCGACCTCTCATCAGGCACCATCGATGAGGCCGCGAAACTAAACTGGTGGCCAAGTTTTTTAGTTGTGTGTTTGCTTTCTAGTTTTGTGTGATAGAAAATAAGAACAGAAGTAATATTCCTGTTCACAATTGTAATAGATTCCTATGTAATCTCCTGAAGTGTGAAAAATGATGAGGGCTGAAAATAAACTGCAATCAACATGATATTTTTTGGTTTGTGGTAAACCACTTTGAAAACCACCTCTTTGGTTTGTGGTAAACCACTTTGAAAACCACCTCTTTGGTTTGTGGTAAACCACTTTGAAAACCACCATTTTGGTTGTTGGTAAACCATTGGTAAAACCATCCAGATCATGAGTCAGCATCAGGCGACAAGTTGCAGTGCAAGATAAGTTTTCCCCATGTTCACACTAAGGGGGTGAATGTTAGGAATAGTTTAATTAGTGTGAACAATAATATGTGTGATGTAAATGAGTTATAAATACAACTCATAGATTCTAGGATAGTTGAGAGATTTGTGTGAGTGTTTGTAGGGATGTGAGGATCATGGAGAGATAAGGGGGATCATGATTAGATTGACTCCTAGTTTGTAGGAGATCAACTTTGTATAAATATCTCTATCTATGTGAATAAAAACATCCCTAGGATATCTCACACACCTCCTAAACTATCTCAACCACACCTATTACTAAGGTGAGATAAACTCACGTACAACTAATACTTCTCAATATGAGAAAGTATTATTACACACATAATAATAATGTTCACAATATTAAAACTCTAATATCCAAATAACCCAAACCACTAACACTTCATGTTCACACTATAAACATAGAATTCCTAACATTCACCCCCTTAGTGTGAACATGGGAAAAACATACACACTCTTATCTACAGTATGCTCTCCTCTATGGAGCATGTCAAACTCTGTGACTCATGACCTTGATACTAATGAAGGGAGCAATGCTCAACCTTCTATGGTTTTACAGGTTTACCACAAACCTTGACGTGTAACAGATCCATCGCCTGTCCACCTCGTGTGGTTTTCTAGATCTCCCACAAACCTTTTCAAGATCCATGAACTGTCTTACTATGGTGCTTTTGTTCACCTATTTCATTACATCAGAATTTTATACATTACAATTGAACAATAATTTGTTCTTATTTTCAAAACTAGGAAGGAGAGATGAGATGCCTTTGCACCCTATTCCTATGCACGGAGCCTTTTAAAAAGTGGGCGATAGACTTTGTAGGACCTATTGCACCAGCAACATGTAGGACTGGGTCACGTTATGTCATCACTTGCATGAATTATCTCACAAGGTCGGTAGAGGCAGCCCCGACTAAAGATTACACGACAACAACAATAGCGAGGTTCTTATGGGAAAACATTATCACGAGGTATGGATGCCCTTTGAGTCTGACTAGTGATAGGGGTACACATTTTCTTGAATGAGACCATGAGGATCCTATTATCTGAATTCATGATGGCTCATCATAAAACTACGCCCTATCACCCACAAGAAAATGGGACTGTGGAAGCATTTAATGAGATACTAAGTCATACCTTGACCAAAATTTGTGATGTCGGAAGACAAGATTGGGATGAAAAAGTATCGGCAGTATTATGGGCTTACAGGACAACGTATATAAGGCTAAATAAATCCACACCATTTCAATTGGTGTTTAGCATGGAAGCTATTTTACCGGTTGAATTTATGTTGCCTTCTTTGCGAATAGCACGCGCATGAGGGTTAGTCGATGAACAAGCGCTAGAAGAGAGGATTGATGAGTTAATGAAACTGGATGAGAGATGATCACTTGCCCGATGGATCCAAACCATGGAAAAAGCAAAACAAAAGGATTGGCATGATTTCTACATTATAAACAAGAAGTTTGAGGTTGGGAAGATGGTGTTATTATATGATTCCAAGTTTCTGCACCATCCAGGGAAGTTGAAAGTCCATTGGTTGGGTCCTTATACAATCTCGTACATCCTTGATTCAGGCGTGTGCCAGTTACAAGTGCTGGATGGGACAAAATTTCCTAGACACTTCAATGGGAGTAGGTTGAAGCCCTACTATAAATAAGTCTTCTGGATGTTTGTAAATAAGGTAGTTTTTCTAGATAGTTTAGAAGTTTCCTTTATGCATTTTCCCTTTCTTGTGTTTCCCTTTCGCGTTGTTGTTTTGTTTTGTGCCTTGGGTGCTGGTAACCTTATTGATATTTTTGAGAATTTGTAAGTGTGTAGAGGACCACACATTACTTTAAGTGTGGGGTGGAGAAAAGTGAAGAAGCATGTGATTTAAGTACCAAGGAAGTTGTGTTGAAAAGCCTTGTTGAGTAGCTGGGTTGAAAGAGGTATATAAAGAGAAGATAAAATAATGGTTGGTGCCAGGGTAAAGCTACTTGTAGATCCCACATACTAAGGAGGAGAAATCACGTTTGAAAGAAACATGAGGTAGGTGATAGCAAGGATCAGGACAGAAGAAGTGCCTTCGGTGTGGGTTACGCGCGCGTGAAAGAGTATCCTATCTCGGTTGGATTGGTTACATGCCAGAAGGTTGGAGGAGTTTTCGCACAGGTTGGGCAAGTAAGTGAAGGTGCTGAAGACAAGATTTGTTTGAAAAATCCACATTAAATGAACAAAGTATGGTGGTAGGTGAGGTAACATTTAATGTTTAGAAAAGAGAAAACTATAAGTAAAGGGTCGGGGCACTCTCATTTTTACTTTGCAAAATAGAGGAGTTCGAGATATAAGCGAGTTCCATAAACTAGGGCTTTCAGATTCGATCAAGTGAAGGAAGATCTGTGAGATTGAAGCAGCCAGTTTGAGTTTGCGAACTAGAAGGGGTTACACGGTGTGGAAAGAGTTGAAGAGGTGTTGTCTTGTGAAGATTTTATCCCAGTTAGGGTTCGAAAAACTAGGGCACGGGTTCAGAAGAGTTATATCATGGATTTGAGGTCGAGGATTGGAAGAAGTAAAACAGAGTAACAAGGAGAGAGTAGGAGTGATAAAAATACCTCGACCATGGCACCCAAGAAAGGAAAGGGAAAAGCCAAGGCTAAACAACTAGAACCCGTGGTAGACACAAATGAAGAATGGTATGTAGAGATGCAATACCCTGGATGGGGTGATGATGGGGAAGGAATGGGAATCCCACTTAAGAAGTGTACCTGTTAGTGACTATAATCACTACATGAACACAATAGAAAAGGAAATGGCATTGGAATTAGTACGCCCCACCAACAAACGAACACCTGAGGGTTTGCCTATATACGATGATGACGTTAAGGTTAAAATGGAGAAGGTAGGGCTGTTGCAACTCTATGAGTTTCCTTATTTTGGAAAGCCAGAGCGCCTGTACCAATGGTTGATGTCACAGGTGCATGAAGATTACTTCCACTTTGCAGGGCACAAGATGTGCATGACTCCCTAGCTGATTTCACAATTTATAGGCCTCATATGTGAGGGAGATAGCTTGGAAGATGACCTTGGCGATAAGGAGGCTATTCAAGAGACCATCACCGAGTATGCCTACAAGAAGGGGTCACGGTACTATGAAATTTCAGACATCAAGGACCCCATAATGAAAATGGCCGCACATTTGGTGACTAAGTTGAATGGCCAGGAGAGGTGGACGCAGGTCAACAAACCTTGGCTACATGTCTGCAGGAAGATTACAGAGGGAACCATATACAACCTATCCACATACATCACGGAGGAAATTGTCAGTTGTGCAAAGGAAGGGGATAGGATCCTCTTTGGCAACATCTTGCTCACCATTGTATTCATGGAGATTGGGGTGCCTGACACACTAGACAAATTTGTATGGGAGTACCCCACCGAGGATCCTTCACCCACAAAGAGGTTTGAAAAATATGCCTGATACAATGATAGCACCCCACAAGGTGAGGCTAGAGAAATGGTACACACACCTGAGGAACACGTTCGGGGCAGAGTGGAGAATCCCTGAACAACTCCTAGCAGCCACCGAGGGGGAAGCCGAATTCATGGTTTATCAACACTACTACCTGGGTAGATTCAAGCTGATAGATGAATCATGGAGCCCTTGGTGTAAGCTTCCCTTCGCATTCACTACTCAAGTACTTCCAAGCGGGGTGAATAAATTTAAGGAGTCAAAGAAGCTAAGGCTGGAGCTGGGTAGTCTAGACCGAGAACATAGGGAGATGAGGAAGAAGTTGAATTACCTCAGCGAAAAAGTACAAGCGTGTAGCTACCCATCACTGGAGGATCTGTGACACGCTTTTACTTGTGTATAAGGCCAAAGTTTGAGAAGGGCACGTATCTAGAGAATGAAGTCTCCATACCTGAGGATCCCTTGGAAAGAAAGAAGCCCATGCCCAAGAAGAGGGGAAGAGAGGAAAAATCACCAAGTGTGTCGACTCGCTGACAAGTGAGCATGCCATCCACGAGCGCTAAGCCAAGCACTTACATACGGAGAAAGAAGTCTCCGGTGAAGGAAAATACACCAGAGGTAGATATGCCTAGACAACCCATCACCAAGGAAGAAGATAAGGCCGAATCCCCTAATTAGGAGTCCCTTCTCAAGAAAAAGTAGAGGGTGGATAAGGAAGTTGACTCGGAGGTGACCAACAGCTTGGAAAAATACTTGGGAGAGAGAGAAGATGAGAGTGAGGGAGATGATGGAAAGGAAGAAGAGGCAGAGAAATACTAGGAGCCACATGTGTTTAATGTCTATGACTCAGAAGAGGAGAGTGGAGATGAGAAGTAGGAGTTCATATTCACGTAGCGCAAGGGCACACAAGATGAGGAGGACACCGAAGACATGAAGGAGGATGAGGAGGTTGCTAGGGAGAAACAGGGAGCCATAAGTTTTACGAAGGAGCAGATCACTGAGGTGGCGGAAAGAGAAGCACAAAAAATTCTTGAAGTCCTGGTAGACCAAGAGTTGGAGCACAACGCGGACATAGTGCTAAAGGAAGGGAAGGAGGAGAACATCAAAAAGAGCATGACAGCTGGGAGGCCCCGCTCTAACAATGAAGCTTCCCCAAAGGTGCACGCCCAGGCAGAGAACTCTTGATGCGAGAATGAGGAAAGTAATGGGCTATGTGGATGACACAAAGAAGGTGTTACACGCGTGATTCAAAAGCACCGTACCCACGAAGAGGCTCCTAGCCATGGGGTCTTTTGAGAAGGATGGTGCATACCCCAGAACCAAGAAGATGCGGTATTAGATGTTCGAGTCCCACATTGATTATTTAGACTTTAAAGTCTCAAGGAGTGCTCATCACATTTCCAGAGTCTAAGGGGGTCAATCCCTTAGTGAATGCTCAGGAGCTCTCGAATGAGCAAAGGTGCAATGTAATTAACAAGGTCAAGGTTGAGAATGAGGCTATATTATTCGTACACAAACGACAACATTAGAGTCTTTGGTGAAGTTAGGAAAGAAGGAAGAAGAACTGGCGGAAAAGGCCGAGAGCTTGAAACAAGAAGAACTGATCAACACACAGTTAAGGCGTGAGTTGAAGGAAGAAAAGATAAAGGTGTAGGAAGTGTACAAGAAAATGGAGTCTATCAAAGGTGCCATCCTTTTGAAGCACCCAAACTTGGTGCCACTTGCATAGAAGTACTCGTCCCTCTTGGAGTGTATAGAAGATCTAACGCACGTCCTCACCATGGAGAGACAAACCTTATCCCTAGAATCTACAGAAGAAGTGGTCGTGCGCTTGAAAGAGGAGGACATGTTGAAGGTGGTAGCGCTCGTTGCCGAGTATAGCCAAGTACTCATGGAGGTTAAGATCACTGCCCAATCTATGGAGGCCGCATATGATACATGTGCGACAAAGATAATGTGGCGAGCTCCTTGGTTGCCACACTTGAAGCAAGAACTAAAAGAGTTCCAAGAAAAGAACAAGGGGAACAGGGTAGAGAGGGACAAGGTTTTGGCTAAAGTAGAGAAGAAATCAGAGGCAATTGAGGCTTTAAGGAGCTCAATTAAGGCCCGACTAAAGGAACTATACCCCTAGATTACTAGAAGGATGGATAAACTTGAGGACCTGGGCAAAGAGATGGAGCAGATTGTGGACATTTTGGGCACCCAGGAGTTGGCCTGAGTTTTGATGAAGTGAGCACCCTGGTGGGCGACCTCTGCTAGAAGGCACAGGGTGAGGTCAAGTATGGAATAAGCTAGAGGTAGACCTTTGGAAAGATTTTCCTAGCTTGTTGAATTGATGTCCCCCCATTCTTCATTCTTTCCCTAATTCTTTCATTCCTTATTCTTCTTTGTAAAGTGTAAGACTATTCATTGATTCCCTTGACGACATGCATCTTGGTTAAGTAAAGTGTTTCCAAGGATAGAGAACAGGCATAGTGTGGGGTGATGTTGGACCCTATAATCTTAACCAAGTATGAAGGTGCATAGGCGTGCAGGGTCCCAGTTATGAAAAGGTGTGTAAGGAAAAAGCATGCGAGAGAAAGGTTTAAGGAAGCACATAGCATGCGCAACGTGTGAAAGGAGGCTCGGGACTTAGTCAATTTGAGCACCCAGGGAAAAACATGTGAAAAGCGTGATCGGTTGTGCATGGATAAGATGCCAACTTGGTAATAGGCTGGCCCAGAAAGAGCATGCCTTGGATGGAATCTTCTAGAAGAACATCATGAGATAAAGTGGAAAGCCTAGGCTTGAGAAGCATGCTTGCATGGACCACATTCAACACTTGGCACCATATCTGAGGATGTTGGAAGGCGAGTTGGTAGTGTAGGAGAATTATAAATACAAGTGCATGCAGAGTAAAATATATACAAGTACGAGGTATAGCAGGTTAGAGAGTGAGCGGAGCTCTGTAGAATTACTGCGAGTGGATATTTGTATTCAGGAAAGAATGTACTAAGCATGGAGTTGTAATTTTTCTTTTTCTTTTAGCTTAGTTACATACATCCAGTGATATGCATGACTGTGGTCTACTCTCTGTGACACTCTGTAATGAATCAATGAATGTAATGAGGTTACCGATATAATATATACGTGAAATCAATGGTTCTAATGCATATTTTCTCTCTTATAAGTTCTCTTTCCTTTCATGCTATGAATGAATGCTTGTATAATTCTTTCTATCATAATGCATGTTCGTGATTCTGTTAAAGTACTCAGTATGAGGTAACTGCAAGGATCTAGAGGCCATTATGAGCCCTATGGTTCTTGTATGTTTCAACCTCCCTCATAAAAACTCTTACACTAATCATAAATGATGCTTCCCACTAAACTCACATAAAAGAGAGACTCGGTACTTTTGCACGTGCCTCGGGTGTGAGCACCCAACCTGTTGGGTGATAGGTGCAGCACGCATGGGGTTCCCTCCTTTTGTGATGGGAGTAAAAATGACTACAGCCTCAGAAATAAAGTTAGATTGAGAACCGGTATCAACCAAAGGATTTACCTTAGTTCTCTTGATATGGATTTTGATCTAGAATATTCTACTCATCTCCTCTTCACTGTCCATGTTGGTGGCCGTGCATCCAAGCCTTTCATCTACATCAGAGTCATCTTCGATTTCCACCTCCCCTTCTATCTTTATAGCTGTCATGGACTTCTTGGAGTCCTTGGTTTGGTTCTTTGGATGTAACTCCGGATGCAACTTCCAACATGTAGCGTCAGTATGACCATTGATATCACAATTCTTGCAAAAATTCTTGGGATCTTTAAAACTATTTAAAGTAGTGGCAGCTTGTTTACCTTTTCCTTTCCACTTACTCTTGTTACTTATTTGCCCATAATCCTTTTTCTACTGATTTTTCAACTGCTTTACCCTCGGCTCTGCTTCTCCTTGCTTTTTCTCATCATCTATGTAGTATTCTTGTACACATGCTTCATTGAGATCCTTGGGCTTTATGGAGATGAATTTTCTTCAAAGGTGAGTGTGAAGTCCTCCCAAGTACTTGGTTAGAATATCCTCATCCTCCAAATCCATGTTTAGCAACATGGCTTTCCTCTGAAACTCCGTAGTATAGTCTTGCACACTTTGACCACTGCTTTGTCTAAAATACTACCATTTAATCATTTGGTCAGTTTTATGGCCAATAGGATAGAAGTTAGCTCTAAGTAATTCCTTAAATTCTTGCCAAGATTTCACAATAGGATGCTTCTTCTTTTCACAAGTAGTTAGATGAGTTTCCCACCAAACTAGAGCATGTCCCTCCATTTTGAGATGTGCAAAGGTGATCCTTTGTGCCTCAGTGACATTATGGACGCTAAAATAGACTTCTAATTGTTTCAACCATTTATCAAGTAACTCTACATCTACTTGTCCTTCAAAGCTTTTGATTTCGACTTTAGTCTCAACTTTAAAAGGAGCATGTTCAGATTTTACCTTTTCTCTTGTGTTAGAAGTCTCTTCTTCATGCTCTTCTCCATAATCTTCCTCATGGTGGCCCTTTCCTATACCAAACTTTTTGGCTAAGCCTCGAACCACCGAGTCCATGGAGTCTTGCTTGATGGAAGCTATCTTCGCAAATCTACAAGTTCCTCTTTCCTCCTAAACATCCTATCCATCATGGTCTCCAACATCTCGATTCTACGGACCAAGTTCTCTTCCTCCATTTCTCCCAATTCTCTGTTTCCACTTCTTTGTAGAAATATTTAGATTGCAAGGTAAGGTTTCTTCACCTTTAGATCTTGTCACTGTCATACAAATTCAAGAATGAAATACCACAGTCCTGGATAAATGTTAGCTCTGATACCAAAATGATCTGTAAACTCTTCAACTTTGGAATTATTCACAAAATCACAATTAATCACTGTTGTTTACTTTCTATTAGAAAATAATAGAGATAGCTAGTGAATGAATTATTATTGTGCTTAGAATCAATAATTGTAGTAAAGGAAAGAATATAAGCTCATAACAACAATGATTTTTATCCTAAAAACCTCTAATGGAGGAAAAACCAATCGAGAAGGGCAATTTCTCTTTCTTCCCACTTCTATTGGCTAATTCAAATCAACAAGTACAAAATTTACAATAAGTATGAAAGGGAAGTAGATAATATCTCAACACTTCCTTTCAATTACTTGCTTGCTCTATCTCAACACTCCTTTCTTCTACAACAATACAATTTCCAGCACTAAGACTTCTTGCTCACTTACTCTCATGCTTTGATGATCTTCTACACTTCTAAAATCATGTATTTATAGTATTTCTCATGTCCTCCCATGCACTAGAGAATGGGAAAGGTCATGAAGGAGAAGAGAAACAAACATCCTTTCAAATTCGTAGGTCAGTTCATTTTGAATTTTGTTTTCATCCCATAATGGCCAAGACCACAGCCCTATGGAGACCGGTAGTCCCAGACCACCACCCCGTATGGGCGGTAGTTCTATAACCGCCGCCACTGCACCGGGTGGCGGTCTGTTACTTACAAGATAGAACCTCCGTTTATTGTTTTTCCTCTTTGTCTGTTTTTGATGAAGTAGAGTTATTTTGGATCCCTATGGATCATGCACGCCATATTTCACACTCGTGCACATGTTCAACAACATCTTCTATGCCCCTATACTCTAGAAAACGAAGAGACATTTACATGTAAATATTCGGTGTTGGTGCGGAACTTGCCCACCGATCCGAACCTCTAGATCTGCTTGAACCGAGCTACATATGCCTCCCGATCCCAAAACCGTAGCTATAATAGGTCCTATAGACGTACTCCCTTGTGCTCTAAAATTAGTACTATAATGAACCCCTATGGTCTATGAAGTAGTTCCACTTCCAGAAGTGAATCCAACATTCAACGCACTCATGTTTTGTGCGGATGATGCACCTGAAAACACACCTCCAAATAACAATGAAGCCGTCTGCCCTGCCATTGATGTGCTTGCTCTCTTACTTCCCAAACTTGCTTGCTGATTACTTGTCGTACTAGATACTGGAAAACCAAGTGCAAGGGCTAGGTTATTAGGTAGGTTCAGATGTGTGCACTCGGCCCATGTCATCTACTTGGTACACTTCCTTGTGAGGCTAAGGAGGGTTCCCTGTCATGCTTTCCTAGATGGGGGAGTTCCTGATGCTCTGGATCCATGTATTCTATGTGAGCTCTAAATCCTTCACAATCCATCTCTCTCCTCAACTCCATCCACTCTGCAACGTCATGGTGCTTCCCTATCTCCCACTCACGTGCCTCATTATAATTGAGCCGCCTTTCTTCTCTCTCGCCTTGTTGCCACTAAGTCCACTAGCCTTCACCAATCCTGTCCTACCCCCGCACATGGTGGGGTTTAGTTATCCATCTATTTACTCTCCAAATTCAAATTTACCATTAAGATCTTAATCGCAAGCGGAATACCTTACAGGTAAGTTCCCCTTAGATATCGTAAAAACTAGAATTTAGCTACCTCTGAGACACAAGTAAGTGGAAATTGAGTATTCTAAGATATAGCTATTTAAGACACCAAGGAACCACGTATCCACTACTCGAGTCCAAATCGAGATAAGCATCGTAAAGGGCCTGAAATTCTTCCTGCATCTAGACAAGTGCACGTTACCTCCAATTCCACTTAGATGCATAAGTAATCAACCACTCATATAATTCTATAGGAAAGATAGTGAAAAAGCTCTCATATAGATTCTGTTCCACCCACACACACATGTTAAACTCGAGATCCAGCTTCCGAATCATTGTGCGTATTCTTCTTCCGAGATCACCTATCCATTCTTCAACACTCACTAGATTTAATCGAGTACGTCTTCATTACGAACCATCCTATAAACAACCAAAAAAAGGTCCTGGAAATAGAACCAATGATGCACCCTAGAATTCAGTGATACAAATCCAATAAGACCCTAGACGTCTTTGACACATTACTCATCCTAAACTGAGCACTCAACCAAAGCGCGCAAAGGTACCAAGTCCCTCTTTAGGGTTGTTGTTGCAGTTTGTTAGCATGATGAATACTTAGCACATGCAATTCTTTTTAATAACACATCATTCTACAAAGAATACCATATCTATATTTAAGGGAGAGCAGAATTAGGTACTAACCATGATGATATTAAAAACATACTAGATTCAGATACACATAAAACTAACACTTAGATTCAGCCAATATCCTCCATTATATTCAATGTAATAAGTATATAGAAGCTTCATTACAATAACAGTAGTATGCACATAACATATTTAACAATATATCTCTGCATATGTCTCCTCTCTCCCTATTACATAATTTACTACATATATATAAGGGTGGGGAATTTCCCTTCACCGCTTATCCATTCCAAAAATAGGTCGCATGCCACTACTAGCTACGTGCCATTTACAAAACTAGCCACACATGCAAGTGCACTAACAATAGACTACTACTAGCTAAATGACAATAGAAAATCTATTTCCAACATGCATCATTGTAAAGTGCTTTGTATCTGATCCTCCAAGAATAGCCAATGCATGGTGTGCACGTCTCTTCCTCGTTTGTGTGCTCTGCACGCCATCTCTAAAAATAAACCTTCATGATCGAAAATGGCTAAGTCCTGAAAAGTTGAACTTCTGTTCCATGTGCATGTTCTCCCTATCCATTTGTGCCTTTGAATATGACTCAATTTCCTACGCATAATTCTTGTGTGCTTTTTGTCAAGTGTTCTCTAATCAACACCTAACTAGTTTGTAACCAACTTTTGGGTTATAAAAGGAAGTGAGGGGCTCATTTTTAAAGGGTGACTTTTGAGAGAGGAGAAGAAAATACTTTTGTGTGCAAGATTTGTTTCAGGAAGAAAATTTGTGTTCCTTTATGAAGAAATTTTTGAGTTAATGAAATACAAAATTTGTGTCTCATTCATTGTCTCTTACGCAACATTTGATGTTCTTATGTTCATTAGATGTTAGATGTTTAAATCTTGCATGAAAATATTTTCTTTGATCTTATTTTCAACGTTATTAATATGTTTTTCTAGTTCACAAAGTGATCAATATCTGCTATTGACTTGCTCATGTGTGTTCCCTTTACTCATTCTTGTTTAGCTAACTCAAACTCCATTTTATTTGTGTCGGTTATTTATCATTCTTCTTTGTGTAATATTAGGCTCTCCTTTTACTTAAATCTTACATGTTCTTTCAATTCATTCCATTCCACTCCTTTCCTTCATTCCATTCCATGCCCCTCATTCAATTTTCTTTACATTGATGTTCAAAAACACCCCCAACTACAATTTTGAATGTACATGTGTAAATACAGTTTTGGATTTCAATAAAGGCAGAGATATCACCTTCATTGAGGAGGGACTTTGTTCCCACAATGTTGCATGTCATTTGCATGCGTGCAAATCCATATGCTACCCTACATAGATGCCCTCCCAAAGGTACTCGCTAGTTTGGGATACCCTACATAGATGCCCTCCCAGTGATACCTACTATTTACAAGGGGATACGAGAGTCTAGATCTTTCCCAAAGGGCAAGATATCGTAGAAAGTCATTAATTCCCATGATTTTTCGACTAGTATGCCACAAGCTACACCGCACCTACAACTAGAGCCGTAGTTAGACTCAGTTATCACTAATTTTGATTTCACAAAATTAATAAACATGGAAAATTTGAATTTTTTCAAAAGTATTAATTTGTGTAATTTATCGCCCTCGTTGCGATCATCTCATTTTTGTGATCGTTTCGGTCTTCGTTTCATCTATTTCGGGCGAGAACTCCTCCCTCTAGGTCATAAACTACTTTTAATATTGATTAATTAATATTTAATTAATTCATTACCCTTTGTTTGATAAAATTAATTTTATAAAAATTTGGGGTTTTTCATTAAATAAATATTAATTTAATAATTATTAAAAGTCAATCGACAAATTTTTATTTTAATTGCCGAGGGAAAAGTAAGCTTCCGCTTCCCATTGTCGAGGATGCCAAATTGGCTTCCCGTACTGGATTTCCCCTTTCTTGGAAAATTTATTTTAATTCCCGTAACCATTTCCTATAATTAAACAATTCGGGAAGCTTCTTTAATTCCCGTAACCATTTCCCCATGAGAGTAATTGAATTTTTAGTGAAAGGAGAATTCTCACATTCGACAAAGCTAAAGTGATCATCATGTTTTCATCAAGAAAGGAGGCCAAAGAGAAATCATTAACAATAAATAACAACAACAAAGGAATAGTCCACGCATGTGCCAAGTTTGAATACCTCAAAGTATTCAAACACATTTGCAGAACATAATGATAAAACAGTCCATAAATCCTTCCACACAGGAGTTACTCACAATCACAAGAGGGTAGGAAGAAGACAGCTTTTAACCACGGAGGGGAAATGCAACATATGATACAAAGACAAACAAATAAAAAGAGTGTTCCCATGCATTGAGGAATCAAAACAAGGAAGATTATAACAGTTTGAAGATCCCACGCATTCACCAAAGGAGACTACACATGCATCGGTTTTAATCCATTTCCAACGCAGACCAGAAAGGAAAGAGAATAATAATAATAAATATTTATTTTGGTTTAGTGAACAAGTTTCCACACATGGGGGAGGAAAGCTAACAGTGAACAAATATTTGTTTTTGTCTTCATTGAAAGGTCCACGTGGAGGAGGAGAAAACTCCCTTAAAAACAAATTTGTTTTGTTGTTTGCTAAAAGCCAAAGGCCACACATTGAATGGAAAGTAAAAAGCAAGCAACAATTAAAAAACCCAAAGATCTTCTCCATTCTCACACATTTTTTTAGAGATAAAGCAAAGTTTGATGTAAAGGACATGAATAAAATATTAAACATGCATTTGAATAAGTTTGTGAGAGCTACATGCCTAAGGAGGAAATACATGAAAACAGTCCAAAGGAAGGAAAATAAAGAAATTTTACATGCATTTTTAGCCAAAATAACATTCCACACACAACCAGAGGGAGGGAAAATAATAATTTTAAGTACCTTAGCAAGATCTCACGCAGGAAAAGAAAAGGTAACAACGAGAGAAAACAAAGGAGTCCTCATGCATTCCCAAAGACCATCACACGTGCATAGGAGGAAGAATTCATTTTTAATGCCCAAAGATAATGATGCATTCACCCATGAATAAAATATTAAAGAGGTAGTTTAAAGGAGAAGGCAGTCCATAAGTCTCCACGCATTTGCAGAAGAATTAAGCAAGTATACTCATGCATCGATAAAAAAATCGCAAGAAGTAAATCTCAAAGTATGCGAGTCATTAAAATCAGGTAATTTTCACGCATACCAAGAAGAATTTTCTCCAGAAAATTAAATAAAAAATTAGGATATTAAAATCGGGTGATTTTTTTATTTTAGAAAAATAAATAAATAAATTGTTATCACCAAAATCAAAAATTGTAACTTCAAGATCGTTATTATTATTATTATTATTTAAAATAATAATAAATAATAATAATAATAATATTAAAATGAGTCATATTTTTTCTTGCATTGACGGGGGTTTTAGAGACTGAGACCCGACCCCTGTTTGCATTATTTTGCATGCCTGAGTCATTTTTCTATAAAATTCATAATGGCCGAAAAATCTAATAAATTTGCAGGAAGATCGAGGAAGCCAATGGAGAAATCGAATAAGTCCGCACTCAAGTACGAATTCCAAGGAATCATTCCTCCCAGTTCCATCAAGTCGGCATATGATAATATCACCGATACAAATTTGGGTCACATCAATGTGCAACAATTCTGTGATCGGGTGAAAGTTGAAGGCAAAACCATATTCTCATATAGGCTTTACCATAGTGGTCTACCCCAAGCAACAACATTTCCTGTCTCAGTGCAATGTATGGAGCTGGTTATCACTTGCACAGAACATTATAATCCCGAGAGACGAGGAATTTTTAAAGATAATCACAAGCCATTCCTCTTAATCTCACCAGAGCACATTGAGGAATTGCTCAACATACCTAACTTCCCTGAGAATGCGGATATCACTCGACAATAAGCACAAGAATTTTGGGATGAAGAACCCCTCAGGTGGAGCAATATGGTTAATAACAACTAGTTAGTGACTAGGAGGCCTCAAATTGACCAACTTCCTAAAGAATTGTACCACATTGAGTTCGTGGAAGAAATTGGGGACATGATTACTCTCTTGAGTCAAGTTTTTGTTTACCCTCTGCCAAGATTTTCCACCCATGGATGTATAAGTTTATCTAGTATCATCCTTTCCAAGAGAGAGTTTTGGATTGGGCCACCATCATCAGTGATACCCTTCACAAACAATTGATTGAAGTGAAGATGACTGGATGTTTCTACATGACATCATATTTGACTTATGTAGTGGCAAGAAGAAAGCTATTTTCGGGACTCAAACAAGAGGAGTCATGGGTCCATCAAATAGTGTCTTCCATTATTATCCACAACTTGAGTTTCAAAAATATCTCTCATCATTTCAGAAGAGTTAACGATGCATTCACCTTCCACATGATTCAAAACCTAAATCAGAATACAAAGGAAAGATTTTCTAAAGAAGCCATGGATGTCATTTCCCAATGGGGAACATGGTTTATTCAATTTTCATCCTTTTCCTACATTCACGTAAGTGGCTTTGTGGGTACTCCATGGAAGCTTCCTAAGTACATTAGTGACAAATGGGCATTAATGGAGCTTGCGTGATAATTATTCCAAGTTCATTGTCTTCTTAGTGATAAACATCGCTCAGGAATTCATTTCCCAATCCAAATGGGGAATACCAATGTCCAAATCTCTTTAGTGCACAACTCATGGAAAAAGAGTTTTCCCTCATCAAAATTCATCCATATGTGAAGAGATCCCAATTTGATATCAATGGATATATGCAAAAGATTCTTGGAGCAAATTATCAACATAACCCTACCATGGAATATTTCTGGGCTGCCTGTTCAGACGAACATGAAGTAAGAAGAAAAGATTTTTCTCGCCTAACCCTTGCTCAGATCAAGGACTTTCACATCAAGAACCCTCCACATTCATTTGTAAATGATGATGAAGATGTTATTGATCCTTCATATGATGCAGTTGCTTTTACCCCATTTCCCAAATTGATTGGACCAAAAGAGATGAATTTTCTCTTGATAGCAAGAATCAACCGATCCTTGAAAAAACATATCTTGGTACGAAATAGAACTTGCCAAGTTACAATCAATTCAAGATCATAATTTAGGATCAAAAAATTTTTCACCTCGAGGAGGTATCCATTCAACCAAATCCCCTTCTCAATCAACCTCTGTTCCATCCAATCATACGCAACAAGTAAGAAATGAGTGGTTCTAAAAATCCACTTCACTGAAGAATGTGTCATGAGGACAAAAATCTAAGGGTCCTAGCCCCAGTGAAGGAAGAGAGCATGTATTGGTATTTTCTACTTCAAGTAGAGATTCTTCTACTCACATTGTTGATAGTTCTCAGAAGCTCATGAAAATGATCCTCAACCATGCCTTGTACAAGCGTCCACTCAGGTGCAGGTAGTCTAAATATCAAACACTTCAGAACCTACAATTCATGAATAGATTTCCCAAAATCTCCCAAATGATCAGGAGGTGGATAGTGAGTTTATTTCTCCTGAAATCGAGGTCATGGAAAGGATTCTCACAAAATCTCTAATGTTGAGAACAATGAGAATGTTGTTTCAAACTCCAAGCTTATGTATGCAAAAATAGTGAATTATACTCTTTTCTGGGTTGATTTCAAAGTGAAGAAAAGGAAGAGGGTTATCAAGGTAATTGACATTGATTTTGATGCCCTTTTTAAAATTTCAAATGACATCTTTCCCAAGAATCCTAAAGTGCTTTCTCAAATAATGGTGGATAGTGACGGAAACAAATTTACGGATCTTGCCATCCCACAAGTTGACAAGGAGCGTGATGCCATGAAATCTGTTGATTATGAAGTTTCCAGACTTGGACTTGGGAGGTCCACATTGGAAAGTGACATGGCGATGGATCAAGATTCAATTGATATCGTACTAAAGAGACTTGAGAAATATAAGTCTCAGAACTCTTAGCTCAAGGCTAAAAAGAATCAATTAGTGGAATATGTTCAACATATGATAAATCCCATATCATCCACTTTCGCAGTACCTGATGCAGTGGCTGCCCCTGATGAAGAAAATCTCAATTTATCAAAAGAAATAAACACATTAGGCCATGTCACTAAAACTTGACATTCAAAGATTCTCGTTCTAGGCCAAGAGATGATCAAAACATCGGTTAAGCTCAATGAAGATGTTAGTACGTATCTTGATCCAATTCTTTCTTTCAAGGAAATTTTTGTTTCTAACATATCAAATTTGGACGAGATATTGCCCAATCTATAGGAGATGATGAGTATGGAATCCTTAGTTTTATCCATTGAAGGAATTCTCAAATTTTAACATCAAGGGACACATTTTCTTTGGTGTCTACATCTCAAATCAAGGAATACGCTTCTCGAGGATTCTATGATCCATTATGAGAGCGTATGTAATGAAGCCTTCACTTCACTCGCCTTGATTCAAGAATTCATAGCTGAGATCCCTTGTAACCTCGTAAATGAGCATAATCAAAGGTGTTCATCGGAACATGTGGAAGAGCAATTTTCACAATTGTTTAAGGACATGTATACTCCCACCAATAATTTCTCTTCAGCTTCAATGGAGCGTTGCATCAAATTAAATAACTTGTTTGAGAATGCTCAATCAAAGATGGTTAATCTAAATGATATGCCAAGTAGGATTTTGGAATTACAGGTATTTTGTGAGGCTATTCTTCGACCAAATGAACCTCTAGAAGAAGAAAATATGTTCAAAACATTGGGAAGGTTCAAATCCTTTCAATTGGCAAAAGTGGTAGATCCTAATTTCACCGATGGTTCAAGGAGATAGTTTTCTTGGTATCTAACGAAGTGGGAGAGTCCATTTCTCATACGTTTGAGATAGGCAGACCCCATTTCAATGGATAAGGCATTGGTTATTATTGTATGTTTTAAAAGTGGAATTTTAAGAAAAGGATGTTGTTATTGAGTTTGCTTTCGGAAAACTGTGGATGAATTAAGTGATTTATATTTTTAGTTGCTTTTAATAAAGTTGGTTGAAAAAGTCAAAGGTCACTTAAGTGCCCTATTTAATGTTCATGTAAAACCCTAACTACTTTGTAACCAACTTTTGGGTTATAAAAGGAAGTGATGGGCTCATTTGTAAAGGGTGACTTTTGAGAGAGGAGAAGAAAATACTTTTTGTGCAAGCTTTGTTTCAGGAAGAAACTTTGTGTTCTTTTGTGAAGACATTTTGGAGTTAATGAAATATGAACTTTGTGTCTCATTCATTGTCTCTTGTAACATTTGATGTTCTTATGTTCATTAGATGTTAGATGTTTAAATCTTGCATGCAAATATTGTCTTTGATCTTATTGTCAATGTTATTAATATGTTGTTCTAGTTCACAGTGATCAAGCTCTACTATTTACTTGCTCATGTGTGTTCCCTTTACTCATTCTTGTTTAGCTAACTCAAACTCTATTTTATTTGTGTTGGTTATTTATCATTCTTCTTCGTGTAATATTAGGCTCTATTTTTACCTAACTCTTGCAGTTCTTTCAATTCATTCCATTCCACCCCCTCATTCACTTTTCTTTACATTTATGTTCCATAACATCCCCACACAATTTTGAATGTATAGGTTTAAATATAGTTTTGGCTTTTAATAAAGGAAGCCTCACCTTAATTGAGGAGGGACTTCATTCCCACACTATTACATGTCATTTGCATGTGTGCAAATCCATATGCTAACAACCTCGGGAAGGTACTTATGATTGAGGTGGGTCCAGGTTATCAAAGAAAGAGATGAGGAAGAGTCGATTTAAAGTGGGTGGCTATCGGAGAGGCTTTGACAAATTCAATTGCTGAGGAAGATGCAAAGGTAGAGATAGTGCATACATGTTATCCAATTTTTAAGTTTATCGAGAAAATGGAGATAACCAATCAAAAATTTAGAAAAATCCCTTCTTAGTCTTTTTCGATCCAAAGTCATCTTTAAAATTGTTCCAAAGAGTTTTTTTTTTAGATTTCAGAGTTCCATAAACATTCAACATGCTTCATGTCCTTTCCTTCTTGATTTTGAAAGTACAAATTGAACCATGTTATCAGATTTCAGGATCTGATTACACCGAACATGTGAAATTCAAACTGCATGTGCAAAGTGTCCTATGTTCCTCGAACCTAAAATTTGATTATAACTACATGTTATTGGGTTTGAACCCAACTATATCATGATTTCAACATCATCCCACCTGAAACACTTGTAGAAATTTCTCTCGCTTTCGAACCCGAACCTCGACCCAAACCATGTGTTGTTAGATTTCAAACCCAACTACATTGGAACACCTCACCTCCTAAACACATGCAAAATGTCTCATGCTTTTGATGAATCCAAAGTTTGACATTATAAGGCCTATTTGTATAAGGTTTTGGGGACTTAACTATACAATGAAAATTCAAAAAATTCCCGATTCTAAAATCAATTCATTTAATGTCCAACTTGCGGGTAGGTGAGCACATGTGTCACCTATGTTTATTTAATGCTAGAGATTTTATAAATAGTGTATTTTCCATGTCATTTTAAACCTTACATTTTCTTACATCGTGTGAAAATTTCACCGATGACATGCCTCCAAAACTCCGACCCATGTCATTTTTAGTGTTTTTGATTAATTTTCCAAGGATTAAAGTGTTTTTACCTTGAGGTGAGTGTACACGAGAAAAGTGACATGCAATGATGATAATCGACAAGTGACCTTCCATGCACTCCGACCTCCCCGAGTCGTCTTTGAGATAGCTGGTGGTTTGAAATGTGGGTGACTTAGATGAAGCCACAACTGGGATTATGGCCAATTTTCAACGATAGAAAAGCTACAGGTGAGGATGAGAATCGACAAGTAACTTTCCTATAGCTAACTGTAGGAGGATCAATGACTAAGATCTGGTAGTGTGATCTCCTGATAGCTAAATGACAAAGGGGAGATTTAGAGGCTATGAACGGGTAGCATAAATTCCCTAGTGGTTTATCCTCCTAACTAAGATCTAAGTGTTAATCTAGTTTTGAAGTCTCCGAATTAACTTAAACTGAAAATAACAATTTATACTACTGCTGAAAAGGAAACTACTCTAAACAAAATATACGATTGAAACATTATAATTACGAACAATAATTAAACTACTTTTATACTAAAACTAAACAAGCGAGATAACCCAGTGTGGTTATTCACTTGTGCAGATGTGTGAATCTAGATAAAAGAAAACTAATTAACTTAATTGAAAACCTTCAATCATACCTCGAAGTGAGGAAAAATCATAGTTTCTCGAAACTATCATTCCCACAGACTTCCCTGGAAATATTGAAAGTGAGCTTAATCTGAAATAAAATGATTCACTACTCTATTTGATATGTTACAACTAGAACTTTGATAGCTCAAACATGGAGTTTAAGGTAGTGGTAAATCCAAACTGTGTGTGAATTTTTCCCTCGGTGTGATCTCCTCATTCCTTCGTGTTCTCGTGAATCCAGAAAAGTGTGTATATGATAGCATCAACAGAAGAAGGTATTCGAACAATGGCAGCTTTGGATATAGACCAAATACAATGTGAGTAGGAGAGGGATAACGCAAGTGAACAGAGCTTGACTATGTAATTCCTAACAGGATTTATTGCGGGAATACAACACAAAATACACCGAGAGTTCTTGAAACTATCCTTTGTGACGAACAGAACCTGCAACTCTAATGGATTCCAATCTACAAATGAAACTACTTTACTCTAAACTCACTTGCATGGAACAACAATGAAGAAAGACAAAACAAGAAGATCAAATGACCTCTAAACAACAAAGGAAAACTAACAATGGAAGCAAAACATGAAACTATGGGAATTCTAATTGAGAAATTCAAAAGATTGAATAATAGAATTGAGAAGGAGAGGGGCCATTTGTTTGAAAACAAGCTAGCTATTTATAGCAAATGCATTTACCAGAGGGTAACTCCCAATTGAACTCTTTTACTATAAACAAAGGGAAAACACTATTCATAGGGTGGCCAAAACATAAATGCAAAGCAAAGTGGTTGAGAAATGTGGATGCAAATTGAATTTTTATGTTTAACGAAATCGTCTAACATTCTAGAAAATACGCATGTGTCCGCTTGTGCGGCTCAACAATGAAGAATGAAATTGACATGACCGCTTTCCGGGTAGGGTGATGGTTACATGACCACCTTGGCAGGTGATGGTTACAGGATAGAGTAAATTTCTCAAAATTTAAATAGCTAAGAGTACAGTGAGTAAATTTCCCCTAAGTCATTTTTTGGTTATACTCTTGGTTGCATTTGGCTGAAATGATCTTCCCCGTTTTTCTCCTTACATTCTCACCAAAATGTAATTCACACCTAAGTCGATCCTTAGTTTTGCATATCAATTAGAAGGGTGAATTCTCTTTCACTTTCACGAAATTCAAATTTTGGAGATTTGGAAAAAAAAATCAAGGTTTTTACATAGATGGAATAATAAGGTTTTATGCATGCCTTAACAGGAAATTTTCCCGATCAAGTGATTCGGACCTTTGTAGTTTCAAGCTCAAAAATCTGCAAATATCAGATTTTTGACCTAAATGAAGAAAGATTCACTTTGGTTGTATTTTTATTTCTTCAACTCAGTAAGCATTGCTTAAACCCTAACCATTGTGTTAGGTTTTCTTAGGTGTTCGATAGGGTCTATTTTTTGACTCAATACATCACACTTTCATAGGCATGTAAAACATTATGTCCCAAACCCAACTATTTTTTTACTCAATACATTGTACTTTCATAGCTATTAAGCAGGGTCCTTAACCTAAATTTCTTCTATGGCTTTCATGCACCTTCGTGACAAGTTCCCCATGTCTAAATCAAGAAAGGGAAAGGGTAAGAAGAAAGGAGAAAATAAATGAAATATAAATATAAGGGTGTTGTGGTTCCCTCCGACATTGATTCAAATTTTGATATTAGGGATATTGATTTGGGACATATAGACATAGATGAGTTTGGGGATAGAGTTCGGAGTTCCTCGAAAACTTCTTGGATCAATCTCTTTGTGAAAGTGGGTTACCATTGGCAATAAATTTTCTCATATATGCTTAGTGTCTCGAATTTATTCTTACATGCACCAATAATTATGATTCAGACTCAAGGTTAGTGTGGAATCAGGCGGGAGAAGTAATAAGCTAGAGAACACTCAAATGAAAACAATCCTTTCCACATGAAAGTTTTATATGATGTCCTATGTCACCTATGCTACCATTGAAATGCTGAATTATCCTAGCTTGGACTCAAAAGGTAACATGTCTATTGATCATATTTGCAAATTCTATCCCCAACTATCTTTATAAGGAAGATTAGAACATTTCAAAAGAGTTAACGATGCCTTCTTCTACGAGATATCTCAGTAGATTAAATCCTGATCTTACAAAACAAACAATATCGAGATGTTGTATGAAACAAAGTATCTAAATGGGGTTGCATCTTCCCACAATTCAAAAAGTTCACATATTTGTGGATCACCATATTTTTAGAAACACCAATGTGTCTTCCAAGATACCCGAGTGATAAATTAATTCTTATGGAATTGGTCCAACAACTCTTGGATTTTCACAAGTTTCAACAGAGTAAGAATAAGGTTGTCGTATCATTTCCTATATCAATTGGGAGATATACATGCTCCTCAATAATTAAAGCCAAGAGTGTGGTCTATGAGTTACAAGAGAAGCTTAAGAAGACTATGAAGTCAAGGCCAGGATTTGATTTTCGAGGTGTGCTTAAGGCCCATGACACGATGTAACTTCATGTCCCAGGATATTGAGGATATTTGGATCGATCGAAGAGATGAGGTCTCTTTCAAAAGGAAAGATAATAACAAGTTGACATTAGATGAGATAAATATGTTGAATCTCACTAATGGTCCCGAGGATGTAATTGAAAATGAGAGTGTTGTAGAAGCTATGTACAAAAAATGGATGGTGATAATGCCAAGCTCCTAGTAATCACCTAGTCGGTCAAGGAAAAAGTATCTATATAGGAGAGAGCCACCCAAACCCTTGTTTGTATAAAGGAATGGTTATATTCATGGGGTATGCAACTCAAGGAATCCAATTTCCCAAAGCTACCTGTCACATCGGCATCAAAGGTGGGCCCCTCACATGTGGAAAAGGATAAAGGTGAAAGCCCACCTAAAAATTTAAAATTTAAGTTTGTTTGAAGTGGAGGAAAGTCTTAGCCTTTTCCATTTGCTGCACCTTCTACATCAGTTGTGGTTCTTGATTCTCCCCCTCCATCACCAGAGGAAGTTCCAGTAAGCATTATGGCTGATCTACCTATCATTTCCTCCACTCTTGTCATACCTTCCGTTCTTGTATCCACCCAGTCATCTCCAGTGCTTCCTTCCATTTCTTCTCCTTCTCTCTTTCTTTCCTCTCCTCCTCATTCTCCTCCATTTTTATCATCACCACTTGCATCCACCATGGCCAGTGTTTTCTCATCCTTATCCCCTCTTTCGAGTGGAGTGGGATTGACTTTGGAGTTACTAGTGTCTTCTGGATCCCGCTCCATTCCCCATCTTCCTCCAATTTTTTTCTCCATTTTTACCACCATTCTCTCCACTCCTCCATCCCTGATCACCACTTTTCCCACTCCTCCAACTTCCTTTGGAATGATCTCGCTCCCTCTTAGTGGAATCTTCTCGCTTCATCTCCCTCGTGGTTAGTTGGCCGTAATATAAAGGAGAGGAAAGTGATTGTTCCACATGAAGCATTTGATTTAAGTTCATTGAAGCCAACGCCTACCCGAACTGTCAAGAAACCCAAGATTGTTTCATGGATCTCGATGATGCATCGGATTAAAAATTTTTAGAGGTTGTTGTACCCACAATAGAGAAAACCAAGGATGACATAACAGGTGTAGATTACCAAATCAGAAGGATTGGTCTTGGAAATGTTAGGCCTAAAGGTGCCCAAAAATATTCTTAGAGTGCTATGGATGTTATTTGCAAGAAGCTCAAAGAGACTAAGGTCTCAAGGGATGAATTGAAGGAAAAATTTGAACAATTTATGGAAGTGTTACTCAAACTCTCCAAGCCTTCCTAGATGCAAATAACACCTCCTACGCCTACCCCCATTTGTTTTGATTTCTCATCCCTGAATGGAAAAGTTTAATGAGAAGGGTAGAGCTATTGATGAATGGATTCAACATCTTCTTGTTCAAGGAAAAAATACCTTTAGTGATTTGGTGAATGTTTTCAATTCTCTGGAGGACACAAGGAAATATGTTGATAAGTTGAATGATGAAATCCTTGAAGAAATTAGTAATTTGAGTTAACTTTTGAATCTCTCAACATGCTTAAAAAGGTTCCTTCAGAAACCTTGGTTAAAGAAGGAGTAGTTCTAGATGTGGATAAGCATTTTGAGTTTTGCAAAGTGATTGAATTTTGAATTAAAATCCTTAATGAAGCTTGTAGAAAACTAAGGGAATCAAAGGATCAAGTGCTAGATGCTACTTTGCAGCTTAATTCGACGAAGAGTTATAAAAGATCTTCACAAAGGTTATGGATGATAGCTTGAATATTCTACCTACAGAAAATCTCTACAAATTATTTCAAGAATTGGTTGAAAAAGAATCTGTGGTAGGTGAAAAATTTGATATAATAGCTATTGACAAGCTAATCATTTGTGAAAGTGTTCTGAGTACCTTGGCCAAATATACAAAAAACACAAAAGGATTCCAAGGATTTTTAGCAACATGTAAGAAACATGCGAGGTCTTGAATCATTATTCTTGTGGACCAGATGAAGAATAATATTGGGTGATGATCCTAAAGTTTCAAGAATTCCGTGAGAAGTAAACAACACATGACGAAAAAAAAAAGACAAGTTTGAGTGATGAACTTGTCATGTCATTTTTATTTTCCATTTGACATGTCTTTTTCAATATTGTTTTGACATCCTATGAACTTGGAAGGATTGACTGGGTCTCTGTATGAGAATCAGTCAAATGGACTAATTACTCTTATTTACTATTTTTAGTATGTTGTTGCAACTATTTCCTATTTTCTCTCCTTCCCTTCTCTATATATATGAGATGCTGTAGCATTCCAAAGGGTTGGAAGTTTTTGATTAAACATAGAGTTTAGATTTGAGAAAGAGAAATATTGTGTGTTTTCTTTTAATCATTGAAGAATACAAAAGATAATCTATTGCAAACTTTGTGTTGTGGAGAATATCTTTGTGGTTTGAGGTATTGTTCTTATGTTCAAATGCTTTAAATTGTTCTTTGCTTTAAATATCTAGTTTATCAACTCTTCTACAAGTTATTACAATTTAAATCGTGTGTGATTATATTTTGATCTCGTGTTTGCTCAAGAAAAAGCACGTTCTCATTCATTATATTCTTTCTACATTCTAATAACTCACTTCTTTCTTTCTATTTTCTTTCTTTCCATTCTTATTTATTTCTAATAAGAATACGACTATTGGGATGAGATCCCAACCCCGATGGTTAGAATAGTGTGAATATTATATATATCTTCTAGTGTTTTTTAGATTAGTAATAAACAGGTGCCTCCCCTTTATCTAAGGAGGGATATAGTCCCGTGTATTGTGGTTGAACCTCATATTTTTTCTTTGACAAAATATCCAACCAATAGTTTTTGGTGACTCCGTTGGGGATTATAGACGTAAAATACTAATCCTATCTTACTATTGGCAACTTTGTATTTAATTTTTGTTTTACATTGTCTTTCTAGGGTCAAACTGGAAAGAAGGACATATACTCACACAATTCGATCAAGGGGTGAAGTAGATCCTATTTTTTATCTCGCTACAACAACACCATTTTAATATTTTACGAGAAAGGTGATCCTCGAGATGTACCAATAGTTCATCACTTGTACATAGGAATCGTGTTGTCCAAGGTGAAGATTACTAGAAACTTGTAGATCATTATTTCTTGTTAATACACAAATTATTGCACATACCACTTTTAGAAGGATGGATAGAAAACATCCTATGCAAGTTCCAATTCCTTGGGGTCCTGCTAGTGGTCCACTTTCATTAGCTCCACCATTACATGATTTTCTGTACGGGTCTCGTAAGGATATTCCTAAATTCAACAGTGAAGTAAAAACACCCAGATGAATATGTAGCTTCATTCTTCATAGATTGTGGAGTTATTGAGGTGGCTAAAGAATATGTGTCTCGCTTAGTTATTTGTTGAAACACTTCAGGGAATTGCGGTAGAATGGTTTTAACATATTTTGAATGTATGCATTACAAATCGACTATGAGATCATGATTTGAGGCAAGATTCAAAACTATGGAAGACTCACATGTGTTGTTATCTCAACTCACCCATATGAAGAAGGAATCACATGAGCCTATGCATGATTTTGTGGATAAGTTTAATAAACTAATCCAAAAATTATTGAACTAACGATTCGTACAGACTGAAAACCGTGAAGTGCTTCTTCATCAACGCACAACTTCTTAAAGCAAGTTTCTTGTTGAGAAGTTATATCATTCCTGATTTAGCTTTTGCATAGGCTATGGCTACGGAAATCAAATATGATCTTATCTTAGCGGGAAAAATTAGCTAATAATTCTCTAAATCTAAGAATCAGAGTTCTTATCAAGGCACCACTGATCCCATGATCCAGAGAATGGCTAATGATCTTATAAATTTGAAGAAGCAGATGTCTCAACATGCATCAAATGCTCCTTACAGGATATCCCTAGGAGGAATTTCAATAATAAAAATGGTGCTCCTATGAGGGATAGAAATTGTTTTCCTCATATACAACAAATATTGGCTATCAAGGCACCTCATGTTAGTGCAGATGTCGAGATAGTCAAGAGGATGAATAATAAGAAAATGAAAACACTAATAATTCTTTTGAAGCTTCTGGTTATGCTTATGATTCATATGATGATTCTACTAGTAACTCCAATATTGGGTATTTGGAATATGAAGAAGATGACTATGAAACCAATGGCCAATATTTCAAAGTTTTCACTTGGTCTCAAAATCCAAGGAAAGAGATCGAGAAACCTAAAGATAAAGAGAGTCCAATAGTTGTTACAAAAAGAGGTACTCCTCTCCCTATACAACCCAAGGATAATTTAGCTACCAAAAAGTCACTGCTTCATCTAATCCTTCTTCTTATGTTGTTCCCAAGACCTTTCCTCCAATCCCACAGTAAATGTTTAAAGATCTCGAACTGCCATTGTTCCTTCCTATACTAATTTTGATATTATTGATCATGCTAAGAGAACCAAGATTCAAATGTCTGAAGTAGAGTATTTGTAGTCTAACCCGGAACAGTTTGAAAAGCTTGCTAAATTTATTAGAAGCATGATCGCCATCTGTTAGCATATGGATTTGCACACATGCAAATGACATGCAATAGTATGGGAACAAAGTCCCTCCTCAATGAAGGTGAGGCTGCCTTTATTGAAAACCAAAACTGTATTTACATCTATACATTCAAAATTGTATGTGGGGGTGTTTTGGAACATCAATGGAAAGAAAAGTGAATGAGGGAGATGGAATGGGATGAAGGAAAGGAGTGAAATGGAATGAACTAAAAGAACATGCAAGAGTTAGGTAAACACAGAGCCTAATATTGCACGAAGAAGAAAGATAAATAACTAACACAAATAAAACGGAGTTTGAGTTAGCCAAACAAGAACGTGTAAAAGGGAACACACATGAGCAAGAAGATAATCATAGCTTGATCACTGTGAACTAGAACAACCGATTAATAACGTTGACAATAAGATCAAAGATAATATTTACATGCAAGATTCAAACACCTAACATCTAATGAACATAAGAACATCAAATGTTACAAGAGACAATGAATGAGACACAAAGTTCGTATTTCATTAACTCCAAAATGTTTTCACAAAAGAACACAAAGTTTCTTCTTGAAACAAAGCTTGCACACAAAAGTATTTCTTCTCCTCTCTCAAAGTCACCTTTACAAATGAGCCCCTCACTTCCTTTTATAACCCAAAAGTTGGTTACAAAGTAGTTAGGGTTTTACATGATCATTAAATAAGGCACTTAAGTGACCTTTGACTTTTTCAACAACTTTATTAAAGACAACCCAAAAATAGAAATTACTTAAAATATCCATAGTTTCCCGAAAACAAATAACAACACCTTTTAAAATATACAATAATAACCAATGCCTTATCCATTGAAATGGGGTCCGCCTATCTCAAGCGTATGAGAAATGGACTCTCCCACTTCATTAGATACCAAGAAAATTAACTCCCTGAACCGCCAGTGAAATTAGGATCTACCACTTTTTCCAGTTGAAAGGATCTAAACCTTCCCAAAGTTTCAAACATCTTTTCTTCTTCTGGAGGTTCATTTGGTCGAAGAATAGCCTCACAAAATACCTGTAATTCAAGAATTCTACTTGGCATATCATTTAAATTAACAATTTTAGATTGAGCATTCTCAAATAAGTTTTTTAATTTGATGCACCGCTCCATTGAAACTGACGTGAAATTGTTAGAGGGAGTGTACATGTCCTTAAACAATTGTGTAAATTGCTCTTCCACTTGCTTCGATGAACACCTTTGATTATGCTCATTTACGAGGTTGCAAGGAATCTCACTATGAATTCTGGAATCAAGGAGATTGAAGTAAAGGCTTCATTGCACATGTTTTCATAATGGATCATAAAATCCTCAAGAAGCGTCTTCCTTCGCTTTGAGATGTAGACACCAAAGATAACGCGTCCCTCGATGTTCAAATTCAAGAATTCCTTCAATGGCTAAAACTAAAGATTCCATACTTATCATCTCTTGCAAACTGGGAAATATCTCATCCAAATTTGATATAGTAGAAAAAAAAATTTCTTTGAAAGAAATAATTGGATCAAGATACGCACTAACATCTTCATGAAGCTTAACCGCAGGTCTTGATCGTCCCTTGGCCTAAAATGAGAATCTCTGAAAGCCAAGTTTTAGTGACATGGCCTAATGTGTTTATTTCTTTTGACAAATTGAGAGTCTCTTCATCTGGGGCAGCCACTGCATTAGGTATGGGGAAAGTGGATGATATGGGGTTTATCAAATGTTGAACATATTCCACCAATTGATTCTTTTCGGCCTTGAGTTGAGAGTTTTGAGACTTGTATTTCTCAAGTCTCTTTAGCACGATATCAATTGAATCTCGAGCCATCGCCATGTCACTTTCTAATGTAGACCTCCCAAGTCCAAGTCTAGAAACTTCATAATCAGCAGGTGTCATGGCATCACACTCCTTATCAACTTGTGGGATGGCGAGGTCTGCAAATCTATTTCCGTCACTATCCACCATTATTTGAGAAAGCACCTTAGGATTATTTGGAATGACATCATTTGAAAGTTTGAAAAGGGCATCAAAATCAATGTCAATTTCCTTGACAACCCTCTTCCTTTTCTTAACCTCGGAATCAACCCAGGAAGGAGTATCATGCACTATTTCTACATACAAAATCCTAGAGCTCAAATCAATATTCTCATTGTTCCCGACATCATGAGATCTTGCTTGAATCCTATCTACAACCTCGATTTGAGGAGAAACAACCTCAATATCCACCTCCTAATTATTCGGGAGATTTTGGGAAATCCCTTCATGAACTACATGCTCCGAAGTGTTTGATATTTGAATTACTCCGCACTGATTGGATGCTTGTTCAAAGCATGGTGAGGATTGTTTGCCACTAGCTTTTGAGCACTATTAATGATGTGGGTAGAAGAATCTCTACTCGAGGTAGAAAATTTAGAAACACGCTCTCTTCCTTCTTCAGGGTTAGGATATTTATATCTTTCTCCTCGTGACACGTTACTTGGTGAAGTGGATTTTGGCAACCACTCCTTTCTTTCTTGTTGTGTATGATTTGATGGTACAGAGGTCGATCGAGAAGACACTTTGGTCAAATGGAGGCCTCCTCGTGTTGGAAATTTTTGTGATCCTGAAGCATGATTTGGAATTGATTGTAACTTGGCAAGCTCTCTGTCAGTACCAAGATATGCTTCTTTCAATAATTGGTTGATTCTTGCTATCAAGATAAAATTCATCTTTTTGGTCCAATTGATTCGAGGCAATGGGGTAAAAGAAATTGCATCATATGAGGGATCAATGACATCCTCATCATCATTTATGAATGAATCGGGAGGGATCTTGATGTGGAAGGCCTTGATCTGAGTAAGTGTTAGGTGAGAGTACTCTCGTCTTCTTACCTCATGTTCGTCTCGAACAAGCAGCCCAAAAATATTCCATGGTAGGATTATGTTGATACTTTGCTCCTAGAATATTTTGCATATATCCATTGATATCAAACTGGGCTCTCTTCACATATGGATGGATGGTTATGAGAGTGAACTCTTTTTCCATGAGTTGTGCACTGAAAATATTTGGACATTGGTATTCCCCGATTTGGATTGGGAAATGAATTCCTGAATGGTGCTTGTCACTAAGAAGGCAGTGAACTTGGAATAATTGTTGCGCCAACTCCATTAATGCCCATCTGTCACTGACATACTTAGGAAGTTTCCATAGGGTACCAGCAAAGCCACTCACGTGAATGTAGGAAAAAGATGAAAATTGAATAAACTAGGTTCCCCATTGGGAAATGACACTCATGGCTTCTTTAGAAAACCTTTCCTCAGTATTCCAATTCAGGTTCCGAATCACGCGGAAGGTGAATGCATCGTTGACTCTTCTAAAATGGTGAGAACTATTTTTGAAACTGAGTTGAGGGTAATAATGAAAAACACTATTTGATGGCCCCATGACTCCTCTCGTTTCAAGTCCCGAAAATAGCTTTCTTCTTGCTACCGCATAAGTCAGATACGATGTCATGTAGAAGCATCCAGTCATCTTAACTTCTATCAATTGTTTGTGAAGGGTGTTACTGATGATGGTGGCCCAATCCACAAACTCTTTCTTGGCTAGGATGATACAGATAAACTGATACATCCATGGGTGGAAAATCCTAGTAGAGGGTAGACCAAAAACTCAACTTAGGAGAGTAATCATGTCCCCAATTTCTTCCACGAACTCAATGCGGTACAGTTCTTTGGGAAGCCTGTCAATTCGAGGTCTCTTGGTTACTAACCAATTATTATTAACCATCTTGCTCCATCTCAGGGGTTCTTCATCCCAGAATTCTTGCAGACTGGCGAGTGATATCCGCATTCTCGGGAAAGTCGGGTATGCCGAGCAATTCCTCAATGTGCTCTGGTGTGATTAAGAGGAAAGGCTCGCGATTATCTTTAAAAATTCCTCGTCTCTCAGGATCATAATGCTCTACACAAATGATAACCAACTCGACACTGCACCGAGACAGGAAATGCTGCTGCTTGGGGTAGACCACTATGGTAAAGTCTATCTGAGAAAATGGTTTTGCCTTCGCCACTTGCTCATAGAATTGTTACACGTTGATGTGACCCAAATTTATATCAGTGATGTTGTCATATGCTGACTTAATGGAACTGGGAGGGATAATTCCTTGAAATTCATACTTCAGGGTGGATTTGTTTAATTTCTCCACTGGCTTCCTCGATCTCCCTACAGATTTGTTAGATTTCTCAGCCATTATGAATTTCACAGAAGAATGACTTGGGCACGTAAAACAATGCAAGCGGGGTCGGGTCTCAGTCTTCAAACCCCCGTCAGTGCAAGAAAAATATGACTCACTTTATTATTATTATTATTTAAAAACAATAATAATAATAAATAATAATCCCGGTTACAAAAATTATTATTATTATTTTTAAATAAAGTCGAGCAATTCCAGGTTACAATTTTTATAAAGCGGCAATATGAGTTCGATATAGAGCTCGGATCAGTTTGAGATGAAACTCGATGTTGGAGGCAATAAAAATATCTCGTTTTGATTTTCTTCACGTGTTTGATCATGCATGATCTCTCCCTTACATCGATGTTTTTGCATGTAACATGAACTGAAATCCTCGAACTTGAAGATAACTTCAGTTTCTGTGAATTCCCTGTGGCAATCTTTTCTGGAAAATGCGTTGGAATTAAAGGATTTAAAAAAAAATTCAAACTGCCTTTCTTATCTTCCACGTGGTCTTCTATTTTCTCCTGGCCAGGCATTGGAATTCTTTGTGTTCTTTTATATTCTATAAAGCCCTCTCCTCTAAAACATGCACAGGTCTTTATCTCCCCCCACGTGGCCTGTTGGCTTCTGGAAAATGCGTGGAAAATGATGTTTCCTTTTCTTTTTTAGACTGTTCTCTGCCAATGCATGATGTTTTGCTCATTTATGTTGTCCTTTATGCATTTGGACTGTCCCGGATTTGCTGTGCGTGGTGATTTGGACTCAGTTCATGCGTGAAAAATGCTTCCTTTTCTACTTTAGACTGTCCTCTTGCTTACTTAGCTCCCCGCTCCTTGGCACGTGGAAACCCTCCTCCTACAGCTGCGTGGTCTTTTGGACTGTTCTTGGTAGAATGTGTGGTGATCTCCCTTTCAAACTGCAAAGAAATCCTCCCTCCACATTGGCTGAGCGTGGATTTTTAAAATTGTCCTCTTTCTTACTTGCATGGAACAACTTAAGGAATGCGTAGAGATTTTTCTTGCTTCAACGTGGGATTCTCCTTCAAACAGCGTGAATCTCCTTTCACTGTCTTGGCTTTGATGATTTGTTGGTTTACCTCTTTCCTTCAGTCAGGCGTAAATTAGCTTGGAGATGCTCACAAAAACAAAACAAATGAAATGTTCCTTTATCCTGCGTGAGCCTGTGTGTGGTGGATCTTTCCTCCTTTAACAACTAGCTAAAACTTCCTTGAGCATGGGTTTCTTTGTAATACAAAAACCTTCTTACTTGGTGTTCACAGTATTGTGGGATGTGATAAAATATTATGTTCTTCAGAAGAAATAAGAAGCAATCGAGAAAGCTTCACATGACTCTTTCCAACAAGTCTGATGGAGGAATTTATGAAGCCTAAACCGACTTCCCCTCTTCCCGAGTAGTGGAATTAATTGCCAGGGGAAATGGGGAAAGCAACGGCCAATTGCCAACGAGAATGGCAAAGTGGGTTGACAATCTCCATTCAATTTCCCCATGTGGGAAATTGGGATATTTCTTGCCCATTTTCCAATCCATGATTTGGCAATTGGTGGAGAAAATCCCACAAGTGGGAAATTAAAATAAAATTGCCGAAAACAGGAAATCCGGGCTTGGGAAACTAAATTGGCATTCCCGGCAGTTAGAAGCACAAAGCTTACTTCCCCAAAATAAAATTAAAAATTTGTCAAATGAATTTTAATTAATATTTATTTAATTAAATACTCCCAAGTTATTTAAAAATTAATTTTATCAAACAAAGAGCAATTAATTAATTAAATATTAATTAATTAATTTTAATGTAATTTAATGCAATTTAAAGCTCTCATGAGGAGTTCTCGCCCAAATGGATGAAACGAAGACCGGATCGATCACAAAAATGAGACAGTCGTCATGAGGGTGATAAACCACACAAAGTAACACTTTTGAAAAATTTCAAAATTTCCATTTTTTATTTATTTTTTAATTAATTTTGTGAAGTCAAAATTGGTGATAATAACTTTGGATCTAATTGGGGACAAGGACTTTATGGACGCAACAACGACCCAGACCAAAATATTCATGAACATGATCTCAAAATGATGGGGCACAAAAATGGGGTGACACAAGAGAGGAGACCGAAAAACAGGGAAACAAACAAACCAAAATCCTAATTACCTATGTACATATGGGGAACAACCCATTTTCAATTTTGATAGTGCTTGAGATATTGCCCACTGTAGGGCAAAGGCAAATGAGTTCCATCAGGATATGCCAAGTAATAGGTACTATCTCCACAGAAATGTCTTATTTTGAATGGGCCTAGCCACAACGAGTCAAACTTCCCATGCTTTCCTTTCGGTTCACGTCTTTTGTCCTAGAGAAGAACTAAGTCATTGATTTGAAATTGTCTCTCCCTAGTTTTCCTGTCAAACAATTTCTTTACCTTGGATTGATGTTCCTCAATCCTGTTTGCCACTTGAATTCTTTGTTCCTCAAGCTTGCTTAGGAACATGATTCTTTTATCTAATGCATTGGTGAAGCATTCATCATCAACTGCTTGAGCTAATTTTAATGCTGGTAACTCCAATGTGATGGGAATTTGAGCATCGGTTCCATACAAAAGTTGAAATGGAGACATCCTGATTTCCCTTTTGGGAGTTATGCAGTCAGCCCACAATGCATCATATAACTTTTTGTGCCAAGTTCTTTGATTTTCTTTAACTAACTTGCGCACAATAGTAATGAGGTTTTTGTTATTGGATTCAGCCTGACCATTTCCCTAAGGGTAGTAATCTGATGAATGAGACAAGGATATCCCATATCCATAACAAAAACCTATCATTTCTGTAGAAGAGAAATTGGTGGCATTATCCATCATGATCTTGTGTGGAATTCCATAATGAACTAATATATTCTCCTTGATGAAATCACAGATTACATGCAGTAGATGTTTGTTTCACTAGTATAGCTTCTACCCACTTTGTAAAGTAGTTAGTTGTGGTGAGCACGTGAGTATGACCAGCACTAGAATTAGGATTCAAAACCTCGATGAAATCTAAACCCCATTGTTGAAATGGTTCTTTAATGACAATGGGCTTCAAAGGCAAAGCTGCCAACTTTGGTCTTCTAACAAATTGCTGACAAGCTTCGCATTTTGTCACCCATTTCTGAGCATCGAAAAACATAGTGGGCCAATAATAATGTGCTCTCAAAATTTTATGGGCTGTTACTGGGCCAGAGAAATGACCACCACAAGCATGATTATGGAAAGCTTCCAACAATCTAGGTTGTTTCTCTTTATCAACACATTTGAGGAACATTCCATCAATTCCTTTCTTAAACAATGTGTTGTCCTAAATGATGTACCTAAAACTCGTAGTTTGATAGCTATTTTCTCCTTAGCTGCCGATTCTCTAGACACTCACCATATGTGAGGAAGTAGGCAATATCAGAATACCATTCATCTATGGTACTGAAAAAAACTACCAATGGTAAATTTTCTTTAACTAGTTCTTCTTCAGAGTTATCTTGTGGTTCGTTCTCTGTGATGAGTTGGCAGAGTCCTCTTCCTCGAACCAACTTGGTGGGCTTGATATCCAAATCATAATCCTAGATCTTATAGACCGAATTACCTCTTTTAGATCCTGGTTCTGTTGTGTCGACATCGATTTAATCTGCGTGTCTGGAACTAAGACTTGGGTGTGAGAATTCAACACATAGACCTGAAGTGTTTCAAGGCTCTCACCACCACGTATGCATGTCTCTTAAGAGGAGTGTAATTAATTTCATGTTTCTTGAATCCTAAACTCATGAATGCGATAGGAGATTTGATCCCATCTTGATTGTGTTGAGTCAAGATGGCAGAGATTGTGTGTGCGAAAGCATAACAATAAATTATGAAATCCTTTTTAAAATCGAGACACACTAATGTAGGAGCTTTGGCAATAACACCCTTGATTTGCTCAAACACCTCTCTACCTTCCTTTGACCATTTGAAGGATTCTTTTCCTTTCATCATATCAGTGATTTCCTTTAGTCACTTGCAAGATTTGGCACAAACCTTCTCAAAAGTTCACCTTCCCAAGGAAGGAGTGGACTCCAGGATTACTTGTAGGTAAGGAAATATTCTTGATAGCATGAACACACTCGGATCGATCTTATTTCCTTCCTTAGAAACAATATGACCTAAGAGTTTCCCTTCCATAACTCCAAACACATAATTTTTTGGATTTAGAGAAATCTTATGAAGTCTACATCTTTGTAATATTCTCTCTAAATCTCCTAGGTGATCTCCTCACTTCTTTAAGAACATTTTCAAGTCATCTAGTTATATCAAAATGATCTTGTCTTTATAATCTGTGAATGCCATATCCATATCCCTTTGAAAAGTAGCGCCGACATTAATCAAACCAAAATTCTTCTTTTATACGTGAACATACCCTAGGGGGTAGTGAACGCGATTTTATGTTGATCTTCTCTAGCCACTTCAATTTGATTATAGCCAGAGAAACCATCTAGCATGATAGCATTTCCGATCTAGTTACTACCTGTAAAATATGGTCCATGACTGGCAATGGGTAATTATCCTTCAAGGAAGCTTGATTAAGATTATGGAAATCCACACAAATCCTAATTTCTCCATTTTTCTTGTGAACTAGTACAATATTAGCTATCCAAGTCGAATGTTGAATAGGAAACACTATTCATGCATCTAGCATATTTTAAACATCATGAAATATCATCCCGCCATCTTGGGATTATATTATCTTTGCTTTTTCCCTAAATGGAGTTGCAACTGTGCTTGCGTATGGCGTTTTCCATTTCCCTAGGTTAGAAAGACTTCTAGTCTTCATATGAGTAAGCCAAAATGTTAGAATATTTGGTAAGGAGGCTTATGAATTTCTTGTTTTCCTCGTGAGAAAAACTTACCAATATTGACCAGGTGAGGTTTATCTTTGGTACCGATGTTAACTTGCTCATAGTCAATAGAATTCGTAGGTCTTGCCTGCTTTTTTTCTTTGATAAACCTATCATGTTTGTCAAAAAGTTCTTCAAGTGAAACCAATCCTTTGGGAATTTTATTTCCTCTAAGTTGAATGATGCCATCACCAGGATCTTCATCCTCAACTCCTTCTTGAATGGGTGAGGTAGTTGATTCATGAAATGTAGAATCACTTCCTTCAAAGTACAATTGTTCAAAATTCTCTCTTTTTCCAAGAAGGCAATAATTTTTTGATCATCATTAAATACTTGTCATATTTTCCGCATTGTTAGGAACACTTGGCTTAAAAACCATTTCAATGGTGTATTTGACTTGATCAAATTCTCGAACGAGGAATCATTAATGAAGTTTGAGACTACTAGAGAATCTACCTTGTCATTCTTTTCATGAGGGACAAATTTTATGGAAAAAGCATTGAAGACTTCTTGGTGTCCCACACTTTATTTCATATTGTCTCAAATGATCATTCTTTACTTGAACTGATTTCATATTTTATCAATTTCGATCTCCAAATACTTCCAAATTTTTGATCCCTTTCTCCTCGCAACTTGGAGGCCAAGGATTAACACCTCATACTCTACAATGTTATTAGTATTTGAAAATTCAAGTTTGTAGGAAAAAGGAAATATTTTACCATTTAGAGATGAGCACTACTCCTTGCTTCCATTAAACAACAACTTCCATCAAACTCAAGAGTCCATATCTCATTGGAATCTTGACAAGTGATCTCAGGGTATGAATTTCTATAGTTATCATATAATTACCCATACTTGAGCCTTGGAAAAGGATATTGTTAGGAAATAAGAGATAAAATATGTGGAATAATCCTCACGAATCGCAATAGTAGAAACTAATATGCGAAAATATTACAGATCTCAAATAAAAGTGTAGCATAAATAACACAACACAGAGACAAGATTTAACATGGTTCACCCAATTTGGGCTACGTCCACCAAGAATCACTTGCTCAAATTTTATTACAAGCCTCCACTCTCTCAATACAATACCCATATCCATTTGAAGCTATGCTCAACAAACTCTGCAGAATTCACAGCCAAATTCAAAGCACATCTAAATATTTTTCATTATGTCTATCATATGCATAAAACCATATAAATAGACAACTGCTTAAGTAGTTTTACAAAACCGTGGGTATAAACCATGGGAAAAATCCGTCCCATAAACCTATGGGTCAAAAATCTTTCCCATATGAGAAAAACATGTTTCCCGATATGTTGGGTGCATTTTTTCGAGGCCAAAAAATTTTACGCCTAATTTTTTTTTTTCAAGGCTGCGCCCCCAAACCCCTGCTACCAGGGGCTATCGCCCCCAAACCCCAGCGAGGATATATGAAAAGTGTACAATACTCTTAGTTTACAGTCTTCAACACTTTCACACATGAAAATAGGCTCCACAACCTAGCAATCTCCCACTTGGAGACTAGTTTTCCTCTGAGCAAGCTTCTCAACCCTTTGCTAGTTTCTGTGAAGACCAACCAAAGCTAAACACAACTTTAGTTTTTCCTTGTGACCACCTTGGTCATCATGTCTGCAGGATTTTGACTGGTATGAATCTTCTCCAACTTCAACTTCTCTTCCTCCAAAGTTGTCCTAATGAAATGGTACCTTAACTATATATGCTTCATCCTGGAGTGGAAAGCAGAGTTCTTAGCTAGGTGTATAACACTCTGACTATCACTATGCAACTTACATTCCTCCTACTTATGCTCCAAATCCTCAAGAAATTGTTGTAACCAAATCATCTCTTTTCTTTCCTCTGTGGTAGCAACATACTCAGCCTCCGTGGTTGACAAAGCCACCAGCTTCTGTAGTCGTGAAATCCACTCACCGTTGTCCCACCTACAAAGTGTAAATATAACTTGTCGTGCTCTTCCTACTGCTTTACATCTCCAGCCATGTATGAATCTACATAACCATGTAAAGTGGTGTCTAATCCACAATAGTAAAAAATACCCCCATGGTCCCTCTCAAATACCGAAGGATCCACTTTACTACTTGTCAATGCTCTTTACCTAGATCACTCATAAATCTACTCACAGTTCCCACTACATGGGAAATATCAAGCCTAGTGCACACCATATCATACATCAAACTGCCAACTACTGATGAGTAAGGTACCTTGGACATTTGGTTTCTTTCCTACTCTATCTTGGGACACTGCTCCTTTGATAACTTGAAATGGCCTGCCAAAGGAGTCCCAACTAGTTTAACATCTTGCATATTAAACCTCTCCAAGACCTTCTTAATGTACTCTTCCTGAGATAAAGTCAGCTTTTGTTCCTTCCTATCCCGAGATATCCTCATACCAAGGATTTGTTTGGCTGCACCCAAATCCTTCATATCAAAGGATTCACTTAGCTACTTCTTGAGTACTTTTATTTCTTGCATGTTTTTACCTACAACTAACATGTCATCCACATACAAACACAGGATAATATAACTTCCATCCTCAAATTTCTTTATATACACACAATGGTCAGAATGACATCTAATATAACCTTGCTCCATCATGAAGATATCAAACTTCTTATACCATTGATGTGGAGCTTGTTTCAAGCCATACAAGCTCTTCTTTAGTTTACACACCATCTCCTCTTTACCTTTGACCTCATAGCCCTCTGGTTGCTGCATATATAGTTCCTCCTCCAAATCACCATGGAGAAATGCGTATTTACATCAAGTCGTATTCTAAGTGCAAGTATTCTCACTGCAACTATTCCTAGAAAATTCTAATAGAAGTCATTTTTACTACAGAGAAAAAATCTCATCAAAATTTATACCTTTTTTCAGTGCAAACCCTTGACTACCAATCGGGCCTTATCTTTTCTTTCCTCCTTCTTCCTCTTTAACTCGAACACCCACTTGTTCTCATTGCTCTTTTTCCTTTGGGTAGCTTCACCAAATCCCATGTCTGGTTCTCCATGAGAGCTTGATGCTCCTCATCCATGGCTTGCTCCCACTTCTTCCTGGCATCTACCTACATTTCTTCATCAAAGCTCTCTGGCTCTCCACTATCAGTGAGTAATAAATAATAAAGAGAAGGAGAAAATGTTCAGTGTTCTCTTCTTACCCTAGAAGACCTCCTCAATATAGGAGTTTGGGGTTCCTGTTGAGTAGGTTCCTAAACTAATTCATGTGTCACTTTCCCATCCGGAAGATCCTCTACCACTACATATTCTTTCTTAGATTCTTCCCTGTTTTCCTATAACTATTGCTTATACATGACTTTCTCATTAAAGACCACATCCCTAGATCGAATTATTTTCTTATCTTTAATACTCCAACATTTAAAACCAAAGTCATCACCACCATAACCAATAAAAATGCATTTTTCTAATTTAGCCTCTAGCTTGGTCCTATCATCCTTGTCAATATGAACAAACACCTCACATCCAAAGACTCTAAGAAATGAGTAATCAAATTTCTCACCGGATCAAGCCTCCTCAGGTATGCCTCCATCCAAGGCACTTGAGGGTCCTCTGTTATCAAGTACACAAACTGTGCTCACCGCTTCTACCCAAAAAGAAAGAGGTAGTCCTGCATGTAACCTCATGCTCCTAGCACGTTCCATTATTGTTCTGTTCATCCTTTGTGATACCCCATTCTACTGTGGAGTTCTTGGAACCGTATTTTGCCCGTGGATTCCATTTTTAGAACAATAATCATCAAATTCATTGCTGCAATACTCCCCTCCATTATCTGACCTGAGACATTTTAGCTTAAGACCTGTTTCATTCTCTACCAAGGCTTTCCATTTAACAAAAGTTTCAAATACATCAAATTTGTTTCTAATACAATAAACCCAAACTTTCCTTGTTGTATCATCAATAAAAGTAACATAATAACTTAAACCCCCAAGAGATGATACCTGAGCCGCCCCACACATCAGAATGTACCAGCTCTAACTTACTCTCTTTCTTCGTAGGTCCAACCTTGAGAAACCTTACTCGCTTTTGTTTCCCATATATGCAGTCCTCATAAAAACTCCAAACCTATTTTTGTATATCCAGGAAAATTATTCTTTATGATGTCCATGCCCTTATGGCTCATATGACCGAGCCTATAGTGCCATAATGTTGTATCTACATCTGAAGCCACAAGATTACAATCATTAGTACTATCAGTGGTTAAATACAAGGTTCCAACCTTCTTACCTCTTTCCACCACAAGAGCACCCTTGGTAATCTTCCAAGAGTTAGCTATAAATATCACAGTACAACCATCACTTCCCAATTACCCCGCCGATATCAAATTTCTCCTTAATGTAGGAACATGTCTGACATCCTTCAATAGCCATGTATTCCCATTCTACATCTTAACCTGAATATAACCTTTTCCAACTATATTGCAAGGCTCATCATCACCAAGAAAAATATGCCCAAAATCCCTTGAACATAATCAACAAAATAATGCCTATGTGGAGTAGCATGAAAAGAAGCCCCTGAATCTAAAACCCAAGATTCAATAATATTATGCAAAGAAAGAATCAAACCATCCTGACATACATTACTCGATGCCACATTTGCCTCCTTGTTTTCTTCCTGTTGTTTCTTCTTATCCCAAAGCTCCCAACAGTCCTTCTTTACATGCCCAGGCTTTCCACAATTCCAACATACAATCTTGTTCTTGGATTTTGACCTTGCCCGATCTTTTGATTTTCCACAGTTTCCTCTATTCTTCTATCTCCCTCTAGTTTCCACTATCACAAATTCCTCAAGTAGAAGATTCCCGAGCTTTTTCTTTGCATTTCCTCACTTAGAATCACCCCTACAACATCCTCAAACTTCAACTTCGAGTTAGCTGAACCGAGTTACTTACCACCATTACTGTGCTATTCCAACTCTCGGTAAAGAGCACATAATTAATAAAGACCTAACTTCTTCATCAAATTCTATTGAATCAAGCTAGCATATTCAAAACCGTATTGAAATCATTTAAATGATCTCACTACTAAGCTATTCTCGACATCTTAATATTAAACAACTTTTTCATTAAAAATATCTTGTTAGGGGCGAGAGTTTTTCATACAACTTCCTAATGCATCCATTAGATATTTTGTAGTCTTTTCCTTTGAAACATTAAATAATACCGAAGATGCAAGACACAACTGGATTGTCCCAAGTGCCTTCCTATCCAACAAATCCCATTCCGCATCTGTCATACTCGAGGGTTTGTTCACCTTCTCAGAAAACGGAGTATAAATATCATTCGATAAAGGTAATCTTCCATCTCGCATCTTCTAAAGACTGAAATTCTACCCGTTGAATTTATCAACCCTAGATCTTCCTTCATCTACCATAGCTCCCACTCAAGCTAAAAACTTTCCCTGTGATTCAACACTTCAGCAAACCAAACCAGACTCTGATACCAATTGTTAGGAAATAAGAGATAAAATATGTGGAATAATCCCTCACAGAATCAATGTTAGAAACTAATATGCAGAAAATATTACAGATCTCAAATAAAAGTGCAACATAAATAACACAACACAGAGAGACAAGATTTAACGTGGTTCACCCAATTTGGGCTACGTCCACCAAGAATCACTTGCTCAGATTTTATTACAAGCCTCCACTCTCTCAATATAATACCCAGATCCGTTTGGAGCTATGCTCAACAAACTCTACAAAATTCACACCAAATTCAAAGCACATCTACAATATTTTTCATTATGTCTATCATATGCATAAAACCATATAAATAGATAAACCTATGCAAGCGCGGTTTACAAAACCGTGGGTATTAAAACCATGGGAAAAACTCCATCCCATAAAGCTATGGGTCAAAAATATTGCCCATATGAGAAAAGCACGTTTCCCGATATGTCGGGTGCATTTTTTCGAGGCCAAAAATTTTATGCCCAATTTTTTTTTTTTTGGCTGCGCCCAAACCTAACACTCGCTACGGGGTTCACATTTATGACCCTTTCTCTTTTATAGGCCCGACCCGGCCCCAAACCCCAAAGTGAGTATACATGAAAAGTGTACAATACTTTAGTGTACAGAGATATTCAACACTTTCACACATGAAAACATGCTCCACAACCTAACAAATATGTGTGCGAGGATCTTCCGTTTTAGTATTACCCATACTGAAGTTTTCTTGAGCTTCGCATAAGCTTATTCATTTCTCCACTAATAGGGATCATGGCGTGAGACCAAAATCCATTTGAATTTCTCCACCTAGATCCTTGCAAAATTCCTTGCTCAACAACATTCCATACGAGGCAGAATATCAACAACTAAAATAGTTACTTTAACTCACTTTTGAGGGAATTAGGCTAAAACCATTTGGGTGGCTTTAATCTACTGATCGGAGGAACTTACTTGGTTTCCATGGAGTAACACGATCTCGAATGTTCTCATACAATTCAAACCAAGAGCATGTGCTACTTTTTCCAAAGGCATCAAATTATCCGAGGCTCCAGAGTCTATAATGTAATTACTTAATTTGCATCTGTTGATCAGAAAGGACACAAAGAAAGGTTTAATCTTTTCACTTTGAGGGTGTAGTGGCTGCCACAATATTTTGAGTTTTCCCATCTTTGGGAGTTTTTAGAATTCCTTTGGAGGAATGAACAATAGAGTCACCTTTGATAAACTGGACCAATTTCTTGAGTTGATCCTTATTGGACTTCAAGTACTCTACCTGTGACATGGAAATTTTTGTTTTATTGATATGATCAATGATATCAAATTTAGGAAAAGTAATTGTACTTGAAGTCTTAGATATTAGTTCTTTCAAACTTGATGATGGCACACTTTTGACCTTTGCCTCGGGCTTGGTTGATATAGATGTGGAAGAAGAAGCTTTCTTCGTAGTTGGTTTACCAACTGATTGATCTAACAAAGGCCCTCCTTTCTTTAAGATAGTTTTGACCTTTGAAACCTCAATCACCTTGACTCTTTAGGAGCCTCATTTATCTTGGATTCTTTGGAAGTTTCCTTAGTCTTAGATTTTTTTGAAGTTCCTTGGAAATCTCTTTATCTCCCACCTTAGTGGTATCATGCTCCTTTTTCTAAGAGCGTGTGAAGACAACAAAGGATTGACTATTCATATCTTCTATAATTTCTTCATATTCGTCTTCTTCCTTTGAATGGTACTCAAAGAAATGATTATTACTTTCCCCCTCAGGATCTTCAACTTCAGGTTTAGATGTCTCTAGAATCTAGCTCTTCCTCATTAACCTCGACGACTTCAACCTCATCATCGCTTTCTTCAATGACATCACATTTTGAGTTAGTTGTGGGAGCTACTTCAATAACAAGCCTCGTTGGAGCACCTGTAATCCTGGCTTTGTTGGGAACATATCCTTTTCTTGGGATGTCTTTGTAAGGAGTAGGTTTACTACTTTGAGCAACTTGCTTTTTCAAAGCCAACACATCATTAGCCAACTTAGTGAGTATAGATTTCTAAGCGTTGGGGGTTTCTTGACTCTTTCCTTTGAGGGAATTTTTCTTGAATTTTCCTACCATGATTAATTCATCTTCAATTTCTATGGCCAAATATTGAGCAAGTTCCAAAGTAGCCACTCTAGCCCTTCTCAGCTGATAACACACTTCTAGTTGTTGTGCGTTAATAAAGAAACATTTTTGTCCATCAAGGTTTGGAATCCCGAGGAACTTTGTTCACCATTTTGTTGAATTTAGCCATGAAATTCCTCATGGGTTCTGTTGGCTCTTTCTTTTCCTGAGATAGTTGGGCAAGAAGAGCATGTTCATCTTCTGCCATCTTGAATCAATTTTCAAACTTAGTTTTCATATCATTCCAATTTATGATACATCCATTGGGCAGATGATGAAACCAATTTGTAGCAACATCATGTAATGTTTTGATGAAGAGGTGAATAACAACATCTTCATATTCTACCAAAAAACAACACATGCAGCAAAGAAAGCAGAAATGTGGTCATCTGGTGATGTCTTTCCATCTCTCATCAACTTGGGAAGAACCTTTCTCGATCCTCTGGGAGTTCATGTCGAGTAGGTAAGGCCAATGGGCCTATGGAATTTTCCCATGGTACGTTGAATGCCATTTTGGGAAAGGTGTTATGTGAAGGTAAAACAACGTGAGCAAGGAAAAGTTCTTGATCGTGGTGATTCCTTCCTTGCTTTCTCTTTTGGACTTGATGCAAGGCTTGCAGATCTACGAGGCTTGTTCTTCTTTGGAGGAGATAACTTGAAACCAAATTTTCCTTGAAAGTCAAAAGTGGGGTTAGATCAACCTTTAGCTTTTTCTCCTCGCGTAAACCTCTTCCCTTCCAGGTTTGAAATATTTATTGTGAAGGGATCACCGACGTCTTTCACCAGCTCTATCCTTTTCTCTTCACTCTCTTTCTTGAGTTTTATGCACCTAATGGCTCTAGAACTCTCATGGCTTTCTCTTCTTCATTATCTAGTACTGATGCGGTGAGATGAAAATGATAGTTATTCGTGCACTTTTCCCAAATAGCTTGCCTCAAATCTGATGATACATCTTCTTGATTATCTACAAAAACAAGATTTGGTTGTAAGATAGGTGGGTTACCTGTAATAGTCACACAACTTATTACCTTGGTGGAAGAGGACCGTGTCATTGATGAATAATGATCAACATGTGTCCAGGAGTTCTCCTGGCCACAAGTACGGGTGCTCTTCTTATAAGGTCTTCGATGTACATTTCTCTATCAATGGCTCTATCAACAACCACAAATTGCTGTAAGCTTTCGTGGTTTTCCCAAGATAATTTTCGAAGGTTGGTAGCAATGTCTCCTTGAAAATATTTTTCAGGCACAAGGTTCGGTTGAAGAACTGGAGCTTGTGCAGAGGGGATAGTAATAAAGATTTAACCAAGCACTGGTTAACGATTCTAGAATCCCCAGTAGAGTCACCAAAAACTAGCATATGGATTTTCACACATGCAAATGACATGCAACAGTGTGGGAACAAAGTCCCTCCTCAATGAAGGTGAGGCTGCCTTTATTGAAAACCAAAACTGTATTTACATCTATACATTCAAAATTGTATGTGGGGGGTGTTTTGGAACATCAATGGAAAGAAAAGTGAATGAGGGAGATGGAATGGGATGAAGGAAAGGAGTGAAATGGAATGAACTAAAAGAACATGCAAGAGTTAGGTAAACACAAAGCCTAATATTACACGAAGAAGAAAGATGAATAACTAACACAAATAAAATGGAGTTTGAGTTAGCCAAACAAGAACGTGTAAAAGGGAACACACATGAGCAAGTAGATAATCAGAGCTTGATCACTGTGAACTAGAAAAAATGATTAATAACGTTGACAATAAGATCAAAGATAATATTTGCATGCAAGATTCAAACACCTAACATCTAATGAACATAAGAACATCAAATGTTACAAGAGACAATGAATGAGACACAAAGTTCGTATTTCATTAACTCCAAAATGTTTTCACAAAAGAACACAAAGTTTCTTCCTGAAACAAAGCTTGCACACAAAAGTATTTCTTCTCCTCTCTCAAAGTCACCTTTACAAATGAGCCCCTCACTTCCTTTTATAACCAAAAATTTGGTTATAAAGTAGTTAGGGTTTTACATGATCATTAAATAAGGCACTTAAGTGACCTTTGAATTTTTCAACAACTTTATTAAAGACAACCCAAAAATAGAAATTACTTAAAATATCCATAGTTTCCAAAAGCAACCTAAAAACAACATATAACAACCCTTTTAAAATATACAATAATAACCAGTTCCTTATCCATTGAAATGGGGTCCACCTATCTCAAGCATATGAGAAATGGACTCTCCCACTTTGTTAGATACCAAGAAAATTAACTCCCTGAACCACCGGTGAAATTAGGATCTGCCGCTTTTGCCAGTTGAAAGGATCTAAATCTTCCCAAAGTTTCAAACATATTTTCTTCTTCTGGAGGTTCATTTGGTCGAAGAATAGCCTCACAAAATACTTGTAATTCAAGAATTCTACTTGGCATATCATTTAAATTAACAATTTTAGATTGAGTGTTCTCAAATAAATTTTTAATTTGATGCACCGCTCCATTGAAATGACGAGAAATTGTTGGAGGGAGTGTACATGTCCTTAAACAATTGTGTAAATTACTCTTCCACCGCTTCCGATGAACACCTTTGATTATGATCATTTACGATTTTGCAAGGAATCTCAGCTATGAATTCTTGAATCAAGGAGATTGAAGTGAAGGCTTCATTATACATGCTTTCATAATGGATCATAGAATCCTCAAGAAGCATCTTCCTTGATTTGAGATGCGATACACCAAACAAAACGTGTCCCTCGATGTTAAAATTCAAGAGAATTCCTTCAATGGCTAAAACTAAAGATTCCATACTTGTCATCTCGTGCAAACTGGGCAATATCTCATTCAAATTTGATATAGTAGAAACAAAATTTTCTTTGAAAGAAAGAATTGGATCAAGATACGCACTAACATCTTCATGAAGCTTAACCGTGGTCTTGATCATCCCTTGGCCTAAAATGAGAATCTCTGAAAGCCAAGTTTTAGTGACATGGCCTAATGTGTTTATTTCTTTTGACAAATTGAGAGTCTCTTCATTTGGGGCAGCTACTGCATTAGGTACGGGAAAGTGGATGATATGGGGTTTATCAAATGTTGAACATATTCCACCAATTGATTCTTTTTGGCCTTGAGCTGAGAGTTTTGAGACTTGTATTTCTCAAGTCTCTTTAGCATGATATCAATTGAATCTCGAGCCATCGCCATGTCACTTTCTAATGTAGACCTCCCAAGTCCAAGTCTGGAAACTTCATAATCAGTAAGTGTCATGACATCACGCTCCTTATCAACTTGTGGGATGGCGAGGTCTGCAAATCTATTTCCGTCACTATCCACCATTATTCGAGAAAGCACCTTAGGATTCTTTGGAATGACGTCATTTGAAATTTTGAAAAGGGCATAAAAATCAATGTCAATTTCCTTGACAACCCTCTTCATCTTCTTAACCTCGGAATCAACCCAGAAGGAGTATCATGCACTATTTCCGCATATAAAAATCCTAGAGCTCAAATCAATATTCCCATTTTTCCCAACATCATGAGATCTTACTTGAATCCTATCTACGACCTCGATTTGAGGAGAAAAACCTCAATATCCACCTTCGATTTATTTGGGAGATTTTGGGAAATCCCTTCATGAACTACATGCTCCGAAGTGTTTGATATTTGAATTACCTACACCTGAGTGGATGCTTGTTCGAAGCATGGCTGAGGATCATTTGCCACTAGCTTCTGAGCACTATTAATGATGTGGGTAGAAGAATCTCTACTCGAGGTAGAAAATCTGGACACATGCTCTCTTCCTTCTTCGAGGTTAGGATCTTTAGATCTTTCTCCTCATGACATGTTACTTGGCGAAGTGGATTTTGGCAACCACTCCTTTCTTGCTTGTTGTGTATGATTGGATGGTACAGAGGTCAATCGAGAAGAGACTTTGGTCGAATGGAGGCCTCCTCATGTTGGAAATTTTTGTGATCCTGAAGCATGATCTGGAATTGATTGCAACTTGGAAATCTCTTTGTCGTACCAAGATATGCTTCTTTTAATAATTGGTTGATTCTTGCTATCAAGAGAAAATTCATCTCTTTTGGTCCAGTCGATTCGAGGCAATGGGGTAAAAGAAACTACATCATATGAGGGATTAATGACATCCTCATCATCATTGAGGGATCATATGAGGGGTAAACCCTCCTCCTACAGCTGCGTGGTCTTTTGGACTGTTCTTGGTAGAATGCGTTGTGATCTTCCTTTCAAATTGCATAGAAATCCTCCCTCCACATTGACCAGCATGGATTTTTTAAAACTGTCCTCTTTCTTAATTGCATGGAATAGATTAAGGAATGTGTAGAGATGTTTATTCTTTAATGTGGTATTCTCCTTCAAACAACGTGAATCTCCTTTCACTGTCCTGACTTTGATGATTTGCTAGTTTACCTCTTTCCTTCAGGCTGTGCAGAGATTAGCTTGGAGATGCTCACAAAAACAAAACAAATGAAATGTTCCTTTATCCTGTGTGAGCCTGTGTGTGGTGGATCTTTCCTCCTTCAACAGCTAGCTAAAACTTCCTTGAGCATGGGTTTCTTTGTAATACAAAAACCTTCTTACTTGGCATTCGTAGTATTGTGGGATGTGATAAAATATTATGTTCTTCAGAAGAAATAAGAAGCAATCGGAAAGCTTCACACGACTCTTTCCAACGAGTCCGACGGAGGAATTTATGAAGCCTAAACCGACTTCCCCTCTTCCCGGGTAGTGGAATTAATTGCCAGGGGAAATGGGGAAAGCAATGGCCAATTACCAATGGGAATGACAAAGTGGGCTAGCAATCCCCATTTAATTTCCCCATGTGGGAAATTGGGAGATTTCTTGCCCGTTTGCCAATCCATGATTTGGCAATTGGTGGAGAAAATCCCACAAGTGGGAAATTAAAATAAAATTGCCAGAAAAGGGAAATCCGGGCTTGGGAAGCCAAATTGGCATTCCCAGCAGTTAGAAGCACAAAGCTTACTTCCCCGGCAATAAAATAAAAAATTTGTCGAATGAATTTTAATTAATATTTATTTAATTAAATACTCCCAAGTTATTTAAAAATTAATTTTATCAAACAAAGAGTAATTAATTAATTAAATATTAATTAATTAATTTTAATGTAATTTAATGCAATTTAAAGCCTGGCGGGAGGAGTTCTCGCCCGAAATGGATGAAACGAAGACCGGAACGATCACAAAAATGAGACGGTCGTCATGAGGGTGATAAACCACGCAAAGTAACACTTTTAATTTTTTTCAAAATTTCCATTTTTTATTTATTTATTAATTAATTTTGTGAAGTCAAAATTGGTTGATAACACCATCCCACCTAATGTCATGGCCTCTAAAGGGCTCTTACCTAATCCCTCTCACCCTCTATCCCAAATAACATGGCAATGACTTATCCTCGGGAGTATTGAACCATTATATCTATCCTTGCTCATAAATGGCTTTAAACTCAGTAATTATATAATTGATTCAAGAGCCTTAGATAATGTTATGCTTGTAAAGGTATCCCATGCTCTGGGACTCACTCTTATGAAGCTATTTGGATGTTGTTACTATATGGAAACCAAACAAGTTCCTTCGATATTTCAAATTAAAGATATACAGTTTGCATTTGTTGCATTCCCAAAAAGAGGGTCAAGATGACCATTTTAGTAGCAAATATCCCGTAAAACATATGGTATTCTACTTGGGAGAGGTTTTGCAAGGATGTAGGTGGAGAGATTAATATGGATTGGACTAAAGCTAAGATCCTGGTCAATGGAACCTAGCATTCTCGAACCCGAAGCTCAAGAAAAATATCTTGTCACTAAGTTTGATGATCCCAAAGCTCAAATTATTTTTGAAGATGTTGGTTTGGGAAACTATTTTATGACCTCAAATCAAGACTTGTCTTCTATGATCATCATGAAAGAAGATTCTAATGCTATTTGGACTTTAGAGTTTGATGGTAGTTGCTTCTACTTCAAGATCTAGAAAAGAGTAGTACTCATTTCTCCTGAGTTTGAAATTTTTCCTTTTTCATTTAAATTGTAGTTTGATAACACTAATAATACTACCGAATATGAAGCATTGTTATTAGGACTAGTAGTGGCGAAAGAGAAAGGGATCAAGAATCTAAAAGTGCAAGGGGATGCAAAGTTGATTGTCAATCAAGTTAGGAATGTTTATCAAGTGAAGAATGATCATTTGAAACACTACAGGAACATGGTTTGGGATTGTATAGAATAATTTGATGCCTTTTCAATCATGGTAGTACCAAGAGATCATAATGATAAGGTAGATTCCCTTGCAGTTTCTACTTCACTACTCCCATCCCGAGTTCAAAGAAGATAAGTATACTATTGAGATAGTTTATCGACCAAGTGTCCTGGATAATTATTCACATTGGAAAGTCTTCAATGATGATCAATAAATCTTGGCCTTTCTAGAGAAATATGATAATTTCAATGAGCTTTATTTTGAGGGTTTAGAATTGGTGTTTCATGAATTTTTTTCAATTCTCAATAAGAGATTAGTGGTGAGTTTCTTCAGCTAAAGGGAAACAAGATCCCCAAAGGATTGGTGTCACTTAAAGGACTGTTTCGATAAACATGATCGCTTCATCCAAAATAAGAGACAATCTGAGGGAAATTCATTTGTTGAAGTCGAACAGATAATTTAGGCTCCCTTAACAACCATAGATTGTGAATATTGGTAAGTGTTGCTCTCTTGAAGAAAAAAGAAAGTTTGTTTCACTCTTGAAGAAATATATGGACGTATTGGCATGGTCCTACATAGATTTGAAATCCTTCAAGCCCAAAGATGTGCAACATAGTATCCCACTGAAATCATATGCTCAACCGTACAGGAAGAAACAACGACATTACAATCCAAAGATTTTAGGCACTATTCTTGCTTTGAGATTCAAAATATGTTAGATGCGAGGATTATTTCCCCATTCACCATTCCACATGGGTGGATAACATTGTCCTTGTATGAAAGAAGAATGGAGAGATCCATATTTGTGTCGACTTAATCTTAACCAATCTTCATTGAAGGATAATTACCCCCTGCCTATTATGGATCAAGTATTACAAATAGTCACGTGGTCTGAAATTCTATCTATGTTAGATGGATTTTCAGGATATAACCAAGTTGAGGTGGCTGCGAAGATCAACATAAGACAACATTCACCACTCCATGGGGAATGTTTACTTATCGAGGATGTCATTCGAGTTGATTAACGTTGAATATACCTTTTAGAGAGCTATGGACTTAACATTCATGTATTTAATTGTAAAATTTATAGTGGTGTACCTGGACGATCTTACAGTCTTTTTAAAAAATAGGCATGACCATTATGATCACTTGGAATGTGTCTTGATGAGGTGTCGACAACATGGGATTTCTTTGAATCCTAAGAAGTCTATATTTGGGGTGACAAAAGGAAAACTATTGGGACATATTGTAACAAAAGAAGGAACCAAAATTGATCCAGAATGGGTCAAGGCAATACAAATTCTCACCCTACCTACAAGCAAGACATGCGTACATTCCTTCTTTGGGAAGGTTAATTTATTGAGACGATTTTTCCACACTTTGCTTTGATAAGACAAGGAAAATTGTGGAAATGATGAAAGGGAAGGTCCATTTTGATGGAATGCTAAAGGAAAGATCAATTTTGAGGAAATCAAGAAAGCTATAGCCCATGCTCCTATTTTGGTATGTCCATATTTTAAAAAGGATTTTATTATGTATAGCTATGCCTTTTCTCACACACTGTTCGCCATCCTAATGCGAAAGAATGAGGAAGGAATTGAATCTCCTATTGCTTTCATGAGTTTTCCTTTAAAGGAACATGAGATGAAAATGTATCAAATTAAAAAGCATGCATACGTAGTGGTTAGATCAAGAAACATTCTAGGTATTATATTTTGATTTCTCATACATTGGTTCTTGTTCTGATACATCGAGTGTATAGCACGTGCTCCTATTTTGGTATGTCCAAATTTTAAAAATGATTTTATTATGTATAGCTATGCCTTTTCTCACACACTCGCTCGCCATTCTAATCCGTAAGAATGAGGAAGGAATTGAATCTCCTATTTCTTTCATGAGTTATCCTCTAAAGGAACATGAGATGAAAATGTATCAAATTAAAAGCATGCATACGTAGTGGTTAGATCAGTAAAACATTTTAGGTATTATATTTTGATTTCTCATACATTGGTTCTTGTTCCTGATACAACGGTGAAATCCATCCTTACCCAATAGGAATTGGGCAGTGACAGGTAATTGGATTGCCAAAGTTTAGGAGTATGATCTAGAAATTAAACCCACAAAGCTGGTACATGGAAGGGGTTTGTGTCAAATAATTGCTAAGAACAACTCCAAAGAATAAGTTTAGATGGATGAAGGAATCCACTAAGAATTGCTTATGGTGCTATTTGTGAGTACGACAGATGAATGGTATTCAGACATTCCTTTATTTTTTACTTATGGAGAATGCCCTACATATTTGATTTCAAAATAAAAGAGGAAGGTCAAGCTAATGTCGATGAAATTACATACTCTGGGATAATGGTTTGTACAAGAGAGGAATTGATGGAGTGTTCCTTCCATGTGTAGATAAGATTCAACAAGGTAAGCTTTTGGAAGAATTTCATAACTTGGCATGTGGCAGACACTTTTCATCATTTGTAATAGCTCACAAGATCCTACGAGCAAGATATTATTATCCCACTCTCTTTCAATATGCATTTGATTGGGTAACCAAGTGTGAAGCTTGCCAATAGTTCATTGGCTATCCAAAATTAGAAGAAATCCCCTTAAGGTTAGTAGTTATTGAAGAACCTTTTTAGAAATGGGGAATATATTTCATTGGAACATTAAATCCTACATCTAATGCTAGCCACAATTATGTTTTAACTACGACTCGACTACATCAAAAAATGGGTAGAATCTGTCCTAATAAAACATGATACTTATGAATTCATCTGTGACTTCATTAAAGAGAACATAATAGTCAAGTTTGGTGTTCCTCATAATATCGTGGCTGATAATGCTTCCAATTTTTCATCTTATGAACTTAATGAGTTTTGTTATGGACATGGGATCACTTTATCTCACTCATCAGATTACTATCCCCAAGGAAACAACTAGGCCGAGTCAAGCAATAAAAATTTGGTGACAATAATCAGGAAGTTGGTTGATGAGAACCAATGAACATGGCACAAAGTATTGTATGATGCATTGTGGGCTGATCGTATCACTCCTAAAAGAGCTATAGGAATGTCACCATTTTAGGTGTTATATGGAGTTGATGCAGATATTCCCATCTCCTTGAATTTTCAGATTTAAGGCTAGCTAAGATAATTGAAGATGACACTTTCCAAGATTCCATTGAGAAAAGGATTATGTACTTGACAAAGTTGGAAGAAAGCAGATTCAAGGTAGCAGTCGGATCATGGAACATCAAGACAAGGTCAAGAGGATGTTTGAAAAGAAAATCTAAACAATGAGACTTTCAAGTTGAGATCTAGTTTTTCTTTGGGATAAAATAAGAGAACCAAAGGGAATGTATGAAAAAATTGACTCCCTATGTAGGGGTCCTTTCAAAATATGTTAGCCGTGTAGAGAAAATAGATTTTATCTTTCATATCTTGATGGAACTCAACTCTCGCTACCCCACAATAGGAAACATCTCAAGTTGTTTCGCTAGTAATGTAAGATCTTCTTGCATTGTACCATAATTTACTTTTACCGTTGTGTGTTTGCTTTTTGTTGGTGTGTTTTCTTTCATTTTCTTTGCTTTGGTTTTGGTGTTTGTTTCGTTTGTGTCTCTTTATCTTTTTGACTCTGTAGCCCAATGGTTCATGCTTTGGAAATATAAGTTCTCTTCCTTTGCTTCATCAAATAAAGTCCCCAGGAGCCAACTATTATCCCATTTTTAAGTTTATTGAGAAAATGGAGATAACCAATCAAAAATTTCAAAAAAATCCCTTCTAAGTCTTTTTAATCCAAAGTTATCTTTAAAATTGTTCCAAAGAGTCTTTTTATCAGATTTTAGAGTTCCATCAACATTCAACATGCTTCATGTCCTTTGCTTCCTAATTCTAAAAGTCCGAATTGAACTGTGTTAATTAGATTTCAGATCCAATTGCACCAAACATGTGAAATTCAAACCCATGCAAAGTGTCCCATGTTCCCTAAACCCAAAATCCGATTTAAACTACATGCTATTGGGTTTCGAACCCATTTGGCGTAATCTCATCCCATCAAATAGGTGTAACATGCTCTTTGCATTCCAAACCCAACCCTAACTTAAACCATGTGTTGTCGATTGAATTTGAATGCATTGAAAACCTCGCATCCCTAACACATGTGAAATGACTCATGCTTTTTGAATCCAAATTCGACATTATAAGGTCTCTTTCAGTATCAAGTTTTAGGACTTAACCACACGATGAAAATGCAAGCGGTTCCCTGATTCAAAAATCAATGCATTTAATGTCCAATTGATGGATAGGTGAGCAAAAATGTCGACCTATGTGTATTTAATGCTAGGGATTTTATAAATAACAAATTTTCCACGTCATTTTACACCTTGCATTTTCTTACGCTAGGTGAATTTTTCACCTTTTGGTGTGTCTCCAAAACCCAACCCACATTTTTCTTGGTGTTTTTGGATTATTTCTCCAAGGATTGAAGTGTTTTTACCTTGAGGTGAGTAAATTTCCCCTTGGGTCATTTTTTGGGTCATTTTTTGGGTATACTCTTAGTTGCATTTGGCTAAAACAATCCTCCCTCATTTTTCTCCTTGCATTTTCACCTAAGTCAATTAGTTTTTCATATCAATCAAAAGGGTGAATTCTCTTTCACTTTCATGGACTTCAAATTTTGAAGAGTTGGAAACAAAAATCAAGGTTTTGTACCTAAAATGTATAATCGGGTTTTGCACATGCCTTAACAGGTAGTTTACCCGATCAAGTGGTTCAAATCTTTATCAGTAGCTCAAAATCCCAACTTCCAGTGATATATCGTTTTTTTGACCTTACCAAGAAAGACTCAACTTCAGCGGTGTGTTGGGTTTCTTCAAACTCAAAGCATTTCAAACCCGACCAGATGTCGGGTTTTCTTAGGTGTTCAACACGGTCATTTTCTAACTCAATACATCATACTTTCATAGCTTTTGAGTAGGGTCCCAAATCCAAATTTCTTCCAAGGATTTTAGGCACCTTCGTGATAAGTTCCCCATGTTTGAATCAGGAAAGGGAAAGGGTAAGAAGGAAGGACAAAATAAATGAAATATAAATATCAAGGTGTTATGGATCCATCCAAAATTGATTCAACTTTTGATATTAGGGATACTGAGTTGGGACATATGGACATGGACGAGTTTTGGGCCGAGTTTAGAGTTCCTCGACAAACTTCTTGGATGTAATCTCTTTGTGTGAGTGGGTTACCATTAGCAACAACTTTTCCCATATACATTCAAAGGTCCAAATTTATTCTTGCATGCACCAATAATTATGATTCAAACTCAAGATCAATGCAGAATTAGGCGGGAGAAGTAATAATCAAATTAGATGCGGATTATTTTGATGCACTTCTCAAGCTTCCCAATTTCGAGGAATATGTTGGTACAAATATTCAACTAGCTCAACAAGCATGGGATAACGATCTGGAAAATTGTGTTAAGCATGTGAATAAGAAATTCTTGATTAAACCTAAGCCCATGTATCTAGGTTTCTAAAAATTCCTAGGAGTGATTTCAGTTTAGAAATTTGTGATATCATTACGCTCCTCAAGTAGGGTATTTGGGCTTCCGGAAGCTAGAGAATTTCATGGATGGATGTACCAATTCATCACTATCATTAAAAATAATGAGTAGTATCTTGATTGGGAACCTTCATTAGCGATACCATTAATGCTCAAATGAAAATAGTCCTTTCCACAAGAAAGTTTTATATGATGTCCTATGTCACCTATGCTACCACCGGAATTCGGAATTATCCCAGGTTAGATTCAAAAGGTAACAGGTCTAATGATCACATCTACAAGTTCTATCCCTAATTATCTTTACAAGGAAGCTTAGAACATTTCAGAAGAGTTAATGATGCCTTCTTCTATGAGGTTATCTAGTAGATTAGATCCTGATCTTATAAAACAAAGAGTCTCAAATGCTTTGCATAATATGAAGAGTCTTAGATGCTACATGGAATGAAGTATCAAGTGGGGTTGCATCTTCCTACGATTCAAAAAGTTCACATATTTGTGGATTGTCATATTTTTAGAAACACCAATGCATCTTCCAAGATACCGAGTGATAAATTAATTCTTATGGAATTGGTCCGACAACTCTTGGATTTTCACAAGTTTCAATAGAGTAAGCACAAGGTTTCCGTATCATTTCCTATATTAATTGGGAGATATACATGCTCCTCAATAATTAAATCCAAGAGTGTGGTCTATGAGTTGTAAGAGAATCTTAAGAAGACTATGAAGTCAAGGCCAAGATTTTATTTTTGAGGTGTGCTCAAGGCCCATGGAACAATGCAACTTCATGTCCTAGACATCAAGGATATTTGGATTGATCTTAGAGATGAGGTCACTGTCAAAAGGAAAGATAATAACAGGTTGAAATTGGATGAGATAAATATGTTGAATATCACTAATGTTCTTAAGGATGCAATTGAAAATGAGAGTTGTAGAAGCTATGTACAAAAAAAAAAACGGATGGTGATAACGCCAGATCCCAACAATCGAATGGTCGGTCAAGGAATAAGTATCTATACTAGAGATAGAAACCCAAACCCTTGTTTGTATAAAGACATGGTTATATTCATGGGGTATATAGGTAAAGGAATACAATTTCCTAAAGCTACTCTGCCACATTGGCATTAGAGGTGGGAACCTCACATGTGGAAAAGGATAAATGTGTAAGTCCACCTAAAAATTCAAAATTTAAGTTTGTTCAAGTGGAGGAAAGTATCAACCTTTACCATTTTCTCAACCATCTACATCAGTTGTGATTATTTATTGTTCCCTCCATCAATCTTAGAGGAATTTCCAGTAAGCATCAGTGTCCAATCTACTTGTCATTTATTCTACTCTTGTCACTCCTTCCCTTCTCAGATCTACCCAGTCATCTCCAAAGGCTTCCTTCCATTTCTTCTCCTCCTCTTTCTTTCCTCTCCTCATAATTCTTCTCCATTTTTTTCACCACTACTTACATCCACCATGGCCAATGTTTTCTCATCTTTATCCCCTCTCTCGAGTGGAGGGGATTGATTTTAGAGCTACTTCTGGGATCCCATGTCTTCTCCTCCATCCCATTGTATCCATTACCCTTCCTCCATCTCTCTTGATCACCACTTTTCCCACTCCTTCAAATTTCTTTGGAATGATCTCAGTTCCTCTCTTAAAGGAATCTTCTACTTCAGCTCCCTCATGGTTAGTTGGATAGACTCCAAAGAAGAGGAAAGTGATTGTTCGACCCGAGGCATTTGATTTAAGTTCATTGAAGCCAAAACCTAACCGACTATCAAGAAACCCAAGGCTATTTCACGAATCTTAGATGATGCATCGGGTTAAAATTTAGATGTTCTCATGCCCACAAATAAAAAACCAAGGAGTACATAACGACTACAGATTACTAGATCACAAGGATTGATCTTGGAAAGGTTATGGCTGAAGGTTCCCAATAGGATGCTTAGAGTGTTATGGATGTTCTTTGCAAGAAGCTCAAAGAGACTAAGGTCTCAAGGGATGAATTGAAGGAAAAATTTGAACAGTTGATGGAAGTGTTACTCAAACTCTCCAAGCCTTCCTAGATGTAGATAACAACTCCTACGCCTACCCCCATTCATTTTGATTTCTCATTAGTACCCAGAATGGAAAAGTTTAATGAGAAGGGTAGAGATGTTGATGAATGGATTCAATGTCTTCTTATTTAAGTAAAAAATACCTTTAGTGATTTGGTGAATGTTTTTAATTATCTCTGGAGGATGCAAGGAAATATGTTGATAAGTTAAATGATAAACTCCTTGAAGAAATTGGTAATTTATAGTTAAATTTGGAAGCTCTCAACACACTTAAAAAGGTTCATTTAGAAACCTTGGTTAAAGAAGGAGTAGTTCCAAATGTGGATAAGCATTTTGAGTTTTGCAAAGTGATTGAATTTTGAGTTAAAATCCTTAATGAAGCTTGTAGAAAACTAAGGGAATCAAAGGATCAAGTGCTGGATGCTACTAGTGAATTTGATGAAGAATTATCAAAGATCTTCACAAAGGTTCTAGATGATAGCTTGAATATTCTACCCGCAGATGATCTCTACAAATTGTTTCAGAATTGGTTGAAAAGGAATTTTTAGTAGGTGAAAAATTTGATATAGCAGCTATTGACAAGCTAATCATTTTTGAAAGCGGTCTGAGTACCTTGGCCAAATATAACAAAAAATACTAAAGGATTCCAGGGATGGTTAGCCACATGAAACATGCGAGGTCTTGAATCATTACTCCTATGGACCAGATGAAGAAGAAGCTCGGGTGATGATCCTAAAGTTTCAAGAATTCCGTGAGAAGCAAGCAACACATGATGAAGAAAAAGACAAGTCTGAGTGATGAACTTGTCATGTCATTTTTATTTTCCATTTGACATGTATTTTTCAATATTATTTTGACATCCTATAAACTTGGAAGGATTGACTAGGTCTCTGTATGAGAATCAGTCAAATGGACTAATTACTCTTATTTACTATTTTTAGTATGTTGTTGCAACTGTTTCCTATTTTCTCTCCTTCCCTTCTCTATATATATGAGATGTTGTAGCATTCCAAAGGGTTGGAAGTTTTTTATTAAACATAGAGTTTAGATTTGAGAAAGAGAAAGACTGTGTGTTTTCTTTTAATCATTGAAGAATACAAAAGATAATCTATTACAAAATTTGTGTTGTGGAGAATATCTTTGTGGTTTGAATTGTATTTTTCTTAAATCGTTCTTTACTTTAAATGTCTAGTTTATCAACTCTTCTATAAGTTGTTATAATTTAAATCATGTGTGATTATCTTTTGATTTGTGTTTTCTCAAGAAAAAGCACGTTCTTACTCATTCTATTCTTTCTACATTCTGATAACTCACTTCTTTCTTTCTATTCTCTTTCTTTCCATTCCTATTTCTTTCTAATAAGAATATGACTACTGGGATGAGATCCCAACCTTGATGGTTAGAATAGTGTGAATATTGTATATATCTTCTAGTGTGTTTTAGATTAGTAATAAACAGGCGCCTCCTTTTATCTGAGGAGGGACATAGTCCCGTGTACTGTGGTTGAACCTCATATTTTGTCTTCAAAAAATATCCAACCAACTATTTTTGGAAAATCCATTGGGAATATAAATGTAAAAGACTAATCCTATCTTAATATTGGAAAGTTTGTATTTGCCTTTTGTTTTACATTATCATTCCAAGGTCAAACTAGAAAGAAGGGTGTATATTCATGAAGTTGATCCTCTTTTTGTTTTGTCATAACAACACAATTTTAATATTGTACGAAAAGATGATCATCGTGGATGTACCAACAATCCATCGCTTGTATGTAGGAATCATGTTGTCCAAGGTCAAGATACCTCAACAACTTGTAGAGCATTATTTCTAGTTGATACATAGATTCCTACACACCACTTTCAAGGATGGTCGTACAATAACCACCGCAGATCTAGTTCCTTAGGGTCCCGCTATTGGTTCGCTTTCATTAGCTCCACCATTGCATGATTTTCCACATGGGTCTCATAAGAATATTCCTAAATTCAATGGTGATGGAAAACAACACCCAGATGAACATGTAGCTTCATTCTTCATAGCTTGTGGAGTTCTTGGGGTGGCTCATGAAGATGTGTCTATTCGGTTGTTTTTGAAACACTTCGTGGCACTGCAAAGAAAATAGTTTTATCATCTTTTGAATGCATGCATTACAAACTAGACGACTATGAGATCAAGATTTGAGGCAAGATTCAAACCTGCGGAAGACTCACATGCATTGTTAGCTCAGCTCACCCATATGAAGAAGGAATCACATGAGCCTATATGTGATTTTGTGGCTAATTTTAATAAACTAATCCAAAAATTCCCAAATTTGCAGTAGCCTCCTAACTGAAAACCGTAAGTGCTTCTTCATCAATGCCGAACTTCACGAAGTAAGTTTCTTGTTGAGAAGGTCCGCATTCTGATTTAGTCAGCAGATAGGCTATGGCTATTAAAATCAAATATGATCTTATCTTAGCGAGAAAAATCAGAAAGAATCCTATAAATCTAAGAATCAAAGTTCTTCTCAAGGCACCACTGATCCCATGATTTAGAGAATGGATAATGATCTTATAAATTAGAAGAAGAAGATGTCTCAACATGCATCAAATGCTCCTTATAGGGATATCCCTAGGAGGAAATTCAATAATAACAATTGTGCTCCTATGAGCTATAGAATTCATTTACCTCATGTACAACAAAGATTGGCTATCGAGGCACATACTGTTAATGCAATTGTCGAGATAGTTAAAGAGGATGAAGAGTAAGAAAATGAAAACACCAATGATACTTTTGAAGCTTTTGGTTATGCTGATGTTAGTAAGATTTGTTAGACTAGATGTTAGTAAGCTAATCTATATTTTTTTGTTTCTATTTAAAGTTTTCTAACTCGTAATTGTTTATATTTTTCATCTATTCTAGATGGATGGCGAGAAATTATTTACCACGCAAACCTGGATATGTTTTTGATCTCTATGAGGAAGAACAGAGAGGAGTTGTTTGCTGACTGGGAATCCAACACTATTTAGTCAACATACAAATGTGTTTTCTCTAGTGTGGAATGCAATAGAGGAGCTAGGTCGACTAAGGAAAGACATCGTTATTGATGAGGATAGAGAGAGGTGCAAATGAAAGTGCACACCCAACGTAGCTACCACCACTAGTTGTTCACCTAGGAAGATGCATGGATAGTCTCATGGTCATTCTCGCAGGTCCACACATGGAGGTTCTCATGCGGCACCAAGCCGATCTCATCACAAGAGTCACAACAGAGCCCTCAATGTGCCACTCCCGCCCCATCTCGGGGATCAAAGAGGTAGGGATAGGCCTAGAGCCTTTATCATTTTGAGATAGTTTTTGATACATATATCAATTTTTTTAATATTTTGAGATCTTAGAGAACATTTTTAACCAAAATTACTCTACGGTGTGACGACATTGTACACGAGAAACATGATATTATACATACATAGATACATACATAGAAATACATATACATATACACACACACAAACACACACACACGTATATATATATATATATATATATATATAGAGACATATATACAAACATAATTTTGCTTCAACATTCCTTGTAAGAGTTGACTTTTTATGATTCATTTCATCTGTGTACTCTAAGATGGTTTGGAATTTCTGATGTGTTATGTTTTAGAATGTATGTCATGGATGATGATGCAATGTGGTAAACAAAATTATTTTCTCTTTCTTATGGCTATGCATATGACAACAAATTGTAACTTAGATACTTTGTTTTTCAAGTAATATTTAGCAATTCAATTTCATTAGAAAAATGTGTTGAATGTGGTATGATGAAAAGATGAACTCACTCCATTCTTAACCCCACATAACTAGTAAGATGCGAGGGCTCCTCACCAAGAGTCAAGAAGGATGTGAGCTATATAACTTGAATAATGTGAATGTGAATGATGATTAAGAGATAAAACTTTGACAACGATCGAAATAAAAATTTCAACTCAACCCTAACCAAGATCAACTAACCATTTCGAATAAATTTTTCTTGCAAGTTTGTCTAGAATTAGATTCATGGATGGCTTATTGATTGAAAAATCTGGTTTTGAGGAAAAATTATCTCTTAACATACACATCTAGTTTATTTTCATAGGAAATTTCAAGAAGCAATTTTATTTGTTCATTTATTTACAACTTGCGATTTATTATTGCATGACCCATACATCTTGCTCCATGGTACTAGTGAGAAGCATGAGCTCATCACCGAGGACAAAAAAACAAGTAAGGGCACTTCCTTCCTTTCCCATCCTCATGTTACCCGTAAGAAACATGGGCTCATCACCAAAGATTGGTAGGGCCGAGAAATGTATTTTTATTTGATAAAGAAAGATTTTTGTGTTTATGGTTTATTTATCATCTTCTTTTTGTTTTTGAATTGACTTTAAATTGTGCCTTTGGGAGGAAACATCTCGCCCTAGCCTCAACCCCACAAGACCATTAGGATGTGAGGGCTTAACATCGAAGGTTGATATAGGTAAACAAATGCTCCAAGTGAAATGTTTAGAATGTTTCTATCATTGAGAGAGATTTTTAGGGAAATATTTGTCATCAAGAAGCTTCTAGAGAAACTATAGGCAAGAAACACTTGAATTGGAAGAAATCATGAAGAGAACTAAGTATACAAGTCCTTGTAGAATCATGTCAAGATTTTGTCTCATGAACTGAAATGATGAGATAGATAGATTAGTTTGAAGAAGTGAAATGAATATTGAAGAGATATGATTCGATATATTTTCTAATTTTTGAAAGCTTTAAAGTTACTTGAAAAGTAAGTTTCCAGTTTACAATTTTCATAAGATGATAATGCAAATGACGAGGCAATACGAATGCAATAATGTAAAATGTGGAAATGCAAGTGATCATGTGTAAAATCGTTTAAGGTGAAGTGAGTTGACAAACTCGCCAAACTCCTCACCCTCTAAAGTACATAGACGATACACACCATTCTTATAGTCTTCCATTACTTGGTATGGGCCTAACCATTTTGGTCTAAAATTTCTTCCTTCACCGACCCTTTTGTCAATTTGACTGCCTAACCTCAATACAAGGTATCCTACCCGGATTTCTCATTCAAAAAATTTCTTGTTATATTGACGAAACATCCTGTCAACATAGACGCGATGATGTTGTTTGGATCTAATTCATATTTCATCCAAGACTTCTAAATTATCCAAACACATTTCCTGGTATGCATCTTCATTAATAATTCCTTATAGAGACACACAAAGACTAGGTAATTTCACATTAAGCAATAAGAACACTTCAACACAAAAACTAGAGAAAAAGGGGTTGACCTCGTAGGTGTTTGTACTAAGGTTCTATAAGCCCAAAGGCCTATAAACAACTTTAAATGCCAATATTTCTTATTCTCCTTAACTGTATTAAGGCATTAATAAGATTAAGGAGGATGGACTTCAAAGTCTTATTCGTAGCCTCATCCTATCCATTGGCCTGAGGGTAGTATAAAGAGGTCAGTGTGATGAGATATCTTAAAATGCACACATAACTCACACACCTATCCATTATTTAATGGGGTTCCATTATCTAAGATGATGACCTATAGGACACCGTACCAAAAGATGATTTTGTTTAGAATGAATTTGGCAATAACCGATCCGAGTACAAAGTGGTTAAAGGAATGACCTCAACCCACTTTGTGAAATACTCTGTGGTTGTAATAATGAAGTTGTGGCCATCTGAATATGAGGGAGAGAATTTCCTATTAGATCAAGCCCCTAAGTAGAGAAGGGCCAGGTGTAATAATTGGTCAGAGATCCCGTGTCAAAATATGTATGGCATGTGAAAAATCTTGACATTTTTAGCACTTACGAACGTATTCCACAACATCATGCTCCAATGTGGGCCAAAAGTGTCCTGCTCAATGAATCTTACGAACGGTCGAATTCCCTCTAAAGTGACCACCACAGACTCCATTGTGGGATTCAAAGAGAAATTTTTCCACTTCTTGTTCATCAACACATCTTAACAACATGCCATCAAAATATTTGCGATAAAACACTTCCTATACAATTACATAATTTATGGCTATGATAAACAATCATCATCTCTGTTGTGAATCAGTATGCTTCGGGATATGTTTGATCTATTATGTGATTCATGATGTCCGTATACCACAAACAAGAGGCAATGAAAAGTATTTCCCGATAAGAACTTTACATATAATAAATCAATAAATTGTAGAAGACAACACAACACAAGATATATGGGTGGGCCAAGATGCCCAAATAATCATTAAGGAAGGAGCAACTCCACAATCTCCCAAGATGGTAATCCACTTTGAGGGGGCATCTCCAATATACCACTACCAAATAGAAGACTCAACTCATACCTCCATGACATTGATATTCACATCCCTTATATAGACATACATTACTCTTAATAGATGGGTAACACCTAATCCCAATGTAGGCCGACTCATTACCCAATATAACTAATTCCTATGTGACCCCATATAACTAACTAACTAAGGGGATGTGTGCCACATGTCGACATCTCCATCAACCCATATACATTATAATATCATATCCCAAGGTACATAGCATTTCCTCCCTCTTTGACATGTTTCGTCCCCAAAACATAAGAAGAAGCCATATAATGAGTGTGCTTTAAATTATTGCACACTTGTCACCATGCTCGATCATCCAACCACCCATATGAGATCTTAGTGGGTGATGCTTCTCCAAACCTGGTTCCATATTCCCTTACACTCCTTTGATTCCATCCTTTTACATATGTGTTCCTCCTCAAGCATCCATGCATATCCATAATAATTATTCATGTGATTCCATGTCATATAATTATTGCTCCATTGATTCTGTATAGCCATGATTATTGCTCCTCCAATTCCTTGTATATCTATATAGATTGCTGCCCTCATGTGTCCTAGCATGACCCCATGATTTTTTCCTCTCATGATGATGAGGGTGTCTATATGGTGCAACCTTGGTATCCTCAACCTTATCACCTTTTTCCTCAACATTATTTTCCTCTTCCACCTTGTTTGTAATTTCTTTTATCTCTTGAGTAGATGAATTATTTTTTTCTTTTTCATCTTTTTCTGCAGCCTCTCCTTCTGAATAATCCTTATTCCCTTCTTCATCATCTTCAAATTCCTCTTCATGATCCTCATTTATATTAATTTTTTTCCTGCTAAGTGTGATATCTTGCAATGTAATTTTCTTTCACTTGTACCACAATTTCATGAATTTATTTTACACATTAAGATTAATTGTTCCCAATGTCTCTAACCAAGGATATCTAAGAACAATATCCATACCATCCATATCTAAAACATGCAAATATGATGATAAAACATATTTATCCATCGAGAGCTTTAAATATTCAAAAACTTGAATATTCTTAGCATCCACTTGAGCTTCCTTAATATGATTTGTTTGCACATGTAGATTTTGAGCTACATCCATATTGATGAAGTTATATTTACTACTAGGGTTTATGGAAACATTTACCTTTTTCCTTTGAATAAACCATTCAAACTGAAATATTGAATCTTCCTTCTTTAGAAACGCATTATCATGTGTAATGGCTTTCGTCATCGTCATCATCATCATCATCATCATCATCTTCTTCTTCTTCTTCTTCTTCTTCTTCTTCTACTTCTGCTTCTTCTTCTTCTTCTTCTTTAACAAAATTATGTTTCTTTTTTGTTTCCCATCTAGCTAAGAAAATATCTTCCATTTCCTCCTAATCCCAATCCAATAGATCTATATCCAAATAAGAATACCAATGTCGTGCTTTCCCACCAAGATGAAGATAAAAACTAACCCATACTAAACATTTTTCAAAATACATTTGTTTAAATTGTATCCACCATTTTTTTGCATCAATTTCCCCATTGCCATAGAAAATTGGTATATCCATGATGCACAAAAATTAGGGTTTCACAAACTTACTCCTTTGACCAATATTTGACCTGATGATTTTGTCTATAATTCAGTCTCCAATATGAAACCACAAAGAAGTAACCCCTGCTAAAATTGTGAGAGATTTCCGAATATGTAAAAAAATCAAATAAATATGGAAAATTGCAACATGTAGGCCGATATTATGTAAAACCTAAAAATTGCAATATCTTATTCAAAACGGATCAAAAATTCTGAAATTTTAACCACGGTGTCTTGAGGATTATTCTCAATGTAGGTAGAAATTTAGAAAATTAATTACAAAAATGCGGCCTATGAAGCAAATTTAGGGTAAACTATAAAAATGCAATAACTTCCACAAAACACATTGAAAATTTATGAAATTTTTATTGTAGCTCTCTGAAACCCTTTTCAAAACTATGGTAAATTTTTTAAGAAAAAATTCACAGCCAATTTCAAAATTTAGATCAATCTCTATAATTAGGGTTTGGATCGAATTTATGCAGAAATCGATGCTCTGATACACCTTGATAATAACTTTGCATATAATAAATCAATAAATTACATAATATAACACACCAGAAGATATATGGGTGGGAAAATACACCCAAATAATCAATATATGAAGATTAATACCCTTAAGGTAGGGTAACACCATACAATACTCCTTAAGGAAGGAGTAACTCTACAATCTCCCAAGATGGGAATCCACTTCGAGGGGGGCACCTCTAATATACCACTACCAAATAAAAGAATCAACTAAAACCTCCATGAAATTTATATTCACATCCCTTATATAGACATGCATGACTCTTAATATATGGGTAACACCTAATCCCAATGTAGGCCGACTCATTACCAAATATAACTAATTCCTATGTGACCCCATATAACTAACTAAGGGGATGTGTGCCATATGTTGGCATCTCCATCAACCCATATACATTATAATATCATATCCCAAGGTACATATGGAATTAGGTTTTACCCATCTATTAAGAAAAATGTGTGTCTATATAAGGGATGTGAATATCAATGTCATGGAGGTATGAGTTGAGTCTTCTATTTGGTAGTGGTATATCGGAGGTGCCCTTCACTGATTGGATTCCCATATTGGGATATTGTGGAGTTACTCCTTCCTTAAGGATCATTATATGGTGTTGTCCTACCTTAAGGATATCATTCTTAATATATTTCATATTTGGCCATCTTGGCCCACCCATATATCTTGTGTTGTGTTATCTTCAGAATTTATTGATTTATTATATGATAAGATATTTGCTTATAATAAATGAATAATTTGTAGAATATAACACACCACAAGATACATGGGTGGTCCAAGATGCCCAAATATGAAATATATTCATAATAATACCCTTAAGGTAGGGCAACACCATATAATAATCCTTAAGAAGTAACTCCACAATATCCCAATATGGGAATCCACTTCAAGGGGGACACCTCCAATATACCTCTATTAAGTAGAAGAATTGACTCATACCTCCATGAAATCCTCATAATGATACTCACATCCTTTAAATAGGATGGGTAACATCTAATCCCAATGTATGCCAAATCATTACCCAATATAACTAACCCCTATGTGAACCCATATAACTAACTAAAGGGATGTGTGCCACATGTTGACATCTCCATCAACCCATATACATTATAATATCATATCTTATCATATAATAAATCAATAAATTGCAGAAGATAACACAACACAAGATATATGGGTGGGCCAAGATGCCCAAATATGCAATATATTCAGAATAATACACTTAAGGTAGGACAACACCATACAATGCTCCTTAAAGAAGGAGTAACGACATAATATCCCAATATGGGAATCCACTCCAAGGGGACACCTCCAATATACCTCTACTAAGTAGAAGACCTGACTCATACCTCCATGACATCCTCATAATGATACTTACATCCTTTAAATAGGATGGGTAACACCTAATCCTAATTTAGGACGACTCGTTACCCAATATAACTAATTCCTATGTGAACCCATATAGCTAACTAAAGGGATGTGTGCCACATGTCGACAAATCCATCAACCCATATACATTATAATATCATATCTTATCATATAATAAATCAATAAATTGTAGAAGATAACACAACACAAGACATATGGGTGGGCCAAGATGCCCAAATATGTAATATATTCATAATAATGCCATTAAGGTAGGACAACACAATACAATGCTCCTTAAGGAAGGAGTAACTCCAAAATATCCCAATATGGGAATCCACTTCAAGGGGGACACCTCCAATATACCTCTACTAAGTAGAAGACTCAACTCATACCTCTATGACATCCTCATAATGATACTCACATCCTTTAAATAGGATGGGTGACACCTAATCCTAATGTAGGCCAACTTGTTACCTAATATAACTAATTCCTATGTGAACCCATATAACTCGACTAAAGGGATGTGTGCCACATGTCGACATCTCCATCAACCCATATGCATTATAATATCATATCCCATGTGAACCCATACATATAAATAAGGGCATGTGTGCCACATGTTGGCATCTCCATCAACCCATATACATTATAATATCATATCCCAAGGTACATAACATTTCCTCCATATAAAACACACATTCGTTGGTGAAATCTAGATCAACTATCTGTCCACAATCTATAGGGTTATCCACAAACCAACCTATGATAATGTTTCCCTTGACATAATTTTGACTGATGAAGGTGAGTTCGAATTCACCCATTAACATGATGAATCTACCATCCTTCTTGAATAATGTTGATTGAGTAATAAACATCCTCAACTCGCTCTAATTTAACAATTACCCGTGCTTCTTGGTTAAACATATAATACCTTATTCTCTTAGTTGAAAAAACACTATCCAAAAACTCTTTCTCCACTTGAGTATACCTTGTTTCATAATCAAGGAGACTCCAGCTAATGAAGTAGATGGACCATTCACAACCATCATCATCCTCTTGTGCCAACATGTACGATGTCGAGACATCAGTGGCTTGATAATATAATACTAGAGGACGATCAACCTTGGGTGGCATGAGCATAGGCAGAGATGTGAGAAAATACTTCAAAAACTCAAACATGTTGTGACATTCATTGATCCATTCCTTAGAACAATCCTTCTTTAACAAGTCATTAATATGGTGAATGTCATATGTCAAATCGGGACAAATCTATGAATTTCCCCAAGATTGCCTAAGAAGTATCTAATGTTTGACTCATCCTGTCGGTGGGGTCATCTCCAAGATTGATTGAATATTCACAGGATCTATGGCAATGCCTTGAGATGAAATTATATAGCCCAACAACTTACCACTCGTAACTCTGAAAACACACTTTTCTAGATTTAGGGTTACACCATATTCAAAGTTGGGCACAAGAGAATAATATGAAGAACTTCGGGATGGTCACCCCATTTCTTATATTTTTCTAGGAGGTCATCAACATATGTCTCCACAATATTATGAATGAGATCATGGAAGATATACACCATTTCCCGTTGACAAGTGGCTCCAGTATTCTTCATATTGAATGGCATAACAACATAACAAAATTTTCCCCAAGGAAAAGTGAAGGTAGTCTTGGTCTAATATTCCTCGGAGATCCTTATTTGGTTATATCCAAAAAATCCATCCATGAGGGAAAATAATCATACCCAGTTGTTAGATCAATGATGATGTCAATAGAAGGCAATGGGAAGTCATCCTTAGGGTAAGCTTTGTAGATGTCCGTAAAGTCAATGCAAATCTAAATCTTCCCATTATTTTTAAGGATAAGGACGATGTTAGAAAGCCATATAGAGTAGTTTACTTTCTTGATAAACCCTACTGAAGAAGTTTCATTACCTCTTCTTTAACCATTAAAGTAACTTTGGGCTTCATTGGTCTATATTTTTGTTTCACAAGCTTCACATCCAGCTTAGTGACTAAGTTGTGGACTACTACATTGGGAGAAACACCCATAATTTATTTATAACTGAAATTGAAGGCCTTAGAGTGTTCTTTGAGCACTTTGGTATGTGCTTCCACTTCCTTCTCGCAATAATGAAGAACCAAGTTTCAATATTCTAGGCTCTTCCTTCATTCCGATGTTAATATCTATGGTGCCTTCAATCAAGGAAGTGTTACCTTCTTCAAATTTAGGAGGGGCTAGAGGAAACTACAGTTCTTATTCCTCTACTTCATAGATCTCAAAGATTTCCGATGAGGAAGGGATCATAGTTTTATCTCCAAAATATGAAGAAGGATAAGGAGTAAGGGAAAATACTTTCTTATGATGCGCAGGATGAAGGTCAAAATACAAATGGAGGTATCCTAAGATATCCTCACCATTCTCCATAAAATATAACATAACATGGTCATTCTCAGTCTCTACATATGCCAACATTTCATTGTTAAGAATCTTATGGAATAAGGGTCTGGCTCAGATTGAAACAATGAACTCTGTTCCCTTTAAACCCTCGTTTGGACAAAACTGGGAAGAAGAATTAGCCATAGAATTAGTGAGTTGATTTTTTTCTCGAGGAATAGATTCAATAGAAATAAAATCAAAATATTTATAGAGTTCATGCACAACGGAATTGTAAATTTGGAGGTTCTTAGCTCTAGTCTCGTAAACTTCTGAGACCTAGTTTGCAATGAGTTACAAGTCGCTAAGGACTTTCACATTTTACACACCCATCCTATTGCTTATAATAAGGACAAGAAGTATAGATTCATAATCCACTTTGTTATTCGTACACTTAAATTTAAAAATGAAGGAAAAGGGCATAATTCTTCCCTCCAGAGAAGTAAGAATCAGCCCTACCCTTGCACTAAATTGGCACTTCACTCCATCATAGTTAAGGATCCAATAGTTATCATGGAAGATATATGTTTTATTATTCTTTGAACTCTCTTCATGAACTTATGATACCTCAACCATGCACACCTCTCCAAAAAAATCTGGCCGGGAGAGAGGCTATCCCAAGAGAATGAATTATGCCCAAATAATTGAAAGGGAGAATAATCGGTAGATCATTCTCTAAGAGCTTCACAATTTCTATTGTAGTTTTTGTTGAAACAATATCTACTATAGTGGATTTATTTTCATTAACATCCACCCCTTCAATTAATTTAGGTGGTTCTAGCTCTATTGTTAGAACAAGGTTAGTCATGGGAACATCCCCCTGAAGGGAGGGGCTTGTTTAACTGGTTTATTGGGAGCTCGAACTCAATGAACCAAAAGCTTCTTTTTAAGGTTAGCCAAGTATATTTCAAAAGTTTTGGATCATCTTGAGCCCCTAATACCTTTCTTAGATGAAGGAATCGACTTCCCGGTATAAGGTAGAGGGAATGGCCTTCATTATTTGAATCCAAGGTCAACCAAGGATCATATTATAGTTGGTTTCACTGTCTATAATATAAAATTTGGTCAAAATAGTCTTGGGTTGAAGAGTGACCTAGAGAACTATAGTTTTGATGGATGTAGCCTTAAGGCTATCATAGCCTCTCAGTGTGTTTATAGTTGAAGAAAAAATTGATCCCCCATAACCTAAATTTTGTAAGAATGAAAAGGGGACAATGTTTACCACAACCCCATTATCAATTATATCTCTCTAGACATAATTATTATAGATCCATGCTTGTAAATACAAAGCAAGATCACCTCTCCAAGCTAACTCTATGTTAGTGGGAATTTTACTAATATAAAAAAGAAACCCGACATCTCTTTCATGCTGGCCTGGAGGATGTACATCAAAGTCTATATGGTTTATTTGGGCTTCTTGAGGATGTGTCACGTGAACTAAGTTACCAAGACCTAATGCTTCTAGTAAAGCATATCTGTGTGCTGGTGAGTTCTTCAACAAATCCAAGAAGTATTTATGAGAAAATGTCTTAGTTAGGTCTATAATTAAATCATAAGACCCTACCGGGTTTAGGGATTACTAGTGTGTCATCTTGCAATAAAGGGTAGATAGGGAGAGGTTCTGACGTGTACTTGTGAGTGTGGGTAGTGACGTTGATTTACAGTTTGGTTTCCAACTCAATTAGGCCTACAATATTAGTCTTGTTTCATTGGTACAAGGGAGGAAAAACCCGTGGGTTAGTAGACATAAAAGCTTCATGATCATTTTTCCCTATGGGAGTCCCCTTGTTTGTGCCGTGAGGATTAAGTTTTTCATTTTTAGGACACTTTGGGAAAGGGTATCTATAGATCCCAAGGGTAGCTCTTTGTGGAGTAACATGTCCCATATAGGTATTTTACGTAGACGCCATTGGGTTAGCCAAAAAATCTCAATGAAGAGATATCTTTGGTCCTCTGGAAGATGTTTTATGAAATTTTTATAGTCCCTGCAATTCTGGGCATTATGACCTATAACTCTATGGAAACCACAATACAAGTTAAGATCATAATCTCAAGGTCTTTGGTTTTGATTTTGTTGTGGTCCATAATTCCTATTGTTGTTATGATTCTGGTTATTGTAGTTATAGTTCAAAGGCCTTCGATCCTGGTTCTAATATTGGTTTATGAAATGGTTTAGGTAAGGGCTCTAGCCTTGAGTTTGAACCTCTTTCGGGGGTTGAATGAATTCAAACATGTTAATGGAAGGAGTAAGGTTGTTACTCCTTTGATTGTTTGTATTGGCGTTGTTATTGTTTGCATTATTCGTGTTCACAACATTTTGTTTCTTAGTTTGATCGAAACACCATCCGTTATAACACCTCGGTTCCGGTTTGGAACTTTGGGTCCTTGATTGTTGTTAGAACTATTTTGATAATTAGGGTTATTTTGAGCAAGAGTGACCAACTTCCCATTTGAACCATAGGTATTATGCCCACTTTCTATCGCCGCTTGGTTGATATGAAGGGATCCCTCTAAGACTTCTTCATAACTCCTAAGAGGAAAATTTTGTACTTCCTCCTTGGTTTCCTGGTTAAGAGAATGAAGAAAAAAATCACAAAGCTTTGTCTGGTCCATGTTGGGAGCATTAACGAGAAGAATAGAGGACCTGTCACCACCTCTGAATGAAGTGGGCAATAAAATCATTATGATCTTGTTTGATATGCAGGAATTCTCTAATCCCTATTCTCAATAGTTTTTTCATATTGAAATCCTTAATGAACTCAAACATGAGTTGCTTGAAGGAATGGATAGAGGCTTCCAAGATTCTATAGTACCAATCAAGAGCAATCCCCTCAAGAGTCTTAGGAAATATTTTTGCAATGACTACATCCTAAGGGAGTATTTATCTTATGGCTATGATATATGCCTTTATATGGAATATGAATATCCCCCCTTAAACTTGGGGAGATCCAAAGAATGGCTGCAAAAGCATGACACCTTGTATAGTGAAATCTAGAGGTTATTTTAAGTACTTAGAGTATGTTCCCACTACATATGATTCAACCATTAATGATCCTTGAAGGGGAAGTGGAGGTGGAACTAGGGTTTGACACAAGTGCAACATGGGAATTAGACAGGCATAAGGAACTCCTCATGGTTGCACGTAAGGACCAAGGAAAGATTAGATATCAACATGAGGGGATTTGGAATATAGGTGCACATAGGGAGGAATTGCACTATGGTACATGCTTGTAGGTGCAAAACCATGAAATGTTGCATTTCTTGAAGGATAAGAATTTGAGAACACACTTCCAATTGAACCTTGTGTTGGATACATGTATGAAGAATGAGGAATCGTCCCTAGTGTGCCCGAACCTATAATAAGGTCTCTTGGGTTATGAGCACCCAAGTAGGTCTGAGATGGTGGTTTTTTATAGGCATTTGTGGAAGGTATGTAGCCTTACTTTTACATGTAATGGGAAGTATTGTTTGAACCCAAAATCGTGTAGGCTGTGGGGCTTGGGAAACCTCTAATTCTTTTATACTACCCATTAATGACGAGATCAAATCACCGAGTGAAGGTGGTGTGTTTGGTTTAGGCGCATGCATGGAATTGTTGGGTTGCAAAGGTACATGATACCCTACTATAAATTGGTATTTTTTAGACCACCCCTCTTTAGTTATGTTTATTATCTTAGGAGGAGGGGTAGCATTATTCGGAAGAAGAGAATCAATATATCCTTGCATCCTATCCAAGGACTCTTCAATAGCATTAATGCGATCATCGCTTTAGGTGATTCATTCTATAAGTTCATCATTTGATGATAGATATGAAGAGAAGGAATCATATTGCATGCTAATTTGAGGTATGGATAGGACCCATGTATAAAACCCTTGTTCTCCCGTGAATATCATGTTGTTGGAGTTGGAGAACTCCGGTTGCGTGATATGGTTGGGTTGATCTATCTCCTCAATTAAAACCATTGAATTAGTGTTAAACCATTAAGGATGGTGTGTATGAGGAGATATCAGATTTTGAGAGTAATTATCAGCTCACCCTAACAAAGAGGGTGATTGTTACATACCCATTTGGTTGTAATAGGATTCGAGACCCAATATGGGCCTGCCGTTTTCCGACTCGAGAATATTCGGGGTATATAAACACTTGTAGAATAATGGGAGAGGAGAAATATGGATGAAATAAAATAAAGATAGAGGAAATGAAAATTAAATAGTCCTTCATTTGGGTTCACCATTTTTTAAGCTCGAGAATCAATACGTGACTTCTAGATGCACGCGACCTCCCGAGGTTGTGCCGAGACAAAATTTGGAATGGAAGTAGGATGTGTAAATATAATGCAAATGGAATATGTGGAAGTGACGATAAGAAATGAGGGAATATTAATGTTATCAATTTGGAAAAACATGTATTTGTTCATTGAGGGCAATAAACGCATGTCTCACTTGTTCAGGGGTAATTCTACGATCAAGTATGATTATCGTATGCAAGTCACGGTCAATATCAGTAGAACCAAATAAGACCCTACTTGGTTGTGGAACATGGGGGAATCGTCCTTCGTCATCTACAAATTCCTCTCTGAAGAGGGTCATGAATAAATGATGAGTAATGAAAGAAGGACAAGTCTAGTCTCTACTAGGATAGTTTTCCCAGAGCTCCTCAAGTAGTGTCTACCTAATCGTTCAAAGAAATCAGCTATATAATTATGGTAGGTGGGAATGGGGTGGTCTGAAAGATAAGTTTTCAAATTCTTTGGTTAATATCAATCAACCGTGTGTCAATGTTCGGTTGTGACATGGTTGGGCCATAAACTCTTTTTCTTCATTGATGTGAACCCTAAATGGTCATGTGGGCACAAAACAAACAACTAGAGAAATAAACAAAACATACAAAGAAACCAAAGGGGGCTAAGGTTATGGTCAAGTAACCTAGGCCGCTATGGAAACATGGGGGTTGTTTTCCATTCTAATCTAATTAATATAGATTCCTATTTTAAATCAACAATGCTAACAAATCTAAATTAAACAAAATTTGATTATTTTCCTTTTAATTTAATTAAATTTGGGTGCAACTAATTAATTTAAATAAATTAAAAACAAATTAATCTACTTGTTTTTGGTATGTTTAATGAAGATTTGGATGCAAATAAATAAACAAAGATAAACTACTTCTAAACTATGTTTTTGGATTTTTTGGTTTATTAGAAATAAATAAACAAAAGCTACATACAAGAAGAAATTTCTTCTAATTAAATAAGACTACTTCTATGCTAAAATAAAATAAAACAAACAGGAATAGTCGGATGTGGCTATTCCTCTGTTGTAGATTAATGAATATAATATAATTTAAACAAAGGTTCTTTCCAATTTGTAACTATGGATTATTTATTTCTTCTAATGCCTCACCTTAGAGTCATGGGAAGAAATGAAGCTTCTTAGAAGCAATTTCTTTCCCTGAAACTTCCCGGTAAAACACTAAAATTCCACATAAGATTTTAATGTGAAGAAATACAACAAGATGCACAGACACATAAGATTTCTCAAGCTTATTTCCCTTGCAGATCCACATGGATAAGTGGGTAGGAAACTCTTAATGACATATTTATTTGTGTGAGTATTTAAGTCTAACTAATGAATGAAAAGAAAGTTACACGTTCTTTAACTAGAGAAATGAAGAAGTATGTGCACAAGAACTTCCTCCAAATCCTTTCCCGACAAATCCACATGGATAAGATGAGAAGGAATTATCAATGAAAGCTACTTACACCGAATAATTGTTAATTCTACCTTCTAAAAATAAGCTATTGATTTGATAAAGAAATATAAGTTCTACAAATAAAATAAAGCTTTAAAGAATTTAATTACACCCCCAACTTGGAAATGTAGAACTATGACAATATCCAGAGGTGGTTGTGATTTTATTTATCCCTTCACTCATTCCAATGATTAATCCAAATGGTCTAGGGAGCTATGCTAGTTGGTATGTAGAAGGACCGTAACTAGCTACTTGCAGTAGTTTGGTAGCAATGCGCAAGGAAGTAATAAGGCAAAGCTCTGAGTTATTTATGTGCTTCTTAGTAATATTTCATCGAGTAATGATATGATCAAATTCAATGGACTCTAACCAATGGTTAGGGAAAAATCTTGGTTTTAATATAAAGTTGGCATGGAAATGGTCTAATATACTTGTGTTGGGTTTTAAAATGGTACTTTTAACAAAACCACATTCAAGGGACAACAAGTCCCTCCTCTTTATGGGAGAGGTTCCCTTATTGAAAGCAAGCAACAAATCTTATATACAAATGTACAACTTTCATCTTAAGGTTGGACCTCTGACATCTTGAAATGCTTTTATACCAAAATAGATTATCAATACAAATGAATGGAAGAAATGAAGAAAGGAAAGAACATAATATAACAAGTAATTTGGAAATATATATAGCAAAGTATAACCCTATACATACTTGAGAAATATTGATACGAACATAATCATTCACATTCACAAAGATAAGATATCATTCCACGCATACACGAGTTCTAGAAATCATATCAATAAGAACAAAAGTTTCTTATCACGAAGATAAATGATCCACAAATTTTAGGCAAACAAGAAGGGACAATAGAGGAAGATAGAGAAAAGGGGAAAATCCTTTTGTATTGATTCACTTTTCAACTATAATTACACTTCAAAAGTATCGAGTCTAACCTTTGAAATGAGCCAAGCTCTTAAATTTATAAATGAAGAGAAAAGAGGAGAAGAAGAGAAGGATGAAAATATGATTTGGAAGATCAACCACCCACTATCAATGCCCCCAGCAAATCCACCTATAATCACAAATCTGGTTCTGCATGTCTTTGGCGTCTTTGAAGAAGGATGGAAGATTAGATCAAATCTGATCTAGTTGAAGTAATCTGATCACATATTAATGGCATGAAATATGTTTTCCATATTTTCACCCAAATCAAGATATCCATTTGGTTCTCCATGTCTGTTTGGTGTGTTGGAGAAGGAAGGATGAAGATAGGATCAAATCTGATCTGTTTGAAGTGATCAGATCATGTATTAATGGTGTGAAATATGTTTTCCAGATTTATAACCATAAAATCCTGCTGAAAATAATATTTCATGATTCATGGTGTAGAGGAGACCAAGACCTTTCTAACAAGTATAAACTTTTTCAAATTCCGGGCACTGGAGCGAAAGTTATGCTCATTTGAATATTTGAATCGAATCCGTACAAAATGGCAAAAATGCAATTTTGGCAAAATGGATCCACTGGCCCGAAATTGAAATTGCACCTTTTGTAAAAAAATACAAAAGTTCAAAAGTTCCTTGTAGCCCGCAGCCCAGCCCGCAATTCACATTTGATATAGGTCCGACAGTGGCTTTACTCGAGTGGTAACGAGAGTCACGGTGACTTTATAATTTTACTTCTTTTGGAAATAAGGCTCAAAATCTCAAAGTGTCCCAACAATTGCCTCTCCGCTTTAAATTTTGATGTAGGCTCAACATTTGACTTTATCCCTTAGCGTGAGTGGGGCTACAGTTCATTTTGTAACTTTACTCCTTTTGACAATAAAGCCAAAATTCCTAAAAGGCTCTAATGACCCACCTTCCCGCTTCTAACTTAAAAACAACCACGTGTCCTTTTGCGGGCCATAAACATTTTGTATTTTTGTGTTTTGACTAAGTCCCTCTATTTGGCGAAGGCTTTATGTCTAACCCGGGACACGTGGAGGCTTCCCGCTCATTTGGAGACTTTGTTTGGACCTAACCTTGAGGTACGCCGATTGGACACGTGGAGAGTTGGCACACGTTTGGGACCTGCTTTTGGATTCACCCCCTGAAAGAGCACCAAAGGGACACATAGAAATTTCTGCTAGTTCTCCTTTCCTTAGTTGATTCAATGGCTAGTTCTGCCCCTTTTGACTTCTGTTGGACCTTAGACACATGGAGAGTTGGCACTTGTTTGGGAAACCACCTTTGGCTTTAACCCTTGAAGGTGTGCGGATGAGACATGTGGCACCATCTTCTGGCCTTATTATACTTAGTCAATTAAATGGCTGACTCTGTCCCTTTTTTAGACTTGGGAAACGTGGAGGGATGGTGCTTGTTTAATTCTCAGCCTTGGGTTTTACCTCTGAAGTTGTGCTGATGAGACATGTGGAAGCTTCCATCGGTCTTTTTATACTTAACCGATTTGGGCCCACTCCTCTTTCTCCATTTTTGGTCGGGTCCCTTTTGCTTATTTAGGAGTGACTATGTTGGGTTCTGGACACGTGGAAGCTTTGCACTTGTTTGGGGACTCACTTTGTATTTCACCTCTAAAGTTATGCCGAGCTGACACGTGGTTCTTTCCACTGGCCTTAGACCTTTTAACAACTGATTCAACTTTTGAGGCTCTGACCATGTGGAGGGCTAGTGCTCATTTGGGGTCTATCCCTTGGGTCTCACTTCGAAGTACACCAATGAGGCACGTGGAGGCTTCCGCCAACCCTCTTATACTTAATCGATTAAACAGTACCAATTTGTCCCTTTTTTAGACCTAGGATACATGGAAAGTCGGTGCTTATTTAGGGGACTGCATTTGGCTTCAACCTTGAAGTTATGCCAAAGAGACACGTGGAGGCTCTCGTCGGTTCTTTTATACTTAGTTGATTCGGGCTCTACCCCATTTGACTTCATTGGACCCTAGACATGTGGAGGGGTGACACTCATTTGGGGTTTGTCCCTTAGGGGTCACTTTTGAAGTTGTGCTATTGGGACGCGTGGAGGCTTCGCTGTCTCTTCATACTTAGCCGATTCAACGGTGACTTTGTCTTTTTAAATTCTCCACGTGGAGGACCATGCATGTTTGGGGTCCAGTACTTTTGTGCACCATATTAAAAGTGAGCTAAAGAGACACATGACACCTTCTGCGGTCCTTCTATACTTAGCTGATTCGGGCATCGATTGAGCACTACCTTTCTCCAATTTTCCCATGTTGAGATATGATCTCCTTTAACATTCTTTGGCCTCATCTTCCGACCTTGCCCCTTCATTGTTGGATCGATTGCAAGCTCGCATGTCCCGATCCACCCCATTCTATGCAAGGTTGTGTCCGATCAATTTTTTCGGGGAAAATTGGGATAACAGAACCAACTCAATTTTTTTGAAACTTGACTTAAAAATGAGGGAAATTTTGAGGGTGACAATAACTAGCTCTTTCTGGGGATGAATTGGCTGGGACAGAGGAATGAGGCAAGATCAAGAACCATAGAAAAACTCTAGGAAAGAAGACTAGTGCCTTATCCATTGGGAAAATAGAGTCAAAGGAAAACCAATACAGAAGACAACACACATGCAATGGGAAAAGAAACAAAAAAAAGGGAAAAAAAACATAACACAAAAAGGAATAGGAAAGGAAACAAGCCAAAACAAAGAAAGAAGAGGATATTTACAGGGGAAAGAAGAAAGACTACATGAAATTACACAACTCCAGAGACAGGCTGAGAAAAATAGGTACCTCTATGGAACAACATAGTGAAAGTATGAGGCACCCGTGAATTGAAAATGAGTAGTTGGGCGTACCAAAATATCATGGGAACACTATGCGGATTGAAAAGAAAAATTGAGGAAAGAAGACCATCCAGATAGTGATACTCCATACTAAAAATATTCAGTTCCTGTGAAGAACTGAATGTCTTCTGAGGCTCCTCTTCTATGGATGAATAGTGTCATACAAAAACTTGTACGACCCTTGACTAGCCTCCATACTAATTTTTACACATCACTGAACTTTGACAACTGGATTCATGAGAAAATCCAATCCTTATAGTGTTAACTCCCTACTTTGATGGAATGATGCTAGCATATGAATGAAGATTGCAATTATCATCATGGCACATCTCATGAGAAACATACCCTTCCATTGAATTTTCCTTGTAACCATCTTCAAGGGGAATTTGGAAAAAGGTACTAGATGATTTAACATTATGTGTAATTTCTACCATGTCTCTAAAAAACATACTTGCTGCTTTTGAAAAATCAGCACCTGATTCTAGAAGATCATGACTCTTAGGTACAAGCTGCATTACTGATTTGTCTTCGTGATTAGCAGGAAACTGAAATGCTGTCAGACTAAGTAAAAATTGATCAATAACATCATCATCTTCCTTTTGTTTGCATTCTGAAGGGTGAGATGAGATAGGACTGTCATAGTTGTGAAGAAAAGATTCCAGGCATGGTCCTCCATTTTCTATTTGTTTCGAAGGACTGCAAAAAGGCTCATGTGTGCTCATCTTATCCATAAATATAACAGGGGAACTAGTGATCTCATTAATTTATTTTTCTTTAGGCACATGGAACTTGTTTATCTTTGAGAGAACTTAAAACAACAAGAGAATGGTCCACAGTGATCTTCATCTCATTGTATTGAAATTCTCCAATCATAGGAGAGAGAGGAAATTTGTCCATTTCTTCTTTGATATCTTCTTCATTAGAGGGCACATACTCCCTAGGAAGAGTTTCACTTCCTTCAAAATATAACTGATTGAAGTTATCTTTAAGCCCCAAGAAAGAGAGCAAGTGTTGATCATCATTGAAAACCTTCCAATTGCTTGCATTATCTGGTACACTGGGCCTATGAATAATTTCAATGGTAAATTTCTCTTGAGATAAATCTGGATGAGGAATCAACAAAGATACTTTGAGACAACTAGAGAATCAACTCTAGTATTCTTTTATCTTAGCACAACTTCAATTGAGAAAGCATCAATGAATTCAATAGATTCCTAGACAAGATTTCTAAAATGTTTCAATCTCCTATCCTTGACTTGGTAAAGATCCCTTACCTATTTCGAATTAACTTTGCATTACCGCAAGCACGAAGATTCTTCACTCCCATTTATTTTTCCATGTTCAACCCAAGGATGAGAGCCTTATACTCAGTTGTATTGTTTTCATTTTCAAAATAAATCTCAAACAAGAATGGATGAATCTTCCCTTCTAGAGAGATTAACACCATGCCAGCTTCAGAGCCAATTGAAGAACAACTTCCATCAAAATCCAGAGTCCAAATGCCATTGGGATCATGAATCACTCCCTTAGGAAGACTTGCCTTATCCTTGATCATATAGTTGTCATGCTCTATATATTCATAGATTATTTGTGCTTTTGGATCATCAATATTTTACACAATATACTCAGTTTTGCTTCTCTAGTAACAACTTTCTTATTTTTCCATTAACTAGGATCAAAGCATGTGACTAGTCTATCTAAATTTCACCTCCTACCTCTTTAAATAAATTCCTACTCAGCAACATACCATATGAGGGAGGAATATCAGCTACCAAAATAGTGGCTAAGACCCTTTTCTCTAGAAAAGTAGTGAAGGCTACTTGTGCATCTTTAATCCTTCCAACCAAAGGAACTTCTCTACTCTCCATGGAATAGCAGGAACCAAAGGCACATGTTAGAGTTAGGCCCAAAGCATGAGATACTTTTGCAGACATTACATTGTCTTGATGCTCCTGAGTCTATAACACAATTACTAAGTTTATGGCCAACTATGAGGAGAGTCACATAGAATGGTTCAATTTTCTCATTAGGGGAAGTGACTACAGCCACAAGGCTTGGTTGAGGTGAGGAAGAGGGAGTGGGAAAAATACCTTTAGAAGTATTGGATGAGGCTTTGGATTTGGAATTGACAAAGTTTACCATTTTAACAAAGGCTTTTGGATGGGTTTGGTAAAACTCTGCCTCTGAAATTTGGATTTTGGTCTTTTTGAGGTGATCAATGATATCAAAATACCCGGAGGTGGATGGGGAATCACTACTAGGAACAAGAGAAAATTTTGATTTATCAACTTTAGGAATTGAAGGATGAGAAGTTTTAGAAACAGAGGTAGAAGTAGGATGATTAGCATTACTCACCTTTTGTGTGGAGGCAATGGGAATATGAGCCCTTCTTCTTGCAACCATTGGAATAGTTATAGTAAACTCCTTGGATTTCTTAGCAGGCTACATCAATTTTTATTTTCTGTTTGTTTTCTCCTGAGTCATAACAACATATGAATCACTGTTCATATCTACCACTCTTTCATCATATTCATCTTCATCATCCATACCTTCAGTGGTAAGGAAATGAACTTGAGATCCATCAAGTTCTTCCAGGTTCTTCATCAACCTCTTCTTACGGTTCTTCATAGAGTTTATTAAACTCCTCATAATCAAGTTCTTGAACTTCACAAGTTGTATTGACTGTAACCTTGATAGGTGGGACTTCAATAGCCAATTTATTATGAGAAGGAGGTAACTGGTTCCTGGGCTGAAAATTCTTCCTAGGAATATCTTGGTAAGGAGTATGCTGAGCCAATTGTTTCTTGATGACAATGAGATCATTTTCCAACTTCTACACTAACTGATCTGAATTGGCTCCAGGAGAGGAAGAGGAGGATGCTTTAGACTTGGAGGGTTCTCTTTTCAATTTACTAGACATGATTAAATCATCCTCAACATTGATAGCCAAATGTTGATCAACATCCAGAGTTGCAAGGTTAGCTCTCCTTAGTGCATAGCTTACTTCAGGTAACTGAGCATTGAGGAAGAATCATTTTTGGATTTGATCTATAGGATGAGTGTTCTATGGAATTTTATGAATGATCTTGTTGAATTTGGCCACAAATTCTCTCATGGGCTCATGTTCTTCCTTCTTGATATGAGAAATTTGAGCCAAGAGAGTATGCACATATTCGAGGGGTTGAAACATTGCTCAAACTGAGTTGTCAAGGTGGTACAATCAATAATTGATCCAACAGAAGATGATAAAACCAATCAGCAACATTATCCTACAATGTTTCTAAAAATATCCCGATAGAAACGTATTCACGATCAATCCCAAGAATCCCACATGCAATGTTGAAGGCTATAATGTGTTCATCTGGGTGTACCTTCCCATCACCTCAAAATTTGGGAAAACCTTTCCTACTACTCCTGGGTAACTCATGCAATGGTTGAGGAAGAGCAAGAGGCCTAATCCATTGTCCCTAAGGCAGAGGTGCTGCCATCTGTGGGAAGATTGTCTGAAGGGGAACTGAAACACCAACAAGTATCAGAGTAAGAAGATTAGTGCTGAGTTGTTATGGAGGAATGCTATTCTTGGAGTTTTTGTTTTTAACAGAAGGTGTGCTTGCATAATGAGTTCCTCTATTCCTTTTTTCTAGAAGAAGAGATAAGTTTCTTTGCTCCAAAAGTTGAAAATGGGAATCTTCAACCCCGAGAGCTTTCTTCCCATGTGTATATCATAGAGTCACCAGATAAAAAATGATCTTGAAGTTGTTCTTTTGAAAGGCATGTGTTTCGAGTCACCAAAACTATTGGGTTTTAAAATGGTACTTTGAACAAAACCACAGTCAAGGGACATCAAGTCCCTCCTCTTTATGGGAGAGGTTCCCTTATTGAAAGAAAACAACAAAGCTTATATACAAATGTACAACTTTCATCTTAAGGCTGGACCTCTGACATCTTGAAATGCTTTTATACCAAAATAGATTATCAATACAAACAAATGGAAGAACTGAAGAAAGGAAAGATCATAATATAACAATACTTTCAGAAATATAGATAGCAGAGTATAACCCTATATGTACTAAGCAAGAGTGATATAGAACATAATCATTCACATTCACAACATAAGATATCATTCCATAGACACAAAGTTCTAGAAATCATATCAATAAGAACACAAAGTTTCTTATCACAGAAGATAAATGATCCATGAATTTTAGGTAAGAAAGAAGGGACAATGGAGGAAGATAGAGAAAAGGGGAAATCCTTCTATATTGATTCACTTTTCAACTATAATTACACTTCAAAAGTATCAAAGTCCAACCTTTGTAATGAGCCAAGATCTTAAATTTATAGATGAAGTGAAAAGAGGAGAAGAAGAGAAGGAAAAAAATCTGATTTGGAAGCTCAACCACCAACCATCAATGCCCCTGCAAATCTGCCTACAATCTGTCAAATCTGGTTCTGCATGTCTTTGGCATGTTGAAGAAGGAAGGATGGAAGATCAAATCAAATCTGATCTAGTTGAAGTAGTCGATCACATATTAATGGCATGAAATATGTTTTCCAGATTTTCACCCAAATCAAGATATCCAGTTAGTTCTCCATGTCTATTTGGCATGTTGGAGAAGGAAGGATGAAGATCGATCAAATCTGATCTATTTGAAGCAATCAGATCACATATTAATGGCGTGAAAGACATTTTCCAGATTTCTAACCATCAAATCCTACTAAAAATAATATTTTATGCTTCCATGGTATAGAGGAGACCAAGACCTTTCCAACAATATAAAATTTTTCAAATTCTAGCACTGGAGCGAAAGTTGTGCTCATTTGAATATTTGAATCGAATCCGTACAAAATGGCGAAAATGTAATTTTTGTAAAATGGATCCATGGGCCGAAATTGAAATTGCACCTTTTGCACAAAAATTACAAAAGTGCAAAATTTCCCATCAGCCCCATAGGCCCGTAACTTCACATTTGATATAGGTCTAACACGTGGCTTTACCTGAGTGGTAATAGAGTCGTGAGTCACTTTATAATTTTACTTCTTTTGGAAACAAGGCTCAAAATCTCAAAGTGTCCCAATAACCCGCCTCTCCGCTTTGAATTTCAATGCAGGCTTGACATTTGACTTTATCCCTTGGCATGAGTAGGGCCATGATTCATTTTGTAACTTTACTCCTTTTGGAAATAAAGCTAAAATTCCCAAAAGGCTCTAACGACCCACCTTCCCGCTTCGAACTTAAAACGACCACGTGTCCTTTTGCGGGCCTTAGGATTTCTATATTTTTGTGTTTTGACTAAGTCCCTCTATTTGGCGAAGGATTTATGTCTGACCCAGGACACATCGAGGATTCCCACTCATTTGGAGACTTTGTTTGAACCTGACCTTTGGAGGTGTGCCGATTGGACACATGGAGAGCTAGCACACATTTGTGACCTAATATTGGATTCGCCCCCCTGGAAGAGTGCCAACGGGACATGTGGGGATTTCTCTGGTTCTCCTTAGCCAATTCAATGGTTGGTTCTGCCCCTTTTGACTTCTGTTGGACCCTAAACATGTGGAGGGATGGCACTTATTTGGGGAACCACCTTTGAATTCAACCCTTGAAGGTGCGCTGATGAGACATGTGGCGCCATCCACCGCCTTCTTATACTTAGTCAATTAAATGGTTGGCTCTGTCCCTTTTTCGAACTTGGGACATGTGGAGGTCTAGCACTTGTTTGAGTCTCCACCTTGGGTCATACCTCTGAAGTTGTGCCAATGAGACACGTGGAGGCTTCCGTCGGTATTTTTATACTTAACCAATTTGGGCCCGCTCCTATTTCTCTATTATTTGGCTGGGTCCCTTCTTCTTATTTAGGAGCGACTATGTTGGGTTCTGGACACGTGGAAGCTTCACACTTGTTTGGGGACTCCTTTATATTTCACCTCTAAAGTTGTGCCGAGCTGACACATGGTTCTTTCCACTGGCCTTAGACCTTTCAACGGACCATTCAACTTTTTGAGGCTTTGACCACATGGAGGGCTAGTGTTCATTTGGGTTTTGTCCCTTGGGTCTCACTTCTGAAGTTACACTAATGAGGCATGTGGAGGCTTCTACCAAACCTCTTAAACTTAGTTGATTAAACGACAGGATCTGTCCCTTTTTCGTACTTGGGACACGTTGAAAGTCGGCGGTCATTTGGGGGACCATCTTTGGTTTCAACCCTTGAAGTTATCTTTGAAGAGACACGTGGAGGCTCCCGCCAGCTTCTTTTATACTTATCCGATTCAATCCTACCGCCCATTTGAATTTTTTTGGACCCTAGACATGTGAAGGGCGACACTCATTTGGGGTTTGTCCTCGGGGTCACTAAAGTTGCATCATTGGTACACGTGGAGGCTTCCGCCACTCTTCATACTTATCCAATTCAACGCTTGGATTTATCTTTTAGACTTTGACCACAGACTTGGACACATTTGTGGTCTCTGCACAGTGCACCATATTAAAAGTGCGCCAAGAAGACACGTGGTACCTTTGTGGTCCTTCTATACTTATCCGATTCGGGCCTCAATTAAACACTACCTTTCTCCATTTTCCCCTGCTAAGCTCTCGATCTCCTTTAACATTGTTTGACCTCATCTACTAACCTTGCCCCTTCATTATTGGATCAATTGCGAAGCTCGCAGGTCTTATCCTGCCCTTATATTTTCTTCTCGTGTAGGGTCATGTTTGATTAATTTTTCCGATGGGGGAAATTGGGATAACAAGTACTAACTCAAAATTTTCCAAACTTGAATTAAAAAATTAGGGGAATTTTGAGGGTGACAACAACTTGGAAATCAAGAATGCCAAATCATCCACATAATGGGAAGTCAACTTACTAAGAATAGTAAGTAAAGAATAAAAAGTTTGAAGTTCATACACATCTAACAAGCTCATAATCATGAGGATTAGCTGAGAAGTATGCAAGAAAAATAATGGGGAACTTGCAACACACGTACAAAACTAGGAGTATTAATTCTTGGATTTATGCACACAACCGTTGGACCGCACAAACCAGTGGTTACACAGATTCTATGGTGGTTATCATCATTGGGGATTACTACTACTCGACAATGTAGCACCATGCAATTTTGGGTTCCTACAATTACCTTAAATGTAAATAGCTCAACAATTATAATTTGAGGGTGTAAATCAAATAAAAATTAGAATGGCAGAGTTGATTGACCTTGAATAATCGAGACAATCCATCATGGTAAAGATGGAGGAGCATCAAATATCTAACAAAGAAGTGGTTTGATTAGAAATATAGGATGAAATATTTCAAAGCAAGTGATCTAGTCCTTAAGTGGGACACAAAAAAATCTAAATCGGGTGACACTCTAATTTTGATGCACTTTGGAGTTGACCATATATTGTCATTGCTTGCAAATAATACAACTCCTTTGAGTTGTCTAATCTTAATGGAGAGGAATTAGAAATCCCAGCTTAATGGGAGCTATCTCAAACACTCCCATTTTTGAATGCACAAGGGACTCGGGGTGAATAAATACTTCAAAACCCTTAAATAATTTCAGATTAACTTTTACACACCATTAACATTTAACCATGAATTACTGTGATCTTAACAATATACAATAACCACTCACAAGAGTATAACAATGAAAGAGTGCATAAGAACACAACATATAAGTGGGAAAACCTCAAGGGAAGTAAACCCACTAAAAATGTACTTATATTACACAAAGTAAAGAAATTTAGTAAAGCAAAACTTAACAAGGAGCACCAAATCCTAGTTTAGTAGAGCACTAACCTTACAAGGAGTACCAACTCCACAAAGAGGACACAACCCCCTAAGGTAATTAAGTACCAGCTCAAACACCTTTAGATGAATATATATGAAGTATTGTTTCTACCACAACTGATGGAGATCACTAATTCAACTCACACACCTTCAAACCCTCTTCAAACACTCCTCCTAACTCACTCAATCTTGATCTTTTATGGACTGATTTGGTTGTAAACCCTTACACACAAGCTCTTCAATAATTTTCATACTTTCAAAAATATCTCACCTAGCTTAAATGTTCCCTCTCTTTCAATTAGTTCAAAAATGAACCAAAACATTCACTTTATATGCATCTCAACTTTTAAACATGACATAGGTTGGTCCTAACCAAATATCTTGAACTTACCAATTTAAAAACATAACATTAAACTCATATAAATTCATAAAATTCCTGAGATTCTTATGGCTAGAACCAAAGCCTCCATGGAAGGTGCTTTATTTGCAAAGTTTCGGGCTCTAGACCAAATATTGACTATTTTAGAGGATGGGTCAAGAGGAGATGGGTGACTAATGGTGCCATTGAAGTTTCAACATATGCTAATGGTTTTTTCTTAGTCTCTTTGCCTAGTAAAGACCATGTGGCGAAGATTTTGGTTGGAGGTCCATGGTTTATTGGAAAATATCATGTGGTTGTTCAGAAATGGGAACCGATTTTAACCCTTATGTGATGTTTGTTTCTAAGTTCCCGATCTGGGTCAACCTTCAGGATTACTCGAGTAATTTTGGCAGCTAGAAATCCTTATTGGCATTGCGAAAAAAGCTTGGGTAAGCCAATTTCTCTAGATCCAATCACTAAGGCTAAATCTAGACTTACTCATGCAAATTTTGTGTCAATATGGGTCAAGATGCTATTCTGGAAAGTAATATCAAACTTTTGACTTCTGAGGGAGTTTGGGTGTAGAGATTTGACTATGATCTATCTCCCTTTGCTTGCAAAAAATGTAAGCTGGTAGGTCATGATCATAGAAATTGTCCTCTTTAGAAGAAAATATTGATCCCATTGTTAGACCTCAAAGGACAACTAATAAGGAGGCTAAGGAATGGAGGTTGATTGGGAAAAATGGAAGAGTTGTAGAAGCTAAGGATCATCTGATCATCTAGAGGCTGTAAAAGAAGTGGAATCCTTGGTTCATCTTAATACCCCTTGTAAGGAATTGGTTGTTTCATGTAAATGTTAGTTTCATGAAAATGAAGATTTGGTTTTGGAAGAGGTGGTTCTAGAAACAGAGGAAGGGGCTAGCCATGATTTAGAAGGTAATGCTTTTTCTCTGCAAGTGGCCTACGGACCTTCACTGGATGAGGTTTCATCTATTGGCTAGAGTTCCTTTGGCCAGAGACAAGAAGAATTCCTCCCCATGTCTAATGTCTTTGGGATTCTAGCGGACTATGTTGCTAATACGTATGATATGACAACCTCTCCTAAGACTCTAGTAAGTAAATCTAAACCTGTTACTTGTAGTAACTCTAGAGCTGATATTGGTAAAGACTCAACTCTTAAGGGTAGGAAAAGTAATAAGGAATTAAGGGAGACTAATTCTAGGAGGGAAGTGGATGTTGGTATTCAGAGTACTCTAGGGAAGTTGTTTCCTTGAAATAAGAAATGTTAAATGATCCTCCTCTCTTGGAACATTAGGGGATTGAATAATCCTAGTAAACACAGAATTGCTAAGGATCTTAGATTTAAAAACAAACTAGATATTTTCATGCTTCAAGAAACCAAAATGAATATGGATAGATTTAAAGAGGTGGGTAGGTTTATTTGGAAAGAAATTTCTTTGAGAGGGGTGTAGCTCCTCGGGAGCCTCGAGAGGTGTTGTTACTTTGTGGGATCCTAGAATTGTGCAAGGTGTTCTGATCCTTTCTTCCCCTGGTCATGTGGTTATGAGTTTCATGGAAATTGTCTCTAAAAAATATTGGTATGTTTCTAATATTTATGTTCCCAATAAACTCAGTGAAAGAAGGAAGTTTTGGAAGGATATTTTGAGTTTTAGACAACTATTTAAAGATAAAGATTGGATTATTGGAGGAGATTTCAATACCCCCTTTCCCCTGGTGAAAAGAAAGGGGGATCGATCTCTTATTCTGAGAGTATGGAGGATTTAGCTGATTTCCTAGCTAGTAATGGTCTATTTGATTTAGAATTGGAAGGATCCAAGTTTACTTGGGAAAATAGGAGGATGGGACCTGAGCTCATTCAGATTAGATTGGATAGATTTGTGGTGAGTCATCTTTGTATGATCAATCAACTATATTCTCTAAAAACTCTCCCCAGAATCGGATTGGATCATAACCCCATTCTTCTTGATTTGGGGATGAATCAATAAAAAAATCTAGACCCTTCAGATTTGAAAAGATGTGGTTAGATCACCCTGATATTTTCAACAGAATTCAAGAATGGTGGGATATTCAAGTTTTTGGGGTTGCTAGTTTCAGATTGTGTTTAAAACTGAAGCATATTAAAAGTAACCTTAAAAGATGGAATAAGGAGACTTTTGGAAATATTTTCTAGGAAAAAATAGAATTGTTGAGGATTTAAGAAATATTGAGGAACTTATGGAGAACGATGGTCTTAATACAGTTCTCAAGGATCAAGAACAAAAACTCCTGTCTGAGTACCATGAGATCCTGGCTAAAGAAGAGGTTTATTGGAGACAAAAATCAAGGGTAAAATGGCTTAAGGAGGGTGATAGGAATACTAAATTCTTCCATTTCTCTGCCACCTCCAGAGCTAATCTCCTTAAGATTAATGAGATAAGAAGTGAGAATGGTGAGATCTACTCGGAAAGTAAGGATATCAATGTGACTATAATAAATTACTTCAAGGAGATTTTTAAGTAGGGGTAGAGGGTGGAGGAGTTGGTTTAGAATAAAGTCCTGGATCTATTCCATAATGTTATCACCCCCCTTGAAAATAGAGATCTCTTAAGGAGTCCTTCGAGGAGGAAATTCGTTTTGTGGTCTTTGATATGGAACTAGATAAATCTCTGGGCCCGAGATGGTTTCCCCGCCTTCTTCTTTCAAAAATTATGGGAGGTGATAAAGCAAGAGGTCATTGAAATGGTCCAAGAATTTTTCAACAATGGTCATCTTCTGAGGCAAATGAATAACACTTTCCTGGTCCTAGTGCCAAAATTGCTGGAGCTAAAGAAGTTAAGGATTTCAGACCTATAAGTCTTTGTAACACCAGTTATAAATTACTGACTAAAATCATAGTTGGGAGGATTAGAATGGTTATTTCAAACTTCATCTCTAGAAATCAAGGGGCTTTTGTTCCGGGAAGGCAAATTACTGACAACATTATTGTGATTCAAGAAGCCATACATTCCATTGAAATCTCTGGTAGATCGGCTATGTTTCTTAAGTTGGATATGCATAAAGCCTATGATAGGATTACATGGTCTTTCCTCTAGGCTATCCTGTTAAAGGTTGGTTTTGATAAAATTTTAGTAAATATGATAATGACCTGCATATCCACTGCTAGTTATTTGGTTTTGGTGAATGGTAAACCGGAAGGTTTTTTCCAAGCAGGTAGAGGGTTGAGACAAGGTGATCCTCTTTCACCCTTCCTTTATGTTATAATGGCTGAATCTTTGAGTAGAATCTGTCAACATGTTATGCTTTCTAACTGTATCCAGGGTATAAAAATATCTAATGGTCTCCCCTCTATCTATCTCAATCAGTTTGTGGATGATAACTTTATGATGGGTAAGGCCTCTGTCCATGAAGCCTCCAATTTTAAGGTGGCTCTTAATGATTATGAATTGGTTTCGGGACAGATGGTTAATTTCCATAAAAGTGTTTTTTTCATCAATGTGGAGAATCAGGTTCAAGCCAAATTAGCACGCATCCTAGGGTGTAGGATTAAGCATTTCCTATATTCTTATTTGGGTATGCCCCTGATCCAAAAGAAGCCTGACATTTTGGTTTGGAATGCTCTGCTAGAAAGAGTAAATAGTAAACTTTCATCTTGGAAGGGTCTCTTTCTTTCTCAAGTTGGTAAGATTCAATTACTCCAAATCTCCCTTCAAGGTATTCCCATTTATGTGATGTCACTTTTCAAGCTCCCTACTAAAATTATTGGGTCCTTGGAGAAAATATTGAAAATATTCCTTTAGATGAGAGTTGTGGAGAAGTTTGAATTCCCTCTTTTGGCTTGGGAAAAAGTCACTAAACCAAAGCTTTGTGGGGGTTTGGGGTTAAAAAATATTTCACTTATGAATGAGGCCTTGATTGCCAAAGCTGGTTAGAGGATTTCTAGAGAGGAAGGTCTTTGGGTGGAAATCATAAAGATGAAATATTTGTGGAATATAGGCAGAATGGAGTCCTTTTTAATCAAGACAACCTTCATTTTTGGAACTCTTTTGTGGCCTCTAAAGAAATATTAACCAAAGGTACAATGTGGGAGATAGGAAAAGGTACTAGAATTAGTTTTTGGTATGATAGTTGGATCAAGGATTTCCCCTTAGCTAACTTGGAAATCTGGAAAAGGGTTGCTCAGTTCTATGAGGAAAAATGAAAATTCTAGATAAGAGACTTCTAGATCCAGGAGGATACTATCAGGTGGGAAACCATTGATCCTCCTCTGAATTTGATGGAGATATCCAACCCTTTCGGTCCTCTACAAGAAATTAAGGGATTTCCATATCCCCATTTTCCAAACCAAGGAGGATTCCATTAAATGGAAAGAGGAAGATTCAGGAATTTTCTCGGTAAAATATACCTATATGTTAAATTTCAAGGATGATCTGCAAAAAGACTATTGGGGTAAGCTTTGGGTGAAGGATCTTATCCCTAAGGTTAATATCTTTTACTGGTTGGCTGTCCAAAATAGAATTCTGACTATGGACAATCTCAGGAAAAGGGGAATGAAGCTTCCCAATAGATGCTCTCTTTGTAGGAAAGAGGAGGAAAATGTCAACCATCTTCTCCTTCATTTCTCCTTTTCCCATGATGTTTTTGCTTCCATTCTGGATCTGTTCAATATCCAATGGATTTTTCCTTTGACTATTGAGGACTGTTGTTTTCAATGGGAGAGTCCCTTCTATTTTCCCATCTTGGTCTGGGCCTGGAATATTGCCCTCCCTCATTTTTTGGGGGTTTATGGAAGGCTAGGAATGATTGTATCTTCCAGGACTAGAAAGATCTTCTCTTGAAAGTTAAAATATATTTTTGGTTTCCATCAAGGAAAATATCAAACTCTTTAAAGGCAAGGCAAAGAAACCCTACCCAAAAGGGGAGCATAAATTTCTTGATAAGTTCACCCTTGGACCGGTGGAATTACACAAACCTAAAAAGAAATCCATTTGGATCAGGCCTAAGGAAAATGTTGTTAAGATAAATTTTGATGGGGCATCTAAAGGGAATCTAGGTCAAGATGGGGGAGGTGGAATTTTAAGAAACAATGAAGGTGATTGGTTGTTTGTTTATGTTGGTCCATTAGGATGGAAAAAACAATATAGAAAAATCTAGAGCTCTCCTTTGGGGGATTTTATTGGCAAAAGAAAAAGGCATCAAGGAAATCTAGATTGAGGGTGATTCTCTCATCATTATTAATGCTCTTAACAATCAAGGTTCCATTAATTGGCCCTTAAGAAATATCCTCAATGATGTTAAGGAAACTTTAAAATATTTTGTAAAGGTTTCTTATAATCATACTTTACGTCAAGGGAATAAGTGTGCGAGATAAGATGGCTAATTACAAAGTTCTTAGTAATGATTATAAGATCTAGTGTAAAGAGGATGATTTACCCACGGGCATTAATAAAGTCATTATTAGAGATAAATGGCACTAAGTTTGATGATGTTGGCACGAGTGAGCTTTGATTCTATGATATCTTACATAATAAGTTTTATTCCTTGGTTTTTGTTGTTGTGAAAGGGGGTCTGAATTTGAGAAGTGTTAGTGAACAGGGAAGTTTGGTTTTGTGAAGATGGGTGGTGATAGAATCAGGGTTGAACTAGCTAGCTAGAACATTGAAGCTTTTAATCAACATTTGTGGAACAAGCTTAAGATTGGGGTTTCAGTAATTTCATTGCTAAATTACATGGTCACGACCCTTCCCTGTCAAAGGATTTTGGCAGATCTTGGAAAGAGGGAAATTTCAAGGTTAGAGGAATGGAAATTGAGGTTTCAGAGTCCACCATTTCCCTTACAACAAAGATGAAAATGGACGGGCTCAAAATTTTTAAGGATAGAACCCGTAGAGAGCATGAAATTGAGTTGTTCTTCGTGGGTAAGGAAAGGTGCTCTTTCTTTACTGATGGTATTTCCAGGTCATGTATCCCAAGAATATGGAGAGAAGTGTGCCTTAAAATCATGAAGTATATCACTCTGGAAGGAAAATACCAAAAAATATATACTCATCATATGACCCTTCTGAATATGTTTTGCCATAAGGTCATGGTGAGCATTCCTTTTTTTTTGTTTATGTCTTTGACAAATTATTTGACAATGTTCCAGCAGGAGAAGGAAGAGATGCCTTTACATGAAGGGCTCATCCTTCTATTGTTTGAAAATGGGAAACCTATTCTGAATTCTTCTCCAAAAGATAAGGTGGAGGAGGATGATCTCACTCTTGCGGAATGCCTTACTAAGATGAAGGCTGGGAAATGTAAAAATGTGGGGGAGGATTCTGAAAAGAGAAGAGTGAGGAAGGTCGTGGTGAAGCAAGCACCTCGAGAAAGAGGGGTTGGGATGGTAATTTTAAGGGTTTTGAGGAGTGGAGTAGAAAGGTGCAATATTTAGAGGGGGTGCTTCAGGCGATGGAGGAAACCAATGTTGGTCAAAGGGAAACCATGTTGGATGTCATTAATGTTTCTAAGAAAATTGTCTTAGCCCAAGTGAAGTCCAAACAAAAGGTTCTGGAGCTAGAGTTTCAGGTCAAAAAGCTGAGTGATAGGATGGAAGGGATGGAGGAAGGCACTAAAAGGAGGAATTTCAATTTGCGCATCAGTAGTTCCGAGGACGAGTTGGAGGAAGACATGAATGACAAGGGTGCTGAGGGTGTTGTGATCAAAGGAAGTCATGCTGGAAGTAGTGAAGTTTTTCCTAAAAATTAGTTGGGTTTTCTGGATTGTTGGCAGACTTTTGGCAAACTTCTGCAGTTTGATGTTTTAGGGCTGGTTTCTTTTCTCTGTTTTACTCTCTGTCCTTTTTTGGTTAAAGTCCTGATCTTCATTATATGAGTTAAGCATGTTTAACTCCTTTTGAGGAATTTTCTATTTTCTTTCTTGCTCATTGGTTTTGTTCCTCCTTTTGTAAGGCCCCTGGGATCCGATCCTTGTTTTTACCTTATCTAATAAAAATATAAATTCATAAAATTTACCCATGTAGGTTGGCCATGCACCAAAACAACTAAACAAGCCCAAAAAGGCATAAAACCCCATCACCAAGCTCAACAAAGTCCTCCAAACACATCATCCTGATTTGTTAAGACTCTAAAGGCCTCAAACATGTCAAAAAAATCATAACAACATCATCCATGCTCACAAAAATCTCTACACCAATTATTTTCTTCATAAAACCACTTAGTAGGACTATTTTCTTCTCAAAACATGTACTTCCAGGAACCAATATTCATCTATGAAGCTCAAGATAACACAAGAACACCTCAACTAGGCCATATAACCAATCATTGGAAATAAAATTACATGTAGACCACATCCATACTTTTTAGGCCTCATGAAACATCTAACAATGCAAACCACACCTCTTTTCCTCTTCAACAAATTAAACTACCTAGAAAGTAATTTTGGAAACTCAACTAGTTTGCACCCTTTATGTCACTTTCAAGACCTCTAAATGCCTTCACTAAGAAATAAATTCATCCCAATCCACTCTCCAATGGATATCCATCATGAGAATATCCAAAATATGGGTCTTCTACATCCATCTTCTAACCAAAGCAGTCATGTCCTGAACTAGTCAAACTAGGTCAATGTTATCACCAAAAACAACACCCTTTGATTTGCATGGATGTATGGATCATTAATCAATATTTTTGGTAACATGGGATTGTCTCTCAAGTTGTGTGGGACTTGGTACTTTGAGACAAACCTCTAAAGAAGGCTGATTCCTATACCTATTCCTAATGCTAAACTACTCACAAGGAAGGAAATGCAGTTATCTAATCCTACTCTAACAATACAAGTGACTAGGAGAGAGTGGAATGCATAAAAATAGAAATCCTAAGCTAAGAGGAGGTGATAACACCAAGAAAAAGGTGAAGACACTCTAATAAGGGAAAAGGGAGAAGGAAAATGGAGAAGGGAAAGTCCAAATAGAGGTGACACAGACCCAAGACTTCATTCACCATCTATTTTCTATGAAACACAACAAGATGAACTTGTAAGTGAGAAATACATGCACAAAATACAACAAAAAGAATGGATAGGCAAGGAAATGCAACAAAATATAAGTTATGGTTGAGAGAAACACAAAAAATAAATATTTTATTTCTTTCAAAATATGCATAGACCATTACATGTGAAGAAGAAGGCACAAGAATACATTGCAAGCCCAAATGAAGGTCTATAACTCATAGCTTCTCATAAACAATTTTGACAGAGTTTTTTTACATTTAGAACATCACCCCACAAATGAGAGATTGCTACAATCTATAGAAGATGTGAGAGAGAGAGAGAGAGAGAGAATATGGAAACTTATATTTCCCTTCCAACCCCAAAAAGATGCATTAAATTTCTAAAAATAGTTATGGTCATGCTTACAAATCCACCCCCAATGATACTTTGCTTATAGGAGAAGGAATAGGCACCACACGTCATCAAATTTGGTTGTTGAGCTACCTAGAACTTTGTTCTTTAATTATGGATAATTTTTCCTCTTTTTCACCCATATGCCCTGACTTAATTGAATATTTATATTTTCCATGGTGTAGAGGATGAAGAGACCTTTGCAACAGTACCAATTTTGTCAAATTTGGAGTTGTGGAGAAAAATTTATGGCCATGCGGATTTATGGGGTCAAGGAAGAACACAGGGTTCTCAAATGATGTTATAGTCCAAAATAAACCCCTTTTTGTTCTTTGTACGGGTGGTTCAGGAAGTCGGGAACTAAGTGAAGAGAGGAAGTTTTCCGCGTGTTCTATCTTGTCCCGGTTTAGCTACAAGGGTATATGATTAGCGGTCATTGGTGAATTGGGTTTTGGGTGGAAATGTGGAATAGTTCCACCAATACCCTTAGCTATTTCGAATATCTTATCTCCCGCAACACTCACCACCACTAGCTGCCGCTTCGCTCCCCACCTCACTTAGTTTTCGATGACTTTTCATGCGGGGAACCACTTCCTATATGGAACTATATGCACCCAAAATTGTACGTGCTACATTTTCAAGAAAACTCATATTAAATTCCCAGTGATGATTCAAAATACTTTCAAGAAGGTGTTCGAGCTCCAAAAACCCATTCACAATATATATTTGTAGCCTAGATAGCCTTACTTAACTTTTCCATGCATTTTTCCATCTCCCTATTTCTTTCTGTGCTTGTTTTGGCCTTCATGAAAGGACTGCCGCCCTGCCTGGGTGGCGGTTCTCAAACCGCCACCCTTCCTGGACAAAGACTCTTAAAATCAAGTTGCCTGCAGGCGGTGGTGGTCATGCCCGTTTTTTCCAATCTTCATGCATGTTTTAAACATGTGACGGTTCACTTAAGTTTGCTTTTTACATGCATCCATGAGCCAAATTGGCTAAAAATAGCTTTGTTTGCTTGGTTCTCCTTGCTCCTTCTATTTTTAATAGATTTAATTGGTTGAACTCCTCCTTCTTGCCTTGTGCATGAAGTAACCTCCTAGCCTCCATTCCTATATATTCCATGCTTGTATTCAAGAAAAATGCTTGAGAATTTTGTGTATCTTGCATTGTTGTGCTGCCATAATCTTGCTAGGAATTACATAGCCAAGCTCAGATCTCTTGTGCTATCTCTCTTCTACTTGCATTACATCCAGATTACTTCCAAGATGCCATCACTCAAGTGCCATCCTCTTGTTGTTGTTCTTTGCATTCCCAATCCTTTGGACTCACATGAACACTTAGAGAAAGAAAGGAAAGAACTTAGGGAAAGATACTGATACTACTGGATTTGCCAAAGCTCTTGCTCTTCCAGGTTGGAGTTGTGTATTTGTTTGCTTTGTTTTGTCAAATTGTCAATTGCATATCAAATAGAGTAGAGAAACAGTTCATTTCAATTAGCTAGATAATTGCAAGTAGATCAAATCAATAGGAATTTTTCTCTTCAACATTGCTAGGGAAGGTTATGGGGGAACAATAGCTCTATTAGAGTCATGATTTTTTCTTCACTTTTGAGGTAGGGTTGGAAAGATTTTGATTGAATTAGAATAGATCTTAGATTTAGATTCACACATCTAGCATAGATAGTTAGCTACATCCAGCTAATTATTTGTTTTTAACTTGTTTATTAGATTAGATGCATTGTCTGAAAAGTTAGAAAAGAACAAAAACATTTATTTTCCATAGATTAGCTTGTTTTACTACTTTGTTCTGATATATTGAGAAAACACCAAAAACATAGGTTAGATTTCCTTTGATAGATAGTTTATTTACTAAAAAAATCAATTCATCTTACATGACCATCAATGGTCCACAACACGAAAAGACTTATAGTTGGGATCCCCTAGTCCCATAACCCAAAACGGGAAAGAGCTAATAATCGACATTGACAAAATTTTGCACTTAATAGTCTTACGTGCACACTGCCACATACACTGAGAAAATAAGACAGTTAGAGACACCGAACATAGTCTAATCAAGCCTACGAATTTTGGACTGCTCTTGAAATAGGATTTGATTGCATGCATGACCATACAAGGGCCTCAACCTCAATGAGTCTTTGGTTGTGACCCATAGGTCCCGCAACCCAATGGGCATGCTAGTCAATTAGATATCAACACTAGCTTACACACATTGGTATTCATATCTTCACCACTTCCACCCAATATTATTACACAACTTTCATTATTGAATATAACAGCCGATCAGGCTAAGAATTTCTGGACAAGACCAGAAAATTTCCCTTAGTTCCTGCAGCTCCACTACACCTCTTGTCTCAATTTCCATGACCTTATCTGGAAACCCATATGAGGCACCTACAGGTTACTTTCCATGTATTATGCAACCAATTAATAGAATCTCAATAGAACTAGACATCGATTAGAGTCTCCAAGTAGCTATCATATCGGACCATACCATCACACCCCTTTAGGTTAGGAGAGCATTCTTTGCCTTAGATTTACAGATTCTAGTATTACGTGTCGAAGACATAAGGTTGCCCAATTAGCTTGATCATCGCCATCACTTTCACTCCCATTTAAATTCCACACCGGCTGTCTCAACACGACCTCGAGAGGTCGGGTGCGAAGAAGGTCACGTGTTGATTTTCTATCATACAAATTGGTGAACCCGACATGAAGAGCTAGTCTCTAAGTGTTTCCACTTTCGTCCATCCTTTATTCTGTGGGTATTCTTATACCCCCAAATATGTCGATATGACGAGTATGGTTGACCCATCCTAGGTTTTGACATGTACCATTACCAATCAAATATCCCACAACAATCACCTTCACTTTCAACATGGGTAGACAACCACTCATCCACTCAAAACTCATTTGGGAACCAATGTTGGTTCTTCTATACACATTAAAGAATTGGATCAGGTCACTTAGACTTATCCCCTCGAACAATCAAGTTCAAATAACATGACATTCACAGTGAAGTGAGTTCATCTCCTCGGGTATTGTTTCGACAACCCATTACCGCAATCCGATCAACTTCCCATCTTGATGAGGAGTATTTAGCACGATATGCTAGGAGTGAGCAGAAATTCCAACAAATGAACCAATATTTCAATAGGTTGTAAGGACAAGGTGATGTCCTGCTTCAAAACAATAACGCTACCCCACCACCAACTGATAATACAACTAATGAGGGGTGGCAACATCATGAACAATTCATAGTAGGATACCATACTCCTCAACAACCTCCAAGGGTTCAACCAAAGGTATCTAAGCAAGGTACCACCCCATCAATGGGTGATGTCATTTCAGCTTTGGTTGATAAAGTCAAGGAGTTAGAGCTTTCCCAAAATACACAAAATTCATATGCAAGGAAAGCATGGGCTCCTTCCTACCCATAGAACTATGGGAAAATACCAACCGCACAGAATCGCCAGTCTACATGAATACTCCAAACCATGGGGACTTGTTAACTGGGATGGGTACCTTGGGTATGCCTCCTCAAGCCACATATGGATACCTACACAGGCACCAACCAGAAATTCATTCTCAAATGCTATACCAACTAGAAATGCGACGTTCCCTGGCTTCATGCCTTCAGCTCCATATCAAGGTAATCAACCCCCTTATATACACATGTATTCTAAATCTCCACAGGGGGACATGTACACCTACCCAGGTCCATATGGACAATCACAGGGATGTCATACACCCCACCAAATGTCTATGTTGTCCCATTTCAACAACCAATGCAACCCCCACCTCCCCAACAAGGGTCTTTAATGGTGGAAACATATGCAATGGGGACTTATTCTAAATATCTCAAGGAACCCCTAGATTTCTCCATTCGGGAAGTCATGCTCCCGAGACCCTTGCCTGATCTCCCAAAGTTCAAAGGGGAGGGTGATCCTAATGCCCACATCAAGGCTTATGTAATGGCCATTTGAGAGTTTCTCCCATGGGATGCATTCATTGCAAAGATTTTCCCTAAGACACTAGAAGGTATTGCTCTCGACTGGTATTATAGGATACCGGAGGCTTCAATACACTCGTTTAAACAACTCGTATCAGAGTTTATCAAAGCTTTTGATATGAACAAGATTTTGCAAACAGGAATTAGGGAATTCCTTCATATCAAACAAGAGCATAATGAATTTGCAGCCCACTTCATTCAGAGGTGGAGACATGTTCTCTAGTCTTTCACAAGTGCTCCAAACATAGGTCAAACGAAACTTTGTGATTTGTTCCTTCACTCCCTCAAAAAAGAGACAAATGAAGAGGTTCAAAAATTCCCGCTAAGGAGCTATGAATAGGTGCTAGAGGGTGCTATTCAGATCAACCAAGTGGCCATTGACAGTGGTCATAAAACCTATGGAATAAATGGGAAGTTAGTCACTCCTACTCAAAGCACTCTGATTACTCCAAAAACACAAATAACAATCAAGGACCAAAGATCCTTAATAAGAATCATGGAGTCATGACCAACAGTGTAACTGACCAGCCCAAAAAGTCCTAATGTTGTTAATCCCACTGGTACAGGTGCTATAAATAACAACAATGGAAACAATAAGAGAAACAATAATTTCTCACCCTCGATAAACATGTGGATTTTAATCGTCCCCAACAATAGCAACAACCTCAGCCACAAAGACAAATGCTAACCCCAAGCCCTAGTCAATACCCCAACCAATTCCAAAATCAGGGGCAAGGGTTCCAAAGTGTTAATTATAATAGTTAAACAACCAAACAATAATCGTGGTTTCGGACCACAACAAGGAACAAACCAAAGGCCTCGGGATTACAATCTTGACTTGTATTACGGTTTCCATAGGGTCCATGGGCATGATGTAAGAACTTGTCGCGATTGTAATAAGTTTTTGTAGCATTTTCCAGAAGACCAAAGATAGTTATTTGTTGACATGTTTCTGCCAACCCAACTACACCCAATTAAAACACCTATATGGGACTAGTGTCTCCACAGAACACACCATTGGGAATCTTTAATGATCCTCTCCCCACATGTCCAAAGGATGGTAGACTAGATCCTAATAGTTTGAATAAAGGTATTGTAATAGGGACTCATGATCATGAAGCCTCAACTTCATCAAGCCCATAGGTGGCACCTCCTTTGGATGGTCGTTAGCAAATGAAGATCATAGGTTTGGTTGAGTTAGACATTGAACCCCAAATTAATGTTGCAACAAGAGCTAGAGACTATTCTTTGTAGCCAATCCCGATTTATCTAGTTGTGTCAAATAGTGCTCATGACACGCTAAGCAAGCCAAGTAGGGGCTTATGATTTGATCAGTGATCTAACCAAGACCTTTTCACACATTTCCTTTTTAGATCTACTGAAGAATTCCCCTAATCATAAAGCTGCTCTCTTGGAAGCATTTGGTCTTGGCCATTTTACTAATGTTACCCCTCCGCTAGAGGCATAGATAAACCATATAGACTTTGGTGTTTGCCCTCCAGGGTAACCCAAAAGGGATATTGGGTTTGTATTTGACAAAATAAATATGCCTACGAATGTTGAAATATCTTGTAGAGAGGCCATCTACAACAACTATGTGAAACACGCAATAATCGATGATGGGGTAGCGGTTAATATAGTCCCCTTATCTTTTCTTCAGAAGTTAGGATATGGGGAGACTAATTGCTCCTCGATGCAAAACACGTTGAGGGGCTATGATAGTCTCAAGGCAACCTCGATCGGAACCATAGTATTACCGGTCACTCTTGGGCCCAAGACGGTGCTTACTGAGTTTTATATTATAGATCGGGAAACCAACTATAATATGATCCTTAGCCATCCTTGGATCCACCGCATGAAAGCAATCCCCTCCACTCTATTCCAAGAAGTTAGATTCTTACATTTAGGGAAAGTCTTTGTCACTCAAGGTGATCCAAATCCCTTTGATATACATTTGGCCAACTTGAAGAAAAAGCTAGGGGTCCACTCTAAATTCAAACTTCCTACGAACCAGTTAAACAAACCGGCAAGCACAGTACCAGAAGAAAAGTTGGTTCCCACAACGGAATTAGAAGTTACGGGTTTGATCGAGGGTATTTTGGTGGTCAAGGATGAAAATTTTGTTGTAGAGATGGTATCGTTAGGAACTACAACAAATATTGTTGAGCTATTAGAAAAGGATTTTCCTATCCTTCTCCCCTTTGATTCTATGGGTATGGGACATGCCTTGGGACTTGGTTCCCTTCCAGCAGATGAGGTTTGCATGGTGGAGGTAACCAAGGTAAAAGGATAACTTACAAAGGATGACTCAACATCCATCTTTCTCGAGTAGTTGTTGACCCTCCATTTTGATGGAGCCAAGTGTCGCTTCAGCGCCAGGGTAGGCGCAATCCTTACTTCACCCAAAGGAAGGATTTTACCTTTTCTTTCAAATTGAATTTTGAATGCACAAATAATGGGGTCAAGTATGAGGCTCTCCTATTAGGTCTCATTTGTAGCTAAGAGAATGGGCATCCTCAATATTAGGGTGTTGGGCAACTCACAGCTAGTCGTAAATTAGATATTCGAGGTATACGAGACTAAGACTAAACACTTACAACTCTACAAAATAGTTGTGTTGGGCCTAACTAAGGGGTTTGACTTTATATCAATCAAGGCAGTTCCACGTGAATATAACCTTCTGACAGACTCTATAGAAACTTCTACCTCACGCTTCACCCCAAGTAGTGATTTAGAGGACACCAACTTCATGGTTTCACTCGTGTTGAATCCTTGATTCGTAAAGCACCCGTAACGTCCAATGTTGACATACGTGGAAGATGAGGACCAGCTTGACTCTTCAAACCCTATTGATGGGGATGAGTCAACCTTAAGTTATTTAAATGCTTCGGTGGAGATGCATCTTACCTGTCATGAGGTAGACCTTTCTCTAATTCCACGTTCCTCTTCTTATTTTGGGAATCCAATGATTGAGTCCTCTACGGGAAAATATCTTGAGATTTATGAGGTAAAAGAAGAAGGGGACTTGGAGTTGCCTCCAGACTCACCTAAGTTTGAGGAGGGTAACGCCTGTAATTGAGGGAACAATTGATATAAACATCGGAACGGAGGAGGAGCTAGAAATATTAAAACTAGGGTCCTCCTTAACTCTAGAGGAAGTAGAAATTCATACCCAAATCCTTAAGGAACATCGAAAGCATTCAAAATTAATTACAATGAAATGACAGAATTACACCACACATCACAGCTTCACAATCTCGTCACCAAGCCGATGCAAAACCAATTAAGCAAAAGTCAAGACCTATGAAGCCAAAGGTGGCCCTTATGGTAAAAGAAGAAGTAACAAAGCTTCTCCAAGTAGGATTTATCAAGCCAATTGATTATTCACAATGGGTATCTAACATTGTCCCCATTCTCAAAAAGAATGGAAAGATCCGTATTTGCATAGACTTCCGGGACATTAACAAGGCTTGTCCCAAGGATGATTTCCCGCTACCATCCATTGATGTTATCGTTGATGCAACAACTGGATTTGAGTTGTTGTCTCTCATGGATGGGTTTTTGGGATATAATCAAATCAAAATATCTACCGAGGATCAAGCTAAAACTACGTTTATAACTCCTTGGGGAACTTATTGTTATGTTGTCATGCCATTTGGTCTTAAGAATGTTGGTGCTACGTACCAATGAGAAATGACCTACATATTCCATGATCTTATTCATAATATTGTGGAATCTTATGTAGATGACCCATCTTGTGCCAAGTCCAAGAAACGTTGTGATCACCCATAGGTGCTTCATATCCTTCTCTCGTGCTTGATTGAGTATGGTTTCATGTTGAATCCATAGAAATGTGTATTTAGTGTAACAGGTGGTAAGCTTCTGGATTACATTATATCTTCATAAGGGATTGATGTTGACCTAGCCAAAATCCATACCGTGTTAGAAACAGTTCCACCATCAAACGAGTCTAGCATTATATCTTTTCTTTGGAAACTCTGGTGCAATCCAAAGATTCATCCCTGACTTGACCTTCACCATTCATCCAATCAACAATTTGTTAAAAAGGATTATAACATTGATTAGATGGAAGAATGCAATGAGGCCTTTGAAGCAGTTAAATGGTTCTTGTTATCCCCTCCCACGCTAATGCCGCCTAGATCGATCACCCTTTGATTTTGTATTTGTGGGATACAAATGTTTTGCTAGCCTGCATGTTGGCTCAAGAGGATGATGATAAGCGAGAACAGGAAGTTTACTTTATCATTCGAGACGTTACTTGATTATGAGACACACTACACGCAGGAAGAAAAAGAATGCCTTGCCATAGTTTTTGTAACCAAGTGTTTAAGACATTATATGCTCAATCAAGAAATAAGGGTCATTGTCAAGTCAGACCACTTACAAACATTCCTCATGTAGGGATCCTTGTCTAAAAAGGTTGGGTATTTCATTACATTAATGGGTGAGTTCGAGTTAACGTTTGTAAATCAAAAATTTGTTAAGGGTCAAATCATTGCAGACTGGTTGGCTGATAATCCATTGGATGGGGGTGATTTGGTAGACCTGGACTTTCCCGATGAGTGTGTATATTTTTTTGAAACCAGGCCCCCTATCTCCATATGCCCTTGGTACACTGACATTATTAATTTCATCATGGACCACACATACCCAGAAGGGGAAACGTCACAACAAAAAGGTGGTTACTCATCATTTCCGCTAAGTACGCTATCTTGTAATAGGTTCTTTATCGTATAGCCTTTGACAGAATGTTGCTGAGATGCATTGATGCCGAAGAATTTGAAAAGATTATTTATGAGTCACATAGTGGGGTATGTGGAGGTCATTTTGGCGATCATGCCACTATCTCGAAAGATACATCAAATGGGCTATTTCTGGCCCACCCTTGAACATGATGCGGAAGAGTTTGCGCACAAATGTCAAGAGTTTTCCCACGAGATCCACATATCGGCACAAGATTTACAACCAATCAAAACTATATGGCCCTTCTCTATGTGGGACTTGGATCTGATAGGGAACTTCTCTCCCTCATCAATAGATGGCCATAATTTCATAATCACGGCCATAGAATACTTTACCAAGTGGGTAGAGGCCATGCCCCTTACTACCGTTCTTGGATCTGTAATCGCTAAGTTCATCCTAAACCAGATCATTTGTAGGTATGGGGTGCCACAGGTCATTATTTCTGATAATGGCACATCTTTCAAAAATGACAAGGTGTGTGAGTTGTGTACAAAGTTCAAAATAAGTCATCACATGGCTTCTCTCTACTACCCTCAGGCTAATGGACAAGTTAAGGCTACCAATAAGACTTTAAATTCCATTCTCCTAAAAATGTTAAGGAGAATAAATGAGATTGGAACCTAAATCTTTTTCTCGGCCTTGTGGGCCTACCGAACATCGGTTAGAACACCAACAGGGGCAACCCCTTTTCCTTAGTATTCGGTGTTGAGGCAGTTCTGCCACTTGAAGTTGAAATACCTAGTCTCCACATTTCACTACATGGGATCCTGGGAGAGGAGGGTTATTGAGAAGCGTGACTCTCCCAATTAGAAAGTCTCAACAAAGCTAGACTGAATGCTGAATAATGGCACAATGTTTACACTAATTATATGGATCGGAAATACAATAAAAAGGTGTACGAACGTGAGATCTATGAAGGAGATTTGGTATTAAGACTCGATAGCTAAATAGACAAGAAGACCGGTGAGGGAAGAAAGTTCAAACCTAGGTGGTTAGGTCCATATCGAGTAGTCAAAGACTATAAAAATGGTGCATTTCGCTTGTGTACACTAGAAGGTGAGGATTTTAGTGAATCCATAAAATCTCTTCACCTAAAGAGGTACTACGCATGATCCATCAACATTCTCATATGTACATTATCAGTATCTGCATTGCATTTTCATTTGTTCATTCATTTTGTAAAAAGTATGATCAAGGAGCTTATTCTTATAGCAATTCCTAAAAACTTCTGAAAATATTGGCAAAACATTCAAATCATGTCTCTTCAAACCTTCATTATATCATCAATTGTTTTTGAATCACTTATCAACCCAAACAAGATAAGGCAAAATTTTGACAATAATCATACCAAGGCCTGTATATTTGGTTCTACTTTTGGTCTCTTCTTAGGATAGGTGTCTTTTGTTCATGGTCCGTTCTAGAAGCTTCATGGTGTCACATCTATCCCACATACACCTCCTTGGAAATAAGAAAATTCTAATCATACTACCCAAGTAAGTAAATCAGGGTTGCAAATCAACGTAATTTTTTATTTTACACATTTATTTAACCTACCAAATTCTCGGTGTTGAGCTTGATCTCTTACTAGTGACCTAGGGTTGGGAAAGGAATGAAATGCCCTTACTTGCCTATGCCTTGTCCATGGTGATAAGCTCATGCTTCCTACTGGTAGCGTGGGGCAAGGTGTAGGGGGTCTCTTTGACAAATCTGAAATTCATAAATAATTAAATCAAATACTGTGAAATATTAAGTCAAAACAAAGTGAATTAGATGTTCAAAATTCCAAGAAGAGTTTAAAACCCCAAAACCAGATTTTGTCAACCAAGTGGCCATCTACAGATCCAAGTCTAGATAAAATGCAAAGTAATTCACATTTTAAACTATGAAGTATCTTAAGTAGAGTAAGGTTGTAGCACCCCAATTTGGTTCTTTCAAACCTCTGTATTTCTCTTATCACTTCCATTCAAAAAAATTCATAACTTGTGCCATTTCTAACTCTTGGTGTTGAGCCCTCGCATCTTACTAGTTGTTTGGGGTTAGGAGTGAGGCAAGTACATCTATTTATCGTATCATTGTATCATCACGTTTTATCAAGACAATATGAAGTACCAAAGATTGCAAAGGAAACTAAGTTAAAGATCACATTGTGTTTGCATCATCATATATTAGCATTGTGAAATAAAAAAAATAAATCATTTTGTTATCATTCCACATCCATTGCAAACATTCTAAAAAGCATTGAAAAGCTGAAGTTCTAAACATCTTAGAGTGCACATGAGAGATAAGCCAAAGAGATTCAACTCAGATACAATGGAATGCAAACCAAAATAAGAGTCTGTATATATCATAGTAGATCAAGTTTGTGTACAATGTCATCATGCACTAGGCATGGTCAAAATGATTGCAATGAGCCCGAAATATACAACAAAAAAATCGTATAATGTCAAAACCGGTATCAAACCAATAAAGGATCAATGGCCTGTCAATCCTTGTGGGATCCCTCGATGGTGCACAACCACATTTAGGGCTCCTGCTGCGGCTTTGATGGTGCTACGAATGGAAATAATGGTGTGAGTGCTCGTGGTGGCACCCGCTTCCTATAGCCTCACTGTGAGAATGGCTTCACCTCATCAGGTGCTCAATAGTCTCGTATCTAGCTACCATGGTATGAAGGGAGGTCACTATCTCTGTAACCTTCCAGATGGGAGTGAACACATCGGTATGTCGGCCGGTGGCTAAGGGCTGTCCTGAATCAGTAGTCAACTCGGCTGAGTCTTCCCTAAGGGGATCAACAGGGTGTCCACACATACCCAACGAATGAGCTCTCGCCACTGTGTGTGGATGCTAGTAAAAATAAAAAAGAAGAGATAGTGAGCTAGAAAATCACAGAACACAAATCAAAAGGAGAATGTTAAGCTAAACATGTGAAAATTAATAGATAAAATTGAGAAAGGAGTATTGAACATACTCGGTCTCCGAGCATCCATGTGGGATCAATGGTTGTGCAGAGGTGTTGTTGGTGGCTGCGAGCCTCATTGAATCCAAAGGCATGGCAATCGTCTCGATCACGTAATCATCATCCCCTCTAAGTGCCTCCTCCGAGACTATATTCTCTCTCTCTCTCTGCGCTCACCTCCTCATGCGCTACTCTAAGGATATTCTGAGTATCATACCACTTGAGGTCACTATTAGCTCCCTCCGAAGGTCCTAGCCCCCCATCCTCCTCTTCGAATAACTCCCCCTTTGTATCATCTACCACATCCTCCTCAGGGTTGAAGTCCAAATTGATCAAATCATCCTCCTCCCCACTGTGAGTAGGAGCTGCCCCAATTTGAAGTAAGGGTGCTTGAGGAGCACTGGTTTCCTGATGAGCCTGGACTATATGCCTAACTACAATAGGCACACTAGGAGTAACAACTATCCAACTAGGATCCCCTCTAGGACCTCTCTGTGCCTCCCGAATAGTCCTATAAATAGGCACCACTAGAGGAAGCATGACAAGGTATGGAAGACCGAACTATTGGGGTACCCTGGTCAAAGGGTGAATCTCTAGTCTCCCAGCTCTATCAACTAGCTGGCTCATGGAAGAGCAAGCTACCATCATCATAGCCTCCTCACCCCATATCCTTGTCATGTCCTAATAGGGTGTGGTAGTCATGTCTGCTATAGTCAGGGAGGCCACTGATTGATGTGGTGTCTGGAGCACTGACATGCATGTCCATCTAGTTACCTAGACAACCTCTAGATCTGATACTTGTACCCCCCTGCCATAAGGGATGAAATGCTCATAGACCCAACTCATAACCAAAGTAGGGTGGCTCAAGGACTGTCCTTGTAATCTAGAAACCCTATAAAATTGTGGTATGTAGACCCCAGGATATCTCGCCCCCGTGCATACTTACACCATGAGCCTCAACTGTAATGATGGGGGCCCAACAAAGATAAAAGTGTTTCTCCTCCCTTGTCCCTAAAAAATCTCAAGGACAAGATACCCATGATGGATCTCCAAAGAATAGGAATGGGAGTAGTAGCGACACACCAAACCTGCATTCCCTTCTTCAAGCCAGATGAGACAATGGTGTCTCCCATGTATGTGGCCCACTGTGTCATCACGGCCCTAGACCTTGTTGTCTCCAATGTTAGTCTCCTACCAAGTACCGGGAGTCCAAGGATGTGGTATACATCCTCCAGAGTAATAGTCCACTCCCCTGACACCTAGAAACCGGAAGGTGTTCCACCACATCCCAGTAAGAGAATAAGTCACACAAAATGTGATCGGGGAGCAACAATGGGCACTGTGCTATCCGCCGATGTCCGCCCATCGTAAAGATCTATCTCACTGGTCACTAATCTAAAATCCCAGGAGCCAATCACACTCTCTTTCTCTACTCCAACGTATGTACTCCACCTTTTTTTGCATCCACCAAAACATGAGAAAAGAGAAAGTTAGTAAAGTACATCACATGATAAGCTCATCAAAAACATAGTAAAATATCAAAAATCCAAAAAAAGTCAAGTTTTGAGCATGTTTTGACATTCTGTCTAGAACCGCCGCCTAGTGCATGGCGGTAGTTCCAGACCGCCGGCTTACACTTGGGCGGTGGTCCCGTGACCGCCTCCTACTTTGGGCGATGGTCTTGAACTGATTTTCAAAACGCGCCCTTAACCCTAAAAAATGACCAAAAATGATGAAATTGACCATTTTCGACAAAATAAAAGCACACCCTATGGGCACCCCCCTAAAGACCCATTCAAGACAAGAAATTTTGAAAATCTCCCCCCTAGGTGAAATTTTCAATGTTTTAACTTTTAGGGTACAAAAAGACAAAGGAGGAAATAACTAACCTAAGAGCGCAAAGTGAGAAAGGATTCTCCAGAGAAGGTCGGTTCCTATTCCTCTATTCGATGCACACGAAATATGCAGAGGGTTTGCTCGAAACTAATCTAATCTGCCAAGGAGACAGGTGGTAAGAAGATGCATAAAAATAAATCTAAGCTAATAGAGGTGATGCACCGAGGAATGAAGAACACCTATCTTGCCAAGAAACACAGTACTATTCAAATGTGATATAAGATCATGCATGTATAACAAAAAACTTGCAAAGTGAAAGACCAGAGGATGCAAAATGAACACAGAGAGGGTTGAGAATCATCCACAGACATGTATTACTTGCTCCAAAGATTGATACAATACACTACAGAATGCCAAGAGGCAGAGTCATATTACAGTTTCAAATGAGAGGTTCAACTCCACAAATTCACCTGATAGAGAAGAAGGGAGGAGCAAAACAGGAAAATGTTCGACCTTTTGAAAGAAGCTCCTCTTTACAATATATAGGAAGAATGAGAGAGGGAAAAGAGAGGAAATTCAGAATCTACCCCAACCACTTCTAGGTCATATTTTAAATCATCTCATTATGGCAGAAGTGGCGGATCCTGCAAAATGGTGGGCTTGTCTAATGTAAGCGCGAACTGTCTGCCGCATTAAAGCCGGTTGTTGAAGCGCCACTTCGCATTACCACGTCCGTGACGTTTTCTCAATTTTCTCTCCAAACTGAACCAAAATGCAAGATTGACCCTAATCATGTAGAGAATTTCAACAGCTTTCCGCTGATATAAAGAACGTGCAATCCGAGCTCGATCGAAAGATATGACGATCCAAGATTTAGGCACGAAACAGCCAAAACAGATTTTGAAATCTTTTCCTTTCTCGCCACTCTGCCACTGACACACGTGTCAAGCACTAATTGGATGCGTAATTATCTCTCCTTCCCTTCCTTTCCTTTGTCCCATGGGTTTTCTTGCTTCATTGACACGTGTCCTCTTTTCATTGGCTCTGGCCGCTTTTGAAACCTCGCCCTTGACTTTTGGACTTTCTCCTCGTGACACGTGTCGTGATTTGATTGGTTCTCGAGCCCGCTGGATTTTCACGCCCTTCACGTACATTTTGTCCGATGTCCCAAACTATTTGGGACAAAAACTCCCGATCCACCCGAAATGGGCTTCCTTGTCCCTCATTCGGCCGATGACACGTGGCGCGCTTTGATTGGCTTTCGCTCCTTCTCGCTATCCGCGCCCCACGCGCCCCTTTGTCCCAACCGCCCCAAAGGCTGTTCCCATTTCGCCGAACTGCCGGTTCACATCCTTCGCGTACATTTGTTCCAACTGTCCCTGATCGCTCTGGGACAAATTCTTCCGAACCGCCCGAAATGGGCTTCCTTTTCGCTTTTTCACGCCTCGCGCGCCTTCGCGCCCGCTGTCCCAACCGCTTTTCGCGCCCTCGCGTCCCTTCGGTGGTCGCGCCCAGACTGTCCCAACTATGTCCTGTCGATTTTTTCTCCTTCTGCCAACCGCTTTCCGCGCCCCACGCATCCCGATGGCCCGATGTTCCTTTGCGAAGTTCTCCTTTTCTTTTTCGCCGAACCGCTGGCTTCACGGCCCTCCGCGCCATTTTTCCAACTGTCCCAACTGCCCCAAAGGCGGCCTCGAGCAGACTTAGCCAATTTCACGATTTTCTTTCCGAATCAATCTACTTGCTTGAACTCGAAAATCTGATGCATGTTATCAAATTTACCCCGGGGTGAATTTTGGATAACAATTTGGTGACTTTTCGGGGTCACCTCGCCTGCTAGGTAGAAGATCGCTGGCCTTTAGCGATCCATCGGGCATGGAGTCATAAGCAATAACCTAAAACGAGCCTCGACATCGCAACTCCTCTACGAGAGCACGCCGAATCAGAAAAACTCAACCTAGAGCAACAAAACCTCGCCAAAGCACTTAGGGAAACTCAAACCTAACTACAATAAGACAATGTGCAAAGCACTTGAGGAATGAAAATCTAATTAATATTTACAAGGTGGTAAATTTCCTCTAGAAGCAATGCTTGAGATAGATTCCATTTACTCGAATCTCATAGCTTCTTCACCATCCAATGAGGCCAATCGAAAGCATTGCTGCTTCTTGCACTTCAGACCATGTATGGGCCACTCCAAATGGCATCAAATTTTGAATGCCTTCCCGGTTTTGCTCTATCCACATCCCATTTCAACACTAGATCTCCAACTCCGAAATGATCTATCCTCGGCCTTCCTATCAAAGGTCCTTTTGATCAAAGCTTGATCCTTTTCCATTGCTTGGGATGCCTGATTTCTGATCTCTCGCAGCTCCATCAACTCGCATACCTTACCTCCATGGGCCCAAACTCTAAGCAACTCCAGCCGCTTCATGAGTTCCAATGTTGGCAACTCAAGTGACATGGGCAAGATTGCTTCTCTTCCATGTATGCCCGAATGGAGAGTTACCTCGTGGATCTCTTGGGAGTTATCCTATCAGCCCATAAGGCTGATTTCAGTTTGGTATGCCAAGCCCTCTCGATTCTCATCAAGAGTCCTCCTAATGATCCTCAACAAGTTCTTGCTTTGTAGACTCGGCCTGGCCATTACCTCGAGGGTAATAGTTTGATGAAGTGCTTAGGTAGATCCCGCTTCTTGACAGCCCACTCAATCACCTTAGATCCAATGAATGCCAATGCATTATCGTAGATTATTGTAGTAGGTACACCAAATCTGTAGTTATCCCTCATAAAAGTCTAAGATGCTAGACTCATTTGCCTCTTTGAGTGCTACGTTCGTCCCATCCGGTGAAGTAGTCCGTGGTCACAAAATCCATTTGTGCCCTTGGCTTGAATTGGGATTAATGACTCCAATGAAGTCCAAACCCCATTGCATGAATGGCTGGTCAACCGAGATTGATGTAATGGAAGGGCAGCAAGTCTTTCTTTTCCCGTGAAGAATGCACAATTCTTACACCTCTTGATCCATGCATAGCAATCACCAAGATTTTAGGCCAATAATAACCAGCCTTCATGATTTTTAGAGCTGTCACTCTGGGTGCAAAATGACCACCACTGGTCCACCATGAAACTCTTCCAACACCCTTTGAATCTGATTTGTGCTAATGCATCTCAGCAGCACTCCATTCACATCTTTCTTGAACAAAACTCCATCAACAATGGCATATGGAACAGCCTGCAACCTGAAGTATCTCCTCTTCGCTTTGCTCATTTCTGGAGGGCATAGGCCTGTCCGTAGGAAGTGTATCATACTCTGAGTCCAACAGGAGTGGGCACATTATCATTTTCCTGTTTCGACCATCCTGTAGTACCAAGACAACATCTTCTTCATTACCTGCTTCAACTTGTTGACTCAAGGCTAGTTGTTCACATAGTCCCTTCCCACGTACTAGTTTGGTGACCTTGATCTCGATGTCATATTCCATGACACGAGTTATCCATCCTGCACGTTTCTCATTCGATCCTTGTTTAGAAGGAAGTCCCCGACTCCCGCATGAGAGACCAATAATTGGATCTTGTTGTTTGAGACTAGGTGCTTGAATTTCTTTTAAACTCCCGATCACCGCAAGTACATGCTTTTCAATGAAAGAGTACCTAGTTTCGTATTCCTCCAAGCCTCGATCAAGAAAGCAACCGGTCAGTTTCTAATCCTTCTTTGTTTTGTTGTGCCAAGATTGCAGTAAATTGTATCTCCACCACCAAAGGCGTATAGCATGAAATCCTTGGAGAAGTTTGATTGACGAGAGTCGGAGCTTGAGATATAGCCTCTTTTATTGCCTCAAAACTTGCCTTGCCTTCGATGTCCACTTAAATGCCATGCTCTTCTTCAACATCAAGTTGTTATTGGCTTTACGAGAGCCAGTAAAAGTTTGGAACAAACTCCGCGACAAAATTGATCCTTCCTAAGAAGCTTCAAGAGCCTTCTTATGACTTGGCAATGGCAACGCCGAATTGCTTCAACTCTTTCTCGGGTCAATCATCAATCCCTCCTTTCAAACAATATGGCCAAGAAGTTTTCCTCATGAGCCAAGAATATGCATTTTTGGGATTCAATGATACCCCAAATCTTCTACACTTCTCAAAATACCCGCCTGATGAAAGAGGTGATCCACTACATTTTTGGAGAATACAAGTGATGTCATCAAGGTATATCAAAACTATTTTATTGATCAACCCTCAATGCCATATCCATTGCCCTTTTCGAAAGTGGCTCCAAAGATTTGATAGCCCAAATGGCATCTTCAGAGGCATAGGTCCCCCATTCGTGGTGAAAGCCATCTTGAATCGGTCATCTTCCTTCACCATTACCCGATTATACCCCGAGTAGCCATCTAGAGAGAGAATCTCTCCGAACCGGATACTACTGCAATATTTGTTCCATCAAGGAAGTGGGTAATGGTCTTTGAGAGATGCCCTGTTTAGGTCTCGAAATCTACACACAACCTGATTTCTCCGCTCTTCTTCCCGACTGAACCAAGTTTGCACCCACTGAGTGCTTGATCGGGAATATAATGCTTGCTTCTATTAGCTTATTTAGCTCTTTCTTCATTAGAGGCTCAATGTGAGGGTTGACTGGTCTCTGCTTCGCCCGATGGGCTTAGCATCCGATCCACCCTATGGTATGTTGAGCCAGTTTAGGATCAAAACCTTTCAAGTCTTCATAGCTCCAAGCGAAGACATCCGGAAATTCTTGGCAAAGTTGTATGAAATCTGATTTCTCCTGCTCAAAGGGCTACCTTGCCAATTTGAAGTGTTTTGTTTTCCCCAACCTAATTGGCTCAATCTTCTCTTTTGACTCGTATGTTAGCCTTTTCCTTACGGAACTCGGTCATTAGGGTCAAGATAGACTCCAATGTTACTAAACCCTAGAAGCTTGTTTGTCCGCACCGCACTACTTGATCCCCATACCGCTGCTCTAATCTGTCCCGATTCCTAGCCGAGAATTCAGCCTCTTCTTGTAAGAAATTGACGATCTATTGATCGCTCAAACACCGCCACCGGTGTTATTATCCTGAACTGCTGGCCTCACAATCACATGGACATGTGGCTATGTTTTTTCCTTTTGATGTTGTCAACCACATCAAACATTGCTCCAACAAATGCGAGCCTATCCGCGGCTTCATTTTTCTTCCTAGGTATGGACGCGATATCAAAGCTTCAAATCCTCAACGAGGTCCCATACCCTATTCTTGTAGTTCTTTAGCAGTTCATTCTTTGTAGCATGTTGTCCCCTGACTTGATTGACGATTAGTTCACTGTCACCAAAGACTTGCAAGTTCTTTATTTTCTTCTTGATTGCCCAATGTATCCTCGCACCAAGGCTTCATATTCAAGCAGTGTTATTTGAACAGAAAACTGAAATGGAAGGCTGAGTAATACCTTATACCTTGTGGTGAAATGAGCATAGCTCCTCCTCCTGCACCTTGTCTACTCCTTGATCCATCAAAGAACAACTGCCATACTTCATTCTTGTCCTTATGATCTGGCTTGGTGATGCCGGGAGAGGTTGATCCTCTTCATGTAAACAATAAACCCCTAGCTCGATTCTTCTACTTCGATAAGGATCAAAAGCATGCACCTTGCTTGCCCATTCATCAAGAGTCAAATCCGGATACTTCCAACCTTGGTGTCACCTCACAAGCTGCTAGGGTGATCTTCTTGATCAAATGCCGAGCAATTGGCATTAATCTGACTTGGAGTGTAAGGCTCAATATGGAAGTTTGCAATAGGTTCGACTCTAATTGTAGCCTTAGTTCCATACCTTGTTCTAAACAAAGATGTGAGACCAATCCGCCAAAGATAGCCTCCAATTTTAGCAAGAAGTCTCTTGACAAGCACAATGCAAAGAGTGGTGGAAGGTCTATGACTCGATACATCTTGTAAAACAACAACATTTGACATGCATGCAAGGTAAGACTCAAATTTCTAATCACTCCAACTGTCATATTGCTGTCCCATCTAGCCGCACTACCCCTTTAGATGTTATTTCATACTGAGCCCTAGCCGATCAACTATCTGCTTTAGGCATTACTGAGCTACTTGCCCCAGAGTCTATCATGCAATTATGTACTAGCTGATTTCCAATGATTAACGAAACATAGAAAGGGGGCTTCAACATTTTACCTTGTTGTGCTCCATGACTTCCTTCAGGCTGGGTAGCATTTGTAAGCACTTTGTCTCGCATCCGAACTCGCTGATTCGAAGTTGGCCAATCCTTCATGGCAGCTTGCAGCAGATCTCTTTGGCCTGGGATGGATAGGGATTCCCACATAGATATATTGACGTTTTGTCTTCTTCATCTGATCAATGATACTGAATGGTGATGAAGGATCTCTCTGTCCCTTGGTTTGCACATTTACCCTTGTACGTGGGCAGCAATAAATGCATTTGAGTTGGCCTAGGGGCTGTTCTTGGCTGCCCTTGTGCATTTGAAATGGGACTTTGCTTGCCAATCATTTCTTGAGTCATGAAGGTTGTGGGCTGGTTGGAGCTAATGGCTGCTCCTCACCCAAATTTCTCCTTTTTGACCTTGTGTTGGCTGCAACACTCGAAACCACTCCGATTCATGCCACAAAATCCTCTGCTTGCCAGCTTCACCAATGTGGTGTCATTTGGGGCTGATTGTTGTTGGAATGTTTCTTGTTGTTGACTCATTTCTCGACTCGCCTCACCCTCCACACCAGAGTTGTCACCATCAATGCTTGATTGAGGCACCATTAAACACATGGATTGGTTATGAGGCTCATTGCATGGAAAGCACCAATCGTATTCCTGAGCAATGTTGTTCTGTGTTGGCACTAATGCCTTAGAGGCAGATATGACATTTGGATTATAGGGCTGGAATGGTCTATTGGCAGGAGGCCTTGTTTGATTCATATTTGCAGCTGGATTAGGTGGCCTTTGTGGTTGGTATGGCTGCCTATTAGGTTGAGCTTGGGGTTGATAAGAAGGTCTGAAACCTTGGGCTTGTTGCCTCTTGAGAGTAACTAGCTCATTGCCTAGGTTTTGCAATTGCTTCATGACCTCTTGAAGCTCATTTGGGGCACTTGGAGATGAAGTGGAAGCTTCATTTGAACTCTGATTTCTAGGAGTGGGAGAAGGAGCCAAATTAGGTGCTTGACTAGTGTTTGGACTCTCTAAACTTGGAAACAATGGCATGGGAGGTCTAGGGGCAAGTTTGCCAGCTTGAATCAAACAATTTTCAGCCCTAATGGCAATGCTATAAGCCATAGGGATTGTTGTGCCTCCCATGGACTGAATTAACATAGAAATATCAGAATTTAGAGCTTTGAGATAGTAGAGAAAAGCACCTTCTGCTGTTGGCCTGACTGCCACTGGAATTCTCTCCCAAGTCTTTTGAAATCTGAAGTTGAAATCGGTCAGCTGCTCATTGGGAGCTCTCTTGATGGTTGTCAGCTGCTCCAAAAGAGACAAGTTGTCTCCCTTCTCTCCAAATTGCTCATGAAGTGCTATACACAACTGATTCCAATTTGTGATAGAACCAACTCCAAGGCTCCTAAACCATTAGCAATGCTTTACCCTTGAATGAAGATGCCAGTAACTTGATAGCCACTTGCATTTCATTGATTTCATGGATTGCACAAAGGTTAGCAATATCTTTAACATGATCACCTGAGTAGTCCGATTTTCTCCAAAGAAAGTAGGGAATGTTCTTCAAGGCTGCAATAGGAACTGGATGTTGTGCATTGAGAGCAAGTGGGCTGACCTGTGAAGTTGACGTAGGGGTTGTTCTGAGCCATTCTAATTGGTCTTAAAACCCTTGTTGACTGAATGAAAGGCCTACCAGGTGGAGGAGTTGAGAGAGTTCTGTTTGGTGGAGATGGAGACCTTTGAATCCTTCTTCCTCTTTGCCTTCTTCTCGAGATAATTGCAGGTATTCAAACAACACTTCTTCTTCTCCGACTCTTGACCTTGTGATTCTTCTCATAAGTTTTCAGGCCTGCACTGCTGAAACCAGTTGATTTTTTCCCTTGGAGTCGCCAGATATGCAAATAATAGCTCTTTTTAAGCAAGAAAAATGCAGCAGATGCACATCATCAACTTTGCCGCTAAAATAAAAATGAGACCTCTAAGTCCCACCGGCATGCCAAAACCGTTAGTGCAAAATCACAAAGACCCCGGATGCCGGTCGTTTCTAGGTTGACCATACTATCATCCAAAGTGATTGCATAACATCAATCCTTTCTCCAAGTGTGGGACTTGAAAAGTGAGAAAGGATTCTCCAGAGAAGGCTGGTTCCTATTCCTCTGTTCAGATGCACACGAAATATGCAGAGGGTTTGCTCAAAACCTAATCTAATCTGCCAAGGAGACAGGGTAAGAAGATGCATAAAAATAAATCTAAGCTAATAGAGGTGATGCACCGAGGAATGAAGAACACCTATCTTGCCAATAAACACAGACCATTCAAATGTGATATAAGATCATGCACAGATAACAAAACTTGCAGTGAAAGACCAGGAGGATGCAAAATGAACACAGAGAGGGTTGAGAATCATCCACAGACATGTATTACTTGCTCCAAAGATTGATACAATACACTACAGAATGCCAAGAGGCAGAGTCATATTACAGTTTCAAATGAGAGGTTCGAACTCCACAAATTCACCTGATAGAGAAGAAGGGAGGAGCAAAACAGAAAATGTTCGACCTTTTTTAAAGAAGCCCTCTTTACAATATATAGGAAGAATGAGAGAGGGAAAAGAGAGGAAATTCATAATCTACCCCAACCACTTCTAGGTCATATTTTAAATCATCTCATTATGGCAGAAGCATGGATCCTCGCAAAATGGCGGGCTATCTAATGTAAAGCGAACTGTCTCACATTAAAGCCGGTTGTTGAAGCATTACTTCGCATTACCACGCGTCGTGACGTTTTCTCAATTTTCTCTCTCAAACTGAACCAAAATGCAAGATTGATCCCGAATCATGTAGAGAATTTCAACAGCTTTTCCGTTGATATAAAGAACGTGCAAATCCGAGCTCGATCGAAAGATATGACGATCCAAGATTTAGGGCACGTAAACAAAGCCAAAACGGATTTTGAAATCTTTTCCCGCACTCTCGCCACCTGGATGACACGTGTCAAGCACTGATTGATGCAAATTATCTCTCCTTCCCTTTCCGTCCCCTTTGGTTTTCCTACTTCATTGACACGTGTGTCCTCTTTTTCATTGGCTCGGCCGCTGCTTGAAACCTCGCCCTTTGACTTTTGGACTTTCTCCTCGTGACACGTGTCGTGATTTGATTGGTTCTCGGGCCTCGCCGATTTTTGTGTCCTTCACGTACATTTGTTCCGATGTCCCAAACTATTTGGGACAAAACTCCCGATCCGCCCGAAATGGGCTTCCTTGTCCCTCATTCGGCCGATGACACGTGGCGTTGCTTGATTGGCTTTCGCCCTTCGCTATCCGCGTCCCACGCGCCCCTTGTCCCAACTGCCCCAAAGGTTGAAGTTCCCACTTTCGCCGAACCGCCGGTTCATGTCCTTCGCGTACATTTGTTCCAACTGTCCTGCATCGTCTCTGGGACAAATTCTTCCGAACCGCCAAAATGGGCTTCCTTTGCTCTCGCCGCTTCACTCCTTTCGCGTCCTCGCGGCCCAGATGTCCCAACTATTTGTCGATTTTCTTCTCCTTCGGCCGAACCAGCTTTCCATCGTCCCACGCGTCCCACGACGGCCCGATGTTCCTTTGTAAAGTTCTCCTTTTCGGCCGAACCGGCCGGTTCGCGTCCTCCGCGTACATTTGTTCCAACTTTCCCAAAGGCGGCCTGGAGTAGGACTTAGCCAATTTCACGATTTTCTCCGAATCAATCTACTAGTAACCTCCTAGCCTCCATTCCTATATATTCCATGCTTGTATTCAAGCAAAAGGCTTGAGAATTTTGTGTATCTTGCATTATTGTGCTGCCATAATCTTGCTAGGAATTGCATAGCCAAGCTCAGATATCTTGTGCTATCTCTCTTCTACTTGCATTGTGTCCATATTTCTTCCAAGTTTCCATCACTCAAGCGCCATCCTCTTGTTGTTGTTCTTTGCATTCCCAATCCTTTGGAATCACATGAACACTCAAAGAAAGAAAGGAAAGAACTGAGGGGACAGATACTGATACTACTAGATTTTCCAAAGCTCTTGCTCTTCTAGGTTGGAGTTGTGTATTTGTTTGCTTTGTTTTGTCAAATTGTCAATTGCATATCAAATAGAGTAGAGAAACAGATTCATTTCAATTAGCTAGATAATTGCAAGTAGATCAAATCAATAGGAATTTTTCTCTTCAACATTGTCAGGGAGGTTGTGGGGGAACAATAGCTCTATTAGAGTCATGATTTGTTCTTCACTTCTGAGGTAGGGTTGGAAAGATTTTGATTGAATTAGAATAGATCTTAGATTTAGATTCACACATCTGCATAGATAGTTAGCTACATCTGGCTAATTATTTGTTTTTAACTTGTTTATTAGATTAGATGCATTTTCTGAAAAGTTAGAAAAGAACAAAAACATTTATTTTCCATAGATTAGCTTGTTTTATTGCTTTGTTATGATATATTGAGAAAACACCAAAAACATAGGTTAGATTTCCTTTGATAGATAGTTTATTTACCAAAAACAAATCAATTCATCTTGCATGACCATCAACGGTCCACAACAGGAAAAGACTTACAGTTTTGATCCCTTGGTCCCACAACCCAACGGGCCAGAGCTAATAACTGACATTGACACAAGTTTGCGTTTAACAATCTTACGTACACCTGCCACATACTCGAGAAAATAAGATAGTTAGATACATTGAACATAATTGCTAATCAAGCCTATGAATTTTGGATTTCTACTCTTGGAAATAGGATTTAATTGCATGCATGACCATACATGCGCCTCATCTCAATGAGTCTTTGGTTGTGACCCATAGGTCCCGCAACCCAATGGGCCTACTAGTTAGTTAGATATCAACACTAGCTTATGCACATTGGTATTCATATCTTCACCGCTTCCACCCGATATTATTACATAACTTTAATTGTTCAATATAGCATTCAATCAAAGCAATAATTTCTTGAAAAGACCAGAAAATTTATGTGAGTTCTGCAGCTCTACTACACCTCTTGTCTCAATTTCTATGACCTTATATAAAACCCTTATGAGGCACCTGTAGGTTACTTTCCATGTATTCTGTAACCAATTAATAGAATCTCGGTAGAACTAGACATCGATTGGAGTCTCCGAGTAGATATCATATCGGACCATACCATCACACCCCTTCAGGTTAGGAGAGCATTATTTGCCTTAGATTCATAGATTCTAGTATTGCGTGTCAAAGACATAAGGTTGCCCAATTAAATTCATCGTCGCCATCACTTTCACTCCCATTTCAATCCCACATCGATTGTCTTGGCACGACCTCGGGAGGTCAGGTGTGAAGAAGGTCACATGTTGATTTTCTATTTTACAGAACCATTTCATTAGTTCCTTCCTCGCCACTTTACCCGTAATTCTATCTTCCCGCTTGTGGCCCAACTTTGAATGTAGGGAATCGATAATCCATTGGAACTTGTTCCATTTGCATAGTTCTTCTACACCCCGAAAACCCACAATACACTACTCTCGCCTCGCTCTTTGGATCAAAAGGGTATGCGGGGAACTTGCGACTCATCGGAACCATTCCATTAGTTCATTCTAACTACTTTATTTGCATTACTCTATCTCCTTTTTCCTGTGGATAGAAGGCTCATGCGGAGAACTCGTGACCCTAGGGAATTGTTCCATCAACGCTAAAAAATTGCAATACACTAAAAAAACTATATTTCTTAGTTTTTGACTAAGTATGGGAATGAGGGGCTTTGCATTGGATAGGGGAAGCCTTAGAACATTGAATTTCTCCATTTTTATTAGTCTTTAACCTTTTCCAATTAATGAATATGAAAATTATCAAATGACCTGGAGAGGGGAATTTGGATAACAATTTGGCAACTCACGAGGTAATATTCTGCTAGATTTAATATATCGGTGGCCTTGAAGCATCGATTGGGCATGGAGTTAGTCTAAAAATATGAAAATTGATCTGAAAACCAAAATCTCTCACCCCTGAATCCACCTGAAGTACTTCCCCGGACCTAGAGCTAATATGTCATGCTTGAACTTATCACTCTCATTATAAAAGTATTTTGAATTAATATTTATGAGAGTGGAAAGTTGTTTTGAATATGAAATTCCACCACAACCCTTCTCATATCTTCTTTAGAGTCCTCCATGAACATTGTGCAATAAAACCATGCCATCCAAATGCAAAAAAAACATATGTGCAAAGAACTTAGGAAATTAAAATACACTACCAACAAGACAATGTGCTAAAATAACTTGGAGGAATTGAAAACTAATCTACTATGTACAAGAGAGGGTCTTTCCTTCAATAATAATGCTTGAGGTAGATCCCATTGACTGAGATATTCAATTCTTCTCCATCTAATTTTGATAATTAGAAAGCATTGTTTGACTTGTAACCTAAAATCATATATGGGCCACTCCATATTGCATCAAACTTTGAGTGCCTTCTGGTTTAGCTCTATCTCTGCATCCCACTTCAACACTAGGTCTCCTTCTTGAAGTTCTTGGATTTTAATTTCTTGTCACAACTCTTCTTAACCTAAGCTTGGACCTTTTCCCTTGTCTGCGTTACTCGATTTCTCAATTCTTCTAGCATACCCGACTTCCATGGACTTAAACTTAGAAAATTCCAGGTTGTTTGATGAACTCTAAAGATGATAATTCAAGATATATTGGTATCCTTGATTCTTTAGCGTAAACCAATTTGTAAGTAGAGATACCAGTTGACCTCTTGGGATTGATCATATCAGCCCATAAGGCTGACTTTAAATTTTTGCACCAATTCCTATGATTCTCATCCAAAGTCCTCCTTATGATTCTCAAAAGATTCTTGTTTGTGGACTCACCTACCCATTACCTTGAGGGTAATAGTTTGAAGAGGCGCTCAAGTATATTATATTCCTAACACCCCAATCAAACATCTTTATGCCAAGGAATGATAGTGCATTATCACAAATGATAGTTGAAGGAACACCAAATCATCAAAAATGATAGTTGAAGGAATGCCAAATCTAGTCACAATACCTTCATATAAGTCTAGAATGCTAGCCTCATTCGCTTCTTTTAGTGCAACTACCTATGTTGGTTTGGTGAAATAGTCGTGGTTATGAGGATCCACTTGTGGCCCAAGCTTGAATGTGGGTTGATCATCCAATGAAATCCAATCCCCATTACATGAATGGCTGGTCTATATGCATACTATAAGTTATGTGAATTTCAAGGGTTGGGGCCCCTATAGAATCCCCATTTTGTTCCTAGTATATACATATGCTTCTCTTTATTTCATTTGTTAACTCAAAATTACTTTTCATAACTGAATTTACCTTTGGATAACACAAAAATCATCTCTAAATTCATATTGTATGATTTGAATACCCATGGTAAAGGTATTGATGAAAGATGTTCCTTTTCTCGAGTGTCTCCTGCAACTTTCAAAATCAGTGAAGTGCTAACCCTTGTGATAAACCGTGTTGTGGATTTTTCTTGTATTCCTCCTTTACCCTTAGACTTTCAATCATTTTTTGATGTTCTGCGACCTTTTGGTAGATTTTTGAGTGTCTCGCAGCTATTTTGGAATCCACATAGTGTTGAATCTTGTGATAAACCCGTAGAACACTAAACCAATGTGCCATGATTTTCATTATGCAATTGTATTCCCTTATCTCTTGCAACCATTCATCCACGACATCCTCTCTTGTTTTCATCTTATACGAAAGGTAAATTCGAATGATTATTAATCATTCTAGAATTCCACCTTGATCATGATATGATGTTTTACCCTTTCACAGTTTGGATGTGGAACATTAAGTTCTCCATTCCGAGAATACCAAATTGATGCATTACTGAACTTCCTTAGAATTGGATAGTTATGTCCATCCTTTAATTTGTTGAGTTTCATGGGAAGGGATGATCATGGAGATTCAAAAATCTCTAGTGACAAGCTAATATATGAAAATTTGGGTCCTTAGATGGTACATGGTACGTTTTTGGAAAACTCAACTAGGTAGGGCTCAAAATGAGCACCAACGTACCTCACCAATCCTTTAGTTGTTTTTTTTTATTATTGGCAAATAGTTTTTGAAAGGGACTATACCCTTGTGATGAGCTCGGAAGCTTAATAGGAAAATAAAGCTCGAAAAAAAGGATCAACATCCTGATATAACAATAAGGACCAAGTGCGAATGCGATGCAGCAAAGAAACAATCAACAAAGAAACAACAAAGAAATAAACACCTGTTTGGGCCGATGTGATCAAACAGCAAACACGCAGTGGTCCGGCCACAAAAATGATAACAATGTACTCCGGCCGACCACTAACGGAGAAAACAACCAGACGATCATCACAAAAGAGCCCAACAAAAACTGACAAGGAAGGAACCAACAAAAGCAAACCAGCTGCAACAAAACAGCAACAAAACAACAACACACACTTTGCTTTGAAGAATCACAGCGTGCGAGCCATAAGCCAAAATGTAGCAATGATAGCGCCCAAAAAGACAAGAATCAAATCTTGTCCGATATGGTGGGGGATTTAGATTTGGCATTACCCTTCTTTTTCCGATCCACCACTGTCCATTCCTGATTTTCCACATCCACTACAGTCGGAAAAACTGCAATAGGTTTGATGGGGGAGTGACCCAAATGGGAGGTCGGAATATCTTTAATCACTGAATCAGCAGCCTGTAAAGAATAATCTGGAGGCTTCTCTGTATTGGTCTGTGAATCAACCATGATGGGTGAGTTAGCTTGCAGGGGGGCACTCGAATCCTTAGCCGGATTTGAGTCGATTGTAAGATGTTCAGGTAGAGAATCCCTCCACCAGGCTGTTTTGGTCTTACGTTTGGAGTGTTCACAGTCATCTGTAACATGACCAGTTTGGAAGCAACGCCTACATCTGAAGGCAAGTCTCTCATAGTCTATCCTCTGCACCCAGAGCCTGGCTCCAATCTGAAGATTGATTTCTGCTGGTAAACATTTGGAGGTATCGAGATCAACCAGGATTCGAGCATAAGTAGTATGGGTTTGAATGGAGGTCTTATCATCAACTGCTACACATGAGCCTAAAGTATCCCCTATAGCAATGAGACAAGATCTGCATTCCAAAGCTGCAATGGCAGATCTGGTAGACGAACCCAAATCGGGTAGGTATCAAAAGACTCCTTTAATGGGTCGAAAGATGGATACCATGGTTTGGACATAAGCCCATGTTCCCCCAAACCCAATGTTGACTAAAAATTAAATCCCTATCTTCGGGGTTTCAAAGACAAGCAATGAAGTAAGCTTTAGCACAAGGATAAAGCTCAATCTTACCTTGTATTTTTCTCTCCATCTCTCGGGGCGAGTCTATCCTCTGCACCCGAGCCTGGCTCCAATCTGAAGATTGATTTCTGCAAAACATTTGGAGGTATCGAGATCAACCAGATTCGAGCATAAGTAGTATGGGTTTGAATGGAGGTCTTATCATCAATCTACACATGAGCCTAAAGTATCCCCTATAAAGCAATGAGACAAGATCTGCATTTCCAAAGCTGCAATGGCATCTGGTAGACGAACCCAAATCGGGTAGGTATCAAAAGACTCCTTTAATGGGTCGAAAGATGGATACCATGGTTTGGACATAAGCCCATGTTCCCCCCAAACCCAATGTTGACTAAAAATTAAATCCCTATCTTCAGGGTTTCAAAGACAGAATGAAGTAAGCTTTAGCACAAGGATAAAGCTCAATCTTACCTTGTATTTTTTCTCTCCATCTCTGGGCTATCCAGTCATGAAGCTGAGAAAGCTTAGGCCAAAATTTGTGAAATCTGCATATGAGCCCCAGATGGGAGAGATTTTCCTCCTCCTTAAGAACCTTTAGAAGTAAATCCTCTTCGATTTTCAGCGTCGGGACCTCCTGGGAGGGTTTTAAGAGCTCATTTCTGACATTCTCCTTCTGTTTGGAGACCGCTGAAGCATAAGATCCGGACCTATTGTTGCTGTTTAGATTGTCCTGGTTCTGGCTTACCCCTGTACCTCTTCCTCCATCACCAGATCCACTCTTAGTCTCTTGCAACCTGCAGTTACCAGTATTGAGTTTTAAAGGAGATAATGAATCTTTGACTGAGCCATCTTTACCTGTCCCATGAGTGAACACCCCTGTTTTGATATGGGGGTCTTGGTTAGTATTGCAAGCCATACCAATCCATGAGATTGGTGCTTTATTTTCCTCTACATTTTTGCATCCGCCTCCCACAGATACCACTGGTTTCTCGCCGCCATTAATAGGGACCTCATTTCGAACTGAGAGGGGCGAACCTCTGGCAATGCTCGTGCCTCCTCGAACCCTTTTTTTAGATGAAGCCCGCGTAGAAACCATGGTAGCCGCGGAACAGTCGCGGAGCAATCTCGGAGCAGATTGTTGGGACCTATATGATGCATCTTATTTAGTTATCTAGGGAGTCTTCTTCCTCTTTCCGACTTGTCATGCCTGCACCTAATATTTGATGAAGAGGGGTGTGTTGGTCCTGAGGTATTATTTTTACATTTTACACATTTAGGGGGCATTTTCCACCTCACGGATGATGAGTCGTCTCACTTAGGTGAGTTATAGGTTATTATGTGTAATTAGGAGTTATATGACAGATTCCAACATAGAATCTAACATATGTTTACATGTGTGTCATCTGATAGTTACATTCCATTTTTGAATTGTAACTCCTTTCTCCATAGTAGAGGTATGATGGGTCCTACATTGGGAGTTACAAAACACTCCTATTTTTATTTCTTATTTTGATCTATGAGAATGAGTAGACCTATTATTTTATGCACATCAATTTTTCTTGTTGATTACTTGGAGCAAATTTATGATTATGTTGGAGTGCAGCAATCTTGATGTTCATGGGCTCCATTAGTTCCTCACGGTTCAATCTCATATATTTTTCGATGTGTAGAGTTAAAAACAAATTAAATATAAGTGGAATAGATGGTGAAGACCTATTTTATCCTATCGGATATGTGGTTGTCACAAGAACTTGGATTTGAAGATACCCTCATAAAAATATACATCAATGGTTGTTTGAAGACTTTTAAAGCCACAAGAGGATACTTCACTATTAAAATTTAGTTATTGCTAAAAATATTAAGTTGATTTACTTTTGTGGAAAACCTTACAACAAATATCTATGGAACTTTCATAAAATTTTCACAAAGCAATGCTTGAAACCCTTAAAGAGAGATTTGATCCAAAGGTTGATTGGAATGACTTAACAAGGTTAGTTTTTAATTACTTTTATGTTTTGAACTACTAAGATTAACTTAACTTAAATGTATTTGAATTTTAATTGTTTTATTATTTTAGTATTCATTTTTGTATGTAAATTTATACCCTACCTAATAAGGACATGTATATGCCATTCAAGCTTAATTATTTTCTTAAATTAATTTTAAATACATCAAAAATTAGATAAGTTCCTTTCCAAGCACCCTATTTGGCCTTTTAGCATGGACTTACATTCACAAGTTAGTTGACTCAAGATTTTACCCTACCAATAATGAGATGACATTGCCAAACAATCTTAAGCTTGCACTTGAGAGAGGTTAAAATACATAAAAAATGTAAGTGATTTTCCAAGCACCCAATTTGGTGTTTTACTTGAGGACTTACTTTCAAAAATTAGTTGACTTAAGATTAAACCTTACGAGGAAGGGCATGTCTATGCCAAGTTATGTTAAACATTTGCTTCAAATAGGTTAAAATACATTTTAAATTTATAAGTGAATTTCCAACCATCTGGTTTGGTATTTTTGGCTTGGAATTACATTGACAAGTTATTTGGCTTGAGTTCAAACCATATGGTAAAAAATGACATCTCTATGTCAATAAAGCTTAAATATCTACTTAAGAGAGGTTAAAATAAGTCAAAAATTAGTAATTGCCTTGTAAATTAACATACCCGACGATATAAATGTAATAGTAAATGTGTGATTTTGTGACTACATTTTCCCCCACTTTATGTTGGTGAGTGAAAAGCTCGATAACGTAAAGTAGATAGAGATGTGTACCTGAGAAAAAGCTAGAGAAACCCAAGCTATAGAAGAATGTGCAGATTTATAGTAGAAGCATCTTTGAACCATGGATCAATGAGTCGATCCATGCAATGTAAAAGTGTAAGTGTTGCGATGAAGTATGGAAAATGAAAATGATGATGTGATGATTTTAAATGTGGTTAAATATTGAATAGGTGGGTAGGGAGTGATCATTTTCCGACCCAAATGCTTGTATATGAATGGAATGATGAGAGGATTTGGGCATTCAGATGCTAGAGAAAGAGTGTAGGGGAAAAAGCATGTTATTCTCCAAGATTTAACTACATCCCTAAGATCTAGCCACTGCAGACAGACTCAGATCAAAAAGTGGTGATTTTGGATCCAGATGAATTTAGTTTAAACAATTGACCCATATAGGAGTGATAAGGGGAAAGACACTCTTGCCCCCACTTCACGGGTGTCGTCGCAATGTAAAGGCTTCCAAGTTAGGTCATGAGGAAGCGGACGCGATAGAGAATGATATGGCTTCCAAGTTAGGTCATCTAGAAGTGAACGCGATAGAAAATGAGATGGCTTCCATATTAGGTCATCTGGAAGTGAACATGGTAGAAAATGAGATGGCTTCCAAGTTAGTTCATCTAGAAGCGGCGCGATAGAAAATGAGATGGCTTCCATATTAGGTCATCTAGAAGCAAACATGGAGTATAGAATAAAATCCCAAGTTATGTCATCTGGGAATGGAATGGTGAATGTGACTCCCAAGCTAGGTCATCTAGGAGACTGCTCGTGAATTTGAATGGTCTAATTTTAACGCGTTGATTAGTTTTTTTGGTTGGTTACTCGTGGCAAGATATTTTGCTAATTTCCCTAGGTTAGGTCATTAGGGGAAGGTTGCTAGGAATTGATAAGATGTTGTATAAGATGGTTTTTAGTCATTTGTTGCCCCAAGTTAGGTCATTAGGGGGAATTGATAAGTTATGATACGTGAAGGTGTTTTGGAAAATGTTAAACAATTTTTGCCCCTAGATTAGGTCATTAGGGGAGATTGATGGTGAAGTGTTGTCTTATAAGTTTTGAGTGGATTCATGATATTGGAACACATGGTGATATAAGGGGGATTATATGGGGACCCCCAATGATATGCCCCCATTTTTGCGAAAGAGGGAGTGGTGAATGGAACAGAATCTAAGCCAAAAGTAACAACAAGAGGTTAAAACATGGTTGTAAGGAATATTAAATATTGGTACGAGTGTATAACATGTGCAAAACATGTGTAGTACGGTGGGAAACACAATGAGAAGCAGTAGGAGACATGGGAGTAATGATAGGAGTGGCCAGAGGAGAGGTAGAAGGTAGACCAGGTTAGGAATCAACGCCTAACAGATAATCCATGATAGAAGGATCTAAAACATCAGGTGGAATATCAGAATAAGAATAAGAAGGATCACATACCACCGGATGGCATAGCATAAAATGAGTAAAAGAAACAAGGTCATCAACAAGGCATATCCCGATAGGAAAGTTAGCAGGATTGGTGGGCACATGTTTTTGACCTTCCAGGAGGAGTTGTTGAGTGGCATCGGGTAAGGTCATAGGAGTACTATATAAAGTTGTAAGTTCAATTATGGTAGCCTCATCATAAATAGGGTTAACACTAAAATGTGACATGATAATAAAATAAGATCTATGCTAATGACAAATAATCAAAAAGCAATAATGTTCGAAATGACGGGTTCACCAAAATGATTAACTAAAAATTAGGTTTTTAACTATTTTATGAGTTAATCTAAATAGAAACTAAGTGCTTTATCAAGTACTAGATCTAAATATTTTGATTTTGTATTTGAATTGATTAAAATAATAGAAGTGAGAGGGATATGTTACTAACATGTAAATAAATTACTTCATTATGTGCTTGGACTATAGTAAACTGGTATGCGTCTCTTTGGGAAGGCTATGAACAAATGACTTTAGGAAGGACAAAAGCAGATCTGTCTGTCTATCTTGAGGTGCTTGGGAGTGTGCTTTAGGTGCCCTCGTCTAGATTCTAGGAATTGTAAGAAATCTTAGGATCTATGTTCGGCAGTGTCGCAAGGAGATCTGAAACCCTACCTATCTCGCCATACTAGATTCAAGTGGATAAACTTAATGCTGATTTTTGTACTACATTTGAGACCCCGATGTAGTTATTGTGCGTGTGTGTAATTTTGTGCCTAGGATGCCCTATCACCAATGCCACGGTGATAAGGGGCAATAGCTAGATGTAAAATGCAAAATAATGGATAGAATGGAAATAATACAACCCTTTCCTCTTGTGCTTGTGTGATGCAAATGTAGAAGAATCCCAAATGCAGTCCCTTTCCTTAGTAGATAGCTGCCCTTGATGTGTGTGATGTCCGCCCATAATGTAGTGAGTATGATTTGTTTATATAGGGATCTCTTTCTCAAATTTTGACACTTTGGTGACCCGAAACTACCGACTACGACCTAGGGGAATACATGGGGTAACCATTAGGAACAACCTCAAATAAAGAAATTAAGATCACAAATTACGATGACATGGTTGCCTAAAATCACAGATCAAGGGCACCCAGAGTGCCCAGTGTAAACCCTAGGTGCCCGGATGTAGAGTAAAAGATGAAAACTGAGCTGACTATGACATCTGAGACACTCTAAAAGATGGCCAAAACTACGAGAGATAATCGACGATGAACTAGACAAACAACCGGGATGACCGACTCATTGACTATTAAAACCCTAGAAATAGGTCACTAGTGAATACTTTTATTGTGCAAGATCCATATGTAAATTAACATACCCGATGGTATAAATGTAATAGTAAATGTGTGATTTTGAGACTACAAAACCCTACCTAGGAAGGGCATGTCTTTGCCAAGTAATGTTAAACCTCTGTTTGAGAGAGTTTAAAATACGTTAAAAAAATAGAGACTTTCCAGAACCCAATTTGGTGGTTTTGCATGAACTTATGTAAACAACCTAGATGACCTAAGGTTGAAACCTACCTAGGAATGACACGAACATACCAAACAAGCTTAAAACTCCACTCAAGAGAAGTTAAAATACATCCCAAAAATGTAAGTGATTTATCAAGCACCTAGTTTGGTGTTTTGGCGTGGACTTACATTTACAATTTAGTTAACCCAAGTTCAAAATCTGTTTGGGAATGACATGTACATGCCCAGAAATATTACACCTCTACTTAAGAGAGCCTATAATACATCAAAAAAATGTAAGTGACTTATCAAGAACCTGGTTTGGTATCTTGGCATGGAGTTACATTGACAAATTAATTGACTCGAGATCAAACCCACCTAGGAAGGGCATGTATATGTCATTAAAGCTTAAATATCTACTTGAGAGAGGTTAAAATATGTCAAAAATTTTGGAAATGGGGCTTCAAACCCCCTATAAAATAATCAAGTGATAAAGCGGGGGACTCAAAATCCCCCAAATAAAGATCTAAAATAAGTAAGTTCCTTACCAGAACCCGGTTTGTTTATTTTGTGTGGACTTACATACCAATAAGAAACCATTCTCATTTAACCTTTTATAGGAACATTCTTACAATCCATGGAACCTAAGAGCATCATGCTTAAACCTATAACTTGCCATTAGGTAAAACTACAAAATTCTTTCACAGCTTTCCAAGCTCTCAATGGTAATTTCAAAGTTACATCAAACACAATACTGGAAAATATTCAATTTGACTCGATTTTAGGATGTCATAGTCTATATTTTACAATTAGAACCTCATGGCACAAAACCAACACTTCCCACACATCTTGGAAAGTTTTTATATGCTACTGGAGAAATCATTTTTCTAACCAAATATCCGGGGTCTTCCTAACTACATTGATCAATTGATGTCTCTTAAGAACAATAATGGTAAAAAATAGTCAAAATTTGATAGGAAAGTTATCCCAATCAGTGGCACACAGGGAGCATCCTATCTAAACCTATAGCTTGAATTGGGTAAATCTAAAAATGCATCTCGCAGAGTTCTTGATGATTTTCACAGTTATAGAGAAAATAATTCTCCAAAAGCTTCAATTGACTCATTGTTAGGGTGTTGTGGGTGATATTTAATAATCAACACCTCGTATAATTAACCCAATATAACCCATATGGCTAGGTGGGATTTTATACACTCTAAAAGTTGTCATTTTGTTTCCTAATCATCCTGGTCCTTCCTAGCTATATCATTCCAACAATGTCTTTTAAGAGCCTTGAAAGTAAAAAAGTCAAAATTTAACAAGAAATTTCTCACAATTCATGGCACTTGGGAATTTCCCTATATACCTTCATTTGGGCATTAGGTCAATATACAAAAGTCTCTCTTGGTTTATCCCATGTATCAATAGTTTTCTCGTAGTCACAAGTAAATGTAATTCTCTAAAAATATTCAATTTGACTCAATTTTAAGGTATCATGGGAAATATTTTATAATTGGAACCGAACTAATAGGAATCATTTTTTCCCAAGCATCCCAATTCTCCCTAGCTACGGTGGTTTAGAAATATCTCTTTAGAGCCCCGAGAGTAAAAAATAGTCAAACTTTAATGGGAAAATTTTCACAATCCATGACACGTGAGAATGTCCCATCCGAACATATTTTGGGCATCATGTCAATCTATAAAATTATTTCTTGGTCTCTTTCAGGTCTCAAAGGTTTTCTCGCACTCATGGTAAATAAAATGCTCCAAAAATATTCAATTTAACTTAGTGTTAGGATGTCGTGGGAAATATTTTACAATCATCACCTTATGACACCAAACTAACGACTACCCACCCATCTAGGTGGTATTCTAGATGCTAACAAAGGAATTATTTTTCTGCTTAAACATCCCAGGTCCTTCATGTCTACATTGGTCCCACGATGTCTCTTAAGAGCCTCAAGAGGAAAATCCAATCAAACTTTGATGATAAAGTTATCACAATTCATGAAACCTAATAACATCATCATGTATAAATGTACAAGCGAACATTGGGTCAATATATAAAATCCTCTCCAAGGTCCTAACAATTTTCTCGTGATGGAAATGAACTTAATGCTCCAATAATCATTAGTTTACTTAAGTGTTAGGGTGTCCGAGGTGATATTTTAGAATCAAAATCTCCCGACACCGAATTAAAAAATTATGTACTTTTGGGTGGGTTAGTAGAAACTATGAGAGGTGTAATTTCACTACCCAAAATTTTATTCCTTCTCATTACCACATCGGTTCAACGATGTCTCTTAAGAGCCCTAAGAGAGAAAAAAATTAAACTTTGATGGGTAAGTTCTCACAATCTATAGTACCTTGAAATGTCTCATTTGATCATATTTATGGGCATCATTTCCACCTACAAAATCCTATCCAAGATTATCCTATGTCTATATAGTTTTATCACGATTGTAAAAATATAATGCTCCACAAATATGTAATTTCACTCAATTTTATGGTTTTATAAGTGATATTTTATAATTTTCACCTTTTGGAACCAAATCAATAACACCCCCACCCTTGGTGGGTTGGTAGACACTACCTAATGTTTCATTTCATTTCCAAATCATCTTATTCCTTCCTTACTATATTGATATGGTGATATCTCTTATGAGCCATGAGAACAAAAAAAATTCAAATTTGACAGAAAGTTACCACAATTTGTGATGCTTGTGAATGTGTCGTATGAACCTACATATTGACATTAGGTCAATCTAAAAATCACATCCTATTTCCTCCCATATCTCAACATATTTCTCATGGTGGAAAAAAATACAACGCTTCAAAAGTGTTAGTTTTCTTCGAAGTCAAGGTGTTTAAGGTGATATTTTATAATTAGTACCTCATGGGACTAAACTAATAGTAGCTTTGAGCTAGATACTAGACAATAACGAAGGCTTCATTTTTTCTACCTAAGCTTCCCGATCCTTTCTAATTACACTGCCCAATGATGTCTCTTAAGATCTATGAGAGAAAAAAGAGTCAATTTTTTATAGACAAGTTCTTACAATTTGTAACACCTTATACTATCTCATATAAACCAACATTTGGTACTAAGTTACATGTAGAAAATCCTCTTTCAATTTCTCACAAGTCTCAATGGTTTTCCCATGGGCGTAATGAGCGCAACACTCCAAAAGGCTTTAATTTTCCATGGTGTTAGGATATCACGGGTGATATTCTCAATTGACACTTCATGGAACCAAACTAACATTTCTCACATGTCTGCGGGTAAGTTGGTAGACACTATCGAGTTATCATTTCACTACCCAAGCATCCCAATCCTTATTAGCTACATTGGTCTTATGATGTCTCTTAAGATACAGAGAGAAAAAAAAATGTAAAACTTTGATTGGAAAGTTCTTGAAATATGTGACACCTACAAACATCTCATCTAAACTTACATCTTGAAATTGGGTCTATCTACAAAATCCTATCCTAGTTTCTCCGATATCTTGATGGTTTTCTTGCGGTGATAGTGAATATAACCCTATAAAAAGTGTTAGTGAACTTCAATTTTGGGTGTCCAAGGTAATATTATGTAATCCATACCTCATGGTACCAAATCAATCATGCACACACATCCAAGTGGGATAGTATATGCTAATAAAGGCATCATTTCACTACCTAAATATCATGATCCTTCCCAGATACATCGGTTTGGTGATGTCTCTTAAGATGCATGGGAGTAAAAATTGTCAAAATTTGATGTGTAAATTCTCACAATTCTTGCACCTATGAACATCCCATAAAAATGTACATCTCAACATCAAGTAAATATAAAAATATTTTTCAATTTATCCCGAGTCTCGGTGGTTTTCTCATGATTACAAGAATACAACATTCCAAAAATATTTAATTTAATTTAATGTTATGGTGTTGAGGGTCATATTTTGTAATCAATGTATCTTGGCATCAAAACAATAATGCCCACACATTTAAATGGTTAGTTAACGATATCAAATGTATTATTTGGCTTCACAATCATCTTAATCCTTCTTGGCTACATCGGTCCAATGATGTTTCTTAATATCCTTGAGAGCAAAAATTGTCAAAATTTGATGTGTAAGTTATTGAAATATGTGGTACAATGTCTCATTAAAACCTACATCTCAATATTGTGTCAATATACAAATGTTTATCCCTATTTGTCCCATTTCTCAACAGTTTTTTTGTGGTCACAATGAACACAACACTGCAAAAGTGTCATTTTTCTTTAGTGTTAGGGTGTCCAAGGTGACATTTTGTAATCACCACCTCATGGTACTATAACGATAGCACCCACACATCCGGGTAGGGTACTAGATGTTATCAAAGGAATTGTTTCACTACCCAAACATCCTAATTCTTCCCGACTACATCACCCAACAAATGTTGGCATTCTATAGCCACTCTCAAGTGGAGGTAAAAGATTTATTACATACACATACCCTTTCTGAGTGTAATTTTATCTTGTATTAACTAACTTGTCACCGTAATTCCACACCAAAATACAAAAGTGGGTTAGTGGCAAGTGACTTATACTTTTTGACGTATTATATCCTCTCTTAAGTGGAGGTATAAGATTTCTTAGTAGAGTAATGTCATTCCCAAGTAGGTTTGATCTCAATTCTTGACTTAGTTGTGAATGTTTAAGATATTTTGGCATTGGCATGCCTTACCCACGTATATTTGATCTAGAGCCAACTAAATTTTCAATGTAGGTCCACACCAAAACACCAAACCAATTTCTTAGTAAGCCACTTATAAAACTTCGGCGGGTTGTAGTCACTCTCAATAAATTCTTTCTTTGCATACACATACCCTTCCCGAGTGCAATTTGATCTCAGATTAACTAACTTGTCAATGTAAGTCCATGCCAAAATACCACACGTGGTGTTTGGAAAGTCACACTTTTTTTTTTACATATTTTATCCTCTCTTAAGTGGAGGTGTAAGATTGTTTAGCATCTTAATGTCATTCCCAAGAGGGTTTCATTCTTGAGTTCCAACTTGTGAATTTTAAAGATTTTTTAGCATTGGCATGCCCTTCCCTCATAAATTTCAGCAAGACACTTATAAAAAAATTGTGTGTTATAGTCTCTCTCAAGTGGAGGTATAAGTTTACCGATATCACATACCCTTCTTATATAAATTATCCTTTATTTTTTTCTTGTTTGGGTTTTAAATCCAATTTGTGTCAATTTAATGTGTAGTCTTGCCCCCATTTTTCAAAAAAATGCACTAACCACTAAGTGAGAACTCAGTATTATTATTACAAATTCAAGTAAATGTTTGTCGCGTGTTGTAAATTTTTTAAACATCACTTTCTTTTTGCATCAATTTTTGCTTTGAAATTGAATAACGATTGTTGATTTCACAAATGATTGAATATATTCAATAACATGTGATTAATAAAACAAGTACAAACTAAGTTGAATATAAATAAGAAATTTATAATTTTATATACATATAAATGAAAATTAAGTCAAATGTGCACATTTATATGTATCATATGCCAAGAAAACATAAAAAAATTGTCATTAACATACAACATGAGCCATGTAGGCATACAAAATGGGCCATATTTCTCTCTATAACTACAAATACAAATGTGTGTGTGTGTGTGTGTGTGTGTGTGTGTGTGTGTGTGTGTGTGTGTGTGTGTGTGTGTGTGTGTGTGTGTGTGTGTGTGTGTGTGTGTGTGTGTGTGTGTGTGTGTGTGTGTGTGTGTGTGTGTGTGTGTGTGTGTGTGTGTGTGTGTGTGTGTGTGTGTGTGTTTAGATCTAAAATTATATTTATAAATATTTCTTCGGCTTCATAGTGTCACAAAGTAAATTTAACCTCTTTGTCTTAGATGTAGAGCTAGGGGTGTTGGTTCTCAAAAAATAAGGAGAGATCCTCCTCTCTACCATGTATACATGCATGCATGAAAAATAAACACATTAGATTTTTTGAAATTTAAATATATATAAATAATCAATATTATATGCATCTTATTGAATTTATACCTCTATCACAAGAATTTTGTCACTTCTCACTTATCTTCTTAGGTCTTGTGGTGTGGCGAGACACATCCTCGGTTGTGGAAAAATTTATGTAGAATCATTAATGATATAATTTATAATTTAAAACAAATATATAAATTAATTTCAAAATAAAATGATGATTTAAGGTCCTAAATTATAAAAAATGTACCTCGATGTTACATTCACATTACTTGTCAAAAACAAATGTCTTTGAAATAACCTCTCCAAAAGGTTGTGGCTGCAGGTTGTGAGGGAACATCGAGCCAACATAAGATTTTCCTCATTCTAGGAGACCTCAAGTACATAACTGGTGAATCCTATAAAGTATAATAATATATAGGATTAAATATATTCATAAAAAAAAAAAGCACAAATGACTTTTAAAGTAACATTGCTTGGAATAAAAAAATTACAATTAAAATATGTGTTCTCTCCGTTCAAGTGGCCTAAAACTATTGTGGGTAGAAACCAAGTGTTGGGAAACAAACACCTTAATATTTTTCTTTGTTATTGAAGACAATGTAACACTAAGCACATTACTATTTACATGTACAAATAGAGCTACCAATTTACCAACATCAATAGACAATAAATAACTCAACAATACCTCAATCAATGTAGAAACATACTTGAATATATGTTTCGTAACACTAATAGTTATGATAATAGAATCTAATCTAGGTGGGATGGTCATGGATTCCACCATGAACAATATAAGAAATAAAAGGAAGAAGTTAGAATTATGGCTCAATTACTTGTAAACATATGTTAAGCTAAATTTGTTATTACTTTTACAAAAAATATTAATTACACGTGAATAAGAAATTATAAATAGTTAGTCGGTGGGATATCTCAAGTGGTTTAGTTTTAAATGTTAAATATGGGAGGTCTCAAGCCTAGTCCCTCAAACTGGTCACGTCTTGGTATTCCTCACTTGATGTCCCTATTAGGCTAGGTGCCCACTTATATAGGTATTGATGGTTTACCCCATGTACATTCCTCGACTTACTCGGTGTATCAATGGATGGTTTTCCATAAGTTACTCCCTCGAGAAAATGTAATAAAAATATTTATTTCCTCAATACCTCACTTAGTGCTTCCTTGATCATTCTAGTAATCTGAAGGGGATACATGGATGTGTGGCACATCTCTCTATGTACCATCCCTAAATGGTGAAGGTACTATATATGGCATAGATTATTGTATAGGGTATCACAAAGTGGTATCATCAGGCTCTACAAACTAGCGTGTGGGCTCCACGTGTGTAGTATATGCGGATGTTATGACACACATCCTCCCATATAATGTTCATTTATGTACGAGAAAATGTAATGCCACCACCTAAACAACCAAATGTACTACCACCTAAACCATACAAACTATAATGGGTGCTACGACTCGCACTACCACGTGTAGCCCCTACATTATGAGAACCCTATGTACCCCATGCATGTATCCTATGGGAAATAAATGTATCTATCAAATTAGTAAGTGCCTAAATGGTCTCCTTATATGTGTTGCGATGAATTTCACTATGGATGATAACATTCACTTTTGTCTTCCTACCTCTCGAGGGATGGTTTTGTAAACTTTAGTATTTCCTAACACTTGATTCTATTATATGATGACCCACCTCCCCTTCCCTGAGATGCTCTAAAATCAAAATAATTTGGCTTCCTATTAAGCACAAACTCATAATATACTTTTCACAAAAAAATAGAATGGAACGTCATTATTTTTCTATGGAGAATCTTCAAAGACCATCCACCACCTCTCCCATTTTTTTAATTTCTTCATGGATATACCAATTAATGTTAATATGTTTCCTACTCATTAGAAATGGATAATTGCTTCTAGGATTATGAAACAAAGCAAAAACAAAGCTTGTTTTGATATTTACTTGCTTGTTATGGCATCATATGATAATCCATCGTCATATAATTTTTACATGCAACACTTTCACTTTAAATTAAATCCAAGTTCCCTAAAACATTTTTTTATTTCATTACAAACATTTTCCAACATATTTTACAAGTGCAATTGTTGCATTATTTGTCGATTACTCATGCAAAATATTTATGATTATTTCTTATTGTTGTTGTTTTGTGTCACATTATTGTAAAACTTCCTCTTCTTTGTGTCTATGGGCCTCTTGTGGATTTGTAGGATTTTAAGGTGGTTTTTTTTGTTGATTATAACCATTGTATATATTCCCCACACATTTCCTTTGAATAATTCCTCCATTAACATATATTTCTAAAACAATAAATTAAAAAACTAAATTGACAAAATGAACTTACCTAAGCCTATGGGAGACTTGTTGGCATGTGAGGAATGAAGAAAAATGAGGAAAATGCTTTTCAAAGGGCATACATGTTATGTTTGTGAGCTCCAAAGACCTATTTTGTTACTCACGGGTTTGTAAAATACATACAAACTTGTTTTTAATGATTCACAAACGGTGTACAACCTTTGTAGTGAAAATGGTATATACCATTTTACTTTTTAATTACTTTGTAAATCCAAAACTTGTTCAAACTAGGTTCTAGAAGAACTTTACAAAGGGTGTATGCAAATTTTAGAAGGATGTATTCCCTTCGTGAAAAATGGCCAAAATGGATAAAAATTTGACCCCCAACTTTGTGCATCTACCTAATTATAGGATAGAGCATGAGGCTTTAAGTTTGTTAATAAATAGTTAAATGGAATAATGTTGTAATAAATGCCAAAGTGATATTGCCAAGTGCATAGGACCAAATTTTTACTACACATTAAAATCCAATACATAGAGAATTAAATATGTATATTGCTAAAGCATAATGAAATTAGTGTATAAGTCTATGTGATAACAAAGAAAGTCACATACAAGTCTTGGTTTGGTATTTTTTTATTGAGGAAGTTTACAAAAATATACAAGTTGAAGAGGTCAACATCCAAAACCACATAGTAACATCAAATCAAGAATACATAATCAAATAAGCCCCAAAGTGGGACAATTCAACCCCATTTGGGGATCAAAACATCTTTACAAAAACAATCATTGGTTTATTTTTTACATAATAGGAGCATAAATACTATTAAACATATTAATAATATTATCATAGCAACAATGTCTCGGGAAGAGTTATTCATGGCATTCATTCTATTAACACTCAAACTATCAAGGATAATCCTTTCCATAATAAGTCCCACAAAAAATTTCCAACCAATTTATTTAGAGTTTAACTCGTGCTTTGGATGTTACCAAAACCTCCCAAGGCATATTGCTTACAAAATATCTCATAGTTAACTTTCTAGTGTATTTTGAATGACTTAGAATGTACACCGTATACACAAGATACTATCCATGCAAGATCGGTGCAATATGTAGAATTGAAGTCACATGGACAACAACACCATGACATATTACTAAATCGAAAATGGTTCAACGTGGAGTCGACGAGTGGTGATAAGTGTAAGTCGGTGAATAAAAAGTTTTTCTTTGCATTTGGTCTTAAAACAACTATGGGGTCCACTTTGTTTCAGATTGAAAGGGGACGACCACCGTAATGACATCATCTCATTGTTTTCCACGTATCTCACCAAGCTAGGATTTGAGTAGCTACGGACCGAGCTCTGGAATGGCCGAGATACAAAATCAAGCTAGGGAACAAGCCACCATGTTCCCAACATTACCATCAATGAATTCAAAGATAAGTGTAAATCAGTGAATAAAAAGTTTTTCTTTGCATCTGGTCTTAAAACAACTATGGGGTCCACTTTTGTTTTGGATTCGAGAGGGGACGACCACCGTAATGACATCATCTCATTTTTTCCACGTATCTCACCAAGCTAGGAGTTGAGTAGCTACGGATTTGAGCTTTGGAGTAGTTGAGATACAAAATACTCGGTGTCGTGAACAAAGATATATATGGGATTTACATCCCTAAGTTAAATGTCGAAACTTTTGAATGGTGGAAATCATATATAAGGCTATGGCGGCATTATAATAAAGCAATCGCATATGTACAATGCAATGTGAATGCCGAATGGTATATGTTATTTGTTTTAGAGGGATAGTTATTACTTTTGTAGTTGATGTTGATAATGGATGTGATTGATTTTGTAAGTGTAGATATATAGATGAACCACTTCATTTAAAGGTATCATCTCTTCATTTCTTACAAACAATTACCCCACTATATCTTGATCCCCTTATGCAACATACAACATAGATCTAGATTTAGGAGCTTTTGGGAAACATTAAATGGGTGTAGATGGGAACTATTTACAATCATTCATGGGTCTTCAAGTTGATGATGACATTCACCAGAAAAAAAGAGGTTGTCCAACATGTTGCTACCTAGTTTATCACAAATTTTTATATATCCTTTGCTGGAAATCCATAAACAAAAGGAAAATTCAAAGAAAGAATGTTTGTTAGTTGGTATTGGATGCAATATATCATTGCTAGATGTTGTGGAACATGTGTTAGATAAGTTTCTTAGAGGGTTCTTGAGGTGGTTATATGATTCTTAATGTTAATGGTTAAGGTCCTTCGAATGGTGCAAATGGAGATGAACATTTGGGGATTATATCTATGAGGCCTTGGAAAAGGCCGAGGGGATTCAAGATTTATATGATGGCAATGAGGATAAATATCTACCTCTTTGGGCTAGAGTGGGTGGAACATCAACTTCGTAGTGTTTACTACATTGACCAACATTTCTCTATGATATGTCATTCCTTCCTCATAAGAAATGATGGAAGGCCAGTACATGTGCATAAATAGGATTTCCCTTGAAGCATCTAATGATGAAACAATCTAGGTTCAATACAAAACATACAAGATAGCAGAGGACCTCTGTAAATTAACTCATCAATCAATGATCAGTCCAAAGCATTATTTCTTTTTGTATATTATGTAGTATGTTGTATGCAATTGCATGTGCTCTAGGAACATGGTGAGAGAATTTTGGAAAAAGAACGCCTGATATGCAAAAGATTGCAATTGGAATTGTCACACAAACCCGGAATGATGTGCTCCATATCTCACGCAACCCTGCCAATGAGATTTTTCCAACACAAGACTTCCGATGTCATATTCACTTCAAGCCAACAAGTTTGTATTATTGTACATGATACTTGAATAAAATAATTTGTGAAGCTTCTAAACATTTTGTAAGGCAAGATGAGAATGTCCTTGACAATCTCCTTTCAAGGAAGAAATGAAGGGTAGTGGCAGTTCAGGATACAATCATTCGAACCATCACACATTCAATTTGTTGCAGAAACATTCATACTAATTGCTTTTAAGTGTGTAATAAACAATGGGTCACACTCGCGAGTCACAAGATTTTTCATGCGGTTTGAAATGACCGGGGAATGTGAGGATATCGGGAGTATCCTGTAGATGTAAATCACTCAAATTGATTGTACATGACCATGCCTTGAATGTGTGTCCCGACTCCCAACAATCCTACTGACAAAACTCCCTACGCAATACTCACCCCTTTACTTAAATTGGGTATTCTATATGATATACACTTTGTTGGAGTGAACGATCAATTGGATATTCTATATGACATTATTAATCTTAATGGTGTGAACTAGTCAATAAAATCTTTGTTGGGTGTTTGAGAAACTCTTCATTACCCAGGGCATGAGATGAAGAGGACCCTCTGTTTGAGGGCAACGACTTATACTTGGGTCAAGGTGGTATGAAAATTTTAAATAATTATTTGAAGAGGTTGATGAGGCAGAGGGCCATTTCTTGGTGCAAAGCAAGGCCAACTGGAAGATTTTTCTTACAATCCCAAGATCCCTGTAGGTTGTTCTGACTTTTGTATCAAAAATTTCCATGATTGTGTACAAAAACATATTCAAACAAGAAATCTTAGCTGAGAACATGTTGCATGCATTCTAATCAGATTACTTACAAAATTATAATTAGATGAGGATTTGTGAAAAAATATGAAACTAAACCAGACATTTAAATCTGCTCCAAGGTCAAGTTCCATGACCACCACATTAGAAATGTAGTGTTATTCCATAAAGGTGTCAAATTATATTCAGTAAATCATTGCAAGTGCATTTTCAACAAAACCGAGTCATCTCCAACATTGGCATGTTGCACCGACTCCCACAGAGTTACCAGACTGAGCTCCTCTACCCTAAATCTCTATCACCGAGCTAGCTCCATGTCTGTGTATATGAATTGAAGAGTTGGGTGTTGTATTGATCGCGCTGGTTAAAATTTTTGAGCGGCCGAGTTAAGATTTTGATAAGCCCGACCCCTGCTCTTTGAATTGAAGGACGAACCAGGCTCCTGTGGATCGATGTCCACCCCTGCACCAAGCTATCAAAGCTTCTCTGGATCCTTCATCCACGCTAAGCACAGAGCTCCTAATCGAGCCAAACACCATCGTATTGAGTTTTCCAATATATCCCACTTACCGGGCTGGACTGAGTTACATTCAAAGGCCGAGTCTCCTGTACAAAGCCGATTTGAGTTGCATTCGCGGAAAAATCCACTACACTTTGCATTGATTCACATACGGATGAGTCAATTTGCTGTGAACTAAGCCATCTACTCTCCCCTATCGCGGCCCACAAGCGAGCAAACAACATTCAAGGTGGCTGGGCTATCCTTCTCTCGCCAAGCCATACCCTACAGCAATAGATTCACACCTGCAAAAAAATTGGTGGATCAAACAAAAAGCAGAGGAATACAAAAACACGGCTGGAACAATAAACAACGGTGTTGAAAGAAATAAAAATCAAAGCAAAATTGGCGAAGGCGTATAAAGGAGATTCAAAGCGATTAGATCCGAATTTCTTGTGAGAAGAATAGGAACTTGCCAAATCCTCGCAATCCTGTGATACGAGAAAATCTAAAAACAGGGTAAAATAGTAAAAACATCCAAGTGGACGTCAAATTTAACATAGTCACCGAAACGTTCGAACGGCCTTTTTAATAGGGAGAATACCTTTGATTTAATTATTTTGGTGGTGAGTAATATGGGATAATATTATCCCTATGCAAATATAATTTTCTAATCTACATACGGGAAATTTTATATGCCAAAGAGGAAAAAATATTTTCCATGCATTTCAAGTCCATGGAGACTATAAAAGGCCCCTGCTCTATGGAATTTTCATTCAACCAACTCCAAGCCTCTTAAGCCATTTGAGGAAGAGTGTGGATGAGTTCAATGAGGTCAAGGAGTAGCGCGGGTGGTCTAGGCTCCTAGAGAGGAGTTGGGAGATGGATGACGTAGAACTTATGGAGTTGGACATGATGAAACTCACAAAGACTAGATTGAAGAGTGCATGGAGTAAGCGCAAAGAGATAACACACGAGAGAAGCGTAATGTGCTCATAGAAGCTTGTGGAGAAGACTTCATGGTAGAACTCATGGAGCAGAGCTCATGAAGAAAGTGTGAAGAGCCCGAAGACAAGATGATAATTTTCTCATATTTGATTGATGTAGAACCCAAGAACGGAGATGGTCACCTGAAAGCCCAATAATAGAAATTATCATTCGGAGTTTTCAATATATGGATTATTGCTCATAGATCCCATTTTAGAGGCATTATTTTTGTTTTTACGGAGAGTTGAATTTGTGAATGATAATATTGAGGCATAGTACTTAGATGATCTTGTAGAACAATGTGATCCATGTGCCAATAAAATTTTAGATCCGAGTAAGGTCATCGGAGGTCGAGCCTATCATTCGACACGGTGTCAAAGAGTCTTTGATAAGTAAAAGAGTTACTAGTCAACATAAAGACCAAATATTTTGTCAACATTATTTCTAGGATCTAGAGAGATCATCATTTCAGTGACTTTATTGTGAAGGAGGACATAGAATCATAGATATCGTATTCTGCAGGCATCATTATCTCAAAGGGTGTAGTGTTTTTATCGAGACATTATATCGCCATCCGAGAGAGATGGTACACACTTACTACTAGTTAAGCTAAGGTATCGTACCACAAAGACAAATTTACATTAAGATAGATAGTGCCAAGTTTGAGCCAGAATCGATTGTGATGTTGACCACGAGCAATTAGGTGATGTAAAGAATTTGTATTTTCTTCATTGGATATACATTGGTTCACCTTTTGAATGGACTTGGAGACATAGTCAGTTTGGGGAAGAACTCTATTGTTATCCCGATGTTTATTGTTTTTTTTTTTTTTTTTGGATTTTCATTTCCACTATGTGTGTTTGCAATTAACTTTAACCCATAATCATGTACTCGAGAAGATTTTAAGATATTCGGTGAAACAAAAAAATGAGTCATTTTTATGACCCCTATTTTTGAATCGCCAATTCCTTAGATCGTAGCCTATCAATATAAACAATACCATTTTCTTGTACCTCTATCACCATCTCATTTATGTTTTTTTGAATTATATTTTCTAGTTCATACTTTAGGTTTACATATTTTCACATTGTTTTTATCTTCAACATATTTTGAATCTCTCATACTTTATAGAACACGTAATGCATTAGTATTTTCTTGCGAATATTAAATTATATTCAAAGCCTCATGGATGGATTTAAGTACATATTTAGGAGCATTCAATTGGGGACACTTCTATTAACAATTTATTCCTATATATTTTTATTTTATGAATTATTCTTATTTCTTTGTGTCTTCTAGCTCATGTTCAATCTATAGGTAGTATTTGTCATTATATGATCCCATCTGGGAATAAAAGCCTCATCATTATTTTTATCTTGTTATTCATCCCAGTTATAAAATTAATATACATATGGAAAGACTTTAATATCCTTTAGGAATTGAGGATCAATTCTCATTTAGCATTTAATTTGAAGAAATTATTTGAGGCCCTTTCTCGACACCTTTATTTGAATGTTAACCTATGCATAAATAATATGTACAATGAAATATCCATTTAAATTAGTAATATATTTTTCAATTCCATAGAATAAATTCTTGTTTATATCTTTCCAAATGTACCAAAGTGCTTGGTAGACATGAAAAACCATAATTTATGAAGAAATTCCGAAGTATCCTAAAATCATAACATAATATACCAAATGGAATAACAAGCCAACTAATTTTTTGTGCCACATATTCCATGCCCAAAGTACTCTTTCATAGAAAAAATGAGCAAAAAGACAATTAAAATACATGCTTAAAATTCTCAACACATGCACAAATATAACAAAACTTGTTACTAATACCCTTTTTGGACAAAACATCCCCTATAATAAGCTTAATATGTAATAACAACCATCTAAAAGTTGATTTCTAAGTTTGAATAAAAGATGACCACAATGCATTAAAATTAATGTTCTTAACTCTTGGGGTTACATAGTCTCCACTTTTTATTAATATCAAGAGAAAATAATTTTTCATAGATTTGTTTACTAGGTACATCAAGAAGTGAAGGTCCTTTCAACAATTTAGCATTTTTTAAGAATTCCTCCTCCTCGTCCATCATCAATATAATAGAAGGAGGTTTCCCGAATTTTATTAATGTAGTGAAGGTTGTCGCGCCTCACTCAATGCGAGTTCTCAAACATGTTAAAATACAACCCAATATCTCGATTGAAAACAGGAAAGATAATAAAGTCTTAATAAAAAAATTTAAAGGGTAAATAATTATATGACAGATTAAAATTACTCATTACAAAGGTAACCCGACTAATTCACAAACTATGATGAAGCATAACCAATCCACAATCCTAATTGACTTGGAGGATTATAACAATCTTCACGATGTTAAAACAACGTCACAAAACGGTGTGAGGGATGATAAGGAGTTGACTTAACATTGCGTTAAGTTAAACTATTTACGGTGTGTGTGTGTGTGTGTGTGTGTGTGTGTGTGTGTGTGTGTGTGTGTGTGTGTGTGTGTGTGTGTGTGTGTGTGTGTGTGTGTGTGTGTGTGTGTGTGTGTGTAACGTTGATGATAATAAACCATGATAATAAACCGTAACGGTGGTAAGGTTAATAATCATTCATGAACGATTAATATATATACATACATACACTTATTAATATTTAATTTTTGAGTGGTGAAAAGCCACGATTAAATAAAAAGGGTCATGGGTCCCATTTCATCTCCGAAATGGACCCATGCCTTCAAAGTTATTTAAAATTAATAATATAGATTTAAAAGAAGGCTATATTCTTTTATTAAAAATTTTAACCATTTAATCCCGGGTTTTCTCCCCAAATTAAAACATATAAAAATAATCCCCTTTTTCAAAATCTACCACAATTTACCTAAGCCATTAACCAAGCAAAGTTAATTAATTTAATTTATTAAAAGTGCACCCACATGACTTAAGTCATTGTGCACATCCATTTTGGGCCCTAGGATCTAAGAGATCTCCACCCTTAGATTAACTAAACCTAAAATTTCAAAAGGGAGGATATAATTTGCAAAACCTAAGTTTATTTTATTTCTTTCTCACCCAATTTCATTCGGGTCTCTCTGCAAGTTTTCTTTTCTTTGTTGTTTTTGTAGGAAGGGATGCAAGTTCAAGGGTTTATGGATTTTAAACTCTCCTCCATACTTTCTATGGCAGATCTCCAAGATCTGAACTGGTTTATTTACAGGGTTATGGAAGTTCTTCATTTTTTTAGAGCCCACAACCAGGGAAAAATTCTAGAGGGTTTCTTTGTTTTTGTTTACAGACAAAGAGCTGGATATTCATTTTTTAAGATCTAGCAGGTGTGTGTGTGTGTGTGTGTGTGTGTGTGTGTGTGTGTGTGTGTGTGTGTGTGTGTGTGTGTGTGTGTGTGTGTGTGTGTGTGTGTGTGTGTGTGAAGTTATTTTTTTAGACCTGACAACCAAGGAAAAACTCCAAAGGATTTCTTTGTTTTTATTTATAGACATAGAGCTCGATATTCCTTTTTTAAAGATCTACCGGGCAAAATGTGTGTGTGTGTAACCTTCATTCCCACGGCCATATGACCTTAACAAAAACCAACCTTTTTTCTATATAAACAAAACACACTTGTTTTTTTAAAAAAATTGTATATATATATATATATATAAGGAGGTAGTCAATATGGTAAGACCATATTTGAGATACATTTTCTAACTTGTTTAGTATAAACATAATTACATTATCATTCTGGAAATACCCAGAATAAATTTTCTACTTATTCATTTTAGACACATTTGCATTTGTTGTTTTTGTAAGGTCTAGATTTACTATAAGTTTCATTTATTGATTTAGTAGAGAGGAATTATTTTAAAACAAATATATGTGTAAATGTGGGTATACATATATACATATATATGTATCGTGTGTGTGTTTTTGTGTGTGTGTGTGTGTGTGTGTGTGTGTGTGTGTGTGTGTGTTTCCATAACAACTTGCTTAATATACGTAGTCAAGGTTATCTAACAACAAGCAAACATCTAAAAAGAAGGTGATTTTATGGAAATATAATTACATCAAGAAATGATTTCTTAAAGTATAATTTCTAGCACTTCTAATCATTTAAGAAGAAATTATTTCAAGTTTCCTAAGCAAGAATATTTTACAGATTTTAAACCAAATTTAGAGCAAATTTTCCAGAAGTAAACTTGAACAGGAAAGGATATTTCAGCATGAAGTAAAACAGTTAAACATATACAATAGTTCTTTTATTCCCCTTTTCTTTTATAAAACCTTTCACAATGATAACAATAATTGAATATTTTAATTTCCTTTCTTTAATTCAATATTTCCATTCCAAAATGAAGATACAACAATTGTTTCAAAAGACAAATTTTACAACCTGAAATTTCAGTGATAACATAATTACAACAACAATGTTTAAATCATATTTCCAACCATCCAAATCACATAATTTAATTTAATCTCTCATAACATATTAACACATTCATTTTACAAAGGATAAATAAGGTAAAATGCAAGTATACAAGCCCTCCTCTAAAGAGGAGACAACATGCCAAAATTTTAGCTCAAAACATAGTAAAAATGCACTTTAAATCTACAACTCTGCAACTTCAAATCCACTCCACCTAGCTCCCAAAACCAACATGCAAAGTATCTCCAAAATCATAAGAAGGTACTTGGTTGACCACCCAACCAAATGGAATCATTACATTCCACCAAGGAGTTCAAGGTGGAAAGTTAGCCTCCCCCAATCCCATGGGAAAGAGGTAACTCACTCACTTAACACATAGGAATAATTTGAATGCACACAATAATTTTAAACCACATATTTAAGCCATTCAAAATTAGAATACAACCAAGTAAACATGCTAAGAAGCTCCAAGATTATAGATTTGGGAAGAGGGGATGGGAATCCCTAATTTCATGTTTCATAAACCATACCAAATAGCCATAAAAATCCCCTTATCTCTCCATATTTTCACCATCCCCTTATCACTCCAAAGCTCCCCTTATCCCTCCATACTCCCTCGAGAAGGATTTTCAAACATAAATATTTCTTTCTTGAGGGTAGGGATCAAGTTCCAACCCAAATGGAAATACATCCCTACCTACAAACCAAATGTAAGAGGGTTTCCAAATATAGTGGAGGAAAATTCCTCTCTCTTCCCATACAAGTTCCCAAAACCCACATTGTTCTAGGGTGGGTGGAGCAAAAAAAGCAACATATAATGTTTATTTCCACAATTTGATCACACACCAACATGCAAGGAAAATTGAGTAAAAACATAAGTGTACAAGGCCCTACCTTGTGTTCCACAAGCCAAGACTTCAAAGACGCCTTCCCAAATACCACAAAACTCCACTAAGCTTCCAAGCTTTTCCCAAAATTCTCTAAGCAAAATAACCCTCTCCCCATGGAAGTGGGGGTTTAAAAAGAGAAGTAGAAAACCAAGAAAAGTAATGGGAAGGTGAGACCTTCCACCAAAACCCCAACCAATGGATAATTCCTAAAATTCCACCCAAAAGGAATAAAGAAAATTTCAAAAAAATCCAAACGATGATGAGGAATTTCCCAAATCCCATAGAAACCTAAAAATAAAAAAATCCCATAAATTATGAAGAGTGTGGGTAGGAAAAAGAGTCAATGGGCCTCATTTACATTGAAAAGATCCCACCCACACATAGGGATGGGTGTTAGGGCCTCTTTTCCATGCAAATGAGGTCCCTTGTTTGTCATTTTCCCTTCCTAAATGGCACATTTTTCCCAATCTGAGTTTTGGAAAAATGTGGCATTTAGGAGGGGTGATTAGGCTCACCTAATCCATGATTAGGTGGCATAATCCACCTAACCTCTACACATCATCCCATAACTAAAATAAGATGCTAGTACCACATGAAAAGGGTAACATTAACCATTAGTAAGCAATAAACCAAGGAGACATAACAATGAGCAAGTAGATAAACAACATGAAATTTCATCACCAAGATGGAGGAAAATATAAGGTTCACAATATCAAATCTAAGCAACCAACACGAAAAACCACAACAAGAGAAAAGGGGTGTTGTAATGGATAAGAAGAATAAGAGGTTTTCCCTTTAGGCCTTTTATGCTAGGCTATGTGTGTTCCCTGAGTCCCATGTTTTCCTCATGAATTATTTCTTGTCACTTGCAAAACTCAATACAAACCTCATATCTGCCCAATATGATAACAAAATATGATATGATAATATGCATCAAAATCAACATCCATACAAGCCATGCTAAGCTAGAAGTATATCGACAACATGAATCATCCACCGAATGAAACAATATAATCATCATCATACATCAAATATGGATCAAATATCAATACCAAAACATGTCAATAATAACACATGATATCATCATCACAACATAATATCTGTAAATGAACAGTGGCATCATGTGCCTCATAGTCAACCTATGATCAAGTGTTAACATCTTAATGCTATCAATATGATATCATGAATAGTTTCATATCATAACAGTGTACCAAAGCAATAAAATCCTTGTCAAGTAATAATGTCCCATAAAAATAACAAAACAAGTAATAATGTCCCTATCATCATAATATTATAGATACAATGAGTCATATGCAACCAAAATGAGAGCACTGAAAAAATGTGGGCACTACATCCCCTTCCCCTAGGAACTGAATTGCTTCGGAAGTGTTGGGCTAACAAAAATAGACTAAGTGTTGGGCACGCAAATGTAGGGCATGGGAAGAGCACACGACAATATAGTAAGGTTGAAGCACCCAGGATCAAGACTTAGCCGTTTTGTTGTTAAGGCTACTTTTGGAGATAACATGCTGAGCACACAATGACGTGGAGACTTACGAGATCACACAAAGCTATTTTGGGATGTACTGACTGATTCGAGTGCCATGAAGAGTTTTGATTGAATAATAATATTTCTACTTAGAGTTAACAATAGGAAATATAATATTAGATCACTTGCATGTTTTTGTATTCCTTTATAAAGGCACATGGTTATTATTAACATGTAGCCTATTTTTGGAAGGTGCATGGGCGGTGAAGGGAAATTCCCACCCCTCTGTGTGTGTGTGTGTGTGTGTGTGTGTGTGTGTGTGTGTGTGTGTGTGTGTGTGTGTGTGTGTGTTGATGATTTGCATGGTTTTGAGAGACCAAATATTGTAGAGTTATGATGCGGATTTGCTAGTACACATAACTATGGAAGCATGATCTTGAATGTATGAATCTTCTATGTTTTGCAGTATTTAATATAATGGATCATATTGGTTGGATATTGGTGTTAGATGTGACTGAATCTGGTTCTTGCATGGTAAATATCATGATAATCATTGTTTATTCAATCTTTCATATAGCTTAGATATAGATTTGGTTTATGCATTATGGTTTAATGGATTATCTATTATGGATCTGGATATATACGTGGACAATCATGCTAAAATTTTGGACAAGAAACTCTAAAGAGGGACCTGGTACCCTTGCGCACTTTGGGTGAGCACTCAATTTTGGCTAGATGATGTGACAACGCGCCTTGGGATTTGTGGGTATATTCTAAGCTGCATCGTTGGTTCTATTTTAGTATATTTTGTTAGGATACCCAATTCTCACTGAGTATACCCAAAAATATCACCCAAAGTACATCTCTCTTGAACTTCCCAAAGTGCTAGATGGAGAAGTCAAATTCGCAGTCTACCATCACTTCAGCTTGGGACGTTTCCACATGAAGATGGGAAAAATAATCCCTTGGTGTAAGTTGTCGTTTTCTTTCACTACAAGATATTTCAAAGATTCGGTCAACATGATCCACAACCCGTGTAAACTTCAATTTGATACGGATAAAGTAGATGCATATATTCACATTCTACATAAGACTTATGTATGGCTGGGAAAGGAGGCATATGTAGAAACAATAGAGTCTAAAAATTTTGATATTATGTTGGAGAGCTTGGTCCTGGGGAAGATTGAACCAAGGCGCATATACATATACTTGAGGCCACGGTTTAAGGATGGTAAGGTGGTGAAAGGAAAAGATATGGCTCTTTCGGGCCCTTGAAAGAAGGGGCAGATGGTGGGGACATCAAGGCTATTTTTAGTCGTGCCCTCCACTTAAGAGGATCCAGTGCCTACGAGCTTAGAGAATGTCTTAGAGCAGGAGGAACAAGAAGAAATCATCAAACTGGATCATAGAAGGAGAGTCTTGCGCAAGAGGAACACATTTAGGGACACTAGCATAGGAACTTCACAACCGGTGAGGAGATCTCTGCACATCACTCTAGTGAAGAATGAGGAAGAAAAAATGAAGAGGCACATAAGATATGTTCTAATGAAGGATAGTGAGGAGGAGAAGTCCCCTTAGAAAAGCACGCAAGACGAGGCAACCATTCCAAGTATGGAAGAGAGACGAGAATAGGTCATTACAAGTGTTGAAATGTAAGATGGTGAGGAAATTAGGGACAAAGTAGTTTATGAGGTCATTGACTAAAGTATAAGTGCCGACGAATAATGCTCGGGTGGGGATGAAAGCAGGCGCCGGTCGTGACACTAAGGTCATAGAATGCCCCACGCCTAGAGAATGAGAGAATGAGGGGGGAAATATAAATCTTGATGAATTAGATGGTGTAGTGGCAGACATCCCTAACAACACAAATAAAACATTAAATGGTGATACGCATTTAAAGCGAGAAATTCAAAGTGAATATCCATAGTTAATTCTTCCGAAGAAGAAAATGAAGCCAAGTAGGCCGGCTTAGTGTTGAGAGGGTAATTCTTTGAATAGTTATTATTTCATTCATTATTCTATATTCTTTAGGGTGATAAGACGGTTACCCTTTGGCGGGGCGGCAATCCATTTTAGTGTGGGGTAATTTTGGGCTGAAAAAATAACCTAAGTGTTGGGCACGTAAATGTAGGGAACGAGAAGAGCGAGAGGCATTATAATAATGTTGAAGCACCCAGGATTAGAACTTAGTCATTTTTTTGTTAAGGCTATTTTTGGAGATAGCATGTTGAGCACACAATGACATGGAGACTTACAGATCATGCAAAGCTATTTTGGGATGTACAACAGTTCGAGCGACATGCAAAGTTTTTGATTGAATAATAGGATTTCTACTTAGAGTTAACTATAGGAAATCTATTATTAGAGCACTTGCATGCTTTTGTATTCCTTTGTAAAGGTGCATGGCTATTATTAGCATGTAGCCTATTTTTGGAAGGTGCATAGGTGGTGAAGGGCAAGTCCCCATCCCTATATATATGTATTGATTTGTACGGTTTTGAGAGGCCAATTATTGTAGAGTTATGTTACGGATTTTCTAGTGCGCATAACCATGGAAACTGGATCTTGAATGTATGAAGCTTCTATGTTTTGTAGTATTTAATATAATGGATCATATTGGCTGGATATTGGTGTTAGATGTGACTGAATATGGTTCTTGCATGGTAAATCTCATTATAATCATTGTTTAGTCAATCTTTCATATGGTTTAGATCTAGATTTGGTTTATGCATTGTGGTTTAATTGATTATCTATTATGGATCTGAATATATACGTGTACAATCATGCTAACATTCTATACAAACAACTCTAAAGAGGGACCTAGTACCTTGAGGGCTTCAGGTGAGTGCTCAATTTTGGCCGGGTGATGTGATAGTGTGGCTTGCGATTTGTGGGTATATTCTAGGTTTCATCGTTGGTTACTGTTGGTTAGGATAGTGATGAGGAGTTTTGGCTAATGAAAAAATATTGGAAGAAAGTATTGACAAGTTAATGCAACTAGATGAGAGGCACGTCATAACAAGATGGAATCGAAGCAAGAAAAATCTAGGCGAAGGCATGGCATGATAGGCACATTAAGGATAAGAAGCTAGAGGTTGGGCAAATGGTACTCTTGTATGATTCAAAAAAATTGTGCCTTCTTCGAAAGATGAAAGTACATTGGTTAGGACCATATGTTATCACTCATATACTTGATTCAGGCGCTTTCCAGAGTTAGATGCATTGGATGGAACACAATGCCGGTTACTTTAACGGGAGTAGGCTAAAGCCCTACTCTAAATAAGTATTCTTGGTGTTTTTAATAAGGTAGTATTTCTGCTTATATTAGGTTTCCCTTAATGCATTTCCTTTATATTTTTTTCTTTCATCATTGTTATGCTTTATCAATTTAGTTATGTGTTTTGTGTAATAAGCATGTTTACGTGTCTGAAGCCGATTACTATTGAATTATTTTACATGTGAAAAGGATTGTGCATATCCTTAGTGTGGGGTGGATAAAGAAGGATTGACTGGTACATAAGAGAAAAAACTCATGGGTGGCCATAAAAGGGATAAACTTTCAAAACAAGAAAACTTCAAGAAGATTGCTCAAAACTGAGACCACACATAAGGAGATGGGTGCTCAGTATAATGCGAAGGAGGTTGTAGTATTGGAGACTACTTATGATGAGTCACATTGGATAATTCCTTTGGTGCAAGGAAGCACGTAGTAGAAGATATGTGACGAAAGGTAGTAGGCATGCCGAAAGTTATGACTGAGGTGCGAGAATTTGAGGTGTGTGAAAGTTTGAAGCATGGAATAAAGAAGTGTAAAATGCATGGAAGTAGAATTAATGCCACATATGGTGGTAGGTGGAGAAATTAATGAAGGGTATTTTTGAAAATTGTTATAAATCCAAAGCATTTGAAACGTCATTTGGTACCTTGCGATTTTGAAGAGAAGTGATAAGTGCGAGGAAGAGCTGGAGACGATGAGCACTCTGCAAATCGACCAAGCTGATTGGGAATCAAAGCACATTGTTGAGAATTCAGTGCAAAATTAATATTCGGGTGGTGGTGTGTGTGTGTGGAAAAGGGTTTGTGTGTGACTAGGGTTTGAGGAAGTTGGACAATAGCTAGGGTTTTGTTCGCACTTACAAAATTAGCAGGAGAGATGGCACCACGAAGGGCTCCAGTTGTGGAGAAAGAGGTCGATGACCCAACAAAAGAATGGTTGGTATAAATGCTATAATCAGAAGAGTCATCAAGGGATGGCCATAGAAATCAAAAATAACACAGTGTAGGGTTTCTCGACATCAACCATCAAATCAATAAATGCATGAAGAATATTGCAGCAGAGGTCTACAAGAAGACTAACCGGCGGTTGGCAAATGGCACTAGGGTTTTGGATGCCTCTATGAAAAAGCTACTCGACAATGTGGGGGTCATGCAGATCCTCAAATTACCCTACTTTGGGAAGCCTAAGAAATTATATTAATGGATTATTTCACGTGTACACAAGGATTTCTTCTACTTCACGGGAAAAAGGATGCGGATCACCACCAAGTTGATTAGGAAGGTGACAAGGTTACATGACTCTGGCTTGGAGATTGTCGGTGATCTATCAGAAAATGAGGGCATCGATGCAACGACCACCTTGTATAAGTATAAGAAGGGGTTGAGATTTTAAAGTGACCAATATTGAAGACATGGCCACTAGGGTTGTAGCACACCTAGTGGGAAGCAAGTTGGGTGCCACTGAGCGGTGGAATGAGGTGAATATGTGTTGGTTGCACATAGCGCACAAGATGGTGAATAAAACATACTATAATATTGTTGGGCATATTGCAGAGATATTTTGAATGAAGCGTATGTCCAGTGGATAAAGGTGAGAAGATCACTTGGGGTGCCATTATTTTTCTAATTGTATTCAATGAAATTGGTGTGCTTGATGGACCAAGGGAGAATGTCTGGGAGTTCCCTTTAGAAAACAAATCTCCAGCAAAGAAATTTTCAAAGTATACTCTGCATGGAACTATTTCCAATGCATATAAGGAGTACCTGGAGAAATGGTTTAGGAGGCTGCGTAGGGAATTTGAAGGAGAATGGTGCATCCCACGTGAACTTCCCAAAGTTTTGGATGGAGAATCTGAATTCGCGGTCTACCAACACTTCAGCTTAGGACATTTCCACATGAATACGGGAAAAAGAAACCTTTGGTATAAGTTTTCATTTTCTTTCACTACAAGATATTTTAGAGATTCGGTGAATAGGTTCCACAATGTGTGCAAACTTTAGTTTGATGTGGATAAAGTAGATGTAGATATTCACATTCTATGTAAGACTTATGTATGGTCGGAAAGGAGGCATATGTAGAAACAATGGAGTTTGACAATGTTGATATTACACGGAGAGCTTGGCCATAGGGAATATTGAACCAGCATGCATATACATATACTTGAGGCCACGGTTCAAGGATGGTAAGGTGGTGAAAGGAAAAGATATGGCTCTTCCAAGTCCTCCAAAGAAGGGGGACAATGGGGACATCAAGGCTAGTTGCGATTACACCCCCACTCAAGAGGATCTAGTGCCTAAAGGTTTAGAGAATTTCCTAGAGTAGGAGGAGCAAGAAGAAAGCACCGAACTAGATCACATAAGGAGAGTCTTGCACAAGAGGCACACATCAAGGGACACTGGCATAGGGATTTCATAGCTGATGAGGAGATCTTCACGTGTCACTCCGGTGAATAATGAGGAAGAAGCATATAAAATATGTTCTAGTGAAGGATAGTGAGGAAGAGAAGTCCCCTCAGCAAAGTACGTAAGACGAGGAGGCCACTTAAAGTATGTAAGAGAGATGAGAAGAGGCCACTCTAAGTGTTAAAATGCAAGATGATGAGGACATTAGGGACCAAGTAGTTTATGATGTCATTGACCAAAGTATAAATGCCCACGAATAGTGCTCGGTGGGGATGAAAGCGGTGCCGGTGGCGACACCGAGGTCATAGAACACACTTTGCGCCTAGAGAAGGAGAGAATGAGGAGTAAGTAGAACAAAATTTGGGGACGAAGCACAACATGATGTAAGTTTTGAAGGTCGGTATGAAGAAGGCGCGTCTATTCGAAGAAGAACATTGGGGATCACCCAGTCAGGCATGAGGAAGAAGAGGTGGTAAGGACTCAGAACTTGGCCTATGTGGATGACCAAACTAAAATTATTCATGCCCGCTTTTAGGGTATCCTACCCAATATGTAGTTGTATGGATGGGATTGGATGGACTGTTGATGCAAAATCACAACACCCTTGGATGCAAATCAGGTTTCTAAGTTGATCTTCAGGCATCCAGTGTGATTGCACAACATTGAATCCTTTCTCCAAGTGTGGGACTTGCAAGAATGAGAAAGGAATCTCCAGAGAAGGCTGGTTCCTATTCCTCTGTTCAGATGCACACGAAAAATGCAGAGGGTTCACTCAAAGTCTAATCTAATCTGCCAAGGAGACAGGGTAAGGAGATGCATAAAAAATAAACCTACGCTAACAAAGGTGATGCACCGAGGAATGAAGAACATCTATCTTGCCAATAAACACAGACCATTCAAATGTGATGCAAGATCATGCACAGATAACAAAATTCACAGTGAAAGATCAGAAGGATGCAAATGAACATAGAGAGGGTTGAGAATCATCCATAGACATGCATTACTTGCTCCAAAGATTGATACAATACACTACAAAATGCCAAGAGGTAGAGTCGCATTACAGTTTCAAATGGGAGGTTCGAACTCCACAAATTCGCCTGATAAAGAGAAGAAGGGAGGAGCAAAACAGGAAATGTTCGACCTTTTGAAAGAAGCCCCTCTTTACAATATATACTAAGAATGAGAGAGGAAAGAGAGAGGAAAGTCAAATCTACCACAACCACTTCTGGATACATTTAACTCATCTCATTATGGCAGAAATGAACCTGTCTGCATTAATTAAAGGCTTGGTTGTTGAAGCGTCACTTCTGGCATTACCACGCGTCAAAGACGTTTTCTCAATTTTCTCTCTCCAAACTGAACCAAAATGCAAGATTGACCCTAGAATCATGTAGAGAATCTCACCATCTTTCCGTTGATATAAAGAATGTGCAAATCCGAGCTCTGGACCAAAAGATATGGAGATCTGAAGATTTAGGGCACAAAACAGGTGAAGATGTGTTTTGAAAATCTTTCCCGTGCTCTGCCACCTGGACGACACATGTCATGCATTGATTGGTCAACAGGGGCGCGGGGCAGACCTTTACTTTTAGATTTTCGGCCAAAACTCTTGCTAAACTCTCTAACTCCTTCCCGGGCTTCGAGCTTCCCTTCCTCATTAGACACGTGTCCTCTTTTTATTGGCTCGGGTTAGTGCTTGAAACCTCGCCCTTTGAACTTTTGGACTTTTCTCCTTGTGACACGTGTCATGATTTGGTTGGTCCGCGGGTCTACCGGCTCTTTCACGTCTCCCACATCTTTTTGTCCCGGATGTCCCAAGACTATTTGGGACAAAAACCTCCGATCCGCCCGAAATGGGCTTCCTTGTCCCTCATTCGGCCGATGACGTGGCATTGCTTGATTGGCTTTTGGCTCCTTTGGCTATCCACGTCCCACGCGTCCTTTGTCCTAATCGTCCCATTGGAAAGTTCCCGTTTCGCCAAACCGGCGGTTCGCGTCCTCCACGTATTCTTGTCCCAACCGTCCCAGGCATCGAGGGGACAAATTTCTCCGAACCGCCCGAAATGGACTTCCTTGCGCCAAACCGGCCGATCCGCGTCTTCCGCGTACTTTTGTCCCAGATGTCCCTAACTGTACAAAATGAAGACTTAGGCAATTTTCTCCTCCTTCGCCCGTTTTGGATTTTCGCGCCCCGCGCATCCCGATGTCCCAATTGTCCCAAGTCTTTGCTGCCCCACACCTGAGAGCTTTTCGGCCGGTTCGTGCCTCGACAACCCAAGCTGTCCCAAGGACCGCCTGGACTAGGACTTAGCCGATTTTCATGATTTTTCCTGCCCCAAGCTTGGTTTTTACAAATTTTTCACATTTTCTCAACCTGTTGGGATTTCTTCTTGTATGGGAGAGTTAGAAGGAAGCCTGAGGGGACCCCAGAAACATGATTTTTTGCCTTGAATCAATCTACTTGCCTGGGACTTGAATATTCTGATGCATGCTATCAAAAATTACCCTAGGGGGGAATTTTTGACAACATGACCCATACATGATGAATACATGCACTCACAAGAAGTTATCATGGAGTTTGCAGACTCACATGGATGATCCTAAATTTTATGTCTGCGAGGAGTTGTGTAGTTTGAAGAAGGTGGGAAAGGCACCTCATACCCGCCATATAACCATTAAGCTCACAAATTTCTCATATGAACATGTTAGTAATGCACTTGTCAAGGTGTCAATAGAGGTAGCACGCCACAATATTGATAAGGTGGAAACTATCAAGGCACTCCTGGATGACAAAAAGGATAAAGACACTGAAGTGAAACAACTTACTAAGAAGTGGGATAAGGTAGTGCACGAGGCACAAAATATGAAAAAGATGGCCAACTAGATAGTTGATAAAATTATGTAGAAAAGGTGTGATTATCAAGATAAAGTGCAAAGGATTCCCTTACGCCTTCACTATTTGTGCACAACAGTCAGACTACTTTTAGAAGAAGGACCAAAGTGTGCCTTCCAAGACAAAAAAGTGTTGCAGAGGAAGCAAATAGGAACAAGGCTGCAGTTGCAAGGAAAATTTCTATCTATGAGGCTATTATGCAAGCCTTGAAGGATGAAATGAAGAAGGAAGATGTGATCTTGACCATGTGTGTGGTGCCCGATAGCATGGTGCAAACAAGAACAAAGGTAGAATAAAATGAAGTTCTACAGGCGGCGAAGGATGAAACATTCGGAAGCCCAGATCAGATTACATTAGTAGAAACTAAGCAACGTACTTGATGCTTTATCAGAAAGTACCACATGGATCAAATAAAGGACATTTTGAAGCTTATAGCCAAGAAGATGGATGTAATGGAGGGGATGGTCTCCAGTATGGCCAATATCTATTGGATTTTTTAGAATGAGGGGGAAAATGACTCTTGACAAATTAGATGGCATAGTGGGTAACATCCCTGACAATGCAAATAAAGCACTAAAGGACTAGTACACATTTGAGGCAGAAATTCAGAGTGAATATCCAGAGTTAATTCTGCCATAAGAAGGAAAAGATACCAAGTAGGTCGACTTAACGTCGGGAGGCTTATTCTTTGAATAGTTATTCTTTCATTCATTATTGTATATTCTTTGTAGTGACAAGACGGTTACCCATTTTCGGGGTAGAAATCCATTTTAGTGCAAGGTAATGTTGGGCTAACAAAAATAGCCTAAGTGTTGCACACACAAATGTAAGGCACGGAAGAGCGCACGACAAGATGCAAAGAAGGTTGAAGTGCCAAGGATCAGAACTTAGTTATTTTGTTGTTAAGGCTATTTTTGGAGATAGCATGTTGAGCACATAGTGCCGTGGAGAATTTTAGATCATGCAAATATATTTTGGGATGTACTTTAGTTCGAGCACTATGCAGAGTTTTTGATTGAATAATAGGATTTCTACTTAGAGTTAACTATAGGAAATCTATTATTAGAGCACTTGCATGCTTTTGTATTCCTTTGTAAAGGTGCATGGCTATTATTAACATGTAGCCTATTTTTGGAAGGTGCATGGGTGGTGAAGGAAAGTCCCACCCCTATATATATGTATTGATTTGCACGGTTTTGAGAGACTAATTATTGTAGAGTTATGTTGTGGATTTTTTAGCATGCATAACCATGGAAACTAGATCTTGAATGTATGAAGCTTATATGTTTTGCAGTATTTAATATAATGGATCATATTGGCTAGATATTGGTGTTAGATGTGACTAAATCTGGTTCTTGCATGGTAAATCTCATGATAATCATTGTTTAGTCAATCTTTCATATGGCTTAGATCTAGATCTGGTTTATGCATTGTGGTTTAATGGTTTATGTGTTATGGATCTGAATATATACGTGTACAATCAGCTAACATTCTAGACAAGCAACTCTAAATAGGGACACAGTAGCCTTACGTGCTTTGGGTGAGCTCTCGATTATGGTGGGCTGTGTGTCGGTGCACCTTGGATTTGTAGGTATATTCTAGGCTGCATCAGAGGTCACTAAAAGAGGTAAGGATATCAAGCCCACAATGGTGTAGCATCCTCCCAAGTAGTTATAGTCTCATCGTACATGTCCCACCAAAATATAACCTAGTCTAGGTCACGCCCTCGAAGGGCCATCCTCCTATGCTTTAGAATAAGGATGGGCTTCAAAGTACACCGAACTCCGGCCTCTACCTATAAGGCCAACCAATCCAAAACATGAGTTGTATCAGGAACATACTTCTGTAACACTAATACATGAAACATGTCATATGCCCAAGATAGGCATGGTGTTAGAGCTAAGAGATAGGTAACAAGAACAATAGTCTCAAGATATCAAAAGGTACACCAAAATGAGGGGATAACTTAGAGCCCTTTCCATAATGGATCGACTCTTATGTAGACACACCCTAAGAAATACCTTGTCACCCACAAATAAGTGACACTCTACCCTCTTCATGTTAACATACACCTTCTAGAGTGCACAAACATGCTCTAAACATTATCGAATAAAAACAAATTGTTCCTCCATATATTGAATATATTTTGGACCAAGAACAATCTTGTCATCTAACCTTTCCCAACTCAATGGTGTCCTACAAGGTATCCCATATAGATCTTGATAAGGAGCCATGCCGATGGAGATGTGAAAATTTTTGTTATAAGAAAACTCAACCATATAAAGGTTATTCTACTACTTCTTATGCTAATCCATCACATATATCCAAGCATGTCCTCAAGTACAGGTTCACCCTCTTTATCTGCTTTATCTTTAAGAGTGATACGCTGAACTGAAATTAATATGAGTCCCTAAAGATACTTAAAAAGAGGTCCAAAGCTCAAAATTTTAGACCAATCTATGATCGCAAATGATTTTCCTAGGTATACCATGAAATCTCACTACATCATCCATAAATACATGTGCAATGGTAACCACATTATACGATACCTTCATCGGGGGAAATAAGAAATGTTGGTCAACTTATCCGTTGTCACCATGATGGTTTCATGATGAAATGATGAAGTGAGAAGAACAACAATAAAGTCCATGGACACTACATCTCACTTCCACTGGAATATCATGAGGGTATAAAAGACTAGAGGGATGAGAATGCTCGACCTTCACCCTCTAGCACTCAGACAACGGGACTCTGACGAATATGTAATATCAGCGTAGCCTGGCAAAAAAAGTAAAGTTGTCTCAATTCCACATGCATCTTCTTCACCCTAGGATGGGTGGAGTAAGGTTCCTTATATGCCTTAGAAATAATCAATTTGTGTAAATCACCTGCTCTAGGTATGTAGATGTGCCTCACGAAACCACCGAAATCCAATGTGCACCACGTATACTTTCCCACTAGGGGCCCCTGAGACTCAACCATCTATTTATCTCCCTCGTAGAATCTATCACACATTTATTACAGAATCCTACCCCTTAGATTTGATTGTAATGTCAAGGTGGAAATCTCATTTCTTCACCTACTTAAAGCATCAACAATGGTATTCTCCTTCCCCTTGATATACTAGATGTCCATGTCGTAGTCACATAGGAACTCTATACAACACTGTTATTGGGCGTTGAGGTTGGGATGTGAAAACATTTGCTAAAGGTTCAAATGATTTGTCCTCAATACAAAGGTCTTGCTTAGAAGGAAATGCCTCCATGAACCAACGTGTGAATCATTGCAGCAAGATCAATATCATGGGTGGGGTAATTAACCTCATAGTCCTTGAGCTTCATGAGACTCAAAATAAATAATGCAATGCTCCTACGTGAGCACCGTTCTAAGTCCCTAAATAAAGATATTCTGAAGAAATTATAAGATGGCAATTATTTCATGGTTGCAACAAAAGACACAACATGGTATTAAATTTGACACCCGTTTAGATGTTTTTATCATTTTTATCCGTAAAATAGTTACAAATCTTTGAAATAACTATCACATATGACTTGCATGTTTTAGATATGACCATCAATTTTTCTAGATATTAATTGTATTTAAAAATATTAAAAACAATTAAGTATATACAATATAATTTTATATTTATTTTATGAACAATGTAAAAATACTATTTTACAATTTTTCAAGGGAAAGTTTTTCTGATAATTCACCACAGAAGTTATTCAATCATATTGTTAGCTTATAATCAGTGAAAACATAAATCCTCCCAACTTATATTTCTACAATATCAACATAATATAATAGAGTTACGTAGTACTTTCATAATAACATATGAATGTATATATTATTGACAATGTTAAGAAGTACCATCATAACAACATTCTGAAAAGATAAATAGTTATTTAGCATTTTCTTGCTCTAAATATTTGATGCCCTCTACCACATTCAATCCCTGAGACACTATTTGTGATATTTTTTTGTACAAATCAGCCATCAACCATTTATCTTTTGTACAATATTTGCGTTTGCTTTTCATCCCCACCATAAAATTTTCAGGAGGGTTTCCCTTTGCACCTAATGTAATACACAAAGTATTTTTAAAATTGTATGAAAAATTATTTCTACTCCAAACCTTTTCTAGGTCTCTTATTGTTATTCCCTCAACTATATTGCAATGTTCCTTTCCCCAAGTGAGTCTTGGATATAATACAATCAATATTTTTATTGAAGCCCGCTGATATCTTTTTACATAAACAAAAATGATGTTTTCGAGACAGAATTCCAATTCATGGTATGATGATAATAATTTTATAAATTCTGACAAGCCACCTCGCAGGTTGATAGTTTTCATGTTGAACCTTGAATGACATCTTCCTATTGTATGTTTTGTTTATCCCATATAGCAAGTCCTCCATATCTAAAATAAGTAAATAACTCTTATTGCTACCTACAGGGAAGTAAACAAATTTTATTTTCATCAGCCACATATCAATTATAACCAATTGAAATAAACAACATTTTAGCTTATGGTTAATAGTTACCGATTGAGATTACGGCTTGGATTACACCGCCTTTACACGTTGCTAGATTTGTTGATGCAAGAGCTATTTCAAATAAGCACTCATCAATTCATAATATCTTTCTTGATATTGAACATGCAAGCATAATGTATTTGAAATAAACATTAATCAATTCATAATTGATTTCATAGTGACAAAAGAAAGCCTAAATGGATAAACATAGTCGTTTACGTGGTGATATGGTAAGTACAATATCAATTGTTCTTTGTCTTATAATTAAAATTTAGTGGTCTTTAGGATACACTTATATTCATCGAACCACACTTTGGTGGAAAATAGTCATCGACTTTGGTGGAAAATAGTCATCAGGCTATTAATGAGGATTTGTGACCGCTAGGCTATGCCATCATTGGCTAAACTACACTTAGCTAGACAAACTTTAATGAGGCTAGCCAAGTGTTGCTTTACATACCTATGAGATGGATCAAGCCATATGTAGTTCTATTTATGATGATGTTGAAGCCAAAACAATGTTAATTCAATGTAAGTAGTCAGTATGTAGTAGTGAATCAGTGAAACATTGTAGACAATATGCAATTGTAAATTAGTGAGATATTGATGAATGTAAGGTTTTTAATCTAACCATTATTGTATTGAACGTGGATGTATAGAGTTCACTAAGATCTATACTTTTTTAAATTGTTATCATAGTTTACAAATGGATTTCCTTAAACTTTATCTTCTACCGTATGCCAATCATATAAAATCATGTTTGTTAGTTATCGTTTCCTATAAATTTGTGGGCCTTATAAATTATTTTGTTTTAAAATACACATAGCTAACATACCAGGTTGTGAATGTGTATTCATGTTGGATACCTCTGTGCCCTGCATGGTTACATTATCCATTTGTTGGTTGTCTACATAATCATTTATTATCTTATAAATTTGTGGGGCTTATTAATGGTTTTGTTTATAATTCACATGATTAACATACCTAGATATGATGGCGTATTTATGGCCGATGTGTCCGTGTCCTCCACATCATCATCTGAATTGTAAAAAATGTAATTTTGTTAAAAATTGGAAACCATGGAAATTGAAAATAGAGCTCATTCTCATTCCCCTCAAGGGCACAAAACTTGGCAAGGGTTGGATTTTCATAGTCTTCTCATTCTCAAATCCCCGGTCAAGATTATGGGAACCTTTGTTGTCAAAAGCATATGGAAAGCTTGGGAATTACTCAAACCCTTTTTAATCTGGGAAGGGGATGGCTTCCGTAATGGGCTTTCCATTAATGACCACAAAGATCTAGTGGTCTCCTCTCATCAATTTTCATGATGTGTCGTTTTCCCAAGTGCCTTGGGTTCATGCCCTTAAGTTATATCGTCGAGGCTTGTGCGCACTCTTAATGACATCTTTTGTAGGCAGTCTAGACTGCTTCTCACTTGGCCTCAAGCTAAAGCCAAATTTCAGCTTGTTTCAAATTGTGACAGAGAGTCTTATCAGAAATTCTTGATTCCATTCCTGTTGAGATGCTTCACAAAGTGGGTATTGTCTCTCTCAGGCCTTGGTGGAAGGATTGGAAATGGTTTCCAGATACCCCATTCTTAAATTACTCCCCAGGAAAAGGGTATGCTCTTCTCACCCCCAGGCTGCCAATGGTGGCTTTGCTAAACTCCAGGTGGTCCATCAACTCTGGATGGTCCTCCTGGGAAGCTAGATTTCACACAGTTTGGAAGGCCATCCTTCAGCCCAAGCTAGCCTATTTTTCTTGGTGCCTGCTCTTTCAAGGCCTCCCTATTGGGCGCAGATTAGCTCATTATGGGATTGCTCCTTGGCTTTGCCCTTTTTGGGCATATTGAGATGCTTATGCATCTGTTCTGGTACTGCCCAAAAGCTCAGGCTATTTGGGACTGGATCCACGATTTCTTTTGGCGTTTCAACCAACTCCATTTCTTTGGCAACATGTTTTGCTTGGGGATTCTATTTCCATTCCCCATGCTTTTGTGCAAGTGTGGCATACTTTTAGAGTGGAGATCCTTTTTTATATGGAAAGAACATAATTCTGTTGTTTTTTTCTAATTCTTTGGTTTCTTGCTATCTTTCGCATTATGATAAGGCCATGCTTATCTTGAATGTGTTCTTACAGATCCAGGACCATGCCCAAGGTTGAGCTGGAAGTGCGGCACCTCCAGACCCTTCTGGATCATTAGACCAATGCTCCTTGCATTGTGGCATGGGATCCCCACCTCCCCTTACAGGAGTGTTCGTTCAAGAGGTCGTTGTGGCTAAGGCTGGTTGATACCCACCGTCATCACTCTCCCAGGTGGAAACCCAAGCATCGGTGGAGCCCTATCAACCGCGGTGGTTGGGGGTCCCCACAACGGTCTGCGCATCACAGTGGTTGGGCCTCCCACCACCACTCCCTGCCTCCTGTGCAATGGGATGGATGGGATTCTGGCAAAGTCCCAGGTTGGCTCTTGCCATATCTCCTAATCAGTAGGATGCAAAAGAAGAAGAAGAAGTTGGCTCCGGCTGGCCACCCCTTCCAGATGGAAATGATCTTCCAGGTGGTAACCTAGAGGATAAAGGGCCTCCACCACCACCCCCTGCTGATATGTTTGTTGCGGTAGCTTAGTTTGTTTTCCTTATGTTTTATGGCATTGTTGCCTTTTGATACTTTTGTCTCCTAGCCTTCGGCTATTTTGAACATGGGGTGTGCCCTTTACCACCCATACTTTTTGTGGATAGCTGTAATATTTTATTAAGTAATATAGTCTATTTCATAAAAAAATAGAGCTCATTAAACATATTTATAAAATGATTGAAGGTAAATCACCATGTTAAATTGGTTGTGTAGCGTCAAGGTGAAAAGGTTGTACATCAGCATTTATAGCTTTGTGGTTTTCTACATAAAAATAAATGTATAAGTAGCATATATAGGTTAAAAACCATTAAACAAAATCACTTATGGAAGTTTTCTTCGGTGACAAACCTTTCTTCATGTGAGATTAATAATGTTTCATAAACATTTCTTGACTATGTGTATCAACAATAAAAACAACAAATAGCTTGAAATCCACTAATGCACAGAGTGTGACACTTCTATCGTAAAGCACTAGTACTAGAGAATTTTTGGAACAACATCGAGTGAACATCTTAGCCCGAACTCATACGATCTTTTGTAAGGAAAAGGATGGATTTTTCCTTGTAGGCAAATTTTTCTTGTAGTTACCAATTTTTGTGGTAATTTCTCCATCCAATCCGTAGTGACCTCTTCTCTATAATCATTTTTATTGTCGTAGTTGTGCACACCAGATATTTTGTACATAAGACACAAACTTTTGAATATCCTATTGCTATCATAGATTCTTTGTAGCATCCATCCAAAATTGATACTCCACTATCTTTAACCTTTTCCATGTATCTTTTTACTATGTCTCTTAACATTTTTGAATAATCAATTGGTATTAGAACAATAATAATACAATCCAAAGACTGCTCGGTTTTGATAAGCTCATAGAAGATCCATTATTACATCAGAAGAAATATCGCTAGCCAAATTACAAAAATCAACGATCACGTATTCAACATTGAAAGGATTAGTCGAAGGAATATTTGATAAAGTTGATGGAAGATGGAATGGATATGCACATTTACAAGAAAAATTGTTTGTCTTCCATCTTTGCTGGTATATTTCCTTCCAGTGACATCACATAGTTGTCTAATATTATCTGAGCCTCGACGGAAAGAACTTCTTCCACCTCGTGATCTTTTTTTCATTTTTATATTTTTTCACCTATATGGGAATCATATTTTATTTTTCATTTCTCTCTTCACCCAAAAATACAAAAACTAGTGGTAGTGCGATTCATGCAATTTAAATTTTTCAATTACATTGGATTCACTGAAGGTCGTCAATATAATAATATCTTGATGCTTATTCCTCAAATAATGTAGAATTTTTTCTCTCATTTTTTGTCTCCTTTTATTATTCGGCAATAAGAATCAAATGTCTCTCTATTACATCAACCTCAACAGACCCATTTGATTTAGTATTCATTTTCAACCCATGAAATTTTGATTTATATATGTATATCTCCAATTTAGTCAAATATGTTCACCTTAACATAGTAAACAACTTGGCATGTTGTGGAGTTGAAAGTAAACCTTTTCTATGCAATAAATGACAAACAAAAGATGCTTTTTGTTTCTATATAATTTTTAAATACTATAAATATACCATTGTGAATTTCTTCTGCATTTGAACAACCAGATTTTGTCGAAATTTATTAAAAACCCAAATTCTAACCATATTTTGAATAGGAATATGGTTCGTTGTTTATGGAGGCATGCATTTCCCATTTCCTGAACAAAGAAACATCCAACTCCATATCCATAATAAGACACTTATTATTTTCAAAGTCAATGTGTTCCACCTGGACACACAGTGTCCCCAAATCAATAACTTATGATGATAGAACAATACCAACTTCCTCGTGATTGTCATCTATAACAAAAACAACCATATGTTGACATGGTAGTTTTTAAGGGAATGGATTTCCACAAACCATTCCTCGTCTCTTTTCTTCAAAAATACCACCTACGATGAATGGAATTGTTCTGAATGGAGTGCGAACAATGGAAGACATTTTACCTATAATTAGAGTAAAATACATTAATAATTAGGTCATTTCTGAAGTTTAAAATGTTTTTCTCACATTGTCTCATAAGTAATTTAAATACTACCCTAGCGGTCACCAACCTCTAAAGTTCTTTAGTATGTATCATAAGAGAGTAATTAACTTAATGGTTAGCGATTGTTATGCTTCGATATGACATCTTATGTATCATTCAACCTAGTTACTGTTGGTTGGATATTTTTTCAAGCCAAAATATGAGGTTCAACCACAGTACATGGGATTAAATCCCTCCTCAAAGATAGGTGAGGCTGCATGTTTATTACGATCTAAAACACAACGAAACAATATATATACAATATTCACACTATTCTAACAATTGGGGTTGGGATAGAATCTGAAATGCATATTCACACAAGGTGAAGATGTTGTTTTAGAAACGGAATGGATTGGAAAGGAAATTATTATTATGGGAGAAACACAATGGAAAGGAAATGAGAGGAACGTATTTTCTTTCGAGCAAACACAAATCATGAAATAATCATACGAGTTTTAGATAACAAATGTAATTTTTGAAACAATTAAAATAATCAAGATTGCTAAACAAAGAATAGCTTAAGATTTTGAACATAAGAAAAATATCTTAAGAGAGATGAATCTCACAACACAAAGTTTATAAAATAACATCGGCTTATTCCTCAAATGATTAAAAGAAAACACAAAGTTTTTCTTCTTTCAATATTTCTCAATATTCCAAAATCTCAACCCTTTGGAATGCATAAGTATCCCTTATTTATAATAAAAAGAGTTGAGAGAAAATAGCATAAATCCTAGAAAATAGTCTTTTAATGAGAGTCCTATTTTGCTTGACTCTCATGCAGGAGACCAAGTCAAAATTTGCTTCCTACGTGACAAAAAGAAATGAAAAAGACATGTCAATTTCTAGAAGGAAATGACATGTAACATCATTGCTTATTCCATTTCCTCATCCTTGTCTTCTTCTAGTGACACCTTCTTGTCTCGAAACTCTTGAAACTTTTGGATTATGTCTTGCATTTCAGCTTCATCTAGTGCACTAGAATAATCACTTAGAACCTCACAAGTTTCTTGTGTGTCACTTGCGTTGCCAGGAATTTTCTTCAATATCTTATTAAGTTTTCTCAGATGATTCCAAAACATTCTCGATCTTTATAAATTTATCAATGACACTCAGATCAAATATGGAAGTTAGTTCTTGCTCGATCGATTCCTGAATTTGTTTATAGAAACCATCAGCAGGTAGAATGGTTGAGCCTTCATCCAATACTTTAGGAAATATTTTGAATAGATATTCTTCGATATCACTGGTGGCGTTAATCAAATGATCCTGGATTCTCTCAACTTGCTGCAAGCTTCACTGAGAATCTTTATCTTGAACCTAATAGCCTTGGTTAGCTGGAAGTGTTTATCCCCATGTGGAATGACTCCTTCCACTAAGACCCGAGATGGAATTTTCTTCAGTGCATTGAGGGCCTCCAAAGTTAGTTCAAGGTTTCCAGCCTCCTGTGAAAATTCATCATTCATCTTGTCACCATCCTTTTTCATTTCCTCCAAGGATTTGTATACCTCTACTGTATCATCAATGACTTTCCTTCCTTGAAGGAGTAACCTCTGAATCCATTCATCCACCATTCTCCCCTTCTCATTTATCTTCTCAATAACAGTACTAATGAGAAGTTGAACTTGATAGGAGTAGGAGTAGAAGATGACGGGGTTGACTGAGAGGGATTTGAGAGCTTAAGCAATACTTCTGTTAACTGTTCCACTTTCTCTTTTAGCTCATCCCTGCTCACCTTTGTTTCCTTTAGCTTTTGGCATATCACATTCATGGCATCTTGTGCATCTTGTTGGGGCCCTTATATTGTTACCTTTCCCAGATCCACCCTTATAATCTGATAATCAGAAGTTGTTATGTTCTCCTTGGTTTTGTCAGTTGCATGAGTCGTAATTTTTACAAACTTATGCCCTTAGGAATCTACTGAAACCCTTGAAACTATTTTAGATTTCTTGGTAGATTTGGCAGGAGAGGCCTCGAGTGAACTGAATTCAAAGGTTGGTAGGGGAACTACCACCTTCCTCTTCCTCGGAGTCTAGTCGACCAACCATTGACGTGCAGTGGAAGAAATTACTCCTATTGGAGGTGTCTTAGTTGTATCTATGGGTGGAGGAAGATTTTCTTGTGGATTCGTGATGACTGCAAGTGTAGTGACTGTGGGAATAGACTAAGGGAATGAAGGTGTGAAAGGAGGAGGCATTTCTATAGCCAACGTAGTCCTAAGCAGAGATAGGTGAAAGTTCAGAGAAAACGTTGGTCATGGCTGATGAAAGTGGAGTTGAAATATGTGATAAGGAAGATTGGGGAAGAGGAGGTAAAGACTCTAAAGCCAAAGCTTGAGAAGCAAGGGCAAGGCTTACCTCCGATGAGCAATCATCAAAAGGAGAAATGAGAGGTTGAGCAACCTCAACTTCTGGGAGAATTCCTCCTATTTCTGGTTGAGGAGGAGAATCCAACACCTCAACTATTTGTGTGGGAGTAGATGATTCAGCTCCCTACTTTTCTCCTCTTCTGACAAATTTAAACTTTATTTGTCTCTTGGTAGGGCTTTTATCCTTTTCCTTTTCTCCCTTGGAGGGTCCCGCTTCTAGAGTAGCTATCTTTGAAAAGATATTTTCTTTATAACTCATTCCCCAAGAAATGAGCCATGCCTTAGTGTGAACAAGGGTTTGAGTAGCTCTCTCGGTGATAGAAGCCTTTTCAGAAATGGACCAATCAATGGCCAGGAATCCAAGTTGATCTCCATCTGACTATTCATATCTAGGTTCCAAGACACTTTCATTATCCATGGTGCCTTCTGGGATATTAGCCAAATCTAATGCTTGGATTTCTTCAAGATTCAACCTACTATTGTCTTTTCTTTGGATGACAACCTCATCCCAAAGATCAACCCAGATGTCCTCTACATGGGGCACATGTAGATACAAGGTTCCATATGACTTAAGGACTCCTCAAATATTGAATCCTTCTCTGAAATTCATATGCTTCTTCAGTTTGTCCTAAAGTTTGTGCACCACATTCTTGGCCTTCACCACTATAGAACATGTGTACCTTCCAATGGAAATTGGGAAGGAGACAACAACCTTGTGTCTACTTTGTTGGAACTTGTGGAAATCCAACAATTGTCTGACCAACTCCATAAGGATGAGTTTGTCACCTGGAAACCTGGGCAAACAGAAAGGGTTACCCTGGAATTTTACCACCCGAAGATAGGTGAACTTATTGAATTGCAAAAAGATGCAACCCCACTTTGACACCTCTGCCCATGCCTCATCAGAAACTCTTCTCTTTCTCAGCTCAGGGTCCAGCCTACAAATATTTTCATAAAAGAAGGCATCATTCACTCTTCTAAATTGATCTTCAGATCCTTTTATTGTTAATGAGGAAGTACCGATATATGTGCTCAGTTGTTCGGTTCCCTTTTGCATCCAACCCCGTAGTTTCTCATACCTACTACTACATAGGTGATGTACAACATCATGTAGAACTTGCTAGTAGACAAGACCATTTTCATTTGAGAGTCTATCTCATCACTTATTAAGGTGCCCCAATCAATCCCTTGGTCATTCTTCTTTATGACGACCATGAACTGATACATCCACCCTTGGAATTATTTTGACTCTGGGAGCCCAAATAACCGGCTCAGTAGGGTGATGATATCACTAATTTCAAGTATAAAATCACTTCTAGGGACCGTCTTAGGAAACCTAGAAACAGCTGGCTTAGCCTTGATCAAGAATTTCTTGTTCACGTGCTTGATGCAGTCTTCTTGATCTTTGTCCCAAGATTTCTATGCTGACTTAAGATCTAAATCAACATATTCCATAAAGTTGGGCAACTTTAGGAGTTGATCGAAGTAATCTCCGTCTAATTTTACTATAGACTCTCCTGCTTGATTTCTCACTGAGCGGGAGGCTGAGTCATAGTGAGAAGCACATGCCAGAATGAATTCAGGGCATTGGGCTGATACTGGAAACCCTGCTACGAGTGGGAGACTACTACCGGCTATTGACTTCATCCATGAATTCTGAGAAGAATCCTCGATCCTTTTCCAAAAGTCTTCCATGTCTATATTGCCGAGCTCTGTGTCTCGGATGTCATAATTGTAACTTATATAAGAAGAATAATTTGTCTTCTGATATTTGTACTTCATCTTTCTAGACTTAGAAGGGCTAGGTCTAACATGAGGAATCTTGAAAATGACTGGAAGAGAAATTAGGTCTGGACGTTCGTTGAACAAGTGTGAGCAGGCACTGGCCTAATATTTGAGTGTTGAAACTTCATGCAACCCTACTGAGACCCGCCACACTAACCGGACTTTGGGACTTGTAAAGCACTTTGTGAAACTTGACACTGTAAATGTATATCGGAAATTAGGTCATGTCAAACACTTTTTGAAACGACACAAAGGCGGAACTCCAAGGATGTTAAGAACTTCACAAAACCCGATACAAGTGGAGCCAGGGTGATGTTGAACACTTTGCAAGAACTAATACAAGCAAAGGTCGGAGGATGTTAAGCACTTGGAGAAACTGATACTCTGTGGAAGCGGAGGATTTCAAAACTTAGAGAAACCTGATACTCTATGGAAGTTGGAGGATGTCGGACACCCTGTAAAACCTAAAACAAAGGTGTCAGGTTTTTGGGATGTCAGAACATGTAAAATTCCCACCAAGTTCGTAAGTTAGGATTTTTAGATTCTTCTCAAAAATCAAAAGAGTATATCCCATGGGAAAAATAAGAAAACACCCAAAGGGTGAATTCCAAACAAGAGGTTTCATGGGAATACAATAGGAAATGAAGAAAATAACCCAAAACCCTAAACCTAGAGGGAAGAAAAAGAAAAGAGGGAAAATGCCAAATGAACACCGCAAAAACAACCTTAAAGACCTCGAAGCAGTAAGGAGAGAAAAATACCTTCAATTAATTCGAAAAATGGTCAAAGACGGATCATGAAATCGATCAAGAGGTTCAGTCGGGTTTGGAGGTCGAAGGAACATGCACGAAAAATCCATGCAGTAAAAATATACCAGGTAAAAATGACATGTAAAATTGAACTATTTATAAATCCCTAACATTAATTACACCTCATCCGACACATGTGCCAACTACCTAAAAACTTGACATTAATGCCATGTCATCATGCTCGAGTGTCTGAAAACCCAATACAAAGGTTTTACTATCAAATCGGGTTTCGGGAAACAACTGACATGAAGCATGAGATGTTTGGATGTTATCAAGTTCCAAAACCCGACACAAAGGATCATTTTGGGTTTCGGGTTTGGGAAACAAGCAACATGGAGCATGCATTTTGCAAGGTATGTTCGATGCTTTTGAGTTCAAAACCTGATACACTGGCTCATTTTGGGTTTCGGGTTTTGGGAAACAATTGACATGAAGCATGCAAAGGATATGTTTCCATGCGATGGAAACCTAAAACTCGAAAATCTCCTTCAAAGGGCATTTTTAGGAGATTTTGTCAAAAAAATTCTATGGTTATCTCAATTTTAGCTGAAATCACTAAAAATGAGATAACAGCTAGCTCCAGTTGGGGACTTTCTTTGAGACATCAAAGGAAGAGAACTCATATATCAAAAATCTTTATCCATTGGGCTATGGAGTCTGAAGAAGAAAATTAAAACAAAGAAAGAAAGAAAGAAAAGAAAGCAAACACACAACAGAAAATAAATTATGATACAGTGTAAGAGAGCGTCTTGCATTACTGATGGAACAGACTTCAGATGTTGACCACTGAAAGGTAGAGGGAGCAACTCCATCTAGATATGATAGATAGAAGCTATTTTCACCATTCAGCTGATGTATTTTGAAAGGACCTTTCCATAAGGAGTCAAACTTGCCATGCATCCCTTTCTGCTCTCTTCTCTTGTCCCAGAAGTACTAGATCTCGACTCTGGAAATCACGTTGCTTTGATTTTTTTTCAAATATCTTTTTAATTTTCTCTAATGATCTGCAACGTGATCCACCACCTTGCTTCTTTGTTCTTTTGCCTTGACTAGGTACCTTATCCTTTTCTCAATGGAATCTTGAAAAGTTTCATCTTCAATTGCTTTGGCCAACTATAAGGCTGGCAATTCTACAAAGATAGGAATCTCAACATCAATCCCATACAACACTTGGAATGGGGACATTCCAATAGCTCACTTAGGAGTAATCTGATCTGCCCATAATGCATCATATAATGCTTTGTGCCATGTCCTCTGATTCTCATCGACCAACTTTCTGATTATGGTCACTAGGTTCTTGTTACTTGATTCAGCCTGACCATTGCCTTGGGGGTAATAATCGGATGAATGAGCCAATGTGATCCCAAAGCCATAACAAAATTCTATCAACTCATGGGATGAGAAATTGGAAGCGTTTTCAGCAACGATCTTGTGAGGCACACCGAATCTAACAATTATATTCTCCTTGAGAAAGTTACACACAGCTTTAGAGGTTGCTTGCTTGATTGGTGCAACTTCCACCCACTTGGTGAAATAGTTTGTGGTGGTGAGCACATAATTATGACCGACACTAGAGGTAGGATTCAACACTCCAATGAAATCAATCCCCATTAGCAAAAAGGTTCTTCAATCACCATAGGTTTCAAGGGAAGAGCTGCCAGCTTAGGACGACCAACAAAATGTTGACAAGATTCACACTTGGCTACCCATTCAGCTGAATCTTGAAAGAGAGTAGGCCAATAGTACTTAGCCTGTAAGATCTTGTAAGTTGTTATGGAGGAAGAGAAATGTCCTCCGCATGCTAGATTGTGGAAGGACTCTAGCAACCTTACCTGTTGAGACTTATCAACACAACGTAGGAATACACCATCAATACCCTTCTTGTATATACCATTATCCCACAGAATGTATCTTGCAGACCTTAACCTAACTGTCCTCTTTTCTTTTGGCTTAAATGTAGAGGGCATTCACCATAAGTTAAAAATAAAGCAATATCTATGTACCATTCATCTGTTGTGCTTACAAAAAGCACCATGGGAAATTCTGAAGAAGTACCTTCAGTTTCTTTGCATTCTATCTTAGCATTATTTTCTGCGATCAATTGGCACAGCCTCTTCCCCATACCAACTTGGTAGGTCTGATGTCCAAGTCATACTCCTGGACTTTGGCTATCCAGTTACCCCGTTGACTACCCAACTCCTATTGAGTCAAGATGGATTTAACTGCATGGTATCAGGAACAAGAATGAGAGTGTGAGAACTCAACACATAATACCTGAAATGCTTCACTACTCTCACCACTGCATAAGCATGTTTTTCAATTTGCGACATCTTTAATTCATGTTCCTTTAGGAGGTAGCTCATGAAGGCGATGGGAGATTCGATTCCTTCTTCATTCTCTGCATCATGATGGTTGATACTGTATGTGCAGAAGCATAGTTGTACATGATGAAATCATTCTTGAAGTCTGGGCATACCAGAATAGGAGCGTGAGTAATCACTCTTTTGACTTCTTTGAAAGTAAGCTTCCCTTCAGTGCTCCATCAAAATTTATTCTTACCTTTCATCATCCCAAGGATATCCTTTGTTTTATCGGCAAAATCAAGTACAAATATTCTTAGAAATTGAACTTCCGAAAAGGAGTGCACCCTAGTTTTTCTTGTGGGTAGGGTAAGGCTTTGGATGGCCTTCACCCTCTCAGGTTGATCTTGGTTCCTTCTTTAGTCATGATATGACCCAAAAAATTTCCTTTTGTTACTTTGAACATGGACTTTTTAGGATTTAATGAAATCCCATGACGCCTGCACCTTAAGAGTACCTGCTCTAGATGATCATAATGATCACTTCACTTTTAGAGAAGATTGTCAAGTCATCCAAATACATAACTATGACCTTGCCCATCAAATCTCTGAAATCTAAGTCCATAGCTCTTTGAAACGTGGCTCCAGTGTTAATCAAACCAAAAGGCATCCTCCTGTAAGTGAAGGTTCCCCATGGGGTGGTGAATGTCGTTTTATGTTGATCTTCAGCAGCTACCTCAACCTGATTATACCCCAAAATCAGTCAAGCATGGATAACATTTTTGATCTAGTGATAGTCTGTAATACTTGGTCCATGATGGGAAATGGATAATTGTCTTTCAATGAATACTAATTGAGGTTCCGAAAATCAACACAAATCTGGATTTCACCGTTCTTCTTTATGAGCAGGACAATATTAGTAACCCAGGTGGAATGATGGATTGGAAAGATAATCCTTACGTCTAACATCTTTTAAATTTCTACAAGGATAGTCCCTGAGATCTTTGGGTTATGATGCCTTTGCTTCTTCATGTAGGGTTTGACTTTAGGATTTAAAGGAATGTTATGTTGCACATCCTTGGGCTTGAAAGATTTCAGGTCCGCATAGGACCATGCCAAGACATCTATATATCTCTTCAGGAGTGAAATGAATCTTTCTCTTTCCTCTAGAGAATAGCATTTCCCGACATTTACCATCCATGGTTGATCAACGGAGCCCAAGTTAACTTGATCTACCTCTGACAAGGAAGTACCTTCAGCTTGCCTTTTATCCTAAATGAAACGGTCATGCTTTTCGAACAGACCTTCCAGAGAAACTAATCCCTTCAGAATCTTATTTCCTTTAAGCTGGATGAATTCACCATCAATTTCTTGATATGAATTTGAGATGGACTCATAGAAAGCTGAACTGATCCTTCAAAATAAAGCTCACTAAAATTATCAGCTTTCTCAAGAAAAGATAATACTTGTTGATCATCATTAAACACTTGCCAATGTGTTAAATTATCTGGAACACTTGGACGATACACAATCTCAATGGTATACGTGTCCTGTTTGAACTTTGGGTGAGGAAGGAGAAGAGATGCAGATACGGATAAAGAATCAACTTTATCATTGTAGTCTCTTAAGACTGCCTTAATGGAAAAAGCATCAAAGCATTCTATGTTGTCCCAAACCTTATTCATGTAATGTCTTAGGCAATCATTTTTTACCTGATAGGTCCCCCTTACTTGATTCACAATCAACTCGACATCTCCCTACACTTTAATATTTTGGATTCCTTTTTGTCTTGCCATTTCTAATCCTAATAACAAAGCTTCGTATTCGGCTGTGTTATTAGTATTATCAAACTGCAACTTGAAAGCAAAAGGAAAAATCTCGAAATTTGGAGATATAAGAACTATACCAAAGACCTGACCAAAGAGTAAAACAACTCCCATTAAACTCAAGGGTCCAAACAGTGTTAGGATCTTCTTCTTTGACTTTTACAGAGGGCACCTCAGATGTCATGAAATAATTACCCAAGCCTACATCTTCAAAGAGAATTTGAGCCTTAGGATCATCTAATTTAGTGACCAGGTACTTTGCTTGTGCTTCGGGGTGAAGGACATGAGGAACTCCATTTACTGGAATTTTAGCTTTGGTCCAATCCATGTTGATTTCTCCTCCAACATCTTTGCAAAAACCTCTTCCTAAGAGAATACCATAAGCAGCTAGGATATCAGCAACCAGGATAGTCATTTTCACTCTCTTTTCAAGGAAGGCAACAAATGCAAATTGTGCATCCTTGATTTGGCCAATCAAGGGGACTTGTTTAGTTTCCATGGAGTAACACCACCCATAAGATTTAGTCAGGGTGAGTCTAAGGGCATGAGCTACTTTTGTGGGCATTACATTATCAGAGGCTCCTGAGTCAATTATGTAATTGTTGAGTTTAAAACTGTTTATAAGTAAGGACAAATAAAATGGTTCAATCTTTCCTGAAGAAGCAGCAGAGGTCATATTACTTTGAGGTAAAGGCTGAGTGGGGCTAGGCAAAATGCCTTTTGAAGATGAAGGAATAAACAGCCTTGCTTCTAATGAATTTGGAAAGTTTCTCAAATTACTCAGGATTTGACTAAAGGTATTCGGCTTCTGACATTTGGATTTTGGTTTTCTTCGCATGATCGATAATGTCGAAAGCGATATGAGGAATGATGGTGGGCTCGGTTAAGTTGCCTTTGGTATGAGTAGAGGTACTTGGCTTGGGGGTAGGAGAAAGAGAGTTATAAGATGAAGTTACCTTGTTATTTGTCTCCTTTTCGGTTTGTCTGAGATGGGAGAGCCTCTTTTAGCCATAACCACAGAAGCTTCTTTATTTTTCTCCTTAGAGCCTTCAACCGGATTTACGGGGTTACGAGATTAAGATCGAGTGAAGATCTGAAATGACTGACCATCCTGCTCACATTCATCTTCCTTGTATTCTAAGTACCTAATCTTTGGAGTCATCAACTGAATCATCAAAAGACTCATCAACATATCCTGAAGCTTTAAAAGCTTCATGAGAATCTTGATCTTCTAGTTCTTCATCTTCCTCAACTATTTCAACTGTTGTGTTGGCGGGGAGGGGCTTCAACGGCCAGACTGGTGGGAGCAACAATCAACCGATTCGTATCTCTTGCGGGCGCCATTGGCATGGTTGAAATTCTGTCAAGGAATATCCGGATGAGGAATGTTGGTTGCTTGTTGAGACATTTGCTTCTTTAAAGCGATCAAATCATTGACCATCTTAGTCATCATAGGATCAATAGTACTCTGAGAAGAAATCTGATTTTTAGGCTTAGATAATTCTCTTCTAATCTTTCTAGCCAAAATAAGATCATCTTCTATTTCAGTGGTTGTAGCTTGAGCAGTGGCCAAATCAGGGATAACAGATCTTCTCAACAAGAAGCTCACATCAAGGGGCTGAGCATTGATGAAGAAACACTTTTGATTTTCAAGAGTAGGAATGGCTAGCTCTGGAATCTTACGAATCAGCTTGTTGAATTTGGCTATGAAATCCGCGTAGATTCATAAGACTCCTTCATGTGTGTAAGTTGTGCTAACAAGGCATGAGAATCTTCAACTGGTTTGAACCTTGCTTCAAATATAGACCGCATGGTAGTCCAGTTGGTAATACATGCATTTGGAAGATGGTAGAACCATTCTCACTTTGCTACACCATGTAATGTCTCAATGAATTGTCGAATGATATGTCTTCATGAGAAACTCCAAGAACACCACATGCGACAAAGAATGAAGTGATGTGTTCATCAGGGTGTTGCTTCCCATCACTGTTGAACTTAGGAATATTCTTACGTGATCCATGAGGTAGATCATGCAACGGTGGAGTTAGGGAAAGAGGACCAATAGCTGCACCCCAAGTCACAGGTTGTGATGTTATTCTTTTGAATGAAGTGCGTATAGGAATCTAAGTATCAGACAAGAATAATGCATGGTAGGTTATAGAAACTTCTTGTTCTTGAAGAACCCGAGTTCTTCGAGATAGGTGAAGAACTTCTCACTCGGCTAGATGCAACACTATTGGGTGAAAGTCTGAAATTATGTTGCTGAAGCAAATCAAAGAACGGATCAGTTTCACCCCTAGCTCGGCTTGACCAAGTGAAGATATTTCTAGCCAACTTGAATTAGAAAATAGATCTTTTTGAAAATAAGTAAAATACAAAGTCGCTAGACACCAATAGGATAAGCATAGTCTTATCAATCCATATTCCCTAAATGGAGTCGCCAAAACTTTTGGTTGGATATTTTTCAAGCCAAAATATGAGGTTCAACCATAGTACATGGGATTAAATCCCTCCTCAAAGACAAATAAGGCTGCCTATTTATTACTAATCTAAAACACAACAGAAATAATATATATACAATATTAACACTATTCTAACCACCGAGGTTGGGATAGAATCCCGAAATCCATATCCACACAAGGTGAATATGTTGTTAGTTTAGAAACGGAATGGATTGGAAAGGAAATTATTATTATGGAAGAAACACAATGGAAAGGAAATGAGAGGAACGTATTTTCTTTCGAGCAAACACAGATCATGAAATAATCATACGAGTTTTAGATAACAAATGTAATGTTTGAAACAATTAAAATAATCGAGAGTGCTAAACAAAGAATAGCTTAAGATTCTGAACATAAGAACAATATCTTAAGAGAGATGAATCTCACAACACAAAGTTTGTAAAATAGCATCAATTTCTATTCCTCAAATGATTAAAAGAAAACACAAAGTTTTTTTTCTTTTTTACAATAGTTCTCAATATTCCAAAAATCTCAACCCTTTGGAATGCATAAGTATCCCTTATTTATAATAAAAAGAGTTGAGAGAAAATAGGATAAATCCTAGAAAATAGTCTTTTAATGAGAGTCCTATTTTTCTTGACTCTCACGTAGGAGACCAAGTCAAAATTTGCTTCCTACGTGACAAAATGGAAATGAAAAAGACATGTCAATTTCTGGAAGGAAATGACATGTAACATCATTTGCTTATTCCATTTCCTCATCCTTGTCTTCTTCCAGTGATGCCTGCTTGTCTCGAAACTCTTGAAACTTCCAGATTATGTCTTGCATTTCAGCTTCATCTGGTGCACTAGAATAATCACTTAGAACCTCACAAGTTTCCTATGTGTCACTTGCGTTGCCAGGAAGTTTCTTCAATATCTTATTAATTTTTCTCAGTGATTCCAAAACATTCTCAATCTTTATAAATTTATCAATGATGCTCAGATCAAAGATGGAAGCTGGTTCTTACTCAATCGATTCCTAAATTTGTTTATAGAAACCATCAATGTAGAATGGTTGAGCCTTCATCTAATACTTTAGGAAATATTTTGAACAGCTCTTCTTCGATATCATTGGTGGCATCAATCAATTGATCCTGGATTCTCTCAACTTGCTGCAAGCTTCACTAAGAATCTTTATCTTGAACCTAATAGCCTTGGTTAGTTGGAAGTGTTTATCCCCATGTGGAATGAATCCTTCTTCCACTAAGACCCGAGATGGAATTTTCTTCAGTGCATTGAGGGCCTCCAAATTTAGTTTGAGGTTTCCAACCTCCTGAGAAAATTCATCATTCATCTTGTCACCATCCTTTTTCATTTCCTCCAAGGATTTGTATACCTCTACTATATCATCAATGACTTTCCTTCCTTGAAGGAGTAACCTCTGAATCCATTCATCCACCATTCTCCCCTTCTCATTGATCTTCTCAATAACAGGTACTGATGAGAAGTCGAACCTGATAGGAGTAGGAGTAGAAGATGACGGGTTGACTGAGAGGGCTTTGAGAGCTTAAGCAATACTTCTGTCAACTGTTCCACTTTCTCTTTTAGCTCATCCCTTCTCACCTTTGTTTCCTTCAGCTTTTGGAATAGCACATTCATAGTATCTTGTGCATCTTGTTGTGCCCCTTCTATTGTTACCTTTCCCAGATCCACCCTTGTAATCTGATAATCAAAAGTTGTTATGTTCTCCTTGGTTTTTTCGGCCGCAGGAGTGGCAATCTCTGTAAACTTATGCCCTGAGGCATCTACTAAAACCCTTGAAACTATTTTAGGTTTCTTGGCAGATTTGGTAGGAGAGGCCTTGAGTGAACTGAATTTGAAGGCTGGTAGGGGAACTACCACCTTCCTCTTCCTCGGAGTCTAGTCGACCAACCATTGAGGTACAATGAAGAAATTGCTCCTATTGGAGGTGTCATGGTTGTATCTATGGGTGGAGGAAGATTTTCTTGCGGAGTCGTGATGACTACAAGTGTAGTGACTATGGGAATAGACTAAGGGAATGAAGGTGCAAAAGGAGGAGGAATTTCTATAGCCAACGTAGGCCCAGCAGAGAGAGGTGAAAGTTCAGAGAAAATGCTGGTCATGGCTGATGAAAGTGGAGTTGAAATATGTGATGAGGAAGATTGGGGGAGAGGAGGTAAAGAATCTAAGGCCAAATCTTGAGAAGCAAGGAAGGCTTACCTTTGATGAGCAATCATCAAAAGGAGAAATGAGAGGTTGAGAAACCTCAACTTCTGGGAGAATTCCTCCTATTTCTGGTTGAGGAGGAGAATCCAACACCTCAACTATTTGTGTGGGAGTAGTTCGGCTCCTGTTTTCTCCTCTTCTGAAAAATTTAAACTTTATTTGTCTCTTGGTAGGGATTTTATCCTTTTCCTTTTCTCCCTTAGAGGGTCCCACTTCTAGAGTAGCTATCTTTGAAAAGATATTTTCTTTATAACTCATTCCCCAAGAAATGAGCCATGCCTTAGTGCGAACAAGGGTTTGAGTAGCTCTCTTGGTGATAGAAGCCTTTTCAGCAATGGACCAATCAATGGCTGGGAATCCAAGTTGATCTCCATCTGACTATTCATATCTAGGTTCCAAGACACTTTCATTATCCATGGTGCCTTCTGGGATATTAGCTAGATCTAATGCTTGGATTTCTTCAAGAGTCAACCTACTATTGTCTTTTCTTCGGATGACAACCTCATCCCGAAGATCAACCTAGATGTCCTCTACATGGGGCACATACAGATACAAGGTTCCATATGACTTAAGGACTCCTCGAATATCGAATCCTTCTCTGAACTTCATATGCTTCTTCAGTTTGTCCTAAAGTTTCTGCACCACATTCTTGGCCTTCACCACTTGTAGAACATGTGTACCTTCCAATGGAAATTGGGAAGGAGACAACAACCTTGTGTCTACTTTGTTGGAACTTGTGGAAATCCAACAGTTGTCTCACCAACTCCATAAGGATGAGTTTCTCCCCTGGAAATCTAGGCAAACAGAAAGGATTACCTTGGAATTTTACCACCCGAAGGTAGGTGAACTTCTTGAATTGTAAAAAGATGCAACCCCACTTTGACACCTCTTCCCATGCCTCATCAGAAACTCTTCTCTTTCTCATCTTAGGGTCCAGCCTACAAATATTTTCATAAAAGAAGGCATCATTCACTCTTCTAAATTGATCTTCAGATCCTTTTATTGTCAGTTGAGGGAAGTACTGATATATGTGCTCAGTTGTTTAGTTCCCTTTTGCATCCAACCCCGGGTAGTTTCTCATACCTACTACTGCATAGGTGACGTACAACATCATGTAGAACTTACCAGTAAACAAGACCGTTTTCATTTGAGAGTCTATCTCATCACTTATTAAGGTGCCCTAATCAATCCCTTGGTCATTCTTCTTTATGACGACCATGAACTGATACATCCACCCTTGGAATTATTTTGACTCTAGGAGCCCAAATAACCGGCTCAGTAGGGTGATGATATCACTGATTTCAAGTATAAAATCACTTCTAGGGACCGTCTTAGGAAACCTAGAAACAACTGGCTTAGCCTTGATCAATAATTTCTTATTCACGTGCTTGATGCAGTCTTCTTGATATTTGTCCCAAGATTTCTATGATGACTTAAGATTTAAATCAACATATTCCGTAAAGTTGGGAAACTTTAGGAGTTGATCGAAGTAATCTCCATCTAATTTTACTATAGACTCTCTGCTTAATTTCTCACCGAGTGGGATCTTTGAGTAATAGTGAGAAGCACATGCCAAATGAATTCAAGGCATTGGGTTGATACTGGAAACCCTGTTTTGAGTGGGAGACCGCTACCGGCTATTGAATTCATCCATGAATTTTGAGAATAATCCTCGATCCTTTTCCAGAAGTCTTCCATGTCTATATTTCCGAGCTCTGTGTCTCGGATGTCATAATTGCAACTTATATAAGAAGAAGAATTTGTCTTCTAATATTTGTACTTCATCTTTCTAGACTTATAAGGGCTAGGGTCCAACATGAGGAGTCTTTAAAATGACTGGAAGAGCAATCGGGTCTGGACGTTCGTTGAACAAGTGAACAGACCCACCCTATTATTCGAGTGTCAAAACTGCAAAGCAACCCTACGAGACGCCGCACACTAACTAGATATTGGGACTTGCAAAGCACTTTGTGAAACCTGACACACTGCAATGTATATCAGAAATTAGGTCATGTCAAACACTTTGTGAAACCCGACACAAAGGCGGAACTCAAGGGATGTTAAGAACTTCACAAAACCCGATACAAGCGGAGCCAGGGTGATGTTGAACACTTTGCGAAACCCGATACAAACGGAGGTCAGAGGATGTTGAGCACTTGGAGAAACTGATACTCTGTGGAAGCCGGAGGAGGATGTTAGACACTTGGAGAAACCAGATACTCTGTAGAAGCCGGAGGATGTCGGACACCCTGTAAAACCCGAAACAAAGGTGTCGGGTTTCTGGGATGTCAGAACATGTAAAATTCCCGCCAAGTTTGTAAGTTAGGATTTTTAGATTCTTCTCAAAAATCAAAAGAGTATATCCCATGGGAAAAATAAGAAAACACCCAAAGGGTGAATTCCAAACAAGAGGTTTCATGGGAATACAATAGGAAATGAAGAAAACAACCCAAAACCCTAAACCTAGAGGAAAGAAAAAGAAAAGAGGAAAAATGCCAAATGAACACCTCAAAATAACCTTAAAGACCTCGAGGCAGTAAGGAGAGAAAAATACCTTCAATTAATTCGAAAAATGGTCGAAGACAGATCATGAAATCGATCAAGAGGTTCAGTCGGGTTTGGAGGTCGAAGGAACATGCACAAAAATCCATGCAGCGAAAATATACCAAGTAAAAATGACGTGTAAAATCAAACTATTTATAAAGCCCTAGCATTAATTACACCTCATCGACACGTGTGCCAACTACCTGACAACTCGACATTAATGCCATGTCATCATGCTCGGAGTGTCCAAAAACCCAATATAAAGGTTTTACTATCAAATCAAGTTTCAGGAAACAACTAACATGAAGCATGAGATGTTTGGATGTTAACAAGTTCCGAAAACTCGACACAAAGGATCATTTTGGGTTTCAGTTTTGAGAAACAAGCGACATGGAGCATGCATTTTGCAAGGTATGTTCCGATGCTTCTGAGTTCTGAAAACCCGATACACTGGCTCATTTCAGGTTTCAGGTTTCGGGAAACAATTGACATGAAGCATGCAAAAGATATGTTTCCATGCGATGGAAACCCGAAAACCCAAAAATCTCCTTCAAAGGGCATTTTAGGAGATTTTGTCCAAAAAATTCTATAGTTATCTCAATTTTAGCTGAAATCACTAAAAACGAGATACAGTTACATTAATTCATATTTTGTGGATCAAATCAATAATAATAGATTTTTTCTAAAAGTCTGAAATGGAATTATGATGCATTGAAAGATACAAAACCATTTGCAATTTTTGAAAGGATTATCTATGAGTCAGACAAGCTATAACATTCCATAGATGGCATGATAGAAACATTAAAAAATATACGTTTAGTAGCGAGATAGAATTCTAGTAGACATATAAAAGAACAAACTACAACATTATTTTAGCTAATTACACCTATTGAATGGAAAAGCATAGAAGACGTTAAAATCTAATATATGGTATTTCAAGCGAATATTTGAGAAAAAAATCACAATAACGGAGTTTGCGGTAGCTCGGGATTTTTGTTTTAGAAGACGATGTGATTTATGTGTATATCGGTCCTATTGTAGTAGTGAGGATTAAATACATAACAAGACAAAGGAATATGTTTAAAGGATATTATTCAAATATCTAATGTTTGGTATTTTAAGGAGAGTATTTGAGCAACAAATCACATTAACAGAGTTAGTGATAGCTCATCATTTTTTGTTATATAAGACAATGTGAAATATATGTATATCGGACATACTTTATTCATTATGTTTAAATTTCTATAACTAGTCTAAGTACGATATTTTAAACGTAATTCTTGGTGGGAAATTCCAAAACAAGCTATAAAAAAATGGAAAGGATTACACTTTTCCTAAACATAAGTATGGCCCTCTTCACAATAGTCGTTTTCATGGAAACAATGCTCTCTATAAGGTCATGGTGGGTTATACTTATTTGAGAAAATATTTGATTATTAACAATGTTTATTGAGTACCACTAAAACAAGGGTCTATTATCTCTTACTCTGACTATAAGTTAGATTTACAATATTAATTGAAGAAATTTATTCCAAATTGTTCGAACTTATGTTAATGTATTTAGAGTGTCATTCTTCTTAGGCTGCAAACATTTACTATCTGATATGTTGTATCGATTGAGGGTAAAAAGCACTAAGAATTTAAAAATAGCGATAAAATAACAAAAGCACGACCTAGCTTAGTGGAAGCTAGGGTCCTACCATTTCATCTTGTCATTGTAATCACTGTCTGTACACTTTTGGCTCGCTAGTGATTTTCATTTATTATAATTGTATCATATTTGATAGACTATCCATTGAAAAAACAATTACCACACTACAAATCCTCAATAGGGATCAAGCCATATGTATTGTCCATAAAATATATTGTTTGTAACATATAATTCACAACGTTTCGTATGGGAAAAATTGTTTACCTAATGCTTAGTTTCATTACTTATCGAAAGTAACTGACACAATGGACGCTAGTTTCAACATTTTTTTTAAATTGTGATAAAATAATAAATTGCAACCTAGTTGAGTGACCATGAGGCTCCTACCATTACGGTCATTGTAAACACTATATGTACAACTTTGGATCATGCTAGTGTTTTCCATTGATTATAATTATATCATGTTAGATGGAATGTACTAGGCGGAGACAATAGTTGCACTACATACCATCTAGAGGGATCAAGCCTTACATAGTTCCCATAAGGTATATTGTTTGAAACACATAATTGGATAAAATTCTTAGCAAAACGCTAAGAACTTTTTCCTTATCAAAAGTAACGATATTTTTCATTGCATGATGGTTTTTGAATGATAGTGTTATCCATTTATTTTAATTGTACCATATTCGCTAAGCTATGCATGGTGGAGAGAAAGTCTGCATTACATACCCTTAAAATGGATTGAGGGCGTATTATGTGTTTTCCATAGAATCAAAAGTTTCTTATTTGAAAATAACCATAAAATAACAAATCATGGTATATCTTAGTGGCAGCTAGGCTCCTACCTTTACCTCTTCTCATTATAAACACTATATTTATAGTTTTGGATTGCTAGCCTTAGTATGTAGTTCACATAAGATACATGATTTTCAACTCATATTTCACATCGTTTCCTATCAAAGAAAATGTTTAGTGGATTTAAGCTCGTTTACGTATTGTGAAATGACATATCGGACCCTAGGCTCAAAATTTTCTTATTTTGAAAATAGTCATAAAACAAAAAATAATGGTATAGCTTAGTGGTCGCTTAGGCTCCTACCTTTACCTCTTCTAATTATAAACATTATCTTGATAGTTTTGGATCACCGGCCTTAGTATGCAATTCCCATGAGAGACATGGTTTTTAACTCATACTTCAAATTGTTTCCTATTAAAGAAAATTATTAACGACCACTAAGATCCTTTAATTATTGATAGAAATGGCATATTAGACCCTAGGCTCAAAAGTTTCTTATTTTGAAAATATCCATAAAATAACAAATCATGGTATAGCTTAACGGCCGCTAGGCTCCTACCTTTACCTCTTCTCATTATAAACACTATCTCTAAATTTTTGGATCACTAGCCTTAGTACATGCTTCCCATAAGATACATGGTTTTTAACACATATTTCACATCATTTCCTAACAAAGAAAATGCTTAGCGCCCACTAAGTTCCTTTACTTATTGACAGAAATGACATATCAAACCCTAGGCTCAAAAGTTTCTTATTTTCAAAATAGTCATACAATAACAAATCATGGTATAGCTTAGCAGCCTTGCAAGGCTCCTACCTTTACCTCTTCTCATTCTAAACATTTTCTTTAAATGTTTGGATCACTAACCTTAGCCTAGTATGTAATTCCTATAGACACCTAAATTTTTCTTTTGCAATTTTATTGCCAAAACACATGCAAATCACTCTCATTCTTGCCAAATCCGTTATAATTAGTGGCATTCACTAATTAACTAACGTGTCTTACCACTTTAGCCAATTAACAATATTTTTTTGATTACGTAACCCCTTTCACATTCAGGATGCCACTTTACGGCAAATCATAAATCAAAATCCTCTTCAAAACATACAATTAGCATTTATTAGCTAATTAAGCCTATTTTACCCTTGTTTTGATCAATATACCTAGTATTGACTCAAACCCCTCTTCAAACCACTCAAAATCACGCTATTCACCTCTACAACGTCTCGAAAAGCTTTAAAATCTTATCCTAGCCTCTAGTTGACCCTAAGTGGGCTGATTAGGGCTTCACACCTCTTAATCACTTGGTAATTCACTAATTGTGATTAGTAAGGCCTAATCATGATTAGCATTTCTAATCTAATTTGGGGCTTTTAGTACCACATGCATCAAAATAAAATTTTCTCCCAAAAGTAAAACTATAAAAGGGTGCACCTCATTCCTTTATATTTTACACCATGCTTTGATTTGCATCTCATATAATAAATATGATATATAACCAAGTTCAATTCTTGTTTAAAGCCTTCGATGGGGTTGGTAGATGGATATCCAAAATGACCAAGTAGTCATTAGGAGAGGCCATTTCACCTTGTTTGGAGTAGACCATAACCATTTGATTGCCCTCTTAGGTTTATTTAGGCCCATGTTAGGTAATTCAAGCATATTAGTAGGCATGTTTAGTTAGATTTTGTATTGTTTTCATACTAGTTAAGCATTCTTTTAAGATTCTATCTTAATGTTACATTCCTATACTTAGAACCCTTGGCTAGATAGATGACAATGGTGTTAGATTTCCTTTTTAGTCATCATTTGGCACGCCAAGTGTGAAAATACTCCATTGCATTCAACTTTTAAAGCTTTTTAACGCTTTTTAACTTAGTTTTGAAGTTTTTCATTTCAAGTTTATAGATTAGTTTCAAGTTTCCTAGATTAATTTCAAGTTTTCTAGTTTAATTTCAAGCTTTCTAGTGTACTTTAAAGCTTTTTAGAATAGTTTCTCAAGATTTTTAGATTAATTTAAAAAATTTAGAGTAATTTTCAAGGTTTTGTAGCTTAATTCTCATATATTAGTTTTAAGTTTCCTAGATTAATTTCAAATTTTCTAGTTTACTTTTAAGCTTTCTAGAGTACTTTCAAGCTTTGTAGATTAGTTTCTCAAGCTTTTTAGATTAATTTCAAATTTTTAGAGAAATTTTCAAAGTTTTATAGATTAATTTCAATTTTTGAAAGTTGTTTGAACTAGATTAGTGGTAGAAGTTTTGTTTTCTTGTTTTTGCAGGATTCAAGGAGGCGAAGCCCTGTCAAAATTGAAAAACAAATACCAATGATTTGACCTTTTTGAAGAAATTCTTGTCAAAACTCAAATTTTTGCCACTTCCTGTGAAAGGGCATGCACACATTGAACCAGGGCGCCGACATTGAATTGTGAGCACGGGCGTCAAACTAGGAGCACAGGCATTGAAGCAGCACACACATCAGCTTGTATTTTTAACTATCATTTTTACAAAGGGGAGCACACACGTTGGTAGGGGAGTGTAGGCATTGAACTAGGAGCATAGACGTTGAAGTAGGAGTGCATACGTCAACTTGTAATTTTCAACTATCTGTCATTTTTATAAAGGGAGCACACACAAGTCGGTAGGGGAGCACAGGCGTCAAAACAGGGGCGCACCCGCTTGTCAGAAGTGCACACATCGGCTCAGTTTTCAAACTATCTGTCATTTTTACAAGGGGGCGCACACGTCGAAAGGGGAGTGCATGCGTTGAAATAGGTGTGCACACGTCGATAAAGGCGTGCAAGTGTGTCTGTATAAATTTTTCCTGCAAACTCAAAGTTTCCATTTTTGGTTTTTAGGATTTTTCTTACTTTTTAGAGGTTTTTAGATGCCATTTTTGTCAATTTCATAGATTTAGAGTAAGTTTTCTTATAAAATCACTTAGGTTTTGACGAATTAATCTTATTTACATGTTTTGTATGAGTTTGGATTAAGGTTTGTATGCTCTTATCTTGCACTTCATGTGATCGGAGAATCAAAATCACTCTTAAGCCTTCTTTTTCTATCATTAGAGTAAGTAGGAAACTTTGTTAATCATATTTTAGTTTAAATGCTTTTTCACTTGCTAAATAACCAAGTGTATAATTTGTGTAAATCAAAAGAAATTTTAGTCTTTTCATTAAAAATCACTTGGATGAATTGGGAATAAACCTTATTTTTGCAAAATTTGATGGTAGTTAGTTTATTTACAAGCATTTTTCATGGTTATTTTCTTATGATATTGTGAATCTATTTTTGAAACTACTAACCATTTTGTGAAGGACCTAACGCTAGTCAAAGAAAGGAGGACCTAAACAATTTTTCTAACTACACGTGTGATTGTAGGTTTCCAAAAGGAGTACAACAAAAACCACATTAAGTCTAAAAGATAAAAAAATACACCACAATCATCACATTGTATTTACGGGTTCATTTAAGAGCTACGGCTTGTATGCTCAACTAGGACATAACCCCTTTGGTATAAGCCTTAAGCTATAATAATGTGGGTGGTCCTAGGAACCCTAAAGTGGTTCACGCAAGAGGGAACCTTGTGAATAAAATAGGATTGTGCTCCACACTACCGACTTGTCTAGTACTCCTTGGTGAGATTAACCTCAAAGATATGTATATCGCGACCCCAGTGAAAGTATAACTGAATGCACTTCAGTGATCATTATACTGAAGGGGATAAAGTAAAGCTGAGATATTCCTAAATTAGTTAGTGTGACTTTTTGGGTAAATTGAGCTCACTCATAGATATCTTGTGACATCTATAGAGAGAACCACCTAGGAAGATTGTCATCTTGGAGCTATTGTTTTTGTTTGAGATAGTATACTTGAGAGCTCTCACAAAAGGACAAAAAAATTAGACTCAAACTCTTGTTTTTCGAACAAGGGAAATAATATTTTAAAATTTGAAACCGCATGACATTTCATCATGAAATCTACGTAGTGTCATTTTGTCCTAGTTTTTCACTTATCTTAAGACAAGGTGAAACTCTGCCAAAATGACATCAAGTTTATTTCAACACCACTTTGTCTACACCATTGTTTTCTTGTTGCCCATTTTTGGAAAAAAGGAAACAACATATACAGAATCTTCTAGATATCATGTGTCCACCCCTATTGTATTCTAATTGTGTAACTAGGTTGCAATGTCGGAGTGAAAGTGTTAAAAGTGTGCATGGTATGTACTCACGATCTAGTAGGCCCCTGTACATACCCAAAATTGTAAGGGTACTACACTGCCGAAACGATGTCACACGTGCCCCAATGATGATACAGGTCTCCTTGCAAGGTGTTCAGGATTCAGAAAAGCTCTCCAAGTGTACATTAACATCCCACATGCCCCGTTTAGCCTCTGTGTGCTTTGTTTTCTCTTCCCCCCTCTTTTCCTTGCTTTTTGGTCTTTAGTGACGAAACCGCCACCCTGCCTGGGCGGCGGTCTCGTGACCACCTGCCCAGGCAGGGTGGCGGTCCTGTAACCACCACCCTACTCGGGCGGTGGTCCTTCACACATTTTCCGAACGTTTCTTTTATTGTGAATCGCATAAATTTCAACGTTTACCAGCTTTTTTCACTATCTTTTCTCGTATTTATGATTTTGGTTCCCTGGAATAGTATTTCTCCATTGTTTAATGGTAAAGAGTTCCATTCCAAGTTACCCTTTGGTGAATGGGAATTCTATAAATAGCTGGTTGGTTTTCAAGCAAATGGCCCCTCAAAAATTGCCTCTCATCCTCTCATTTCAATAGTTTAGTCTTTCAGTTCTTAGGAATTCATAGTTTTCATTTGTTGCATGCATAGTTAGTGTTGTTTTGTTGTTTAGAAGCCACATAATCTTCTTGTGCTAGTGCTATTACTGTTTCATACAATCAATTGAGGTAGGATAGTTTTATTTTCAGTCTAAAGCCATTAGAGTTGCAAGTTTTGTTCGTCAAAAGGATAGTTTCAGGTTCTGGACATTTTGTGTTGTATGACTCACAATAAATCCCACTAGGAATTACATAAGCCAAGCTTTGTTCTCTTGTGCTATCCCTCTCCTACTCACATTGTATTTAGTCTACATCCAAAGATGCCATTGTTCCAATACCTACTTTTGTTGATGCTAGCATTACACGCTTTTCTGGATTCACGTGAGCACAAAGGAATGAGGAGACCACACTGAGGGAACAAAGCCACACATAATCGGATTCACCACTATTCTACAAAATCCAAGTTCAAGATTTCAAAGTTCTAGTTAAAATATATCAAATAGGATAGTGAATCATTTCATTTTAGTTAATCTCACTTTCGATATTAGGGAAGTTGTGGGGATTGATAATTTCTTAGAAACTATGATTCATTCCTCACTTCTGAGGTAGGATCGAGAGTCTTTCAAATAGACTAAATCAGTTATTTCATTATTTAGAATAGATTTACAAGCTGCACGCGGTAGTTATACTTGACTATTTTGCTTGTTTTAAATTCATTATTAGTTTAGTTGTCAATTTCTAGATATATTAAATAATTGCTCTTTCAATTCCATTCAATAGTTTATTGAAAATACAAAAACAAGGAATTTATATATGTTGTGTATATACTTTGTATAATTAGTTTACTTTACTTTTAGTTAGTTTTATATTGTTTCTTTTGTATGACAATCACGGGACCTAGGGAGCCCAGAGAATACGTATTCAAGCCAATCGTGCCTCAACCCAATCTTGTTGCAGCAATAACTAATATAGACCAGAATCTTATAATCCAAGTCTTCCGAACAACAACAGACCTACAAGAAATCAGCCCATAGTTAAGAGGATTAAACATAGAAGATGACCAAGCACATACGTTTTGGATAAACCAGCCAAACTATAGATTGCCCTAAATAGATATTTGCATGACTTGTAGAAGGGCTTAAAAGAGAGAAAACATTTGGTTGTGATCCTTTGGTCCCACAGCCAGACGCAGGGGATATCCTTATCGACATAGACACTAGCTTAAGAATTCAAGTTGCTGAACGCCTGTAAGGTACTCTGAGAAGATCTCACAACTTTTAGTTCTGAATATAGAGGCCGAAAAGGCATACGACTACTAGATATTAGGGATTAGGGATTAATTCTACACATGACCATAGGAGGTCCACAACAACCATGAACTTACGGTTGTGATCCACAGATCCCACAACCCAACGAGCCCACAGGTTAATCAGACGTTGATGCTAGTTTACGCACATTAGTATTTAGGTCCTCTCCACTTCCACCAATTATTATCACATAGTTATCCTTATTAGATATAGTAGCTAACAAAGCTAAGGATTTCTGGACTAGACCAGAGAATCGCCCATAGAATCCACTATATATCCATCATCCATCTTATGACCCTATCTGGAGATATACACGAAACAATCCCAGGTCATTTTCCACGTATCCCACAACCTATAGATCGGATCATGCCAAAGCTTGATATTGATTGGAGCCTTCGAGCAGTCATCCTCGCCAAACTGATCTATCATGCCAATTTAGGTTAGGAGGGCCTTCTTGGCCTTAGATTCATAGATTCCATTAGTGCGCATCGAAGACATAATATTTCCTAACTATTTTGTCTGCGCCCCACGTATATTCCATCCCCACCAACTGTCTCGGCATGACCTCGAGAGGTCGAGTGCGAGGAAGAGTTACTTGTAGATTCTCATGCTCACTTGTCACTTTTCCATTGTACAGACCCCCTTGTCTCAAAAACCCATATTTGAGACTTATTATCATCGTAGTTAGGTATTTTCATCCTTATCTTCTTTTGAGTTGTTTAGCAGCCCACATTGTAGCCATACAATTGAGATATTTACGTGTTGTTTCCATTGTGAAATTAGGCCTAAATCTTTATATTGTAGAGTTATGTTGTTGACACGCGTAATAATTTCTTGTTATAATTGGACATATTTTTACATCCTAACTTTTTATTGAGTTTTATGAGTGTTGAGGATATGTTGTTAGCATCACAATAACATCATTTTGACACTAGAAGTCTTGTTTTCTCAAAATCTTGGTTCACGTGTCTAAATAGTGTCGTTACGCTGCTCACATTGTTATCTTCCATTTTACGAGAATTCAAATTTTTAGTGTTTAGAAAGCTGGATTTTAGTATATCTTGTTAGAAGATCACATCAACATTCTCTTATCATTTAGGCCTTGTTTGTTGCAAACTTGACCTAACTGGTGATGTTGTGTTGTCACTATTTGGTTGCAAACCTATCTAGATGGAATCTTAGAGAATAAACTATTTGGTGTAAACTAAATTTTGAGCATTGTACATCATTATATTATTCTAAGGAAAACTTGTGTCATATATTACCTTGTTAGGGTATCTTGTTCTTTATTATTTAGTTCATATGTTTACTTTGACCTATCACTTTTGTGGTTATTCTATAGTCACCTTGTTTTAAACAATTTAGGCTCAAATTCATTTGCACAAATTTGACTAGGGTCCCTTGTTAATAAACCTTAGTGGAAATCTTTCATGTTGTACCTTCTATTCTAAGTAATGCCTACTACGAGAATGGGGTCACAAAAGTTGGTAGCCAATATCTTTGGAGGTGGCAACCTTCTTATGGAGGATAATCTCATGGTCAACCATAGTAGTTGAGAGGAAGAGTCTCCTCGCACAGATGGAGAGCTTCATTCCGCCCATTTTGATGACTACAGTTTTCATAACAAATATGAAGTTCTTATATGGGTTGTGGAACTAGGAGCAAAATTACCATCCATGGTAGACCCTTCTCTTATCGTCGGCATGGTTCGGGAGAAGAAGAAGTAGACCTCCCTCATCGCACTCTTAACGAAATTTTAAATCTAGGTCATGCCTCTACTTCTACATGGAAAAATAATGAGGAGATACCATTTGAAAATGATGGAGACTATCATTTTCCTCCTATTAAAATTCATTTCAAAGACCATGAATAACATGTTCATCATGCACAACCTCCTCCTAACGAAGATCATCATGAAATACCTATTAAAGAGGTTACGTTAGAAACAGTCCAAGACCTCACTTGTCAATTGGAAAGTTTCGCTTCACATATACAAAAAGAACAACAAAAAGTTGTGAAACAAACTATACCAAAGGCAAAACCTAAAGCTTTGTTTTACGAGTTCCCAATAAACACTCCTCGACGGGAGGCACAAAGAGATCCTTATGAAGAGATTCTCATAACAAATCGGGTTGAGCATACACCTAGGCTTAACCCTTTGTATAGACCTACACCACCACCCACACAAGATCCATTTTTTAATCAAGAGTATTCAACAATGAAGAATGCCCTTCAAGCGTTACAAGAGGGCCAACCTAGTATTAATAACAAGAAGTATTGTTTCAATGAGTTATGTCCTTACCCATTTGACAAAGCCATGTTACAAGTACCTTTCCCAAGAAATTTTTATTTTCCAAAATTTGATAAACATAAGGGGAAAAGGTGACCCTCGTGATCATATAAAGGACTTTTATATGGCATTTCAAGAGGTGGCATTCAGCGACAATTATCTTATGCACTTGTTTCTACAAAGTTTAGGAGCAACGGCGTAAGAATGGTTTGTGCATATCCCTAAGGGATCCATATCAACATGGCGAGAACTAGCAAAGAGTTTCATAAAACACTTCTCTTTCAATATAGAAAATGATGTTACCCTATTATATCTTTGCAATGTCAAGCATTGAAACAATGAAAACTTCGTTGCATTTTTACAAAGATGGAGAGGTTTAGCTAGTCACTTTCCTTGCTTCCTACCTGAAAAGCAGTGATAGGAATATTTGTTCCCAACCTCCATCTAGACATTATATTCCACTTGCAAATTCATTATGGTAACACATTCAAATAGGTAATAGAAAAAGGGAGTCAAATTGAAAAGGAATTATTAGGTAGGGAGCTCTAAAACCTTTCTCCCATGAACACAATGATTCTAAATCTAACGATAAAACAAAATTTGTTCCTAATATAAACAAAAAAATTGTTAGTGATGGGATAGTAGACTCTAAATGGGTGTAATCAATGCAGAACCACACACCTTTGAAACTTGTAAAGGGTAATCCACATACCGAGTATAAACACCGCACTTTTACTCCTCTATCTGAATCCATATCATCTATACTAAAACAAGCGATTCTGGTAGTAAACATGGTAAAATACCCTGAAACGTAACCCTATGGTGATGATACACCTAAACCTTCATGGTTTAGGGAAAATGAATTTTGTGAGTTCCACCATGTTAAATTTCACAAAATAAATAAGTGTTTAAAGTTACAACACTACATCCGAACTTAATCAAAAGTGGCGCGATGTGGAGATGGATTCATCCACTCCTAAAAAATCCCCCAATATGAAGACTCTTCTTATACATAATCGAGACAAGAATGCTAATTACGTGTCTAATGAGGAGAATAATTTTGATGCCCTCATTGGTTGTGTAGATACACCTATTGAAAATTTCAACACAATAACCCCCTGTGATATCCCCTGGACTATCGATGTCTAGGCATGTGCCAACAAAGATTTATTATCACACGCCCACATACTTATGAAAATAAGGAACACGGGTTTCAGCATTCTCATCAAAGGATGCCTATCACAACTAGACCTTATTTAATTCTTCATGCTAGAGATTCCATTCGGGTACCTTGTTCCCCATCTTCATCTCATAATCAATGGTATGGTTTGGAAATTGTTGTCACCAAATCACTGCACCCCCTGAATGGCTAGGCTATATGTAGGTCATTTAGTGTGATTGGGACACATGGGATCACCTCTCAAGATGTGGGACTTGGGATTGAGGTGAACCTCTAGAGAATGTCGTCTTCCTTTTCCTAAACTAAGTGTTGTATAACTCCTAGTGCAATAAAATGGCTATTTAATACTAGGTTAAAATTTTCTTGGGTTTTAGGGAAAGAGATTTTCCAAAAGGAAACTATACTATGGATGGTGATGCACTAAATAAAAGGATATGTTAAATCTCAAGAAGGGTTAATGTGAGTAGGATGCAAATGCCATTATTCACCTTCACCTATTGCAACCTAGAAAGGGCACAAAATACCACAAACCAGAAGCATATGTTCCTTTGTTAAAACTTGAATCATACAAAATAGAGAGACCAAATTGGATTGAACACACAATTAACTAACCACAAGGATAAAACACATGCACATGTCAAACATTTATTTCACTGATGATGGCTAATGATAATATAACTTTAAATAATAGAAGGAAAATACTTTTTCCACAACTGACATAAAATATGGTTATATCACTTTTCCATAACATGAAACAAGATAATCTGAAATAAAGGCAAGCTAATCATCTATACTAAGGAATCATACATTCACAAAGCATATACCAATCAACCATTTAGCACAATAAATCAGGTTCTTCAAGGAAAGATATCACTCTGAATATAATTAAAAGTTTTTTTCAAATCTCTGAAGCACTCTTCCAAGCTTGAAGAGAAACTTCACCAAAATATGATCTATCTCCCTCTTATGACTTCATAAACCTAACTATTTATAAGTTATTTAGGTTGAGCCATCACAACTGAGCCTTCAACTAACATTTTACTAAAAATAGAAATGTCATTAATTCAAGGGAACATGCTCCCATAAAAATAGCAAATTTGTTGCAAGGGTTTGACTCGATCCACCTGCGACTCGACTAATCTAGAGCTTGGATCTATCCTTTTATGATGACTCAACTCGGCCTGGTTCATAACGCCTTCCTCCTCAACAATTTTTTGGTGTGTTTCCTCCCGTGCAACAATTTGATGCTTATATTCGATGAAGCGTTTAATGATTCCTTGAATTGCTTCGTCCCCCTGCCCACATGCATAGTGATTTACCACATTTTTTATCTCAATTTCCCTTGTGATTTTAGCTGGAAATCTTCTAAGTTTACCCAAAAATTTCTTCAATCTTCATGTGAAAGTTTGGCATAAAACCAACTTGTTAATAGATTCACTACCAAAATTTTTGGTAACTTCATCATCACGTTTCACTAAATCTTTGAAATTTTGCTTGATCTGCTCCTCTGGAAGAGGATCGATATTTTCGTTGACGAAGTTATAGTTAACAATATCAAATTCTTATGATATGTCATTCAAAGCATCTGTAATCTCCAATCATTTATCATCCAACTTCTTAATTAAATCCTATAGCACTTGACACCGAGAATTCCATGGTATTTTGATATTTGAACAACTTTGCAAAGTATCGTCGATTGCATCCTCCTAGAGGAGTAGATATGAATCCTCCTCTCAGATCTCACTCCATGTTTCCAAATTCAAATTCATGTTGTTATTGTCTTCTAAAAAAATTTCATATATTTTGTAAATAGTAGTTTTTCCAACCTATAAATCATTATAAATTTCAACTTCTTTAATTAAAGTATTATCATCCTACGATATGTTCCATCCATCCATATATTGATCTCCCTTTCGGCCTATCTTTCAATCTCGTAGAAAGAAATTTCATCAATAGTAGATGAAATTGTCATGGTTGTAGTAGTTGAGACTTCAGTAGATGGAGTTGGCTTCATTACTTTACGTAGAAATGCGGTGAGTTGCTCGAACTTGGACTTAAGGTCATCCTTAGAATATTTATCCCTATCATATTTTTCTAGCAAATTTCTAAGAGCATTGTATACATCTTTTTTTTGCTCCTTCATGAGTGGATTTTCCCAATGAGAATCTAGAAATATGATAATCTGCAGCTTGTAATTGTTTCTTTATTTTTTCCCTCAATGGGAGTGGCAACCTCTACAACTCATTCCTCGATGCATTCATTGTCAGGCTTGAAACAATATTTGGTCTCTTGGCCTGTCTCTTTGGGGTATGTTCCAATATGCTCAAATCTATTACATCCCCCAGAGGCACTTTCTTCTTTTGCTTTGGAGTCTTCTGAAACAACCATTTTGGAATGGTTGATGCTAATGAAGATAGAATAGTTGATTCAGTACCAAAACATTAGCCACAACAAGGGTACCAACAACATTAGTTGGCATTTGAATGGTAGTAGTAGTAATAGATGAGGTGGATGTGAGGACGGACATAGGAGTTAATACATTTATGTTAGGAGATGAGACGGATAGGAATGGAAGTGTCAAGGGAAGTGAAGAAGAAATGGGTGACCCAATAGTTTCTCTAGCTGAGAGAACTGGAAGTGATGAGAATACTTGGGTCATGGAAGGAGATGGGAAAGAATAAATGATTGAAGAAGTGAAAGAAACTAATGTAGGAAGTGAAAATGGAAGAGAAAAGGGAAATGATGGGTCTTTTGGGACACTAGGAGAAGCATAGACTTCAACTATTTTCATCGCATTTATTGTAGGAGTCATAACTTTGGGAACAGAAGCCTTGGAGAGATGAGCTCCCAACAACAAATGAAATCTTTTTTGGAACTGTATGGGTCTTTTGGGTTGACATTTTCCCCTTTGTGGGTGTTGATTGGCTCATGGTTGATGGGGCTCCTATATTTGTAGGTTGCTCTAACCCCTTGGGTGAGATTCCCAAGGTAACCAACCAACTGTGAGTTCTTTGTAGAATGGGTCCTGCCCTCTCCTTTGTGTTGCAACATTCTTCCACATACCAATCAATCCATGGCAATGGTTGATTGGAAATATTATTATTTTTATACACTTCATCCAAAACCTCATCATTGTCCTACATGTCTTTTGGTATGTCAATTATTCCAAATTGTCGAACCTCATCCAAAGTTATCCTTTCATACTCTCTTTTTTAGATGATGAATTCATCCCAACAATGGATCAAGATATCTTCCAACTGGGGTACATGGGAACTGGATGACTGCTTTCACCGAATTTACCCCAATAGTCAAAATTCATCTATGGATGGAAAGTCCATAGGTTATCTCTGTCATTTCTACATGCTACATTCTTAGCCTTGTAAAAATTTGGGAAAGTGTATCTCGCGATTGAAATAGGGAATTGTATTCCCACTTTGTGCCTTTTATTCTAGATCTTACGGTACTCCAGTAGTTGTCGAACCAATTCTAGTAGATCCCATTTATCGGTGGGACATCTTGGTAGCTTTCTGGGCACACCTACAAAGCCAGGAATCCAAATGTAAGTAAATGTGGGGAACTTCAGGTAGATATCTCCCTACTCACACACTTCATTGAAGGATTCATCAGAAATCCTTCAATTATATAGCTCCCTCTTGAAACAATAGAGAATAACAACAAAGAAGGCATCATTGATCCTGCGGAAGTGCTTATTTCCCTCATCCAGTGTGAGTTGAGGATAGAAATCATAAATTTGAGAGGTGCTTCAAATACCCTTGGTATTCAACCCAATGAAATCTCCCATAGCAGTTGCAGCATAAACCAAGAAGGATGTCATATAGAAACTCTTTGAGGAATGCACTCTACTCAACTGATAGCAAATGGAGCTACTGATATGCTCCCCCCATCTGATAAATTCCTTATTCTTTTTTATGGTAGCAATATATAAGAACATCCACTCTTGGAATTCCTTCACAGAGGGAAGACCTGAGACTCTTCTCAGTAGCACAATGATGTCATTGACCTCCTGAATGAAGTCTGACTAATACATGGTCTTTGGTAATTTGGCAACGCTTTTGGCTAGATAGGTTTTCAACATGACCCTCGTACATAACTTCACTTCTTTATCCCAATGTTCCACCACTAACTCTAGTGAAATTGTGGTGTAATCTTCAACATTAGGGAGTTTGAGAAAATATTCAAAGAAATTTGGGTCCAAGCGGATCACAACTTTACCATCGACATCTTTAAGCACATAGATTCTTCATCATAGTGGGTTGCTGCAGCACCAAAATAAATTTTGGTCAATGGATGGATGTGGGAAAAGCGGCGAAGAGAGCAATCCCACTGTCATATACGGCTATAATCTAGGGTATCTTATTTGGGGCCTTCACCCTTGTCAAAAAGTCTGGAAAATCAATTTGCCCAAGGTCGGTGTCCCCTATGTTTCCTAGGTCGGAGGATAAGCAAGAGTGAGGAGCAACCCCAAGGAATGAATATTTCATCTTTTCCTTTCCCTTGGATGTGGAAGTAGACATCAAATTCTAAGTTCCAAAATTTTGAAGAAGAGAAGTCCAAAACCCAAAAATCTCCAACCTCCAAAACCCGAGAATTAGAATCTCGAAATGAAAACTGAATTAGAGACCTCCAAAAAGGAGAATTCTAAAATCCCAAAAGAGAAACCTCTAAAAACTTGAATTGGAGAAGTCTCAGTAGTGATAGGTTCCAAAACCTAAAGTGGAGAACTCCAAGTGATAGTTTCTAAAAACTCAAGTGGAGAACTCAAGTGACAGTTCCAAAAACCTAAAAAGAGAACTCAAAATGACAGTTCTAAAAACCTAAAGTAGAGAAGTCCGAAAACCCAAAGTGCAAAACCTCGAAATGGAGAAGTCTGAAATCCTGAATTAGAAACCTCTGAAAACCCAAAAATTAGAAACCTCTGAAAACCCAAAAGTTAGAAAACTCAAGAAAATACTTCTAAAGTTTGAATGGCACAATCCCCAAAAATGAGAAGCGTTGAACAACCCAAAGCTCTGAATTCCAAAAAGAGAGTTCTCTAAAACGTTGATCTCCGAACTCTAAAAAAAAGAGGTGTTGAGAGGGAAAATTGGAGAACTTGAGAGGATATTTGCAAACTCTGAGTGCTTGTAGAAACTCAAATCGTGGAAACATGGTGGGAAATGAATTTTTCATTTCCCAAGGTATGCAGAGGAGGAACAAAGAAAATAAAGGAGGAAACAAAAAAAAAGATCTTAAACCAAAAATAAAATGACCAAAATAAAAATACCTTGAGAATGACGTCGAAAGTACAAGATACATAAAAATCGAGTTGTCAGAGCAAAGTGTCAGGTGAAAATGTGATTTAAATAGAAAAACCTGATATTAATGGAAAAATTCCAATCCATATGGAAGTAGGTAGGAATAAAATGTGCAGAGAGCTCCGAAAGTCTGAAACCCGAAAGCCCAAAATTATGAAATTCTCGGGTTCCAGACTTCGGAGATCAAGAGATGAAAAATCATGAAATGGCTTGGAAGATTTCGAAACTCGAAAGCTCAAAATTTTAAACTTTCGACTTTCAGACTTTAGAATTCTAAAAGAAATTGACCCAAAAATGATCGGGAGAGTTCTGAAACTTGAAAGCCCAAAAGTCTAAAATTTCATACTTTTAGACTTTGGAAGTCCAAAAGAAATTTTCAAAAATCGCGACCTAGAGTTTCGAAACCCGAAAGCTCAAAAGTTTGAAATTTCATACTTTCGGGGTTTCAGACTTCAGAACTACAAAAGGAATTTCCTAAAAAACATGACTTAGAGTTCCGAAACCCGAAATCTCAAAAGTCTGAAATTTCAGACTTTTAGGGTTTTGGACTTCGGAACTTGAAAACACATTTTCAAATTTAAGTCAATTAAACCCCAAAAGGGAAAATCCCAGAAGTCTTAAATCTGAATTTTCAGACTTCGGGACTTGCAGAAATTTCAAGATGTAGAGATCTTTTTTGTGAGGATTCTTTCAAAAAAATTCTTGATCGATTTCAAAGTTTTCTTCTCAAGGTAGATTAAATCGGTAATAGACACTTCTGATCCAAATTATTATACAGGTTCCTCCCACTCTTCTTCTAACTCTGATCCAAACTATTATTCTGATTCTTTAAATTCACCTAGATTTGCTGAAAATTCTAATTTTGTTCTTGAGCCACACCCTCCTTGCTTTGCAGGACCTCCCTTATTCACCACCTCAATGACCCCTTCTTCCATCAAAGATATCTTTGACTCAAAGTCCTTCTAATCAATCATCCAAGTTGACTCTTATGTCGCATTCATCCAATCAACCTCTTGTGGTAGAACAACTACCCACACTGATTGATTCATTTCGAATGAAGAAGCCATTAGATAATTTATGAGGGTACATGAAGACATTCCTCTAGAAGTTTACAAGTAAGAAACCTCTTTGTATTTCAATACGCTTGCTTATTGGGAAGAAGAAATTGATTCCTTTTGTCAAAATACTAAGGAAGATCCTAAGACCATTGAGGAAGATCCTATCTTTTCTTCACATCATTCTTTATCTATCAGGATTCCTCCATTACAATCTTACCTTGGGTCACCACCTGGTATCCCATCATCTTCTTCTATATGTGGGCCACCTCCAAGTAGCCCCACATCCTCTATATGTGGCTCATCACCTAGCATCCCATTTTCATCTATATTGGGAGCACGTCTTACAAGTCCCTTATCTTCGATTCTTGGGCCACTTCCTAGTATCCCATCGTCTTCTATCTATGATTCACCACCAAGTAGTCCTTCATATCCCATCTATGGGATACCACTAGGAATTCCTTCATCTTCAATCTTAGGGCCACATCTTTGTAGTCCTTTATCTTCAATCTATGGGAAACCTCCTGGTAGCCCATCCTCTTCAATTCTTGGAATGTATCCTTTGTGTCCATCATATTGTTCTTGTATCAATGATTGTGTCAAACCCACCATCATTTCTCACATCAATTATATTCATCCACTTTCTTCTCCCACTTTTCAGGATTAGATAAGTCACGTAAGTAGCTTATAGGAAACTAAAACGGTTCCTTCATTAAGCTCGGATAAAAATTCCAAGAGTTCTAAAGCTCACAACAATTTAAAAAATCTTAATGTTCATAATCAAATGTGCTTCAAAATACACATCAATGCATCCATCAAGTATGGAATAAATTAGAAAAACCTCTAGATAGGGAGCTCAATATATCATGTACGAAATCAACATTTCATGATAAAACACAGTCATCTATTGCTTACGAGCTCACCACAATCATTGAGATCGGGGATAATATGACTCTTGATAAGCAAACACACCTAGTCTTCCTTATCAAGGAAATTTATAACATTATTGTTGGATCTTATCACGCCAAGTGATATTTTCGGTCCCACCTTTCAAAAATTACAAAAATATAAAAAAATGAGAAAACATTTCAAAAAGTCAAAGGTAAACGAAATCACATTGCAATCGGGTATTACATACACATGGATGTTCTTTCTTCCCTTCATTGTTATTCTTTTGCAAGTCTTCCTACCATTTTCATCCCTTCTATGATATTTTGGTTAGCAAATTCACACACATATTACGACATTTATTTCTATGGTATCCGTTTGACCTTAGTATTTTATCATTTTTAGTAAATTAAAGAACGACCGACCTTGTAGAGATCCTATCACAATCAACATCTAAAAAACTTGCTACGAAGAAATTTTGGACATATTTGTTGACATTAGCCAATGTCGTCATCGTAATCACTTCCACCTCCTTCCATCAAGCCATTATTAGTTTTAACCCCTCATTAAACAAGAGAGCTGAAATAAGTTTTTAGAAAGCAAAAAAAAAAATCAAATCAAAAAGAATAAAGTTGAAAGCAAACGCTAAAAGAAAATGCAAATTGATATATAACTCTCTCTTGGGATATTTCCAATAATCTCTCTTTTGAAATGAATGCCCTGCGGTAGTAGATAACTATTGTGATTAGAATAAAATGCATCTCCATTGGGGCTATGGATGTCTGCAGCAGCAAAGAGAGCAATGTACAACTCACCTTCCGTAATCCATTCATAAAAATCAACTTTGAAAAATAAATCATTCCTACACAATGGCTAGGGTGTATTCATTTTTGTCTATCAAATCTTCCCTCTAAGAGGTAATAAATTTCCACTTGCACACACTAGATGTCAATGATAAAATAGGATTAGTATGTTACCAAGTGTCTTTTTTTGGACCTTGTTCAGACTCTTACTCTAGTATGTATCTTGTCTCATGATTCATGCCTTTGGCTGACCGCTTCTTCATTCGCAAGGCTTCTAAGCTACATTCACAACCTTCACATTGTTCTTCTACTTCATTCAAAACATCCATGTGTATAAGATATCCTTTTTCCATGTTTGTGGGCACCTTTGTACCCTTTATCAAAACAATCTTCCACTTCTTTGTATCATGTGCTTCTTTGCTTTCTTACGTTGGGGAATCCTTGCTCCTTCCTAGCACATCATTAGGTTACGTTCATCATCATGATTGAACCTATCTATATTGGCCCTGATCCAACTTCTGTGCATGAATATTTTTCCTTTGAATATTTCCATCTAACATTGGGGGAAATTTCACATACGCACGGCATTCTACCCTTGTACATCCCATCTGTCGCTCAGACATCCATGTTTCTTTGTTTCCTATACAACATAGCTTCAGAAAACTTCTCAAAAATCAAAAACATTCAAATATGTTTCAAAAAAAATAAAAAATAAACAAAAACATTCAAATACCAAAAATATTCAAATATGTTTAAGAAAAACCCAAAACAAATTGGTAAAAAAATGAAAAACCCAAAAAATAATTGGTAAACAACATACATACAGCTGAACCTTGTATCACTTGCATTATCCTCGAACATTGAAATTTTTCCTACAAAAACATCTTTCTCACGTTCTTATTTCAAACAAATTGTAGATCATCGTGATCTACCTCCATTAACAAAATCTCAACTGCATACTACGTCGGTACTCCCATGCAACAGTGAGTTACTAGAGATTATTTCGTAGTGCACGAAGGTTTTTCCATGGGACTACTTGTGTCCTTCATTTTTCCCTTGCATGTGTTATTTCTTGGGAATCATTTTTAACCCTTGTCGTTACAACACGAACATTTGGGAACTGCAGCTTGATAACAAAAACATGGGTGTAATTTTCTTAAACGTTGTTTGTTTGAGTACGTATGATTGCACTAGTTTCTCTGTTAGGTTATCTGGTTTACTTTCTCATATTGCATTGCATTTTGTATGTTGCATGGAGCTAAATGTCATTTTACTTTCTCGTATTGCATTACATAATGTATGTTGCATGGATTTTGGTATTTTTAGTAGTAAACAATTGTTAGTAATTTAGCTTTTCATGTTATCTTACACTTTTGTTTATTGTAAATAAAAGTCGATGATGTAGACCTAGGGAAAAAATGATATAAACAAGTTTCTTATTGAAATGTTGGATGCAAATATTGGGCTTGTCCTATATTTCTCCATTAATCATTTATTCTCCATTATCATTTATTACCACTACTAATTTTTCTTCCAAATCACCCGGTGCAATAAACTACCACGTTTATCCTTATCATTATTCATTTTCAATACATAAGTGTTTCGCACCCATTCTGATTCATTTTCTTCTATCCATTTCAAACCATATCTTCAGTCATCGATTGAATTCTTCTATTACCCCATCAAAACTCAAGGGGAAATCTTCATCCTACTAATTTTTCTTCAAAAATTTACTTGTTTTACGATTGTCTACTATGTTTGAAGTGAAGTCACTAATTTCACCTCAAACAGGGAAAATGTAGACACCTAAATTTCATTTGTAATCTTATTGCCAAAACACATGTAAATCACTCTCTCATCTTTCAAAATCCGTTATAATTAGTGGTTTTCACTAATTAACTAACATTTCTTACCACTTTATCCAATTAACAACACTTTGTTGATTGTGTAACCCCTTTCACATTCAGTATGCCACTTTACGGTTAATCGTAAGTCAAAATCCTCTTCAAAACAGAAAATTAGCGTTTATTAGCTAATTAATCTTATTTTGCCCTTGTTTTGGTCAATATACCCTAGTATTTACTCAAACCCCTCTTCCAACCACTCAAAATCACCCCATTCACCTCTCAATGTCTCGATTAATCTTTAAAATCTTATCTTAGCCTCCTAGTTGACCCTAAGCAGTTGATTAGGGCTTCACACCTCTTAATCATTTAGTAATTCACTAATTTTGATTAGCAAGGCCTAATCATGATTAGCAATTCTAATCTAATTTGGGGCTTTTAGTCCCACATGCACTAAAATACAAGTTTATCCCATAAGGAAAACTATAAAAGGAGTGCACCTCATTCCTTTTTATACTTTACACCATGCTTTGATTTGCATCTCATATAATAAATATGATATATAGCCAAGTTCAATCCTTGCTTAAAGCCTTCAATGGGGTTGGTAAATGGATATCCATAATTACCAAGTAGTCATTAGGACAGAAATTTCACCTTGTTTGGAGTAGCAACCATAACCATTTGATTGCCCTCTTAGGTCTATTTAGGCCCATGTTAGGTAATTCAAGCATATTAGTAGGCATGTTTAGTTACATTTTGTATTGTTTTCATAACATTAAGCATTATTTTAAGCTTCTATCTTAATGTTACATTCCTAGAATTATAACCCTTGGCTAGATGGATGGCAATGGTGTTAGCTTTCCTTGTTTAGTCATGCAATTTTCTTTTGAAGTTTAGTGTGTCATCAATTCCCATAAGATACATGGTTTTCAACACATATTTCACATCGTTTCCTAACAAAGAAATTTTTTAGCACCCGCTAAGCTCCTTTATTTATTGATGGAAATGATATAACAAACCCTAGACTCAAACGTTTCTTATTTTGAAAATATCCATACAATAAAAAATCATGGTATAGCTTAACGTTTGCTAGGCTCCTACCTTTACCTCTTCTCATTATAAACACTATCCATATAGTCTTGGATCGCTAGCCTTATTGTGTATCCCAAATAGCTTGTTTGAACTTGCCACGTGGCACATTTTAATTGGAGAATTAATTTAAATTAGCACACACTATATCTAACAATGTAGAAATCAATTTTGATAAAAATTGAAACTTAAATGTTTGTATATTATTCTATTAAACTTCAAAACTATGTTTAGGATTTATTTCTTCTGTTTTCTTATAATATATATTTTTACTATGCTTGTTTTAATATATATTATATAATATATTTGTTATTATGTTTGTATTATTATAGGCTATAGACAATGGCAAATTGCATTGTTTTTAATTCATGTTTAGTTGTAATTTTTAAACCATGGAAAAATCAAAATAGTGAAATTATTCCCCCACATTTTCGGATATTTGAAATTTCAATAGCCCGCCCTTTTGCTTTAAAAGGGGAAAAATGAAAATTTCAATTTTTTCATATCTCGCTCTTTTTCTATTTTTAAATTTCTTTCATGGAATGTGCTAAAAAATTATTAAATACCTCAAAGAAATGTTGATTAGGGTTTCTGTTTTTTTGGTCACGTAGAAAAACATGTCTTCAAAATTAAAAATACACGCAGATCATAGATTGCAGAGCCGAGTGTTCGAATCCCAATTTTTTTCATGTGATTATAATCTTGTTTGCAGAGAAGGAACACAAAAGACACACAAAAAGGATGCACAAAAAGGATGCACATGAAGGAGGCAAGCAAGAGGTTGTGAATAGAATTGCATGCAGATTGTTTGATTAAGGTAGCAAATGGAGGTTTCACAGACAACATAAAGCACGAAATAATCCCATATATTACTAAATCAGGTATTTATAGTAAAGGTGTACATTTTTTTATTGTGGGCTCTATTAGTTGCTTTGTATTCAATCGTTCCTTTATTTTCACAATAGTCTAATCACGATCCACACCGGCCCCGATTTACCCTATTGAATTGTGCTCCTGATCAAGCCATGTTATCTAGTAGCTTTTGATATCTTTTCCAAACCACCTTGTTCTTCATGAAAACACTTTTTTGTGCATTAATGAAAGAAAAATTAATCCCTTTTCTACTCTAGTATTTATCTTTGTTTAACACTTTCACTTTTCTACCATTATATGTCTCTCTCTGGGTATTTTCGTTTCAAATTTCTTGTTCTCATTCCTGCGATTGTTTTTAGGATAATGATGGCTTGTGGCATAGTTACTTTTTTTAATTATATTTTGGTTGGGAGGACCAAAATATTTTAATTTTGTTTAGTAAGATGATGCAAAGAAATGTCACTAATTAGTTCATATTCCATTTTTTAAATGGTTTCCACTTAGACATTTTATGAAAATATATGAGGTTAAAAATTATTTTAAAACTAGAAAACCATATTAAGAATTCAATTTTATGATAATTATTTTTAGTTATATACATGTTTCATATGATAATTATTTTCAATTATATACGTGTTTCCATGTAGAAATAGCCAAATGGAATGTCTTCAAATTTTATGTTTTGTAGAATGGAAGTTAAACATATTATATATACCCGTAAATATTATTAAATATAATTTTTAATCACTTTATATTTAATAATTAATATATACTTCCTTTTGAGCCCACTAACCTATGCCAAAAATTCACATAGCTTTGTGGTCGACATGATATAATTGTTTATTTTGACAACCAATTTAATAAACCGAAATTTATTTCAAATTAAATACACGTATATTTATGTATCCTTTGTATAAACTCTAGATTTATTTGTTATCGTTTATGGATTTTCAATATGATTTCTCTTGTATGAATACACTCTACATTAAAAAAGTTTCCTACCCTAGACCCGCTAGGCTATACTTCTTATTTGGAGAAAACATTTGTTTACCTTGGCGGCCTTGTGGATCAATTGTTTTTATATAGGTGACACTATTTTTTTGGGCCTAGCGATCGCTTTGTCATTTTTCTCCTATTATATATGCAAAGATTAACAATTTAGATTTATAACACGCTTCATTATGAATATGATATATTTACCTTTAAGAGTAGCTAGGGTGCAATGAGTATATCACGTCATATCTAAAAATGTGTTGTATAACTTCTCGGTCGCTAGTCTAAGTTTCTTTAATTGTCATAAATGTAAAATAATTCTACCAAAATATCATAAGAAATAGATAAATCTATATGTATACTGTATATCACATAAAATACACGATTCTACACGTATATTTATGTATCCATTATATAAACTCCATATTTATTTGTTATTGTTTATAGCTTTTCAATATGATTACTCTTGTATGAACACACTCTACATGAAAAATGTTGCCTACCCTAGTGACCACTAGGATATAATTATTATTTGGAGGTCGTCTTCATTTACATTGGTAGCCTCACGGATCAATTGTTTTTATATAGGCATCACATTGTTATTTGTCTCTGTTTTATACACAAATATTAACAATTTAGATTCATAACACAACTTCGTTATAAACATGATATATTTACTTTTAAGAATAGTTTAGCATTCGCTAGGATGCAATGAGTAGATAGTGTCTTATATTATTCTGTCAAAATCTCATACAATAAGGGAGCATCCCTTTCAAGCAAGAGGACATTTTCCCATAGCATTGTTGAAATTCAACTAATTATTCTGAGCGATAAATTATTTCACTAATAATTTTTGGTGCCCGCCGTGGGGAGGATTTTTTTATTACTACACCATATTATATTACGCGAAATTTAAAAAAAAAAAACAAATATTTGAAAACCAAAAATTTTAAAAGTTTAAAATATATTGAGCCTTATGTATTTATTAATGGTTATTCCTTGTAATCCCTCACCCTAAGACCTAAAATTCACTTTCATACCCAATAAGATATTGCATCGGACTTGAGGGAAGCTATTTGGTACAATAGAGTGAAATTCTTCCATTATCATGCAACTACAAGAGTTCTAGATTCGAAGAAGAGCGTGCAGAATCCTTGGAAAGAGAAAGACAAGTTCAAAATTAGCAGAGGAGAGCTTAGAAGAAATTTTTTTATTACACTTTCAAACCGGTGTGACAGAAGGCATACAAGTTCCTCAAGAGCTAGTGGTGTGTCGATCCTAATTTGAAGAACAGATTCTGAAGTTGATTTCAGACTTCCCATCACCAAATTATAAGAAGAATAAGTCAATTGTACTTCCCAGAACTTGATCCTACTTTGTCTCTTGAATACCCTATTTACGAAGTTCTAGTTGAACCATTGAACTACATTCCTCCTTAAGAGGAAGTTATTAAGGAATTTTTTGAAAGATTCAAAGAATAATAATAAGATGAAGATGAAGATGAAGATGAAGAAGAGGAACCACCAACGGCTCAACAAGCACCACTGCCATGGGTGTAAAATATAGGTCTATTATCCATCAACCCACTTTTGCATGATTTAACAAGAGGATAAAGAAATAAATTTCCCAAGTTCTATAGTGATGGGAAGCAGCACCTAGATGACCACATTGCATCCTTCATCACTGCTTTTAGAGTGCTAGGAGTTGGCTATGAGGATGTATCATTATGTCTCTTTGTATAATCTTTGCAAGATGTAGTTGCATGACTCGGTTCTATCATTTTCTCGAGCAAGTTCATAACTAACTCGTAGCAATATGAAGACCAAGTTTGAAACTAGGTTCAAACCTAAAGAAGATGCTCATCCATTTTTTTCCCAATGGTCTCAAATAAAGAAGGAGATATTCAAACTAATGAGGGTTTTTGTGTCAAATTTTAATAGAATGCTCTACAAAATCCCTACAGGTTTCTTGACCTACATAAGATAACAAGATAATATTCTTCACGAATTCTCAACTCCCTAAGGTGAGTTTCATGTTTAGAAGAACTCAACTAGCTGATCTGGACAAATCACAAAAAGCTTACGATTGAGGTAGAATATGATTTGATCCTGGAAATATAAAAAAGGTCTAAGTAAGGAGAAAGGCCAAAGTTCAAATGTAGGTACCACATATTCATTAGTTTAGAATTTGGCTAATGATGTCTTATCTCTTAAGAAGCGCTTGGCTCAAGCTTCTATAAGCAAATATTCTCCCAAGAATAATTTTCCAAATAGATAAAGGATTGGTTCACCACCAAGGAAACTTGCTCTTGAGGGGCCTTAAATAAATGCATCTTGTGATGTTGAAGAAGAAGAAGAATAAATTGAAGAACCTAAGGAGGAAAATGAGGATGACAATGTTCTTAAGATTGAAGAAATAGAAGATGAGGCACAAATAAATTTCCTTGAATATTCCTTGAGATATGATGATGATGATAATGAAGAGGCACCAAGTTTCTCATGTGCGTATTTACTCGCTCTCAATCTCAAAAAGGAGCCTCTTCCTCCACTACTACAAAAATAAGAAAAAATATGATCCTCGGTGGCAAATCTACAAAACAAGATAATTAACTAAGGGTCTCTGTCCCTCCCTCCATGGATTCTATGAAAGAAAAACCAGACCAAGTAGTGAGTAAGAAACAAGTTTCATGCCAAGTAAGTCTTTTGATACTTCTCCTAGTCCTAATTTTGTATCTAAGATTAATCTTGTAGAAACTTCAAATACTCCTTCAAAATCATCCATTGTTCCTCACCAACTTCTTCACCTACTAAAACCACCCAAACTTCCAAGGTAGTACCTCCTCCACCCTACAAAACATTCATTATCTTGGAAATTTCAAGCTCATCCACGCCTACCCCATTCGATATCATTGAGCATGTGAACAAATATAAAGTTTGTATTTTTGAATCTAAATTCTTACAAACACACCCTGAGCAATTTTAAAGTCTCGTCAACTACATCAAGGGTGGTAACCCAAAACCCAATGTTATGAATTATAATTCCAAAGGGTTACTTCCAACACCACCCACTCCTCCAACATCAAACATGTTTGCCTTAAGTGCATCCAAAACCAAAAAGTAGATCCATTCTACCTTTCCCTCTTGATCAAGGGCCACCAATTGAATAATTACATAATGGACTCAGGTGCTTTGGATAATGTAATACCAATAAAAGTTTCTAAAACTTTTGGGCTTACCTTGATGTGAGAAATTGGATCTTATTATTCTATGGAGTCTAGGGAAATTCCATTGGTGGGGAGAATAAAATATGCACAAGTAGCCCTTGCGGATTTTGCGAGATAATAATGTTTTTCTAACCATTTTGGTAGCATATATTCCAACATCCTTTGGCATGCTTTTGTGTAGGAGTTTCTGTAGAGATTTGGGAGGTGGGATTCAAATGGATCAGCCGTCAGAAACCATTCCAGTGAAAGGTGAAATGAAGATTTTTTTGCCCATGCGAAAGATGGAGTATATTGTACAAAAATATGCATATCCAAAGGTTTATATACTCTTTCAAGACAAAGTGGGTGGGTAACTACTTGATTGACTTCCTCGAAAGAGATAAGAATCTACCTTTCTTCATGGAAGATGAAGAAGACCAATTATGGATAATGTAATTTTATAGAAGCCATTCTAGTGTAGGGTATGGAGTTGGCATTGTTCTAATTTCTACGAATGGTGAGTTTCTTCCTTTTTCCTACAAAATACAATTTGAAAACACCAATAATACTTGTAAAATCCAAAGACCTTCTCTTATGGATGGATATTGTTGAATCCATGGGTATCAAGAAGCTAATATGTCTTGGTGATATATAGGTTATTTTCAAATAGGTAAGGAATCAATATCAATTCAATAGCCCAAAGCTAAAACATTATAGGAACCAAGTATGGGACTGCATTGAATCTTTCGATGTTTTCTCTATTCAAGTTGTTCTCATGAGAAAAATGAGAAAGTTTATTCTATCCTAGTTTTAGATTCCCTAATGACTCCACACATTTCCTTCAACAAGGACAATGTGACTATCGAGATGGTGTTCAAACTAAGTGTTCTAGATAATGTAAATCATTGGTAGGTGTTCAATGATGAAAATCATCTTCTTTCCTTTTTGGAACAAAGAGATAACTTCAAAAATCTTTTCTATGAAGGAAGTAATGCTTAAAATTGAGATTCTGTTGCAGATGAAGATAAAGAAGGGATAGATGGAGTTGACTCAAAAGGGGTCATCAGATGAAAGGAAACAAGATTCCAAAAGGCCTCATGTCTCTTGAAGATTTGTTTGATTAATAGGACGGACTTATCAAGAAGAAAGCTAAAGAATCCTCTCAATGCACTACTAAATTTGAGAAATAGAAAATTGGCACACCCGAACAACCAAGAATGGTAAATATTGGTAAGTTTTGTTCACTGAAGAAATGAGAAATTCTATTTCACTACTAAGGATATATTCTGATGTTTTTGTAAACTCTTATGATCATCTCAAGTATTTCAAGCATAAAGAGATGCATAATTAAATACCGCTTAAGCTAGAAGCCAAACCTTTCAAGTAAAATCATCTATAGTATAAGATGAAGATTACGAGATACCATCAAAGAATAATTACTAAATATGTTGAACGTAAGAATCATTTTACCTATTCACTACTCCACGTGGTAGCTAATATTCTTCTAGTACGAGAAGAACAACGAAGAAATAAGATTTTTTTTTACTTCTACAATTTGAACCAGCCCTCATTAAAAGACAATTAATCACTTCCCATCATGAATCACATCCTATAGGTAGTCATAGGATATGATATGCTCTTGTTTCTCAATGGTTTCTCTTGATATCACCAAATCGAGGTAATAGAAGAAGACAGAAACAAAACAGCCTTCACCACTCCATGGGGAACTTTTGCCTATAGTATAATGTCATTTAGTCTTATCAACATTGGAGCAAATTTTCAACGGGAAATAGATCTTTCCTTAAAATACCTCAAACACTACATCATTATCTATCTTAATGACCTCATGATATTTTCAAAGAGGTGAAGGGATCACATAAAACAACTAGAACGAGTGCTCATCAAATGCGACATCATGGAATCTCCTTGAATCCTAAAAAATGCATCTTTGGTGTTACTAAAGGGAAACTCCTTAGACATGTCGTTAACAAGGAAGAAGCCAAAAATTGATCTAGAGATGATAAAAGCAATCCAAGAATTTTCCCTACTAACAAGCTAGAAGGGATTCCATTCTTTCTTCGGAAAAGTAAACTTTCTTGATCAATTTTTTTGATCTAACCAAGCACATCACTAGTATGATGAAGCCTCAAAAAAGTTTCAAGTGGAATAATGAAGGCAAAGCAACATTTGATGCAATCAAAGAAGAAATAGCCAAGGCTCTTACTCTAGTAAGTCCCAACTTTGACAAGGATTTCATTTTATATTGTTATGCTTGGAAACACACGCTTTCGTCCATCTTAGTTAAAAATAACGAAGAAGACATCAAAACACCTATTGCTTTTATGATTTTCCCACTAAAGGACCATGAATTAAGATACAATCAGATGGAGAAACATGCTTAGCCTATGGTCAAAGTTGTAAATAATTTAAAATTCTACATCCTCAACTATTGCATAATGGTGATGGTCACAAGCTTTGTAATCAAATCAATTCTAACTCAGCAAGATATGAGGGCCAAGAGGGGAATATGGGTAGCTAAGATCCAAGAGTATGACTTGGACATCTGACCTTCTAATATTTATATTTTCATAGGAAATGGATTGTGTCAATTTGTGGCTAAGGATGAAGCCCTCTTGACTCAAGATGATACAAAGGAGTTCTTGTGCTTTGAAGGTGTAAATAAACACTTGCCCTAAGTACTTTTAGTAAATACTACCAATACATCATATTATGATATTGCATACTCCCTCACTTATGGAAAATGTCCATCTCATCTTGACTATCAGCAAAAGATAACTCTTAAGCTCAAGTCACCAAGTATTTCTTCTAGGACCATGTGTTATACAAGAGAGGATCTGATGGATGCTTCCTAAGGTTTGTGGACAAAGAGCAATAAGAAAAGTTCCTAAAATCTTATCATGACCAGGTTTGTGGTGGGAATTTCTTTGTCAAGGTGACTTCTCAAAAAAATCCTTTGTGGTAGGTATTATTGGCCTACGTTGTTTACAAATTCTCAAAAATGGGTGTCTAAGTGTGAACCTTTTCAAAAATTGTTGGAAAACCACATCTTATTGTGCTTCCTCTCTGGTTAGTAGTTATCAAGGAACCTTTCCAACAATGGGGCCTAGATTTCATTGGAGTTTTCAATCCTCATTCGAGCATAGGGCATGCCTATGTACTCACGGTAACTAAATACTTCACCAAATGGGAGGAGGAAATTCTAGTGAAACATGTCAATTCTGAAAAGATATGTAGCTTAGTAAAAAAAAAAATTATCATTTGTTTCATAATTCCTCATAAGATTGTAGTTGATAATGCAACATAATTTTCCTCTATGGAGTTAACTGAGTTTTTCTATGGTTATGTAATATCATCATTGCATGCATCGATCACTACTATCCACAAGGTAATGGTTAGGCTGAGTCAAGTAGCAAGAGTATTGTGACTATTTTTCAAAATTTAGTTGATAAGAATCAGATAAATTGGCATAAGAAGCTCTATGATGCACTATGGGAAGACATGATTACCCTAAAAAAGAAATCAATATGTCACCATTCCACTTTCCTTACAGGATCAATGTCGAGATTCCAGTCACTATTGAATTACCAGCCCTTAAATTAGTCAAAGAAATTGAAGATGGTGAATTCCATGATTCTATGGACAAGATAATCTTGTATCTTGAAAAGATGAGTGAAGACAGATTCAAGGTGGTTGATCAAATAAAGGAACATCAATTGAAAGTAAAGAAATTTTTTGATAAGAAAGCAAAGGAAATAGATTTCAAAGTTGGGGATCTTATCTTATTGTGGGATAAAAGGAGAGATCCAAAAATAAGCCGTTGAAAATTTGACTCCTTGTGATTGGGACCATTCTAGATTTGGGAATCCTTTGGAGAAAATACTTTCTACCTCTTATATCTAGAGGACACGTATTTGGAATTGCCTTGCAATGCATACAATACTTGAAGCTTTATAAACATTGAAAGTGGGTTTTCCCCCACATGTACCATAGGTGAATTTAGGATGTGTGTTTCCCTTTCCCATTGTGTGTGTTTTTCTTTCTAGTGTCATGTTTTTCCCTTTTTGTTTTGTGTGTGTGTTTCATTCATTCATTTTATTTATTGCTTGTAATGAGACTCTATATAGCCCAATGGATAAGGCACTAGTCCATGTTGTATATTGAGATTATGGAGTTCATGTTTATCATGTCCTCACTTCATTCAATCCAGAATAAGTCCCCAAGTGAGAGCCAACTATTTTCATGTGTTTTTTAAAGGTAAAAATTCAAGTTGAAAACATGACAACTTTACCCTAGTGTCAAAATTTTGTTTGAAAACCCTCCCAAAACATCTCCAGATCGGTGTACTCTTTGTTTCATGCCTATCCTAATATTTCAAGTACTCATGTGTATTGTAAAAACCTTTCCTAATTGTTTGAAACATGATAATAATCTCATTAAGATCTTTCATTACAGTGTTTCTTAAAGTGGTTTCTTGAGTAGGCATAGAAAGGTTATTTTTAGCCTTTCTAGGATAGTTATGCATACTCTAAGATAGGTGTGAGACCTAAAAATCATCCAAGAGTGGTATCAAGAATCTAAAATTCCAATGGAACATTTTAAGGAAGGTTTAGGAAGGTTTCAGAGGTTTATGAACAAGAATAGTGAAAGTGGGTTTATGAGGGTCAAGGAACTTGCAGTATAAAATAGTGCCTAAGGTTGAAGGAGATTCTGGAGATACGTAAGGAGTTATAGGTAAAACTATATATCTTCGGAAAGATAATTTAATTCTATATATTGTGGTACTTTCATATTTTTTACAAGACTCGAGTGCTTCTTTTCACAACTCATTTTTAGCAGGTACACACCGTGTACTAGCCCAAGAAAAAAGCTATTTTAAGGGGGTTAAAGAAGAATTGGATCATGGGACCCATCACATTCATCTTGGAAGGTTTTTTGAATTTAATTTCATATAAATAAGTGTTGAAAAGTTCCTTCTGAAGCTCTAAAAACTTCATATTCAAGGTTCCTCTCAATGTAAGCTTTCGGTACTTAGCCATTTTTGTTATGGGACACATGTCATCCCGAGGTTGAGGTACATTTTATTTTCCTTCCTGTATATCTCCCTTATGGATAGAGGGGACAAGAAAATGATCCCAAACCTAGTTATGCCCCCTGGACCTCCACATGACCCCCGAATCAGAGTCTCTGTAAGCGCTTTTACCTAGTTTCTAGTACCCCTCTCGGTGTGCAATCAATGCTCTACACTTTTCAACCCAAGGTGAGGGTGATTTTTCCATCTTTTACTTGTCCCTTAGGGGAAAATAAGATGATAAAATTCACCCGATGTTTGTCTTGGTTGATGGTTCTTCATATGACTTGAAACTTGCTTTGCAGTGCATTTTTAAGCCCTTTCCCCTCTTTGCCTCGTTGAATCACTACCCGCCACTTGCCACCACCATATCATAGTGTATTTTTTTGTTCCTCTTATCCCTATCCCTTAGGGATATAAGGTAAAATAAAATTTTCCCCATCCAATCCCGTATCTTTGTTCTTCATGTGACCTACCAGTCTCTCCGGGTGTTAAGTGTTTGTTTCTCATCCCCCTTCATCAACCAATCAACCCCGCCACTTGCCATACTTGCATTAAGGTGAATTTTTATACCCCTTCTATCCCCAACCCATGGAGATAGTAGGGACAATAAAATTCACCCAAAGCCATGAAGGAGGAAAACCTAAAAATTGACTAAGTGTTTTACCTTAGTGTTTCTTATTTCTTTCTTCCCGTAAACGTAAAGTGTTGTCGAGAAGTTGTAAAACTTGAAATAAATTATTTCCACCTAATTATTTGTCCATGACTCCATAATTTTTCTCCATGACTTCATGATTTCTTCTCCATAACACCCAATAAACCTACAAATTTTCTAGAAACCATGCCCAAATTTCTCCATATTGACCATATGCTCCAAAACATAAAAAATTCATATCTTGTAAACCAAAGAACGATATTTTCACAATTGTTCCTCATCCCGTGAACCTTCAAGAAGAAAGTAACAGTAAATCATATGATTTCCCCATTTTTAATGGTATAAAACCCTATTTTTCTACCCTATATCATGCTTTTTAGTTTCCAAGAATTCCTAGGTAGACGAATCGAATCGAAATTTTGAACACGAAGTCCCATGAGAGAGCCTAATCCAGTGATGTCATTTTTGTTGCAATCTGAGGTGGATAATTGAAATTTTAAAAATATTAAGTACCTACTATCCTCATTTTCTAAAAATAGTAACTTTCCTAAAATAGAAAGTCCTCTCGAATAAAGTGCACTCAAAGAACAACAAAGATGATAAATTATGCAATTTTGATCAAAAAAGTAAAAATAAGAAAAGAGAAAAAAAGAAAAAGAAACTTTCTAAAAATAGAAAATGTAAAAAATCATCAAAGAGACATCTGTGAAAGTATTCCTCGTATGTTAGGGGTTTCAAAATTGAATTCGGAAAGAGGCACTCTTTCCCAAAATAGTAGCTCTTGAACCCTAAACTCGCTAAAAATAGAAAGTCTTCGTTTCGTATGTACATAAACTTGTTGTCATCTCTATTTTCTCTCAAAATTTTAATTTTTCACAAGTATGAAGTTTAAATTTTCTAGTCTCAAGCCTCTTTCATCCCTAGTGTTAGAAAAATCAGGTGTGAGTGACAGCAATGTTGCCCATATGGGCCTGGAAGATCTCAAGAACTAGATGTTGGGTGACCCAAGGGAACCATTGGAGGAAAAATTATGCATATTTGGCCTTTACATTGTAGGTGGTCATCTCATATCCATTCGAGAGAAAATTTTTGGTATTATCGTGTTCCCATCACTATGAACTAAAGACTAGAATCATAAGGGCAGATGATAAATCGATCCTAATGATACTCACTCCCAAAGTTATTTCCCAGTAAATGTAGATTCTAACCTAGAATTATATGGTGATCATTAAAAAAAATTACATCAGGTGAGTGGTTTAAGAAGGAATCAAATGAGTGGGTTTGTGGTTAAAACAGGGGAAGAAATCCATCCCACATGTCAAAATCTCTCTCTCGGAGTGAATTTCATTAAGGCTTTTTAGATGTGATGATCCTCCTAAGCAAGGTAATGGGAGAAGAAGATACAAGGGATTTTCAAGATTAGATAGTGTTATTTATCCTTACCATCATCAAGGGAAAATAGATGATATATTTGGGGGTAAATAATCGGTGACAACATGCATCATCAATTGCTTTAAGTTTTAGATATGAAGAAGTTTTCAATGAAATCTGTTTGGCCTCTCGCCCTTACAAGCTCAAGACCGTTCGCAGGTTTGACACTCACCCAGAAAATTTACCAGAAAATTTCTTGTATATGAGAAATATCCTCAATTGACCCTAAAAGAGTACAACCATCACTTTACAAGATTGAACAATGCATTCACCATGTTTGTCATCGTGGTAGTTTGAAGAAAATCTTGAATCAAAGTTGTCTTCACAAGTTGCTTTTTTGTTCAAAAGGTATGGATCTTTCTTCACAAAGTTGTCAAAATTTTCCTACATCCAAATGTCTAGTTTTGATCTTTCTCCACATAATCTTCCATGGTATGTTGGCGACAAGATTGTAATATTCAAGCTATGTAGGTAGTTTTTTCACATCAATGGTAATATTAAAAGCTGGAAAAAGTAAGGTTTTACTTTCCTATCTTTCACAGACCTTCTCTGTAAAAGTGATAATGATGCCACTAACTTGGAAGCTTCCTTTTCCCCTATGATCCTATATTCATACACCCCAAGAGTGGAGTTTGATATCTAGAGCAATCTAAAAAAATCACCTTCCTAACTTGCATCATTATCCGCAAATTAAGGACTACCTTTGGGTGAATTGTGCGAGATGATTCCAAGGTCGAGAACGAGATCATATGAGGATGACAATTGGGAAAATGAGAAGATTCAAGTTTTATTGGTATGAATATGGTATTGATGATGATGGTAGTGAAATGTATAATCCGAATATAAAGTTGTGAAAACCTTGTCACTCTTGCAATTGTCTTGGAACATATGTGAATCAAAGGATATAAATGAGTGAACTAAAGCAAGAATCATGAGATCGAGAAAATGGATAAAGAGTAAGAAATTTTTCCTCGTCGCATTAGAAGGTTTCCCAAATCTCAAAAGGTAAACATCCCATCTTTCCTCTTCAAAATCCACTAAAAATCTTCAAGCTCGCTCACTCGAGATCACTCAAAATGAAATTCATTAGAATTAGAAGGTCCTTACTACAAGAGATTGCACAAAAATATAGGAAACAAAAGACCTTGTGGTAGATTTGAACAAGGTGAAATTTATCCAATTCATCCTTCAGTCCCTCAATAATCCCAAAGTCTATCATCTTCCACAAACTGCACCAACCCCTCCAAAGACAAGATGTTCCTTCTCATTCAGAACAAGAAACAACAATCATGCCAAATGTTGAGCTCTAAACAAATTGTATGTTTCCATGGGTGTAAGAAATAATCGGGGAGAACCTTGCATGGTTCAAAAAGTTCCAGATCCTAGAATTCCAAGCCATATCCTCAATAGTCAAAGTGAAGAAGGGAAAGTTATCCTAAGTTTCTTCCCGCTTCTTCGATGGTTTTTTAATCAAGACATAGAAATAGTTTAGAAAAAGGTAACCAAACCCATTAAAGAGATGACCTTGGTTGACTACGAAATGAGCACCATTCCTCTAGGAACAAAAACACACAAGGGAGATGCTCACTTGTTCAAGGAATCTTCCACTCACCTTCTCACGAGGAATCAGGAATATAAGGAGAAAATTGATCAGTTAGAAGATCATGTAAGAACACTCACCTTGTATGTGAAAAACTCTCATAAATCTAAACATTCCTTCATCTCTTCTAGTTGAATAAGTTACTCCCATTATTAGTTTCAATCCTAAATCCATTAGAAAGACACAAGGCTTCACCATGTAGGGAGAGAAAATGATAAATGGGTGAGCAAGATTTTGGAAAAAGGTAAAATGTTGCTTTCTGAGATACTTTCATTGTTCGAGTACATGAGTGCAACTGCCACAAAAGTAAGAATGACAAGATATGAAATTGAAAAAGAAAAGGAACACTAGGATCAAGTGTTTCCACTAGTGGTGGAAATGGGGAAATTTAATTCTTCCATACTGGTGAGCAGAAGGTATTCAATTCCACATCGGAATATTTATCTCAAGTTTGGGCTAGAACTCTTGTCACTCTTTACAAGATACTAAACCATGCTTTGGATGAATTGGATTCACATGAGGAACGTACTTCAAATATTCAAGATGATGTCAATACTAAGGTATAGAATCTTGGAGTGCCCTCGGTAGATGAAAAAACACCTCGGTGAATGACTTAATGAATCCATTTGAAGAAATTTTTAAGAAAGAGGATGGAGATCCATTTTATTTCAATGAAGAGACATTGGATTCTGTTATTGAGATAATGGATGTTATATCAAAATCCACAAAGGAACATCATTGCGGTTCATGAAGAGTAAGAACAACAATGTTATCTCAAAGAATTGGATCAAGTCTTTTATCCTTATTCACATTCCTCATGCCGAGAAATTTGCACTTGTAGTGGCTCAATATAGTAAAGAATTCAAAGGAGTTGAGATCTTCCTAGAGGTACTCTCCAAAATTCCATCTGAAAGTGAAGAAAAATCAACATGGGCACTGTCTTCATCTAAGTAGCTATATCTTTTCCTTTCTCTCTTCCCTCCCCACTTCCTCTCTTCTTTCTTGTTCTATTTCTTCATAAGGGGTTGTACTTCTCATTTTTGTCTTATTCACTTTTTTCTTATTCATTTAATTGTGACTATAGTTGAAAATTGTAATAAGTTTCCCTCAATTAATAAAAGGGGACTTAATTTCCTTCCTAGGAATACGAAGAGTCACAAGTTGTAAAAGACAAATGAAAAGTCATGTGGGGGGTAGGTGAAGAGTTTTTTGAAAACTATATATTGTAATGACTTCCTCATTCCAAGGGGTTGTAAATTTTTTGAATTCATGAGTAGATAGCTACCAAGAATAATCAAATATAATGTTATGCCCTTGGTCTTATATTTTATATTTGATATGTAGTGTTGACTTGTGGATTACATAATCTCTCTTCTTGTCATATGTTATTCATTTATGCTTTCATATGTTTAGTAGGTTGGCCTTGGTATTGGCCATAGCATAGGATTGGTATATATATGTGGTAGTGAGGAGTAGTTAATCATCATATTGAGCATTTGAGTCTTATTATATGGTTTAGAGGTTGTCCCCTTGAAGTGGTTAAGCTATTATACTTGCATATTGTGATCATTTATCTAAAATATTGTGTTCTTTGGTGTTATATTACTATCAATATTCAATTTATACAATTAATTTCATTGCAAGTGGTATCAGAGCCCGATCTCTACTGAGTTGCATCAAACCCTAATTGTGAAGGTTTGGTTATATCTCAAAATTGGTAGCAAATTTTTCTGCAATTTTTTTGTGGTGTGGAAAAATTAGTCAAGTAATCTCCTCTCCAAATTTCAAACATTTTGGACTTGTCCAAAATTTATAGCAGTTTTATGTTTCTTCATAAATTGGCTATATAGGGTGCAATTTTTGGAATTTTTCTAAGTTTCTTATATTTTCGTAAAGCTTTCCAAAAATTATCTAGGGTTTATTCTTTATGATTTCCTCTATTCATCCAAAGAATTTTATGAAACCCCAAACCCTAAAGTTTTACCCTATTCCTTCTACCCCGAGTCCCAAACCCTACATCATGACTGATAGATCAACTCAAGGCCAAGGGAAAGGTCAAGAAACTCTAGGAATGACCCCAAATAAGGAAGATATGGATTTATAATCTTCTGGTTTGAGAGTATATGAGGTAGTCATCCAACTTCAGAAAAGGGTAAATAATATGGTAAGGATGACCTCAATAATGATCTTCTTCATCTAAAAGGTAGCCTTAGGGGTGAACTTCAGATAAATTTTCAATCAATGAAGCAGAGTTGTTCACTCTTTCAAAATAAATCCCAATTCCAGTCATATGGGTTCCTCTAGCAATACTCACACAAGTCCAAATCACTCCAATCAAGGAGGATCCTTTACACATTCAAGTGGATCTCCTCACCAATGGCATGACATTATTCCAAAATTAAAAATGCATAAATTTTATGGAAAGGATCCTCTCAATTGGATTACCCAAATGGATAATTTCTTTGATCTCCATCATATCCCGTTTGGGAAAAGGTGACCCCGGAATCCTTATATCTAGAACCTAACCAATTCATCTGGTATCATTTTCTATGTGCTCAAAGGTAAAAGAATGGTATAAGTGTCACATGGACAATTTTCACTGAAGAGCTTCAATTACACTATAGTTTTAGTGTGTCAAAGAATTACTTCATCCAATTAGCAAAGTTACGACAAATAGGTTCAGTAAAGGAGTATGTCCATCAATTCCAAAATATTTCCTTGCATGTGGAGGATATTACAGAAGAGTATTTGAATGACCTATTTCTTAGGGGTCTTAAGGACCACATTGAGCATGAGGTGTGCATGTTTAATCCACTCAAGGTTTCTAATTCTATTATCATGGCATGTAGGGTAGAGGAAAATTTTCTTTCCAATGAAGGTAGACATTCACTAACATAAAATATCATAGCACTTTGTCACCATCATACCCTCACCTAGTTCGATTGACACCTCAAAAATTGAAGAAAAAAGAGCAAAAGGTTTATGTTTTAACTGTGAAAGCAAATATGGACCAAGTCATAAATGTGATGAGAAAAATTTGTTTTACATTAAGGGGACCGGTGATGAGGAAGAATATGAGGAAACATCAAACAAGGAAGTAGAAAAATTAGAGGAATATTCTAAAGATCCCCGGCCCACTATTTCATGCCATGCTCTATCAGATATTAACACTCCACAAATCCTTCAATTCATGGGTCAATTCATGGGTTATCTTAAGAAGCATAAGGTGGCAGTATTGATTGATTTGGGGAGCACACATAATTTCATCAATCATAAGTTGGTAGCAATGCTAAATTGTTTTATCTACCCAGCACCTAAATTTCAAGTAATGATTGTAAATGGTGGCATAATCCAATGTCAGGGAAATGCCATAAAATCATACTTATGATGGGAAACTACACAATAGAATCTATGATGTTTGTTATTCCCATGGGCGGATTTTATATTTTCTTAGGTGTTAAGTGTCTCACAACTTTGGGCATCATAGAGCTAAATTTCTAGGAATTTTTCATGCTCTTTCATTCTAAGGGTAGACAGTTTGAACTTTGAGTACTAGAGTCAAAAACTCCCTAGGTGGTTGGTTCTCACCAAATGCAAAATATTCTTAAAATGGGGATGAAGGGTTTGTAGCATGAATGTTCTCCATAGAAGTGCAACCACCAACGAAATTAGTGCATCCTGATCTTCATAAGGTTATTGATCAACATGCAGTTATCTTTGAGGATCCTAGAAGATTGCCTCCTGAAAGAGATTTTGATCATTCCATTCAGTTAATTCCAGGAATCCAACCCCTAACATCAGGCCTTATAAATGCCCATATGTGCAAAAAAGTGAGATCAAGAAGATGGTAGAGAAAATGTTAGAAATAGATATTATTCGTCATAGTCAAAGTGTTTATTTTGCTCCGTGGTGATGGTGCTCCATAAGAATGGAAGGTGGCGTATGTGTCCAGACTATAGAGAAATTAATAAGTACACTATCAAAGATAATTTTATTATTCCTATCATTGATGATTTGTTAAATGAGTTACATGGTGCAATTTATTTTACAAAACTAGATTTGTGTTTTGGGTATCACCAAATCAGAGTAAAGAAAGAAGAATTCATAAGACAACATTCGAACTTCATCAAGGGTATTATGAACTTCTAGTGATGCCTTTTGGTCTTACGAATTCCCCATCCACATTTTAGAGTTTGATGAATTCGGTATTCAGACCATTCACATGGAAGTTTGTCTTTGTATTTTTTTATGATATCCTCATCTACAAAAAATCTTGGGAGAAACATTTTCATCATATCAATACAATATTGGAATCCCTGGAGAAACATAAACCATATGCAAAGCCTTCAAAGTGTTCTTTTGGGTATAGGAAGTGGAATACTTGGGCCATATTATCTCTCATGAAAGTGTTAATGTGGACCCTCGCAAGATCCAGTCCATGGTGGAATGGTAAGTCCCAAGAACCCTCAAGAATTTACAAGGTTTCTTATGTCTCATAGGGTACTATCATATATTTGTAAAAATTATGGCAGTATAACAGCACCACTCAAAAATTATTAAAGAAAGACTCCTTTCATTGGAATGAGGAAGCTTTTAGGGCATTTGAAAAATTGAAGGTGGGAAATGTGCACCACTCTAGTATTGGCAACCTCATATTTCTCCAAGACCTTCATAGTTTAATGTGATGCTTCAAGAAATGGGATTGGGGTAGTACTCATGTAATAATTACATCCCATATCATTTGAGAGCCAACAACTACAAAGAAAGAATTTGTTAAAGCCCACCTATGAGAAGGAAATGATGGCAATATTACATGCAATCAAACAATGGAGACCATACTTGATGGGTAGACACTTCAAGGTAAAAACTGATCATCATAGTTTGAAATACTTCTTCGAGTAACAACTATCTTCCAAAGAGAAATAAAAATGGGTCACAAAGATGTTAGGTTATGACTTTGAGATTATTTATAAGAAAGGGAAGGAAAATTTGGTTTTTAATGCTCTATCTAGGAGGGATGATTCCATAGAAGCATTGTTATGTGCCATCTCTATACTAAAGGAAAATTGGGTAGATCAAGCAAGGGAAGAATGGAAAAAGATGCAGCAATCCTTACTCTCATTCAGAATCTCTAGACAGATCCAAGTCTATCTCGAACAATTTATATGGAAGGGGGATACCATTTGGTATAAAAGGTATGTTATATTTGTGTAATAACTCTACACTTAAACACTATGTTCTTTCAGAGCTCCATTCTTCTCCACTAGGTGGCCATTATGGGTTCTTGAAAACTTATCATAGAGTTAAGCAAGATTTATTTTCTTATTTTGTTATTTTGTACTTTGTTATTTTCTTATAAGATAGGATCATGTTCCTATTCCTCTCTTTATTTGTTTATGAAATTGTATTCTTTTATGGTGAAATTGTTTATTTGAAAGCAATGTAATTGTTTGTGTTGGATTAATGTTTTCCTTTACTCCATCCACCCTTGAGGGAGTGGATTTGGGAATGTGTTGGGAAATTAGAGGAATCCCTTTCATTCTAACCCTCATTGCTTGATGGTCAAGCTTGAGGGTTTATGTTTTCCCCTACATTTGGTTTGTAGTAGGGGTTGATTTCCATTTGGTTTGGAAATCACACCCTATCTTCATTTAAGAAAACTTTTAAGTTTGAAAACCCTTGATGGAGAGGGGTATGGAGTGATAAGGGGTGAAAAATGGAGAGATAAGGGGGGGAAACATGGAGAGATAAGTAGATTGGAGGTTTTTATTTTTGAAATTCTTGGTTAACATGTTTGGAAAAATTAGGATATCTTCATCCCCTCTTCCCATGGAAATAAGCTTGGAGCTTCTCAAAGTTGTATTTACTTTTATGTTTGGCTTTGTTGTGAAATTGTAAGCCTTGTATTTGTGATTGATTCCTTTATCCTAGTTTTGGTTAGAGACATGTCTTCCTCTTTCCCATGGGCTTGGGGATTCTGACATGCTCTCATTGTTCTCATTGAGGCATGTAATGATGCCATTTGGTTGGGTGGTCAACCAAGTTGTTTTGTGGTTGTTTGGGAGTTTTTATGAGTTATTTGGAGCATGGATTTGAAGCTGGAACTATGGAGCAAGTTATATGTTTTGGAGTTAGGAAATTTGCAAAAATGTTGTCATATTGTCTCCACTTTGTGGAGGGCTTGTAAACTTGTATTTTGAGAATAATTATTCTTTCTTATGGTTAAGGATTCATTGTAAGAAATGGAACTTTTAAATCTGCATTGTTGTTGAAGTTTGAAAGAGTGTTTTGAACCTCTCATGGAAATATATAGTGATGTTTTGGATTTTATTACAATTTTATTTGTGAAAGAGTGTTTTCATCTTGTTCAAAAAAGATAAATTGTTGTAGTTATTTTCTTATACTTCTTGAGACCTTTTCTAGAAGTGAAATACTTAGAATAAGGAGTAAACATTTATTTTGTTCAAACAAAACTAAATGTGCAAGTTCGCTTATCCTTGCCAATTCTACAATTGTTTCATATATTTCCCTTCTTGGAGAAGAAAATAAAAAAGATTGCTTACCCTTACTTTACATTCTATCTCTAGTTTTTGTTTTGGTTTAATAAATATTGGAAACTAGAATTGTTTCCTCTGTGAAAATGGATTATTTGTAATCATGTTTCTTGTTTATTAATCTTGATATAATAAAGTGAGTAATATCTGGAATTGTATTTTCTGTAATGTTGTTTTTGGTTATGTCATCTGGTTGTTTTAAATTTTGAACCTATAAATAGCTTTGATCTGATAATGAGTTTAGAAAAACATTTCTACCTCCCATATATATTTATATACATATATAGCTATATTAAATAAATGTTAACCTTATAGTTCTTGTGAATGCAATTCTTGTGTACTATTTCTTGAAAATAAATTAAAATGATTGTTATTATGAGGAAGAATAATTCAAAAATCTATTGTACCCACACACGTGCGTGCGCGCGCGCACGTGCGTGTACACACCACGCACGCACGCACGCGCGCATGCGCACACACACACACACGCTATATTTTTAAATAAACTTTGATTCAAATACTTATGCGACCTTTTTGTAAATGTTAATGTTTTATTTTTTTAAGATATTGAAAGAAATTTGGTTGGGGTTAGGGAAGGTTGGGATGACTGTCCCACAACGCCACCAACCCCCATTCTTTGGACTATGGATGTGGTGTGTGCCACACCACCCCCATTTTCCTTGGGCAAGATTGTGGAAAAGGCCACAATCTCCCTATCCACACCCACATATTTGGTTATGGCCTTTGAGGCTGGTCATTTGGCCCCCTACAAGTCCTTTTGGGCACGAGATTTTGTGATATCTCATTCTCACACACACATGCGCGCATGCGCATGCGCCTTATACGCACACATCAAATGTATACTTAGATGGAAAATATTAAAATAAAAACAAGAAAAAAATGAGACCCAATATAATCTCACATAACCCGAATGAGGAACTTTCTCCCCTCATAAACTAAGAAATTTGATCCAAGATTAATACATGAAGTATAATGGATTTTTGAACAAAACAAAAAGTAGAAAACTTGTTAATAAAACCTTAACAAAGCTTTCCATTGAGATGGAACAAATTGAATGTAGAGGCACCATGTTTTCCTTACTTGAGCTCTATGAGAGCTCCCTCCTTTTCATACACGAAAACAAAAATTCAAACAAATGAGCTTGAAAATGGAATGTGAATGTTTTCATAGCAACCCATAAGGAAATTAGGGCATTCCTAAATGCCATAAGATCCTACGGTAGAGGATCCTTTGATCTAAAGGCTCTCCTTTAATCAAAATTTGGGACATACGTGTTTTTAATATTACCTTGTAATTTAATTTATTAAAAATGTTTATTAACCCTAACTTTGAAAATTTAATTTTAAGAGAGTTAATTATTTAAAAGGGAATGGATTTATCTGGGAAGCAAATTGGACCCATGCCCAATATTAGTAATCATTGGAGCACCTTTCACCCTTAATTTTTTTTTAAATATTAAATACACGAATTAAATAAATTAAACTAATTATACTCGCCACAATTTTATTGCGGCACAATAAAACATTTTAATTGGCTCACGTAAGTGGCCTAGTGTCATTTGTGTCATTAAAATTTCGTAACCACGACAATCGCATTTTATTCTATCGCATTGTATTAATATAAATTTTTTTAAATCACTATTTTATTATTATAATAATATTAATCCTAGATTCCTTTGGTAATTTTTGGACTTATTTTGGACCCGCGTCAAATGAGGCGCGCAATCCTCTATTTTCTTTGTTGGGTTTGTGTCTAGTGTTGTTTGTGAGTGATTTTGTCTATTTTATATCTATTATCGAGTCCAAAACGTGTTTGTGTACTGCTTACAGGTGTATAATATACTAGATGAAAAGAGAGTGAGCACTAGACACAAACCCAATCAAAATAATAGATATGTAACCAAGTCTAATAAGTCTAATAATCTACATACAAAACACATGAAGGGTTGATGTGGCGGCCACCAAGAAGAACATGTACCTAAAAATATGATGCATGTGGTGGAGACCATACCACGTAATCAAGAGCAACATTAGCAATAATAAGAATGATAACAACAATGTAACCAAGATAACTAGTAGAAATCGACAAATAACGATGCGGATGTAAGTAAAAATAGAATAGTGCAAATAATGTCACACAAAAGGATTAACACTTGCAAACATGGGATATCCATAGTGTCACAATAATCAAGGCCCTTGGGCATACAAACAAGAGATACAATATTGCACAAGGAAGGCATGATGCCATAAACATGAGACACCCACGGTGTCGCAAGACAAATAAGGCCCTTAGGCCACAAATAGAGTAGCAAGCAATGAAATACACACACAACTAACAAGAATATATAGAAAAGTAAGAGTATTTTAATGTGATACAATGACATTGCAAGTGAGATATAGAAGAACATGTGAAACAAAATCTGCCAACACCACACAAGACATATGTTAGTCATGTTAGTCCAAAAGATATCAAATACACTATATATGTAATCAAACATAGTGAGGAAATGCAAAAGGTACTACTATGATGAAGCAATAACACATGGTTTGTGTGGAGGGATTCCCACATAAGAAGTATATAAGGAACTGTGATAGATCTTATAATCGTGTTTCAATTTGTATGTCCTAAGTTATGCTTAATATACCTTTTCAACACGTGTGTAAAGAAAAATGACATTTATCAAAACAAGAGGATAAGCAACACGTATAATGTTAAGTGCTAACAATGTATGCTACATAAATTGGTCTTGAGTTTTATGTTTTTACATATACTTAAATGTTTTTACTTTTTTGGTGATTATATCAATGTTTATGGAATTTTCTAGTGCACAGTTATGTATAAGAATGGGGATAACATGAAAGCTACTCGATGAGGACCTTCGAAGGAGGTGAAACAAATACCAAAGATGATAGAGGGTCGGGCTCATATGTGACTCAAGTTCCAATGGAACATTGGTTGTAATATGTGCCAAAGAGGGCCTAGGAGAAGAGAAATAGATGAAGTGTCTCTAGGAATAGTGTGTGTAGTAGAAGACTTTGAATTGAGATTTGTGAGTAGAATATTGTGTCTTAAAAATATTACAATCGGTTGGTACTAATTTTGGTGGATGTGTGGAAACCATTGTGATAGAAGAGGTATGACATAATAGGAATATAAAACATATTGGAAATGTGACCCCTACCAAAATACATAGGAGCATGCAAGGAAACCTATTATTGGAAAAGAATGAAGGGAGATCCTTATATGCCCCAAGAATTGGAGAAGTTATTGTTGTCCATTTTTTCCCCCAGGTAAAAATGAACAACAAGGGTCTATAGGCTAAAATTTTCAAAGTTGGTATATAAACTTTCCAGAGTTCTTCTATACCTTCATGGTGCCTTTCCATGGATCTTCAGAGCACATAAGAATAAGGAACTTCAAACATAGCTCAGTTGAGCCTAAATCAACATATAAGTGCATTAATACAAATTAAAATCATTTTATTAAGCTTATGTTTGAATTAGTCTCTCGAGCTCGAAGTTGGAACATGGTGTTTGACAAGGTTGGGGAGCTAGCTCGAGGCCCTCATAGAGAGCTTGGTCATCAACTTTGTGCATAGCTCTAGGAATAACTTGGTCAAGCTAAGCCTTAAGGATGAGCTCGGTGAATCTTAGCCACAATGAAAATTGAACTCGATGTCATCCCGGTTGTGAAATTGTTGGTAGCTCAGATCAGAAGCTCGCTCCAGGGAACATGTCAAATTATAAGTGGAGCTTAGGTGGTCAAGCAAAGAGCTCACAGCTCGTTGAAAGAATAAATGGCCTGGAATAACCATCCACGGCTTGGCATAAAATAAAGGAGCTCGGGAACGAGGTAGGCCGAGTTGAGTTGAGCTTTGAGTTTTGTTTTGGAAAATCTTTTCAGACAATTATGTTTGAAATTTTAGAGATTTTGGGGTCAGAAACGTTGAACGAGTCGAATATTCAAAAGCTTGAAACTCAATTTCGAGTTTCAAGTTTTTGAGATTCAATTATGTCTTTCGAGGTTTGTAGATTGTGGTGTTTGGAGTACGGGGATGGTGGTTTGAGATCCGAGTTGGATGGTGAGTCATGAGGAGTCTGAATTGGTTTCGATTCACCGGGTGAGTCGTCAAGAGCGTCAAAGAACGCGTATGGAGGATTATTGGTGACACCGAGAAACCGGAGGGGATCAAATCAAGTTATCCTAATTTTTCTCCCAGGAAAAATTGATCAAATATGACCTTGCATAAGAAACTTGAAAGGGTCGTTTTAGTCTAGTGGGCTCACAATCGATCCCAAATATGAGGGGCAGGTGGGCTCGACAATGGAGGATCAAACAACATCAAAGGAGGCCACAAGCTCATAGGAGAAGATTGAAGAAAGGGCTCAAAGTTTTAGACTTTGCATGTGAGTCGACTCAGGGCAAAGCAACAGACTCACAAAAGGTGCCATGTGTCAGCTTGGTGCAATTCCAAAAGGCACATAAAAACAGAGACCCCAAATGTGTGTAGACCCTCCACGTGTCCAAAGTCTCAAAAGTTGCAACAGTTGTACTAAAAGTCAAAGGAATCACGGAAGGTGCCACATGTCAACTTGATATGACTTCAAAAGAAGAATAAAGAGTGGGTTCCCAAATGAGCGCGGGCTCACCACGTGGTAGAAGTAAAAAAGAGGACAGATCTGGCCGTTGAATCGACTAAGTATAGAAGGGCCAGGGGATGATGCTACATGTCTCATCGGCATAACTCCAAAGGTCAAGCCCAAAAAGTGGTCCCCAATAAGCGCCATCCCGCCACGTAGTCATGGTCTAAAAGGGGTCTCATCATCCATTGAAAAGTTATAGACCCACGGAGGGTGCCATGTGTCACCTTAGCGTAGCTTTAGAAGTGAGACACAAGGGACAGTCCCTAAATGAGCGTAAGCTTTCCATGTGTCCCGGGTTAAACATAAAGCCTTCATCAAACAGAAAGGACTTAGGCAGAACATAAGGAAGGTAGAGCAGAGCCACGGAAGGTGCCACGTGTCTCTTCTGCGCAATTTCAAAGGTGTGGCCCAAAGAGAGACCCTGAACTAGCGCCAGCCCTCCATGTGTCTTAGGTCTAAAAAGGGGACACTAGCCATTGAAAAATCCAAGCTAGTGACATGTTGAAGGAAGCCTCCACGTGTTTGATCGGTGCATCTCCAAAGGTTAAGCCCAAAAGGTTGTCCCCAACACGCACAAGCTCACCACGTGGCGGAATTCAAAAGGGGGCAAACCAACCATTGAATTGGCTAAGGAAAGGAAAACCAGTGGAAATCCCCACGTGTCCCTTCGGCACTCTTTCAGGGGGCGAATCCAAAAGTAGGTCCCAAACATGCGCCATCTCTCCATGTGTCTCAGGTCAAGAAGAACATCTACGCCAACAAGAGGGGATAACTCGGGTGGAGTCGAGTTTAGGTTAAGCTATTCAATGAACATGCATTTTCAAATCAGAGATGTCGTAGATGATTCCACATTGGTTGTGGCGAGTCTATCAGTGTTTGGAAGAGAGCTCGACATCATGAACAAAAGGAAAATGACTTGATGGAGGAACTCGGTCAATGCAATGAATGATGGAGCTCGGACCCAACTCGGTGAGTTGGCTCGGTGAGCCAACCACCGAGTTGGACTTATTTTTAGTCTTTTCTTCATGGACCCCTCCCTCCTCACCACAAACTAGTCAACATGGGGCCCACCAATAATTTAATTAAATTAATATTTTTCTTTAAGTATTTTAAATAATAATATTTATTATTATTATTTAAATATTATTTTAATTTTGAGAAGACTATGTCAACAAGCATTAATGATGCATGATGGAACCTTTTCAAGTGGTTCAACCGACTGTAATAAGTGATACATCATGTGCCTTCCATTTAGGGAGGGAATTTATGACTCCTCTCCTCTCTCTCAATTTCTTCTATAAATGTAAGTTGGAGACTCATTCCAAAGGGTTCCAACCAGTAAGTTCCGACAGGTCATACAAGTTGGACAAGTTAGACACTTTCTAAGCTTCCCCTCTCTTCACAAGCTGAGATGTTGTGATTTGTAGGCTTTCAAGCCTTTCTTCTAAAATTGTAATGGCAGCTTGTGCCTTTTCACTGATGTAATGGTGCACTGTGCAAAGTGCTTGAAGTAATGAGAATTATGCTTTGTGATCATTTGTATGTCCTTTCATGATTTTTATTGCTTCTACTTGCCTCTCTATCATGTTTTCAGGTGAACTGCAACCAGGGTTTCTCTTGCAAGTTTTGGAGGTCATTGTGCTTATCAAAGAGTGAAGTATTGTATGTAAAAGTGGGTTTGTAATGCATGTCATTCTTCCTCATGATCATCTCTCTTCATTGGCCAGCCAAAAGTTGTCTAGCAACACCCTTTCTTGGTGCATCACCACTTCTAGTATAGGTTTTATTTCCTTGCAAATCTCTTTCCCTAATCCCATGAAATGTTAGCATAGGACTAGTTAGCCATTTTTCCTACATTAGAAGTAGTGTTGTGTTTAGTTTAGGAAGAGGAAGTCGGCCTTCTCCAGAGGTTCACCTCAAGCCCAAGTCCCACAACTTGAGAGGTGATCCCATGTGTCCCAATCACACCGAATGTTATGATTCACTTTCAGGCCATTCGGGGTGCAGTGATTTAGAGACAACAGATTATCATCTTGATTAAGCTAAATGTGAATTTATATGTCTAATCTGATTATTACAGCGGTAAATGAATATACAATTAAGTATAGAAATTAAGCCAAACAAACTAAGAAATAAAATATGAAACCCTAATTGTAAAGGATAGAAGAAAGTACTTAGTTGATTCACAATAAAATATGGATTGTACTGAAGTGTTGATTGTATAAATAGAGAGGGAAAACAACTCACATAACCTTAGAAAAGTATGTGAGTTGACGATATTCCTAGACAGGGGTGCACAGAGGGACATGGATACTGTGGGTACCCTAGGCCTATTTCTAGGTCATATGTCTACCAAAATGCTCGAAACCCTCTTCTCGAGTGGTCTCAAGGTATTCCTTGTTCTTTGATTTTGTAACTATGAGATCACACCAAGATTGTTGAGCTCACTTTGAAACATGCAATGAAGTATAGAAGCTGCAAAACCCTCAAATAGACATTAAATCCTAAAAAATAAAGATGAGGAAGGAGGGGTCGAATTGTCCTCAACTGTCACAATGGTGATCTTATAACTGAGCATTGCACTACATCTTAGACCCAATGTAGTTTTTTTGTGTGTGTGTGTGTGTGTTTATAATCCCGCCTTAGGTGGCTCTTTTTCTTGTCACACTTGATAGTAAGTAAGTAAGCTAGATGTAAAGAAATGTAATAGACATATGCATGGAATAGAATGAATTTCCATCCTATCAAGTGTATGTAGAATAACCAGCCCTCGTTTCCCTTAGATGATGTTAGATGGTTATAATGGATCTCTTATATGTTTGATGGATGCAACCTTAGGTGGTGATAGCTAGTGCTTAGTGCTTGGTCCTTTATTATGATCACATAAATTTATATTTATATGATTCCTTTGCTTGAATTTTGTAATTAACCCCTGAAATGCCGACTACCAAAAAGATAAGATGCTCAAATGACTACAAAGGACCCAAAATATGTGAAAAAAGTACAAAGGGGTCAAGGGTTCCCAAAGGGGATGAGGGATCTGGCGCTGCATCCTTGTTGGGCTTTGGTGGCTAGGATGATGAATGTTGGGGTATAAAAAGGTAGACTGAGCAAGTAAGGATGCAAGACCAAACCTGCATAGAAAGCAAAGAAAGGTGGCCAAAGACATGGGTTAATTCGTACTTTTCTTAATTGGGAACCATATGACTAGTAGTATGCAAATAGGACTAAATAGATACCCGAGTGTGTGATTTTGTTTTAACATTTACCCCACTTTATGTTGGTGAGTGAAAATCTTGGTAACATAAAGTAGATATAGATGCATACTTGATAACCATGTAGATTTATGTAGAAAGAGCATGTTGAGGGACAAGACAAAGTGTGGAGTGATAAAAGTGTGAAGTGTGGATGCTAAGGAGGATAAAATGCAAAAATTGGTGATGAAAATGAACCTAGGGTGGAAACACGTGTAGATGTCGCGATGTGTCTGTTGTTGATGTCAATGTTGTTGTTGGTGATGTTTTCAATGATGTTAACTATCGCTTCCCATATGTATGGACCTATAAAATATAATATGAATAAGTAGTCAAATATGCATGTATATGATCGTAATATGTAAAAATTATGTAAGGAAAGTATGTAAAATATGAAAATGTGAAAAAGGAACATGTGCACCTAATCCGTGATGAGGAAAGAGTGTAGAAAGGATCCTGAAGATGTTGTAGATGAACGAGTTTTTCAGGTGATCTCACGCCAATTGTGTTGGCTGTGAGTTTTGGGGTGATCTCATGCCAATGATATGGAAGAAGTGTAGGGAGAAAAGTTTGGTGTTATCCTCCAACCTTTAACTAGCTTCCCGTAATGTAGGACACCACTATAAATGGTGTGTAAAATTCAAACAATTTGATCCAACGTGAAAGTGCTAAGGATTGTATGCCTGTAAAAGTCATTGTGTGGAGTTCTATAGACTATGTTGAACTGCCAAATGTTGTGTAACTACCCCCTAGTTATAGGCATCTAGGAAGGGTCGTGTTGTGCTAAGGACCCAAGTCTGATTTTGAGCCTTGAAACTGAAAACTGTGTTGTATCGATATTGTGTTGTGTTGTGTAATTATAGTAAACTATTGTATGGGGTGAATGATTCACCTAAATTATGCCCCCTCATTTAAGGTGCATGCAATGCCAGAAAGGAGTATGTGGTCCAAAAGAGGACAAACCATTGTGCTAAAATTGTTCCCTACAGGGGGAAAGGGAATGTGTTTGGAAGAAACCAAGGCATTGTTGGGATTAGCACACTTTGGTTGTCATGATTATATATCATATCTAAACATACATGTAATAAAAGTAGATATTCTACCGGAAGAAATATATAAAATAATAAATATAAATCAACACCAGATTTAACGTGGTTCACCCAATGGGGTTACATCCATCAAGAAAAATCCAATCTATTATACAAATATTTCGAGAAGATATACAATGAATATTTACAATATTCCACACCTCCCACAATGTACAATACTTTCTTTCTCTCAAACTTCTCCTTCTTCAAGAATTTTCTCTCACAATTAGTTTACACAATAATCATCAATTATCTCTCCTCTTGCTACTCTAACCCTATCTACCAAGCTATATATACCTTATATAAACTTAGGGCACTTAGTCATGCAATTACAATCAATAGATCTTGCTTTAATACTAAAATTAGATATAATTCCCGTGGGTTAAATTAAACACTCATGCACAGGTAACCGATGTCGGTTATCCCCGACCAATGGCAATTCCTTCTTGCTTGGTGATGTGTCGGTCCCTACATAATCGATGTCGATTCTTTATGTTTTCCAACAAGTTGATAAATCATGCTAAACTTAAGTAATTGAGCTCCACAACTCAACAATCTCCCACTTGGAGATAAATTACTGCATTATACATGTACAACATCATTCTTGGATCCTTTCCTTAGCTTTTTTCTTCCTCTTCAAGTCTCAAACTTGAAGACCACCGAAGTGGAGTGCAGCTCCAACTTCTCTTTTGTTAATGGCTTCATTAGCATATCCGCAAGGTTCTCACTCGTATGAATCTTCTCTAGTTTCAGTTTCCCATCCTCCAATACCTGCCATATGAAGTGATATCTCAATGAATGTGATTCATTCTAGGATGAAACATTGAGTTATTTTCCAAATGAATTGCACTCATCATTGTCACTAAACAATTCACAATCATCTTGCTCATTTCCTAACTCTTCCATGAACCTTCTCATCCATATCATCTCTTTACTAGCCTCTATAGCTATAACGTACTCTACCTCTATAGTAAACAAAGCGAAAACCTTCTACAATCTCAATATCCAGCTAATTGTCACCCTTCCCGCTATGAAAATATATCCAGTAGTGTTCCTCATACCATCCAAATCTCCAACCATATCCAAATCAACATAGCCACATAAAGAAATAGTTGAACCTTTGTAGCATATAACCGCATGCTAGATGTCCCTCTCAAATACCTAAGTATCCATTACACTTTTGCTTTCAATGCTCTTTACCTGGATTGGCCATAAATCTACTCACAACTCCCACTTTACCAGGTGTAATGTATGTCTCAGGTACAAACCATAACATACATGAGACTCCCAACTTCTCAAGCATATGGCACTTATGTCATGTATTTGACCTCCTCATGTGATGAAGGACACTGATCTCATTTCAATTTGAAGTGTCTAGCTATAAGTGTACTTATAGGTTTTGAATTATGCATTTTAAACCTTTCTAACACCTTGTAGATATAATCCTCCTGAGATAAATACAACGTCTTATTTTTCATGTCTCTATGTATTTGCATGACAAGGATTCTTTTTGTAGCTCTAAAATCCTTCATAGAAAATGTGTGAGCTAGCTTTCCTTAAGTTCGCCAATGTCCCGCATACTAGATCCCGCAATAAGAATATCATCCACATATGGTAACAAAATAATATAGCTCCCATTTTCAAGCTTCTCAAATAAACACAATGGTAAGTTTCACATCTCAAATAACCATGTTCATGCATGAAACTATCAAACCTCATTTACCATTTCCTTAGAGCTTGCTTGAGCCCATATATGTTTTTTTTTAACTCCGCACACTAATTTCTCCTTACCCTTGACTTCATACCCAAGCAAAAGGTTCCTGGTGCATATAAATCTCTTCATCTAAATCACCATGAAGGATAGTCGTCTTCACATATAGTTTCTCTAAATGTAAATCATGTACTACAACTATACTCAATACAATATGTATAGAAGTCATTTTAACAACATGAGAAAATATTTCACTAAAGTCAATACCTACTTTATGTGTAAATCCTTTTACTACAAACATTTCCTTGTACCTTTTCTGTCCACCCTTTTCTTCCTTAATTCTGTAAACCCATTTTTTCTGCAATGTCCTCTTACCTGCTCGCAACTTAACCAAATCCCAAATCTGGTTTTGTTCTAAGAGTCTATGTCCTCATCCATGTCATGCTCCCACTATACGTGGGTCTCATCCTGCATTGCATCTTCAAAAATTTCTAGTTCACCATTATTACTTAATAATAAATAAGATAGAGAAGGTGTAATTCTTTCTGGAGCTTTACTTACCCTTTATGACCTTCTCACAAGAGTTTGGGGTACTAGAGGCTCATTCTAGACCTCTTGGACATTTGTTTCTGATTCTGGCGAAAAAGACCGACGTCGGTCACCTATAGTCAATGCTAGTTCTTCTAATATACTCCGATATTGGTTTAGTAGATCGATGTCGGTCGGGTTTAACCGATCTTGATTATTGTGTAACCCTGTAGGTATGGATTTTAAATATGAGAGTTCATTTTCATTCACAAAATTCTCAACCGGTTCATCCTTGGGTACCAAAATTTGATCCATGTACATTCTCTTTTCATTCCATTCAATGTCACGAATCCTAACAATTTTAGAATCCTATAAATCCCAAAAATAGAATCCAAAATCACCAGATCCGTAACCAATGAAAGTGCATCTCTTAGATTTTGCATCCAACTTTTTCTATTTTCCTTATCAACATGCACAAAATCTTCTTAACCAAAAACTTTAAGAAAAGAAATATCCACCTCTTTTCCGGTCCAAGCTTCCTTTGGTATTCCTCCATCTAGTGAACTTAAAGGCCCGCGGTTAATCAAATAAACCGTTATGTCAACTACTTCTACCCAAAACTGCAAGGGCAATCCAACATGTATCCTCATACTTCTAGCATGTTCTATGATTTCCATGTTCATTCTTTTTGCAACACCATTCTTTTGTGGTGTTCTTGGAACCGTCATTTCTCTCTACGCATTCCATTCACTCGAACAATAATCATTGAAAACCTTGCTATAGTATTCACCACAATTGTCGATCTAAGGCACTTTAAATTTGAATTTGATTCATTCTCAATAAGGGTTTTCCATCTTTTAAAAGTCTTAAAAACATCAAATTTACGTTTAATACAATAAACCCATACCTGTCTTGTAGCATCATTAATGAAAGTAGCATAATACTAGGATCCTCCATGAGAAGCTACCTAGACTAGTCCCCACACATTTGAGTATACAAGCTCCAATTTCTGCTCCTTAATTTCCCCAACTTTGATAAATCTCACTCTCTTTTTCTTTCCAAAGACACAATGCTCACAGAAATCAAGATCTAAATCTTTCAAATATGATAACTTACCCTTAGCCTTTGAGATTTACATTCTCGTTTGACTCATATGGCCCAACCGATTATGCCACATGCATGCATCTGAATCTGAAGTAGATAATACATAAAAGGAATCAGTAACACGGGTAGAGAAATATAATGTTCATACCTTCTTGCCTCTTGCCACAACAAGGGCACCCTTGGTGACTTTCCAAGAGTCAGTGTGAATGTAACCATGCAACCAACTTCACCTAGTTGCCCTGATAAATAATATTCCTCATGAGGCTTGGCACATGCCTCACATCTTTCAATACCCACGTATTTTCATTCTTTAATTTTAGATGAACTTCTCCTTTACCAGTAATATTTCAAGGTTCATCATCACCCAAATAAACATGCCCAAAATTTCCTTGGACATAATTTCTAAAATAACCCTTATTAGGGGTTACATGGAAAGAAGCTCCTGAATCTAAAACCCATGATTCTATTTTATTATCCAAAGAAAGAATAAGAGCATCTTGCATTACCTCTACTACAATATTTTCCTCTTTACCTTTATCTGGGTGTTGGTTCTCTTTATCCTTTGACCAACAATATTTCTTTGTATGTCATTTTTTTCCACAATTCCAATAGGTAATTCCCTTACCTCTGGATTTAGATCTGACATTCTTGTAATTTGATTTCCCATTATTCTTACTCTTGGATCTCTCCTTCTACCTCCCCTTCTTTCTACATTCAAAGCATTTCCAGATAATGATTCCTCTATACTTTTCCTATGATTTTTTTCATTCAATATTATACTAACCACATCATAAAACTTCAAAATATTATTAGCAGATGTTGTATTACTAATGACCATTACCAATTTATCCCAACTATCGGGCAAAGAACATAAAAATAAAATTTATTTCACTTCATCATCAAATGGAATGTTAACTGATTTTAATTAATTTATAACAAATCGGAAATCATTCAAATGACTAGATGCATATCCACTTTCATGCATCTTAGAACTAAATATTTTCTTCATCAAATAAACTTTATTTGAAGCACTAGGTTTTTCATATAAATTAGCAAGATATTTCATTAACTCTACCGTAGATGTCACTTTTGTAATATTAGAAGCCACAAGATGCTTCCAGACTCAATCTTATAGATCCCAAATCCTTTTCATCCAATTAAGAATCTTTAATTCTTCATCTCATCTTCATAGGTCTAGACTTATCTACCTTGTATTTGTTTTCTTCTTCCATTATTGTAGCTCCCACTCAATCAAAAAAACCCTCTATGAGTAAATCTATCAACACACAAAACCCTCAAACAAAGCTCGATAACAGTTGTTGGGGTTAGCACATTGGTTGTACATACGATAATATATCGATATAAGCATACATGCAAAAAAAGTAGATATTCTACCAGAAGAAATATACAAAACAAGAGATATAAATCAACACCATATTTAACATGGTTCACCCAATGTGGGTTACGTCCACCAAGAAACAAGCCAATCTATTATCCAAAGCTTTCAAAAGATATACAATGAAGATTTACAATCTTCCACACCTCTCACGATGTACAATACTTTCTTTCTCTCAAGCTTCTCCTTCTTCTCCAAGAATTTTCTCTCACAATTATTTTACACAATAATCATCAATTCTCTCTCCTCTTGCTACTCTAACCCTAGCTACCAAGCTATATATACCTTATATAAACTTAGGGCACTTAGTCATGCAATTACAATCAATAGATCTGCTTTAATACTAAAATTAGATCTAATTCCGTGAGTTAAATAAAACACTCATGCACAGGTAATGATGTCGGTTATGACTAACCGATGGCAATTCCTTCTTGCCTAACCGATGTCGGTCTCTACATAATTGATTTCGATTCTTGTGTTTTCCAACAAGTTGATAAAGCATGCTAAACTTAAGTAATTGAGCTCCACCACTCAACAGCACATGCAAACAAAGTGGTCGGGAGATAAGTGTTAGTACAAACAAAGAAAAATATGCATGTATAAAAAAATGTAAGATAAGTAGACAATGTGGAAGCTAAGGCGCAAGAAGATAATGTAAACACACAAAAATACAATGTAGACTACGAAAAGTGAGTTGAAAATACGGGACACCACTCACAATGTCGCAAGACAATCAAGGCCGACGAAGCCAAAAGCAAATAGTGTGCACACAAGACAAAGGGAAAAGCCCACAAACAATGGCAAACAATGACAAATAATGTAATGCAGACAACCATGGTAGTAAATATAGGTATGCAAAATAAATGTTGCACATGAAGCACCCGTTAGCATGTTAGAGAGATAAAAAGTATGTCAAAGTGTGTATAATCCAATAAAGAACTCACTATGAAAAAAAATGAAACATTAGCCTCCAATATTATGTGATGTGTTGGTTATATGGCCTACCTAGCCACCCGGTAACATCTTTCACGCATCTAGCTGATGATTTCTTTGCTCATTTCTCTATCAATATGGGCTCTAAAATCTTATATGCTCAACTAGCACAACTCAAACAAGGATCCAATGAACATCTAGCAGACTTTGTCTTACGATATAAAAACAACCTCACTAAGATGTCTAATGTTCTTGTGGTCTCGAGCTTAAAGATTTATTCATTTGGAGTTTATTGTTGCCTCCTAGGAGAGTGTTGTCTTCGATACATCTCCATCATTTGACCAACTATATCATACTCTTAAGTTGCAAATAACAAAACTCTTATCTATCATCAAGCTTAAATATCAAGAGCAAGCATCATCTTCTATGCACTTTCAAAATAAATCAACATTTAAGCCATCAACGACCAAACTGACCAAAGCAAAAGTCACTATTAACATTGTATCTAACACCAAAGAACTTCAATGGCAACTACCTAGGCGTACATACACAAAACTAACTATCACTCCACACATCTTACTACCACAACTTGTTGAGAGAAATCTTATCATGCTTCCTCCACCACTTAATTTAGATCCATCTCATCTAAAAGGTCGTAATTATGATGAAAATTTTCATTGCAACTATCATCAATGCGTAGGGCATTCTACATATCATTGTTTCAAACTTCACAATCTCATTTAAGATCTGATCAACAATAATAAAATTGAGCTTCTAGAGCCTATGGCTTTTGCACTTATCAATGAAAATCATAAGCTCAAAATATTCAATAATCTGCTTCTAAAACATGACAAGAAAGCAAATTGATTCCTTAACAAATCATATATATCGCGCAGTGCCTCCTCCTACATCGGGGGCTCTTGATTTCCTAGTTGCTCATGCTGATGTTTCTCCACCTATCATTTCATTCTCTGATCATGATTATCATGCTACATTCTCTTCTAATCACTTGCACATTAATGCTTCTATCGATCCATCTCTGTCAATAATACTAAAGTTGATCCATCATGGCCTATCAGCGTGTGTTCTATTCCATTTATTATTTATATTAGATATCCACTTTCATAAATATCATATCCAACGCCTAAATCCTATGGGGTTGTCAAGCTTCCATCATTGTCAATCCTCTCACCATGCTTGTGCCCTTCCTTGTAGCACAAATAGTTGAAGGGTGTGACATGCTCTTAGGCCTCAACTGGATTCACAAGTCTCAGTCTATTATTTCCATGAACCACTTGTGTTTGAAGTTCATTCACAACAATCAATTCATCTCTATCAATAGTGTGCCTCCATCTACTCCATGGTCACAACCTCCTCTTGAGGTTTCCATTACATCACCTAGACCATATAGTTCCCCACGACCTATAGAACCTAAAGCACAATCCGCTCCTAGATCACTTGTTTGCACAAGAGCTACACGGTCTCATCTCTATGCTAGTCAAGTACATTAGTATAGGTTTGTCACTAGGACACCTCCTTCATCTAGGCATACTTCACCACCTCATGTTACTTCACATAGGTGTCCATCACCTTCATGCTCTCCTTTACATAGGTGTCCATCACCTCTCTGCACTCTCCTTCACATAGGCATTCATCACCTCCATGTTCTATCTCGTGTAGGCACCTATCGCATCCATTGTATACTCATCGATCACATTCATATAGGCTTCATTCACCCGCACATCATCTATCTCATGCGCCGCTAGTCTTAGAGCATGTTCAAACACCTTCATCTCGGCCGGCAAAGATCGGTGGAGGGCCCTCGTCTTTACTTTCATCGAATAGTGCACTTACCATCACACACTTAGGAGCATAACATTTATTCCCCCTCTAACATCAAAAAGTGTCTCATTCTCCTCACCTCACATTTATTCTATCACATATGTCGCATACATCCTTATACACGAATGTATCATCATTACTCGATGACGTAATCTTCTACTACGGTTCACACTTGACTATTGAGGGCATCCTATATACATGAACCTCACACATACTACACTATACACACTACACACTATATCCTACGCATAACATTACACACTTCGCATCTCGCAAAGATCACTCTACACATTCACAATATATCTTTTTGACATCTACTTTCACACAATGCGGTCATTACCCTATGACACACTCTAGTTCCAAGATTCATACTTAAATGTTGAGGGTATATATTTCAAATGGACTTCCTCACACTTGCATGTTCAATCACTCACTCACACATATTTACACTCTACACTTTGCGCATTGATGGTCACATCTTTCTTGTACGCACACATTTCGCACCATTTCCTAATGACACGCTCTTTTTTATGGCTCATTCTTGACTGTTGAGGGAGCATACATAAATGAACCTCATCTCATACATACACATCAACTCAGGGGGTCAAGTTACTCCTATCATCCACTCTGCATTCCATTCCATCTACACTCCATAACATGTTGCATATCTTTGTCATACTTAGTCTTACTTACATTTACTTGTTACATGCACATCTTATTACACATGTTAGATAGATATCTCATATGTTATTATCTTTCCATACACGTATGCGCGTTCATTTATTTTCTAGTTGTGATCACATATTATACAGATCCATTACACGTATCATGGATGCTTAGTGCATTACCTATTACCGGTCCTCATGCGGCTCCCCGATGGCATCGAATCTCATACACTACGGTTGTTATTGTTTCATTTTGTTTCATAACACACTAATATATTGGACTATACACGCTTTGACATACTTTTTATCGTTATAGTGTGCTAAAGGGTGTTTCATGTGCAACATTTGTTTTGTATGACTATTTACCACCATGGTTGTTTGTCACATTAATTGCTCTTTGTTTTCCACTATTTTCGGCTTTTCCTTTGTATTTTGTGCACACTTGTCTATTTTTGGATTAAATCGGCCTTGATTGTCTTGTGACATCATGAGTGGTGTCTCATGTTTGCAACCTACTTTTCACGGTCTACATTGTCTTCTTATGTGTTTACATTATCTTCTTACGTCTTAGCTTACACATTGTTTGCTTAGCTTACATTTTTTCTTATACATGTGTGTTTGTCTTTACTTGTACTAACACTTGTTTCCTAACCACTTTGTTTACGTGTGCCTTGGTTTCTACCAAGCACATTCCCTTTCCCCATGTAGGGCATAGTTTTAGCACATCGGTTGGTCATCTTTTGTGTCGTATACTCCTTCAACGATGTCACATGCACCCCAAATGAGAGGGGCATCATTTGGGTGAATCATTCACCCCATATAGTGTTATAAATAACACAACACAATAATAATACAACACATTTTTTTAGTTTCAAGGATCAGAATCAGACTTGGGTCCTTATCACAGAATGACCCTTCCTGGATGCATGTAACTAGGGGGAAATTACACGGCGATTGGTAGTTCAACAAAATCTACATAACTCCACAGAACAGATTTTACAGGGCACACCATCCTTAGCACTTTCATTTATACGCACCATCTGCAGTGATGTTCTACATTGCGGCAAGCAGTTAAAGGTTAGAGGACAACACCAATTTTCTCCCTACACTTCTTCCATATCATTGGCGTGACATCACCCAAAAACTTGTTTTTCTACAACATCTTTAGGATCCTTTCTACACTCTTTTCCTCATCACGGATCAAGTGCACATGTTCCTTTTTCACATTTTCAACATTTTTACATACTTTTTATACATATACATACGTATTTGACTACTTTTTTATTCTTCTCTTTTGTAGGTTCATTCGTATGAGAAGCGGTATTCAACCATCACTCAAACATCATTCGAAAATCACACACATCAGCATCGACATCAACAATAGGCACATTTGCGACATCTACAACATGTATTTCCACCCTAGGTTTGTCATTCTTCTCATCATTTTTTACACTTTTTCCTCCTTAGCATCCACACTCCACATTTTTATCACTCCATATTTGGTCTTTTCCCTCAAAGATGCACTTTCTACATCGATCTACATGGTTATCAGGTCTGTATCTCTATCTACTTTATGTTACCAAGCTTTCTACTCACCAACATAAAGTGGGGGCAAATGTAGACACTAAATCACACACTTTGGGTAATTATCTAGTCATAGTTGCATAATATTATTCATATGATTCCTAAGTAAGAAAAATAATAATCAAGCCATGTCCTTTGTCATCTTTGCTTTCTTTCTACTACCACTTTTGGTCTTGCACACCTTTTTGCCTAGTCGACCTCCAACCCTTTACTTTCTCTGAGGCTAGACATTAACACCCGGCCTAGTACATTAGCGCCAAGTGCTCCCATCCCCTTTGTGCTCTCGTGACCTCTTTGTACAATTCTCACTTCTTTTAGGTCAAATCTAGCCATTTTAGCGGTTTATCTTTTTGGTAGTTAGCATTTAAGGGTTAATTACAAAATTCAAGAAAAGGAATCATATAAATATAAATTTATGTCACCATAATAAGGACCAAGAACTAAGCATTAGCTATCACCACCGAATTTTGCATCAATCAAGCATCTAAGAGCTCCATTACATCCATCTAGCACCAACCAAAGGACAAAAGGGCTAGTTTTTTTCATACACTTCATAGGAGGGAAGTTCATTCTATTCCATGCACACATCTATTACATTTCTTTACATCTAGTTATTTGCTCACTATCAAGTGCGACATGCACAAGAGCCACCTAGGGCACAATTCATGCACACACACACACACAGAGCTACATTGGGTCTAAGATGTAGTGCAATTTTCAGTCGTAAGTTCATCATTGTGACGATTGAGGACAATCCTACCCCTCATTATTCATCTTTCTTTTTGGGATTTGATGTCTATTTGAGGGTTTTTTAGGTTCATACTTCATTGCAGGTTTCCAATGAGCTCAACGATCTTGGTGTGACTTTGTAGTGAACAACTTGCAACCCTAAGAAGTTGAGTTTCGAGTATTTTCACGAAATAGGTGCTTGCTCCAAGTCTCAGTAGCATCTGTGGGCGCTCCGCCCTTTTGGGCACCCCCGTCTAGCCTCGCTTGCTCCTCCAAATCTACATTTTTCTAGGTCTCTGTGTGAATATCCCGCCTTTCGCTTCACTGTCAGCACTTCTTACACTCCATATTTTATTACAAATCATCTAAGTACCTTTTTCTCCTCTTTACACTAGGGTTTCATACTTTATTGCTTAGTCTTGCTTGGGTTTATTTATGTACTTAATTGTTGTTTATTTACTGCTATAATAACATTCAGATTAGGCATTATAGGCGCATATATTCACATTTTATCTTAATCATGTACCAAGCATCCATGTTGTGTGAATGGATCTCTCAAATTTATGATCACAACTAGAAATAAAGTGAACTCACATGTGTGTATGATAAAGATAATGACATACAAGATATCTATCTAGTATGTGTAATAAAGTGTGCATGTAAAAGCATAAGTAAGCAAGAGTAAATGTAACCAAGATATGCAATATGTTGTGGATGAGACGAAATGGAATGCAGTGTAAATGATAGGAACAACATGCCCCGATTGGATGTGTGTGCATATAATGAGGTTCTTTTGTATATGCTCCCTCAACAGCTTAAGAATGAACTATAAACGAGAGTGCGTAATTGGGAAATGGTTTGAGTTGTGTGTTTAGAAAGATATGATCATCAAAGTGCAATACGTAGAGTGTAATTGTGTAAGTGAATGAGTGATGAAACACATGAGTGTGGTGAGGTCCATTTGATATATAGACCTTAGCAATTGAGTATGCACTATGGAACTAGAGTGCGTCGGAGGGTGCTCATGTGAAAGCAGATGTCAAAAATATATATCATGAATGTGTAGAGTAGATGATGTGAGAAGGAGACGAATATGCAAGATACAAAGTGTTTAATGTGATGCATAGTATGTAGTGTGTTGTGTGTGGTGTGTAAGGTTCATATGTATAGGATGCCCTCAACAGTCATGTGCGAACCATATCACAAGAGTGTGTCATCGAAATGATAATACTATAGTGTGTTAATATGCAAAATCTAGGTGTGAAATGATGTGAATATAAGATGTATGTCAATGCTTGGGGAAGAAATAGGTGTGATGCCCCCAAGTGTGTGGTGATGAATGTGTTATCTGATAAAATTAAAAGATGAAGGTCCTCTACCCGATGTTTACGGTGATGAAGGCATGTGACCATGCTCTAAGAGTGGTGGTATATGAGATATACATTGCGTAGGTGAATGAAGTCTATATGCATGTGACCGATGAGCATATGGTGGGAACCTTTGTGTAACAAAATGTGGAGGTGATGGAGACCTATGTGAAGTAGAGTGTGGAGTTGATGGATACTTAAGTGAAGCAGACCACGGAGGTGATTGCCACCTATGTGGAATGAAACAAGGTGTTTGAAGTATGCCTAAATGTAGGAGTTGTCACCGTGATGGACTTAGACTAATGTATTGAACTAACATAGTGATGATACCACATAGGTCATGCGTGAAAATGTGAGATAGTATTAGATTGTGCTTTAGGTTCAATAGACCGCGGGGAACTAGATGGACTAGGTGATGCAATGACAACCTTAAGAGGAGGTTATGACCATGGAGTGGATGGAGGCATACCATTGATAGAGATGACTTGATTATTGTGAATGAAATTCAGATGCAAGTGATTCATGGAGATAATAGATTGAGACCTAAGAGCATGTCACACCCTTCGATTGTTTGTGCTACAAGGAAGGGTACAAGAATGGCAAGAGGACCGATAGTAACTTGAATCTTGACAACCCCGTATGAGTTATCCATTAGATACAAAATTTTTGAGAGTGGATAGCCAATAGTAACAAGAAGTGGAACAGAACACACGTTGATACACCATGATGGATCAAATTTGGTATTATTGATAGGGATGGATCTAATAGAAGCGTTGATGTGCAAGTGATCAAAAGAGAATGTAACATGATAATCATGATCAAAGAAAGAAATTATTGGTGGAGAAATGTCAGCATGAGAAACTAGGAAATCAAGATCCCCCAATGCAGGAGGAGGCACTGCACAATATGTATGATTTTCTGAGGAATTAACCACTTTCTTATCAATTTTTGGGGGCAGATTGTTGAATATTTTGAGCTTATGATTTTCATTGACTGGTGTAGAGGTCGTAGGCTCTAGAAGCTCGAGTTTGTTATCATCGATAAGATCTTATATGATAGTGTGAAGTTTAAAACACCTATATGTAGAATGTCTAACACATTGATGATAGTTGCATTGAAAGTTCTCATTATAATTTCAACCTTTAGGCGAGATGGATCCAAGTTGAGTGGAGGAGGAAGCGTGATAAGATTTCTCTCAAGAAGTTGTTGTAATATAAGATGTGAAGCAATAGTCAACTTTGTATATGTACGCTTAAGCAGTTTCCATTGGAGTTCTTTGGTGTTAGAGATAATGTTGATAGTGACCTTAGCTTTAGTAGGTTTCATGGTTGGTTTAAAAGGTGACTTATTTTGAAAGCGTGTAGAGGAGGAAGCTTGTTCCTGATACTTAAGCTTTCCTATAGATAAGAGTTTAGTTTCACGTAGCTTGAGAGTGTGACATAGTTGATCAAATGACAGAGATGTCTCAAAGAGAAAACTCTCCTAGAGAGGTGGCAATAAACTTTGAATGAATAAATATTGAAGCTCAGAGTCCATAAGTACATTAGACATCTTAGCTAGGTTGTTCTTGTATCATAAGAAATAGTCCATTAAATTTTCATTAGATCCTTGCTTAAGTTGTGTAAGTTACGTGTATGAGATCTTAAAGTTGACGTTGATATAAAAATGAGTAAGAAAATCATCGCTTAGATGCGTGAAATATGTAACCAAGTGGATAGGTAGGTCATAGAACTAACATATTGCATAATCATGGAGAGTATGAGGAAAGAGCTTAGCTAAAAGAATGTGATCATCCGCAAAATCTAAATAGCCCATATGAAATGCTTAGAGATGCTCTTATGGGTCACCATGCCCATTAAAAATGGGAATCTTGGGGTGAAGAAATTAGGAGGAAGCGAGTAAGTGGAGATGGTGGGTGTAAATGGAGTGTGCAATAATAAAGTGGAATCCAAAGATGGAGATGCACGAGAAGTATCCTATTGTAATTGAAGAATTTGTTCTTGAAGGTCTTGATAAAGGGAGGCTAAATCTTGAGTGCAAATGGAATAAACTTGTTGTGTGTGAGAAACAAAAGGTGGAGTGAAGTGGTTAGTAGGAGTTGTTGATGGTGAATCACAGCACCCCTGAATGTCTGCAACTCGATGGGCTGAGACTCTCAGTGTGATTGCATAACATGGAGCTTTTCCCAAGTGTGGGACCTTGCGAAATCGGAAAAGCTCTCCGGATGAAGGCCGGTTCCTATTCCTCTGTTCAGATGCACACATAAAAATGCAGAGGGTCTACTCAAAACCTAATCTAATTTTCCAAGGAGACAGGGTAAGAAGATGCATAAAAATAAACCTAAACTAACAAAGGTGATGCACCGAGGAATGAAGAACAACTGTCTTGCCAATAAACACAAACTATTAAAATGCGATGCAAGATCATGCACAGATAACAGATTTGCAGTGAAAGATCAGGAAGATGCAAATAAACACAGAGAGGGTTGATAATCATCCACAGACATGCATTATTTTCTCCAAATATTGACACAATACACTACTGAAAGTGCCAAGAGGCGAAGTTGCATTACGCTTTTAGATGGGAGGTTTGAACTCCACAAGTTCACTGCCAAAGAGAAGAAGGGAGGGGCAAAACAAGAATTTCCAACCTTTAGAAAGAAGCCCCTCCTTATAATTCATAGGAAGAATGAGAGAGAAAAGAGAGAGGAATTCCAAATCTACCCCAACCACCTCTAGGTTGTATTTAATTCATCTCATTATGGCGGTAGGTGAGAACCCTAGCAAACCCAAAAAGTGGTGAACTATATTTTACATTTTAAGAACTTGTTCCCACCCAATTAAAGATATCTAGTCATAGTTGGATAGAGGACCTCGTAAGCTTTCCGAAATTCCAACCTTGCATGAATCCGAGCTCCCACTCAAAAGTTATGGCCATCTGAATATCTGCGCCAGGGTCTGCTTCTCCGCCAAAGACTCGTAATGTTGCACCTCCTGAAGGTGCACCTTGGCGCATTCATGTGCATGTTGACATCCTCTTACATGTGCCAAGGTGTAACTTTTCTGTGTTGACACTCCGTGTCATGCGCCATTTCTGTGTGCCAAGGCGCAACTTTTCTGTGTCGACACTCTGTGTCATGCGCCATTTCTGTGCGCCAAGGCGCAACTTTTCCTGTGTCGACACTCCGTGTCATGCGCCATTTCTGCGCCAAGGTGTAACTTTTCTGTGTCGACACTCCATGTCATGCACCATTTCTGTGCGCCAAGGCGCAACTATCTTCATATTCTTCTGCTTGTCTATATCCTCCCAAGGGGGGATATATATACAACAGGAGTAGGGACGAAAACAGAGATGGTAGATTTGGGTGGAAGAGTAGAAGTGGGCGGTTGAGTAGCAATGGAGGTGCGAATAGTGTTAGAAGCATTAAGTTTCATGATTTTAGTGGCTTCTTCACGAGCGCGAATAAAATCAAATCTAAGTCATGTGGATACTCAACGATATGATCACTAAGGTATTTAAGGTGGGATTCAGGTGAATTCACCATAAGATTGAGCCATGATGATAAGAGGATAAGAATCCGAAGGAGAAGATGGATTCGAAGATCGGGTTCACTAAAATGATTAAGTTAAATGTGAATTTATATGCCTAATCTGATTGTTATTAACAAGAAATGAATATGCAATCAAGCACATAAATCAAGCCAAGAAAACTAAGCAATAAAATATGAAACCCTAATTGTAAGGAGAGAAGAAGGTACTTAGTTGATTCAAAATAAAATTTGGATTGTACATGAAGTGTTGATCGAATGAATAGAGAGGGAGAAACATCGCACAAAACCTTAAAAAAGTGTGCAAGATGACAATCTATGTAGACCCGGGGCACTGGAGAGGGACAAAGGCACCTGTGGGTGCCCTAGGCCTATTACTAGGTGCCTATGTCTACCAAAATGCTCATAAAACCTCCTCTGAGTGATCGTGAGGTATGTGTTGTTATTCACCTTTGGTCACTATGAGGTCGCACCAAGATCGTCGAGCTCGCTAGAAACCTGCAATGAAGTATAAACATGCAAAACCCTCAAATAAACATCAAATCCTAAAAAGAAAGATGCAAAATGAGGGGTCGACATTCCTTAGTTGTTGCAATGTTGATCTTATGGTGAGCCTTGCATTACATCTTAGACCCAATGTAGTTTTGTGTGTGTGTGTATGGAATCGTTCCTAGGTGGCTCTTGTGCATGCACTTGATTGATAGCGAGCAAGTAAGCTAGATGTAAAGAAATGTAATAGATGTGTGCATGGAATAGAATGAACTTCCCTCCTATGAAGTGTGTAAAAATAACCAGCCCTTATGTCCCTTAGATGGTGCTAGATGGATGCAATGGAGCTCTTAGATGCTTGATGGATGCAACCTTAGGTGGTGATAGTTAGTGCTTAGTGCTTGGTCCTTTATTATGATCACATAACTTTATATTTATATGATTCCTTTGCTTGAATTTCGTAATTAACCCCGAAAAGGCTGACTACCAAAAATATAAGATTCTCAAATGGCTAGAAAGGACCCAAAAGATGTGAACAAAGTACAAAGGGGTTAGGGGTTCCCAGAGGGGATGAGGGCTCCTAACATTGACGTCTTGGTTGGGCGTTAAAGTCCGGATGATAAATGTTAGCGTATAAAAAGTCGATTGAGAAAGTAAGGATGCAAGACCAAAAGTGGTAACATAAATCAAAGAAAGGTGGCCAAAGACATGGGTTAATTAGTACTTTTCTTACTTAGGAATTATATGAATAGTAGTATGAATCAAGACTAAATAGATACCCAGAGTGTGTGATTTTGTGTCTACACATATAATGGTGTATATGGATGAAGATTGAATATATAGTTATAATTGGTAGGATTACTTAACAATAGCATGTCATGAGTGATAATGTAATGTTAGATGTATGAATGCTTGTTATGTTGGATGTAGAATAGTGACACATGGGTTCTACCATAAGTATTTATCAAGAGGATGAGGAGGTGGATTCACTGGGGTGTTACTTGGCCATTTGGGAAGCTTTATGATTAACAACTAGATGTCGAGAAATATGTAATGCTTCTAGTGAAATAGTTTCCTCTTCATTAATAGGCTCAAGACTTGGTGAATTCTCATCAGGTTTTTATAGTCATCACAATAGTAAGTAGGATCAAAATCATCTTTTTCTTCGAATTAAGTAGTATTGATGAATTAGTGTCATCCATGATATTAGTCTACATGTTTCCCCTAAAAGAATTTTTAGAGGAAAATTTAGGATTTAACCTATAGTTTCTCATGCATGTAGAGATCCACATGTCATCGTCATCACAAATAATTGTAGTGGGATGGTTTTATGCATGTGTAATAGGTGTCACCGTGTTAGTAATTGGCATAGAATCTTTTGTATTTTTATTGAGATTAATATTGATAGTTGGATTAGAATATATCATAGTTTGTGGTGGATAAGTAGAGATATACACATAAAGCTTACTTGGTGTATCAATTTAGTCATTATCGTTACTATCATGATCCCAATCATTAACCCAATTATCATCTTTGTTCAAATGGATCTGTGTTGGTAATATGGTGCTAGCCTTGATATTTTCTTTGTAATCTCTATGTGCTTTGAGGCCATGTGTAATTGGTCATGTTCGATTGGTAATAATTATGTGTTAGTGTGTACAATACTAGGATGTAAGGCTTCGACTAATATTGGTGTCTTGAAGGGGGTATTTCATTCTTATCCTCTTATATTATTACAGAAGTTACATCATTCGATATTGCATTATGTTCACCACACAAATGGATCAACTTTGGGAACCCATTGGGATTTGCAAACTTGAGATAAATGTGTAGTAGAATGTTGTATAGTAAATGAAATAAATCTTTTACGCTCAAGTTGTTGGATTCATTGTTTTAAACATAGCAATTATTATTGTGGTGTCCATTAATTCCATGGTAATTGTAAAATAGTTGACCTTTGAATATTTCAAACTAATAGTATGGGTAGTAATGAATAGGTAATTAAGTGATTAAGCACTTATCAAGTAGCTCAAATAGGATATCATGTTTTTAGTATTCTTATCAAAGCAAAGAGGTTCCTTTGGTTTTGATTGTCTTAGTGGTTGAGATTGATCTTGTGGAGCACACACATTGTCACCTCTATGTAGGACTTTTACTTCACTTGTATGAGCACATGTATCATGTAAGACATTTGTATGGCATGGATTATTAGAATGATTGTTAAGATGTGATATTATATCCTTAAGGTATTGGATTTCAATATTCATGGCTTTAAATTGGGTTTGAAAAGCATGTTGTAATGATTGAATTTATTTTAGGAGGGTGTTAAAAGCTAACATCATTATAAAGAGAAAGAGCTGAAACAACATAGGCCATGATGATAGAAATGATGATAAATGAAACTCCAATCAAATAAAAAAGAATGAGAATAAACACATAGAGAGTCTATGGTGGAAATATCATAGGAGATAAGACCCAAAAGCGATGGTGAGTAAAAAGTGACCGATGTTAAATGAATAAAATGACCATATCTCAAAATAGAATTTGAATTTTACAACACAAAAGAGGTATTTTTAAATCTAATTATGTGAAATAAAAACCTCTAAGGGATATTTCTAAAAGTGTGTATTTTTATGATTATATTAAAAATTAGGGATAACAATAAGAGGTTTTTGTTAAATATGCGAAAATTCAAAATAACCTCAAAGGAATTTGAAAATAGAATCGTTATACTTGAGATATGAAACAAAAGGTGATTTAGCAATTGGGAGCCCTAAAAGTGACCTAAACGGTAGAACCGACCATGCATGCACCCTAGGGAAATTTGTGCAAATCGGGTTTATGATAGATAATAGATGAAATTCAGGTGTAAATATGAAGATAAAATATAGATATGAACCCAAAGTCAACTAGGGGTTTGCAACACGATGATCGATTCAAGAGTCGAGTTCACTAAATGTTTTCACCCTTTTAGAAATTTGATTATAGTTTTATAACTATAACCAAACTAAGAATAAAAGAGGGGATACATGGGGTTATTTTGACTAATTAACTTCTAACATTAATCATTCAATATCATAATAACACATTAATACTTGCAACAAATGTACAAAATGCAATACAAGCTTGAAAAAACATGGGATTGAGTACACTTAGTTGATTGCAGATGATTCAGGTTGATATGGGTATTTTGAATACTAGAACAAGGGTTTATGGAACTTACGAGAGCTTTAAAACTAGATTTTTGATTTGAAAAACACCTAGGGCATGACCGTATAGTAGGGGTAGGAATGGATTTATGATTTTTCCATGCCTGTATGGTTTGCACTTGCTTAGAATTGGTTCTTGTGACTTTCTGGGTTTTTCGTTTGTTTGATTCTCTTTGTCGTTGTTTATTGGTCATTCTCAATTACACTTTGTGATGGTATTTAAATATTCTGCTCAATCCTTCAAAACCCTAACCATGGATGAATTCCTACAAAACAAACATTACTTTGGTTGTGGCACCCCTATACACCGCCAACATCAACACTACTCGAAGAGGCCTCAAACTACACATCGTTCTCCACCTAACATGTGATATCTAGTTGTAGTGTAATTAGATTTGACATCCTTTCTTTGACAATGCTTGACTTGAGTTTCTCTCTTGCAAATCTACTTGAATGGGTGACTTTGAGTGCTTACAAATGTGGGAAGTAATCTCTTATACCTAATGGGAAGCTTCAGACCTATAAATAGTGTTTCCTTAATGAATGTGCAAAGGTATTTTTAGAGTTTAGTGAGTTTTGGGTGCCTTTTATGCTAACTTTTGTTATAGGAGTCCATAAGAGTGTTAGGTACTAAATGAGGTGAGTTTCACTTGCTTATACATGCTTCTGAAGATGATTTAAGCTGGAAGGCTGAAAACAAGGAAGTAAGTGACCCAAAGAATAATGTGCAATGGGAAGTTAAGGACCAAAATTAGTTGGGTCAAGATCGTACACCGAGGTTAGGGAAACTTTTAGTGGTGAATTTTCGTAAACTCACAAATATTAGGGGTTTTAGAAATTGGAAATGGAAAATTTTTTTGAGTAGACTACCACCTAGTTCACCTAAAATTTTGGCCGAAAGTCAATTATATGGGTCATTTCGCCTACTATTTACACTTATGCATGCATTGCACCGACTTTTGAATCAAACTATGCTCGTATTCGCTGAGGTATAATACATATACATTGATCATCCAAGCTATCAAAAAAAATGACACACGTCTCCTTTTTCGTGACATAGACGACCATCTAAGACCGTCATCCTACACCTTTGCCACCCATTGTTGTTGTTCTACAATCTCTCGTCCTACTTCCCTACTTCACAACCAAAAATGTTGTACAACCCTCATCTATCCAGCCATTGCCACCACCATTCAACCCCTTTCCATCTAGCCCTTCGCCTATCCTACCCCCTGCCGCCATGTACGCCTTTATCGCCTAACCCTCTATCGTGAAGGCTTGTAGTGTGCGAACCCTATAGCTATCTATCAATAGTCAATATCTGCGACATATCAATGGATTCTGGAAAATATGGTAAGAAGGATACGCGATTCAAAAAATAGTAACACGACATTATTTGGCCATTTTTGTCGATCCTGAAAAAAATGAAATTGGTGTCAACATTTGCATAAAATATAGGTATGTATTATCTACTAATTTATAGAATTTTAATCATATATTTTCCATACTATTTTTTCATTGTACTCTTGTTTATTAAACTGACTATTTACTCTTTATACTCTTGTTTATTTAATTGTATTAATCATATAAATGATTAATACTATATTTTTGTAACACTTATTTATGCAAACATTTCTCAAACACATTCAAAAACTAATGTATTTCAAGATGATCCTATTGATGAAAAAATTTGTTTCCTTGATGACATTGAATTAGGATAAGACACATCAAATTGTCATCTAACACTGATCTCGAGAGGAAGATTCTACTCGAATCTCTATTTCCTAAAAAATGAGACATGACGATCAAGATATTCTTGGTGAGAACAAACTTATATAAGACCTAGAGGCACAAGTTAAAGAAAGTAATAAAATATTTGGCAAGAAGAAAGAGGACTAATTAGACAATAGGAAGGAATTTCAAGTTCGAATGGGTAGCCAAATATCCTTTTATTGAACCTGTGGACCAAAAAAATGGTAACAATATTCTAACTCAATTTCGATGTAAAATATGTAGTTGGAAACAAGGGAAAGATCATACAATGCAACTCAAATTAGACACTATTGAAAATATACTGAGAAAAATATATATTTCACAAAAGCAGAAGGATGGGCACATAGTAAGGACTCATAAATGGAAAAATGCAAAAGACTTCTTGCATGTAAAGTACACAAAAGAGTATGAAAAAGAACAAAAATGTTTGAAAAATATAAATGAAAAAGGCGACACAATTGTAGCAAAATTAGGAAAAGTTATGCAGATTGAAATGCTTGCCAAAAGTATTCAATTTTCTATGGTATTCCATATATTGAAAAAGGGAAGACCTATTTCAGATTTCTCAGATAATAAAATTTTGTATCAGGTTATTGGATTATAGAACATTCCACAATCACATTGGTTAGATAGCAGTGGTTGGGAAATTGCAAAATGTCTTGCTATGGTGGAAAAGGAGGATTTGAAAGAAGCTATTAAAAATAAAAATTTTATTTCACTTTCAATTGATGAGGTCACAGTGGTGGAAAACACTTCATGGGTTTGTATTCATGTCTATAATTTTGTAAATGAAGTAAGAAAACCCCATCTCCTAACTATTCATAAAATGGGTGAAAATTATAATTCCAAAACCTTTACAAATTGGTGGTGTCAAGTTTAAAGGATATAACATGTATGGATGATTTTTCCATTACCACAAAGTTATTTTGTGTTGGAATTGATGGTGCAATAGTAATGTAGGGGGTTATAAATGGTCTCTATTTCAAACTATAAACAACAATTGCACCGTATATGATTGCAATTCATTACATGGCTCATAGAATGAATCTGGTGTATAAAATTGTGAGCACATTCAAAAGTGTTGCTAGAGTGGAGGAGCTCATCCGTGACTTGCATGCATATTATTCAAGTAGTCCAAAAATATTTTTAGAATTTCAGAAATTTGCAATTAGATTGACAAATGGGAAAAATCTTCTTAAAGATGTAGATACCAGATGGATTTCCATGTATGAGCTTGTTTAGAATATTTGAAGAATATCCTTTATTAACATGTTTTATGTATAAATACCACATGGAAGTAGATAAAGATAAAGATTTTTGTACCATTTGACAGATATTGAAACTTTACTTACATTATGTGGTATTTTTCCAATGTTGAATGAGATCAATGTTTTAACGAAGCATGCCCAAGAGCGTTCCATCTACATTACTAACTTCATACGATTGAGAAAACATGTATGCATGACTCTAGATAATTTATATTTGTCAAATGGAAGTTTTCAAGGACCTATTTTTGAAAGCTAAAATACATTAACTTGACCTTAAGAATCTAAGTTGCTACTTAAAATTTAATATAAATGATCATTTGTGTATAACAGTTCATGGGAAAGAGATACCACTTCACACTTTTCAGAGAAGAGAAGATTTGGTTGGATCAGAATGAAAGAAGTACGAGTGACACACAATTTATATGAAACAATATTATGTGACACACGAAATAAATTGAAAAATATTTCTCAATCTTTATCTATAGAGATCCGTGAACGATTTAAAAATATAAATTACTTGAAGCAATGGGAGTTGTGAATCCACTATTTTGGAATACAGTTGGTGGCGTTATTGAAAAGTCCATCAATAATTTATTTATAAAATACATGAATAGTCTAATGGAACATTTCTATAAGCATGAAGAGATAAACAATGTTGTAGTTGAAGGTATTTTGCAAAAGAATTTACTGAGTTCTCAATCACAACATTTTGCTCTTACTATGTTAGAGAAATTTCGTTTTCTAGACAAGCCAATAGAAAATGGTTCCATTAAAAGGATTTGGAAGAAGATTTATTCAAGAAGTATTTTGCGAGGTAATTTCAGTGAGTATTTTTGACTATATGAACTGTGCCAAACTATGATCCTAGGATCTATTGAAGATGAAAGAGTATTTAGTGCATTATCCTTCATAAAATCAAAAGTTTGTAACATATTGGATAGAAATTTAGAAAGTTTTCTGAGATTGTATGTTTCAAGTTATTCTGTGGAAACTTTTCCTTATGAAAGAGCACTTGGATTATGGAATTCACTCATAGAAAGAAGAGGAGTAGGTAATATTGTGACTAATGTGGGGATCCGAACATATCCACCAAACATGCTTCTAATTCAATAGAATTTGAGGACACTTATGAAGAACGGGTTGCTCTAGTGTTGTTTCAATTGCTAGAGTCCTAATTTCTTATCTACATTCTAGACACTATTGAAAAAATGATTTGATTATTTATATATTTCATATCAAATAAGTATCAACTAGTCTTACTAGACTATATATGTTGTTTTACTTGTAACAAATTCATTTTTTATATTTTGTTTTATTATTTTAAGAAGGATAGTGATTTATTTAGATCCATCTCTGTGTGATTAATATTTTATCTCTACATGAAACATAATTATTTTTGTACTCAAACAAACACACACCAAACATCTAAAACCATGCAAAACATCTCCAAATAGTAACATAAAAACATTCACAAGAAATCGAAATCCGAATACAAGAGTGCATATTAAATTGTTCAAAACTTTCAAAAAATGTGTCATAACTACAAATAGAGTTTCCAATTCACAATTAAACTTGTATACATACTAACAAGTGGCATATTACTTTATGAAGACATACATATTTTCATAAATCATTGTCGGTTAATACAATTACAAAATTTTGGGTTTTCGTTAATTTCTTTTCAAGCCTTCCGAGCAAATTTCTATCATATAAAAACACATTATAAGGGAATCCTCTTTTCTACTTATGATTCTAAGTCATAGTTGTCCTTACGTATGCCACATGGAATAAAAAAGGAAAAATTGGCTGGCCACTATCTTTTAATTCCTATGTCAGTGTCGGAATTATGATAACACACCTGTCACATGGTGAAACTAACTTTTTTCGGTTTTGTGTTGCAGGGCGCTTTGAGATTCTTCTTACAATAGAGGCGGAGCTTGCTCAGTTTATATAATGCTTTGTGCTAAAACTCCTGATTTTTGTAAATCTTGTGTTGCACTATTGATATTGGCAAGAATATTTTATTCCTCCCTCACAACATCTCCTGACAACAATAATGATGGATCAACATCTGTCTTTTCTTTCAATAATATTTTTGGATCCATCTCATGCTCCTTGATTATATTTCTCAATGTATTATTTTATTTATTTAATAATAAAAGTTTTCTTTCAATTGTATAAATGCATTCAAGCTTTTGTGAGCATTCTTCAAATGTGCATCAAATACAACTACTTCTTTCTTTAAATTTTCATATTTTTTTGCAAAACAGAAATGTATTAGATAAGTTATAAATAATTTATTGCAATACTCATAATTTCACAATTTTCACGTGTAAAAATGACCTACCACAACTTTTTCTTTTTTTGCATTTGCAATTAAAACATTATTTGTCTCTAGCCCATTTTTTGTAGTATGCCTAGGCTTCAACATTAAGATTTTCCAACCTGTTTAACATTATATCTAAAATTTCATCATCATATTCATTATTATACAAAATTTTACCAGACTGAGCTTTATTTAGCAAAATGTCAAGCCTTGTTGGTTGGCTCTCTACAAAGAAGTGAACAATGAGTTCCTTTGAGCATGATTATGGTAACGAGTATTTATTTATTTGATCAAAACTTTGGCCATGTACTCCCACTTGCGCACTAATTCCACATCTACCATAACCAATTCCTGAATTATGGCCCCTATATTGTCTAATATTATATTTTCAAAGGAAAAATTTATCTTTTGATCATTCATGAGTGGATTTTGACTTGGTTGAGGAGGGAATATCTGATTTCATGGATATTTTTTTGTGCTTATGGTTGAGTAAGTGGAGGATTACTTTATATCATATCATGGGTGTCAAAATAATTACTCGTAGACACAAAATCATGCACTTACTACTATATTACTATGTCAGCAAGTATGATGTTTTATGTATGGATCTTGAGAGAAAAGAGTATTCACTGGTAACACATCCCCCTGTCCTTCCCCATTTCTTTTCTATTTTCTTCTTTTATTTCTCTTTTATATCTATCATCTCTTCTCCGATTATGTCACTCCTACACTCAAGTTTTCTAGTCAGTCAGTCAAGGATCCTTATGTGTTAGTATTTTTACATTTATCGTCACTTGCTCTGGGACACTAGCGCCTCTATACTGGACTCTAAAGCACCCAAGAACTTTTTCTAGTATTGGGTGATTATGTCCTCGCTTATTTATTATCTTTATTTTGACATTTATGATTAGCATTTTTGGTTATCCTTCCCCTATCTCGAGGTCCTAGTTGGTATGTTGTGTTACTAGTGTTGAAATTTAACCTAGAGATCCCTATATAAACACATCCTATATACCATTATTAGGGGTTGGTAATTATTGGGCTATCTACATACAAAGGGATTGCATTCTTTGGGCTTCTTACATTTTCATACACTGCATAGGAGGGGTTTCTTTTATTACATCCACACATTCTTGCATTTTATATAGCCATAGCCCACTATATCTTTGGTGTCATTGGCGTAAAGGAACCTAAGGACACTATTGCACACACAATCACATAGAACTACATTGGGTTTGAGATGTAGTGCAACATTCAATCGTAAGATCACTAGTTTGATAGTTTAGGCTAGTCTGACCCCTTGTTTTACATCTTTCTTTTTTAGGGTTTGATGTGTTTGTGAGGTTTTGTAGGTGGATTTTATAGTACAGGTTTCTGGTGACATTTTTGAGAGTTTTGTGACATAATAGCGACATGAAGAAAAGATCAACGACAACCTCGTGACCCTCCAAAATTCAACTCCTGAGGTTCTACACGTACCTTGGTGCCTATGATGGGATCCTAGTGCCACAAAGACCTACCCAGGCGCCCCAGTCTGACACATATGACACTTCGTAGATTTCGTGTGGTGTTGTGATAGTTTCAAAATCATGTTTACTGGTCTTCCAACATCATATTCAAGATTTTAGTGATTATCAGCTAAGTCATTCTTCCTTTTAATTGTACTTAAGGTTTTAACTCTATTAGATTATATACTTGTGATATAACATTATTTAATCATTTGTGCGAATACATATTTAAATTTAACAAAAGAAAGTAATAACTAGATTTTTTTAAATCATTTGGTGAGCTCTGATCATAGTCAAACTCATTTCCCTAGGATCCTCATGGCTAAATCTTCTCCTCCTAGGCAAGTTATGTCTCATGAAAGTGTGAACCCTATCCTTGATGATGAGGTTGTTTTGGCTGAACTTATTGATCTTTATCATTGTGCTCAAGCTACTAATGAAAATTACCGCAATATTGCTACTAGCGAAGACCACCTTCCCACTATTACTCCTAATGAATATGGTCTTCGTGTACTTTCACCGAAGATGCACAAAATTTTATGGGTTGCAAGCCTTATTATCCCAAAGGATATCATGTTGCTATTGAGTTTTCCTCCACTGTTGGTATGCATATTGATGTTATAGATGTTATTTTTGGTGATATGTCTTCTCCTCTAGATGCAAGTAATTATATTTCTGAAAATGTAAATGCACATGTACATGATGTGGTTTCTACTCATAGTCTAGATGAATCTAATGCTTTATCTCATATTGTTCCTAGTGCTTGTAATGATGTATCTCATACTAGTTCTTCTACTTCTTTTTATGTTGATGATAGTTTAGAAGAATTAATTGCTTGTGAAAATTTTGTTGATAGTGACATAGATTCCATTTCTGATCATGAACATATTAGTCAAGATGATATTGTGGATTCAACAATTTACAGATTAATTCAACATTAATGTTAAACATTAATACATTATGTAATGTTACCATAAATATTTAAATAAACATTACATCATCACATAAGTAAATAAAGAAATACTTACATAAAATAAATAACACAGTGACACAATATTTATAGTGGAAAACCCCAATAGGGTAAAAACCACTTTGAAAATAACCTTTTACTTTAAGAGAACTTATTTTACATCCAATAAGATCACCTCCTCCTTTGAAACCTTAATTACGAAGGGTAAACCAAATCACTTGATTTACACACCTTTGATATATTTCCTAAATATATCAAATGAAGACCTCAAGTTCTTTTTATATAAGGTGATCAAGTATGTCTCTCGACCCACCTTTTCAACCTAAAATGGTTGACATTGTTCGATTATGGAGCTGAATTACTTCACAGTTAGCATGATTTACACCTTGTTGGTTTACTCAGAATCGATATCGGTCGAGGTTAACCGACACCGGTCAATATTAGGGTAACCGACACCTGTTACTGTGTGTGAAATTTTATATTTAACTCACGAGAATTAGATCTAACTTTTTTATAAAGTTGATCTAAAGGTTGTAAATGTAAATGCATAGCTAAGGTGCCCTAAGTTTGTCTAAGCTTATATAAGCTAGAAAACTAGGGTTATAATATAAGGATAGAGGAAGAATGTTAATTCTCCTTGGTTGAAGATGATGAAGAAGAAAAAGGTTGCATGAAGACAGAGCTTTAATGGAGAGAAGCTAGACAGAAGGAAATAACAGGTACATTTGAATGGTGAGAAGGTGGTTATGTCTTCTTCTGTATTTCCTTTATATTGTCTTGTCTAAATGTAATGGCTTGCATAGTATACAAAGCACATAGTCTTTCATCTTGTAAATCCATAGGTTGTTGTGATATATTGCATTGTAGATCCATGAGATCATATTGTATTGTTGATCCATAGGAATCTAGTATTGTAGCTCGTTAGAGAGCTTGTGGATACATAAGTATCCGGATATTATAAAGGAGGTTATCTTCTTGTTTGCATATTCATAGGAGAACTTGGTTGCGTATAGTGGGAGATGGAGTAGTTCCCGGTATGTAAGATTTGGTGGTGTTTGGAGATACGGTTGTAGTGCACTCATGGAGATCCATTTAGAGATATGGAGGAGAGAATATTCTTTTGGAGAGATGCATTGTACTCTTGTATTGAAGATTTGGTTTGTACTCTTGTTATATTATATACATGAGATCTCTATCTTTGGTGGAGGTAGCCCACATTGAATGAACCATGGTACATGTGTTATGTGTGTGTACTTTGTTTTGATTTGGATCATTCTAGTTTTATACTTCCACTGTTGTAAATTTTGGGGAATTTTTTAGATTCTTTGTGCATGATTTTGTTTGTTATTAAATCATAACACTATTTTGTAGTCCCGAATTCCCAATGCACACATATACCTAGGTTAGTGTATTTAATAAATAGAAACATAAATGATTCACATTATTAAATACTTACCTAATGTATATTACTTAGGTATGAATATTTAATAATAGAAAAGTATTTCATATTATTAAATATTTAACCTATATAATAGTGATGGACCCATATTAATTAAGGGGTGGCCATCCCACTTAATCATTATGTTTCAACACTCCTTAATGTTAAGTGGGATAACATATGTCAATAGATTACTTGCACGTGGTACACTACAGGATTTACAATCCTTAAACCATAAAGGTTTTAGGCTAGCATATAGGTTGAAGGAATTATAACACCTTCATCATACTCAAGTTACCTTTTGGTACAAAATGATTTGAAATCCCAAAGATCATCCTATGATTAGTTACTAAGTATGATTTGTAAGTTTTACATGTTCTCGAAGTTCTCATAAAGGTTACTAAACGCAAACATATAGGAGCCTTTTATAACCAAGGTCATCCTTAACAATATGTTTACACTAGATGTTTACCAATAAACTCAATAGCACTAAAGAGTTTACTGAAGACCGTCTTTAATGTCTTTCTATACTTCTTTCTAAAAAATAAGCCAAGGAGGTATACACGTGCCTGAAGGTATTTTTATATTTTCCTGAAGGTCTTTATACATTTGCTCGGAGGTATTTTACATTTACATTTTTATTTTACAAATTCAAAGATCCATAGGAGATGACATTATCATGCACACTCCCTCTCAATGGAAACTCCGACAATCCAAATTTTTCACGAAAGTAACAAAACTTTGTAACACTCAAGGGCTTTGTGAAGATGTCAAGCACTTTCTTCTTCAATCAACACGAACTTGAAATCTATCTCACCACTTAGCACCTTCTAATGGACAAAGTGTATATGTATCTCAATTTGCTTCGTCCTTTGATGTTATCTTTTGAATTATGTGCAAGATCTATGGTACTGTTGTCACGGAACAAAGGAACACTACCTAGATCCTTCATATTTATCTCATCAAACAACCTCTTTAGCCATAGAGCCTCTTTTATAGCTTCCATTGCACTTCTATACTCAACTTCAGTTGAAGAGATATAAACAATTGGTTGCTTTTTTCGCACCAAGTAATGGCACCTGCACCAAATTTAAACACATAACCAAAAGTATATTTTCTATCCAATACATCACCAACATGATCAGAATCACAAAATCCATACAAGTTAGCATTTTCATTCTTAGTATAATGCAACCCATAATTGATTGTTCCTTTAATATATCTAAGAATTCTTTTTGTAAGATTCCAATGATCTCTATAAGGTTCCTACATAAACCTTGAAGCAATTCCTACTGTATAGGAAATATTTGGTCTAGTTATAGTTAGATAAATCAAACTACCAACTAACTGCCTATATAAAGTAGGATCAACTTTTTCACATGCAAGTTTAAGATCATTTTTAGTCCACCTTCCATAGGAGTAGAAATTGGTTTACAATCAATCACGTTAAAAATTTCAAGACATTGGTTACATATTGTGCTTGAGAAACAACAATAGAATGTTTATATTGAAATACAACCATGCCAAGAAAATGATGTAATAAATATAAATCAGTCATTTCGAAGTATTGTTTCAATTTTTCTTTATTTATATGAATTAAAGCGTAACTATCACCAATCATAAGCAAATCATCAACATATATACATACAATGATAATATGAGAGCCTTCTTGCTTAATGAATAGATCATTGTCTAGAGAACAATTAACAAAACCTAACTTTTTAAAGAAGGAATTAATTTTCACATACCAAGCTCTAGGAGCTTGTTTTAAACCATACAAAGATTTTTCAACTTACAAACATAGTTTTCTTTACCAGTTTCTTCAAATCCTTTAGGTTGAGACATGTAAATTTCTTCTTTTAAATCACCATTCAAAAAATCATTTTTCACATCCATTTGGTGGATTTCCCACCCAAACTGAGCAACAATAGCAAACAAGGCCCTAACAGTGCTCATCTTAGCTACAGAGAAAATGTCTCAACATAATCAATACCAGGTTTCTAAGTGAAACCTATAGCAACAATTCTAGCTTTATGTTTTTCAATACTACCATCAACATTATATTTTACTTTGTATAACCATCTAGACCCTATAATACTTCTTTTCTTTGGAGGTGGAACCAACTCCTAGGTTTGATTTTGAATTAAGACATTATATTCAGCTTGCATTGCATTGATCCACTTCTCATCCCGAGAAGCTTCTTCAAAAATTTGTAGCTCAAGTTCATACAAGGTCATTAATGCATGGTACGTATGATGGCTTCTGGTCATTTTCCTAAGATCAATAGGATTATAACTTTCTAACACAGATTGAGCCCATTTTGGTTTCTTAACTAGGGAAATAAGAGATTTAGAAACATCCATAGTATCAACACAAGAAACATCATCATGACCATTTACCAAATTTTCATTATCAGAATCAAAACCATCATTAGAAGTATTGACAGATTTAGGAATATCATCATCATTAGCAGATGAACAAAAACATTTTTCCAACAGAACAACATTGCGATTTTCAGTTACTTCCCTTTTATAGGGTCATAAATCCTTAAACCTGCAAAGTGTTAATATAATATCCAATGAAAATAGAAGAAAATGAAGTCTTATTAAGTTTTTTTTTCTTTTTAGGAATATATAAAGAAGCGGGACTACCAAACACTTTTAAATGAGAGACATCAGTTTTTTGATTGGACCACTTCTTTAATGGGGTCAAAAGATGAATAGCTTTGATAGGGACCCTATTTAGGATGTAGACTATTGTGTTCATTGCTTCTGTCCACATAAATTTGGGAAGACCAATAGAATGAAGCATAGTGTGAGCCATATCTAAAATAGTCCTATTTTTTCTTTCTGTAACACCATTAGATTGGGGAGAATGAGGAGAAGTTAATTCCCTTTTAATACCACAATCAATACAGAATTTTTCAAATGTCTTGCTAACATATTCACCCCCATTATCTGTTCTAAGTCTCTTAATTTTATAATTTGATGAGTTTTCAATAGATGCTTTAAATTCCTTAAATTTTCCAAATACATCAGATTTATTTTTAAGAAAATAAGTCCAAATTATCCTGTGAAATCATCAATAAAAGTCATAGCATATAAAGAACCATTTGCAAATTTTAATTTTCCTTTTTCTATTGCTTCTAAGGATGAGTTATCACCAAGATATACATGTTCATTGATTTTCATAACATCAAATAGAGAATTGGAAATACCAGTCATATGATTTGAAGCACTTGAATCTAGAATCCATTCATAATTAGAGGAAGAGTATAAAGCAACATATAATGCAACAATTTTAGGAGCATCATTAGAACTATCCTTTTTCCTTAAATTATATTTAGAAGAGATAGTCTGTTTCTAGGTTTTTATGGATAGGTTTCTTAGATTTGCAATCTTCCTTTTTATGTCTAAATTTACCACATTTGTGACATTTACCATTAAATCTTACACGCAATTGTTCAGAAAAAAAAATCTTATCAACAAATGAAGATTTAGTTCTAAGCTTTTGATCAGGGAAGGACTTGCGAGACTTGAACTTCAAATTCTGAGCGAGAAGTGCCTAAGAGGCATTCTCCTTAGAGTCGAAGTTCATCATCACTTGCTCTTCCTGTATCAGAAGAGCACTCAAAGTATTTAAATCTAGAAATTCATCTTCATTCTGATATTTAGAATTTAGGATAGAAATAAAATTCCTAAACTTTTCATGAATATTTAACTGAACAATAAAGTAGATTAGTTTTTCACCAATTAAGTCACAATTGCATCCATCTAATTGTGTTTTAATATTTTTAATCTTGGCTAAGAAATTAACTACTTTTTCATCTCCTTTCATAGAGTCGTAAGCAATTCTAAAACAAACTTAATAATCTTAGATAAACGTGTACCTTCATGCATGGATTCTAATTGTGTCCATACCTCTTTCGGATGTTCAATATTACCAATGTGTAGAAGATATTCATCATTCATATTGCACAAAATCATGGAAAGGGCCTCCTGCATACATTGTGAGAATGCATTCATATTATCCGCAGTCACTTGACGACCGGTGGGCGCAAGCTCAGTTCCTGAAACAATCGTCCAGAGTTTCCTCGCCATAACTTCCGATTTGACCCTAATATTCTAAATGTTGTAGTTGGCTCCATTTAGGATCTGAGATTTATTGAGGGAAAATTAACTCAACGTTATTATTTTCCTGAACATGTAAAACACACCCCATTATAATATACAATGCACCACAAAGTTAGATACATATTTATCGAAAAAAGCTGACAATTTTAATAGAATTAGATCTAAAGAAACTATTTGATCATAACTAATTTTGTCATTAAAATGCATACTAATTAACCTCCCATGATCAAAATAATAACCCGCAATATAAAGGGCTCTGCATTATACCCCAGACTTATATAAAAATTTCCGATCATATAGAAGTGAAGAAGAAACCCTTAAGAATGCATAACAACTTCAAATTTCTAAAAAAAATAATGTAGACAAAGATTCGGCAAACTTAAATTTGACGTCTAAATGACCATCATTCTGCCTTATTTTTGGTCTATCGTGACGGTCATTTGACTGTCATTTTTAACGCAATGAAAATTTTCTAAAAACTTACTAGCTTAAATTTGATGTCTAAATGACCATCATTCTCACTTTATGTTTGGTTTATCATGACTGTCATTTAGTACCGTCAAATTTAATACTGATCAAAACTTGTGTATTTCCAAAATATGAAAATTTAAAATTTCTTCTTTTGTATAATATTAGAGATGTTATATTTTAATACATTATAATAACCTATTATAATTTATAATGTAAATATATATATATATATATATATATATATATATATATATATATATATTTTAAAATAAACACATATAACCCTTATTACAGGGGCCCCTCATAAAAAATATTTAAAACATTTACCAGGCAAGGGAATTTAAATTCTACATTAACCTTAGAATTTACAGAGGAGACAACATTTTTCACGCTTCCAATGGAAAAAATTCAAATCCTATTTTGATGGAGCTTTGTCTCCTCCTTCATTTACCATTGACAAAATTCAACCTACACATATTAAAACTATAGAGAAAAAATATTTCAAATATTTTACCCTTACCTGTACACAAGTTTTCACGAGAGGTAAGAAGTTTCCAAATTTTCCACCTGTGAATTCACCTTGATTCTTCACAAAGCAAAACTTTTAGGTTGCACAAAAAAATGGAAAGAAAAGGGTCCTAAGTTATTTTAAATACCCTTTCGGGTTGGTTGAAAAAAACCTGTAAGAATTAAATAGAATAAATACAACAGTATTAGATCTAAACTATTTAATTCAAACCATGTTCTAGTACCATGTTAGAATTCAAGGATTCAACAATTTACAGATTAATTCAACATTAATGCTAAACATTAATACATTATGTAATATTACCATAAATATTTAAATAAACATTACATCATCACATAAGTAAATAAAGAAATACTTACAAGAAATAAATAACATAGGTGACACAATATTTATAGTGGAAAACCCCAATAGGGTCAAAACTACTTTGAAAATAACCTTTTACTTCGTAGAATTGATTTTACATCTAGTAAGATCACCTCCTCCTTTAAAACCCTAATTAGCAAGAGTAAAACCAAATCACTTGATTTGCACACGTTTGATATATTTCTTGAATATATCAAATGATGACCTAAAATTCTTTTTTATATAAGGCGATCAAGAATGTCTCTTGACCCACCTTTTCAACCTAAAATGGTTGACACATATGTTAGGTTAGTGTATTTAATAAATAGAAACATACATGATTCACATTATTAAATACTTACCTAATGCATATTTTAGTATGAATATTTAATAATAGAAAATTATTTCATATTATTAAATATTTAACCTATATAATATAGTGATAGACCCATATTAATTAAGGGGTGATCAGCCCACTTAAACATTATATTCCAATGTAGATACTTCTTTACATACTACTGAGTGTGAATTTTCTACTCCGCTTTCCTCTACTTATGAGATTGCTTCCAATGTCATGCATGATGATTCTCCTCCTCTTGTTGCCACTCCTGAATCCGCATCTAGCATTGCTATTGACCCTGCATGTTCTTCACCTCCTATTTATACTCCTATCAACACCCTTCCCATCGTCCCAACGGAGGTTCCATTTAACACTTATATTGAGTCTCCATCTCTTGCACCTCTTCCACATCCACTATTCCTCCACAAATCCCAATGATAACTCACAATGGCAAGGTTCAACCACTTAATGTGCCTCTTCTTTCACCTACCATTCCATCACATGATATCTTATCACTCATGCATGTTTTGGTCAATTAAAATCTCAGGTCCAATCTCTCACTTTAGAAAGAAAATCCTATTATGCATCTATTGATAACAATTCTCTTCATGGCAAACCCTATTCCTAAGAAAATTCATAATTCAGATTTTCCTAAGGATTTTGTCATGCCTACTTTCACTTGCTTTGATGGAACTGGAAATCCTTACTTACATCTCAAGCATTATCATCTTGTTATGGCCTCTTATTCCAATGATCGATTATTACTCAAGGCCTTTCACCATAGTCTTGTTGATGATGCTCTCCAATGGTATACATTTACCTTTTGGGTCTATTAGCACATATTACGACATGGAAGATGCTTTTCTTAGGAGATTCATGATTAACAATGGTCCTAGAATCACTCATGATCACTTTCCTACATTGCATCAAGGAAAAATTGAGCCTATTTTAGACTATATCTTATGCTTCAATTCTTGCATGCATCAATTATTATTTCAGCCAATTGACTTAGAAAAGAAATTCATATTTTTCATGGCTTGATCCTTGCACTCAAAGAACAATTGCAATATGACACATGTGAATCATTTACACTTTTATGTTATAGATTCATCAATCTAGAACAAGACTTGATTGTTGCACATGTTATAGATCCTCCTCCTCTTGCTTCACTTTTGTTTCTAAGGTCTCTTCTCCTCTTCCAATAGTTGAGCATCCTCCTAGGTCTCCCTCTCCTCCACCACGCAAGCGTGTTCCATCTTGGCCACCACATCAACATCCTCCCTCTACTCCACATAGGTCTCCACAAAATACTCCTACTACTACTTGAGAACCATTACAATTTCCACATGCTACCAAACCTCATGATGTGATGCGTGCTTTATTAGATAAACACTTAATTTTTTCCATCTAACCAACAACACATCCTCCTCATCACTTATAACATCAACATGATCATCCCTATTGTAACTTTCATCACATCAATGGCCATCGAGACAATGACTATTGTGCTCTACATGAAAATTACAACAACTCAAAGATCAAGGTATCATTGTCTTTGGCCCTCACTCTCATGAGTGGTTTATTTATCTCCTTAACTCCATTTTTCATATTTTCTTCCTAGTTCACTTATCTCCACCACCTAAGGTTTTGTTTGTCCACCACCTAAGGTTATTCTACACTCACATCCTCCACCTAGTGCTTCCACCATTGCACCATCACATTCATCGCATGATGCTACATCTTCTCATTGGCTGCCTAAGTCATCAACATCTCCATTGCTTGCTTCCACATCTCCATTCATCATTGCTACTTTACCAGACATTTAGATTTGGTTCATATGCTCACGCTGCTACCATCTCACATGCTTCCACCACGCCTCGCCAACCTCTCCATCTTTGGTAGGTGATTTCTTTGAAATCACCTCATTTCCGATGATGCACTCATGTTCTCAAGGTTCTTACATGACTATTGAGGGATCTATATAATAAGAGCCTCACATCTCTCACTATATATGTGTTGCACTTCATGTTCTATCTTTCTCATATGCTTATCAAACCATTTCCCGATGACACATTCTTGTTCTATGGTTCATTCTTGATTGTTGAGGGGTCTTATATAAATGAACCTCATCCTCTTTTCTACACACACGTTGGGGGCATCACGCTTCTTCCCCCTCTATCTCTTCATCACGCTTACACACACTTACATACATCTCGATACATATTTTTCAATCTACCATGCATCATTTTACTATTTACTATCATCATCATACTATGCTATGCTTATTCTATCACTATCTCATACATCTATCTATCACATGTTATACATCATCATCCATTTTTATATCATCATCTATTACGCAAAGAAAATAAAAATCATCACATTACACAAAAACATCACAAATCACACATCAATATCTACAACAACTATCATCATACATCACACAAAACAAATCAATATCGGAACAACCATCATCACATTATACATCAATAGACAACAACCATATACAATAGTGCCAAAAACATCCATCTCTCTATATATATATATATATATATATAATCAATCATCATTTCAAAAATACAACCATTGGGGGCAAGTCCCCATGCCTCGATACATAAAAAATATAACGTATAATCAATAGGTCATACATCATCATCCTCATTATCACTATATACAATCACGGGAGCCTTAGAACTAGATGCTTCTCCACTCAATCTATGCCACTGATCATGACTCCTATATCGCTCTAGATGACTTTGCTAAGGAAATATTTGTTGTTTACATCACATACCGGCGCGTAAATCTAAAAAGCTAAGCAAATACATCTTGGGCTAAATCCCCACCACCTATGACATCTCTCGCCCGACTCCATCTCCACCCGAGCCTCATCTCACTCACCTAGTAACATAGTACAAGTGGTCATTACAACCACTACTAGCTCAAACAAATGGGCATGCTCACCAGCAATCACATCCACTCACTCTAATAGATCGCCTCCTGGGAGCACATTAGGAGGTACATTTCACGTTAATGTGTAAATAGATGTATCAACGATCAACATCCAATACACATCCCCTAAAAAACAAACATGTGTTAGTTCCTACACATACCATATACCATACACAACTCAAATTCATAAACCATAAAACAAATCATACTCACATTCGCCCACATACTACTGACATATCTCATCATGGGCTGGGAGCCTCTACTCCTCCCTCCTCCTATATCTCACCCACCACATCTACCATCACAGGGAACAATAATACCCACCTATGGGTATCCCACCACTCAGTATATGCCTTGGTACAACCTACATCATCTACACCTATCGATCAATGGACACATCTACCTCATCTAGCCTCGATGCTCAAGATGTGCTCTCATGTGGGTCCCGGTCTCACACTGGCCTCCTCGGTGCCCTAATGGCTCTCAAACCACACATATGGCTCTAAAGGCACATCCTGGGCCATACCAAACTATCTCGATACTCAATTCTACCTAAAATAGCTCTACTACCCCAAGAAAAAATCAATCCTCCAACCACATAGTGACGAATACATCGCAACTCAACTATATCCTCGACCCATCCACCATACTCCCTATATGGCCTCCATATAATGGCCCCTGACCCCATCCAATCCAACATGGCTCTATATATCGTAGTATCCATCCTCCTACTCGGAAACCTACCCATCTCAGAAGCAAATATCTTTGGCCTCATCCACTCTGCACGTGGCCCACCAAGTGGTCTCAATATCACAATATGCTCATATGCCCATACATGTAATAATGTGGTGGCTCCAAGGCCACCCCATGCTCACCATGAGTAAAACCTTATATAAGTCCTGTATAAATGAGCTAATACACATCTCTCCCAAGCATACCTCATACCATGCTCCTCAATACTCTAACATATATCATGCATCTTATAAAAGATGCCTACACCACCACCCTCTACCGCCATTGACGATGCTATCACCATTGTGATAAACTTCCACAATCGCGGAACACCTGATCTCAAAATAACATCCAAACTGATATGGGTCTCTTTCTAGAGTCGTGTGTCCCTATAAAATACCTCCTAGCTTCCCACATCTGCCTCATAGCATCATCTATGGCCATAACCTATACCTTCCCCCACTACTGGCAATCATAATATGCGATATACATCCTCCAAAGTCATAGTCATCTCACCCATAGGAAACCAAAATGTGCACATATTTACACACCATCTCTCACATAGTGTTGTGATCATGGGCATATTATGAGGCACCTCCCCCAACCTCATTATGTGTCACAACCCGACATGGTCTAGAACATCCCACTCCTCATCTGATAACCCTAACATCAACAAAGTACTCAAATGTCAACCTCCATAAACTCCCTAGAATGGATATATCACTGTAAAACACAAACACAACAATAAATATTGACATTAACACCTCATATAGGTCCAACTCCAAAATCTAAATTCATCAAAAATGCAAAAATTCACACTACATGGTCCATCATCACTCCTCCCAGACTACAATTCCCAGATAAGGACTTTGTGCACCTAAACCAGGACCCTAGCGCCATAAACAAGGGTGGGCCTAGAGTAGTGTCCTAAAGGACATTTGTGCCTTGTCATTACCATCTAGGTCCTAAACACCCAAAATTCAAAAATCCAAAATTTACACAAAAATTGAAAAAATACACATTTTCATCAAAATTTACAAAATATTCATACATACCAACTCATCAGTCATCTGTGTTGTCACACGGCCTCGGCCACTAGCTCAATCTAGTCCTCCTCACTGCTCTAATCTACGGCATTGTCACAAGTCCAAAGCTCAATTTCCAACTCACTCATAATTCAAATGAAGTTACTATTCACTTTTTACCCTTACTATATATAGTAACTTTCAATTTTCCTATATATATAGTTACTATTTGTGACCACCTCTCACACTAATACACGACATACGATTTCACTCATATCTTGAGCTTCATTACTCCATTTTCATCCCCGTTTGTGGAATTCACTTCAAATTCCTCCTATTATTGCACTAAATACATTTCACAACATTATATTCCTAATCTCAGCACATCTTTCACCGACTTTCACAAAATCTTACAACCAATCTTTTATCTATCATTCATACACTTTTTCATCATTACATATTTACTTTTGGCTCAATGATCATCATCATGTCCCTTCACCCTTTTTCACCAAAGGGGGCATATAATCAGATCACCTCACGACCCATCTCCATTTTAAGTAATCAATCGGCGACCTCTTATATCACCACGATAAATCTTACTCCGATTTCATTCAAAAAAATATTCAATTATTCATCATTCAATACATTTTCATTCCCCTAATGACCTAACATGGGGCAACATGCACAATTTTCTCCGAATAATCTATTACCCATGACTAATTCATTCCCCTAATGACCTAACCTAGGGGCATCCAACACAAATTTCACTAAATAATCTCTCAATCACATCAAAATTCATTCCCCTAATGACCTAACTATGGGGGCAAAAATTGAAAAAAATCTCTCTATTCTACCCTACTTCAATCAAATCAATCAATCAATCATCAATCAATACAATTAACACATTCCATCATTCCTCCTAGATGACCTAACACGGGAGCACATTACAAAACATTATTCTCTCCCATATGACCTAACTCGGGAGTTACTCCATCTCTATCTCTCCCATATGACCTAACTTGGAAGCACATCTCTATCTCTCCCGATGACCTAACATGACACTAACCCTTGGAGTGGAAATGAGATTTCTATCATTTCCTTTCCTATACTTAGAATCCTATATGGGTTATTCAACTTGGATCGAAATTGAGAAAATTTGGTCTTTATACCATCTACAACGGTTGGACCTTTTGAGGATGTAGTTAAAGTTGGAGAATAAAACTAGACCTTATTCTCCCTACACTCTTCCTCTGGTGACAAGGACACCAAATCCTTTAGTTATTCACACAACATACAAAATCGGGTTGGGAACTGATCACTCCCCCCCCCTTCAAATATCTTCTTTGTAATAAATCAAAATCTCCACATTCTCTGAATCAAATCATCAATTCTCTCCATAGTGCTCCTTAATCACGACTCTCTATCTCTATTTATGCCACATGGATCGACACACCGATCCATGGTTCACCACACTACACATTATTTTGTGTACTTCTACAACAAGGGATTCTCCGGCTTTCACACATGTATGTTCCTTACTTCCTTTACACTACTTGAATTTCATTCAAATAGCATAAAGGGGGAAATGTAGACACAAAATCACACACTTACTACTATATTACTATGTCATCAAGTATGATGTTTTATGTATGGATCTTGAGCAAAAAGAGTATTCACTGGTAACACATTCCCTCGTCCCCCCTTTTTGTTTTATATTGTCTTCTTTTATTACTCTTTTATATCTTTCATCTCTTCTGATTATGTCACTCCTACACTGCTTTTTGGTTAGGTCACAAGGGATCCTTGTCTATCAGTATTTTCACATTTGTCGTCATTTTCTCTGGGACACTAGCACCCCATACTGGACTCTAGTTCCACAGTGCTTCCCAATCCAATATTGGACACTTATGTCCCCTACTTATTTCTTATCTTTATTTTGACATTTGTGGTCGATCTTTTTGGTTATCCTTCCCCTATCCCAAGGTCCTAGTCAGCATGTCATGTTACTAGTGTCAAAATTTAAACAAGAGATCCCTATATAAACACATCATACATACCATTATTAAGGGATGACAACTATTGGGCTATCTACATATAAAGGGACTACATTCTTTGGGCTTCTTACATCTACATACACTACATAGGAGGGGTTTCTTTTATTACATCCACACATTCTTACATTTTATCTAGCCATAGCCCATTATATCTTTGGTGTCATTAGCGCAAGGGCACCTAAGGACACTATTGCACACACAATCACATAGAACTACATTGGGTCTGAGATGTAGTGCAATGCTCAGTCGTAAGATCACTAGTTTGATAGTTGAGGCCAGTCCAACCCCTCATTTTGAATCTATCTTTCTTTTTAGGTTTTGATGTGTTTATGGGGTTTTACATGTGGATTTTATATTGCAGGTTTCTGACGACATTTTCGAGGGTTGTGCGACATAATAGTGATAGTCAACAAAGATCAACGACAACCTCACGACCCTCGAAATTAAGCTCATGAGGTTTTACATAGACCTTGGCACCCAGGAAGGGATCCTAGTGCCTGGCACCACAAGTACTACCCAGGCGCCTAGTCTAGGCACATCGACACTTTTGTGTGACATTGTGCCAATTTCAAAATCTTGTTTACTAGTTTTCCAAAGATCAAAGACTTCAGGATTTTAATGATTATCAGCTAAGTCATTCTTCCCTTTTATTTGTACTTTAGGGTTTTGACTCTATTAGATTATATACTTGTGATATAACATTCTTTAATCATTTGTGCCAGTACATATTTAAATTTAACAAAAGAAAGTAATAACTAGATTTTGTTAAATCAGTCAAAGTTGGAAGTTGCTTTGCAAATAATTTTTAAAAAATATTAAAACACTTTAACACTTACATAAAAGTAGATAGCTTGTTAGTGATTCCTGCTAGTAGCTTAGTTATAAATAATAATATAAATACCTATAGAAAATTGTGGAGGCAAAGGTGGTGGAGGAGGTATTAAAGGAGGGGTGATTAAACCCCTAGCTCTTTTCTATTGAGTATATCAAACTAGGGTCAATTCCATTGAATCCATATCAGAATCAACAAAAGCCTCTAGAGAGGATTTCCCAGAAATAGCCTTCTTTTGAGCTATTAACTACAATTCTTCTCTGTAGAATATAAATTATTGTTAGTGTTATTATTGCATTCAAAAATAATTAATTGTTATATTGTTAAAATTAATTGTTACATGTTGTTCTTCAACTGAAAGACCTATCGATAGCAATTTTTGGTTTGTTGCAGTCGAAATTTTTCCGTTCTGTAATTGGTGGAAAGCTTCTTGATAGAAAGCAAGAAGATAATTGGTATAAGAAAATATAGTCAATTTATCAGATGCATTGATATTGGAACGGGAATTGTTGACATCTGCTTTAATTCGATTGGACAAATACATGCACTAATCAAATTGTTGCCTTCTTAGTGTCTGTAATAAATATTGAGTTGCCCAATGCGGAATGTTGGCGGATCTACCCTGCAACACAATCCTGGATTGAAAGAGTGATATCATTGCAAGAAAGAAATTATGTGTAACACCTTGTATAACAAGGCCTCTTTTCGATCGATTAACTACAACTACAACAACACAAAAGAAAAGTTAGATGTAGGGATAGTCAATTGATATTAAGAAAGTAAATAATTGAAAAATAAAATTAAACTTACCATCAACTCTGCACATTGTAATAAGATTCCAAATATTTTTTTTCGCATCAGTTAAGATAGCCTTGGTAGTCATGACCATTTGGTGTGGATATGGTAAACCAATTAATCAATGGATGTCTATGGGATCCATGCCAAATGAAAATATATGATCAGTTAGAGTGACATTAAACCTTCCATCTTCAAGGTTGTAAGCATTGATCAAGTAATCAAGAACATGAGTATCTATTTCAAATTGGGGCATGTTGACAAGCCTCGTGAATTGTGTTTTCTACATCCAATATTTAGGTGTTTCTTTGAGTTTCATTAATGCAGTGATTTGAGGGCACATGATATTTTTGTCTTCAGTAACTCGGGGCGGAGTGGTGTGAAACTAGCCATTATTGAAAGCTTTGTCGAAAATTTGCATGAGAGCGAGGCAGGCTTTGGAGGGCGTGTCACTACAAGTTTGGGCACGTTGGTTGTTGTGAGGTTGGAATGGTATTGTAGAAAATTGGAGTCTTGAGAGCATTGTAGATTTGTAGAAGTTTTGTCAAATTGTAAAGAAATGAACATCATAGTGATATATAGGTCGAGGGTTCTGGTCGGGACACATGGTAACAAATTCTAGGTGGAGAGATTCGAGGTCACTTGTGTTTGAAGACGGTCGTTCAACAGACGTCCGTCACGATAAAAACATGATAGTTCAGGATATGTTGCACGTCTAATCGTGTAGAGATTACTAAGACAATGACATTTGTTTGACTAACTTTGTTTGAGATGATCATCTAACCAAAGCAACGAAACCTGTCTAATCTGTATGCCACATGTCTTATAGTGTAGAGATGACTAAGACAACGACGATCGTTTGACTAACTATGTGTAAGACAAACGTCTAACTTGGGTCATCCAATATGTATGTTGCACATTTGATCGGGTAAATATGACCAAACAAATGATGTTTGTCAAACCTGGGCCGTCCCAAACTAGTTCCGTCATGTTAAGTTAATAGATGACCGTCCAATAGATGTTCGATATAGCTTGTTGGACATTCATCTAACTCACGTCCAACATCCTTGTGAAACCCCGTAAATCTACAAAGACATGTCGAATTGCCTTTGTAACAAAAATGTCTTTTGGATATTCGTCATTTATTTAAAAGTCAATTTTGGAGATTCGCTAAAATATTCTAAGTTTTTTTGGAGGGGGTCTTAAAATGAACCCCCAGGGGTTAGGACCGTACATATGTTCCTGCCCCTCCGTACGTTTTTGACCCAATAGTGCACACTTGCAATGTGAAGTTTGGAAGCTGACAAGTGGAGTTTCTTACTATGTTTTATGCGTCGACTTCTCGAAATTATCGATAAATTAATGTGTAAGATCAAACAAGCTTAGACAAAAGACCTAGGGATATATCGAGTTGTTTGAACAAGAGAGAAATGCCAAGAACAACAATGTCAAAGAATAGAATTACCAAATTTGAGGGTATACACTATTATCAGTGAAGATAAGAGCGTGTGCACACTCAGGTATGTTATTCCTTTAAGCATGCAACTTTCAATTACACACTTAAAAGAGGGGCAAATGTAGACACTAAAATTTGGTTACTTGTCCTTTTGTAATGCCAAGTTTGACTATGTTCCCTTGCTAAGACAAATGCTCACATTTGGAATCCAACTAGTTCATCTCTCTAACTCTTTTGTGACTTGCTTATCTGTACACTATGATCTCACATGAATTTGAGTAATATTATCAAATCAAATTAGTAGTTGTAATTCATGCCACAACTTCCTATTTCACTTTATGTCTCTCATGTCCACAATCGTACGAGAGGGTCAAGATGTGGGGTCTAGTCTTGGCCGACCTATACGGTCTTGCCCCTTTGCTTTCTCTGATTTTGTTTTCAATGTGAATAGCTATATTGGGTCATTCCACCTTCCTAGGGTCAACCTCATTATAATGTTTCACCTATGGAAGGATATATAAGTGAACACCACTTTATAACTCACCTGACACTCTTACAAAGCTCCTATTGCAAATATCATTCCAAAAGTACTCAAGGGTTTCTTATATTTTTCCAAATTAGTTGCACATGAATTAAAACATCCCCACTATAGATTTGAAGCACTCAACTAGGTCAATAAGTTTAGATTCCTTCATTTCCAAGTATGCAAAGGTCATAGAGCCATATTTTAACAAGAACAAAGTCACTCTAGTCATTGTTTCAAGGGTTTCAAGGAACAAAGGGCTAGGTCACATAGCTGAGGCACACCACATCACACTACTATTGCGCTCGGTACATTTTATACTATATAATCAACTCGCTACCTTAGTGTTAAGAGACACAAGGGCACCCTTAGGGGTTGGCTACTTTGCACTCACACTTGCACAAACACCTAAGAGTACTATATGAGATTTGATTCCACAACAAGGGCATGTAGTGCAACACTAGGATTGGTTCAATAATTAGGGTTTGAATGCCAAGGGTAGTCCAACCTCACCACACACATACGCTTTCTTCATCTGGTTTAATAATGCTTTGATGAAGGTTCTATAGGTTTCTAGGGTTTCTAATTTGTTGCAGGCGATTACAAGTCATCCTGATGTTCTGTGAGTAAGAGCAACATACAATGATGATCATTTCCATGCGAGATGAAGCACACATGAAGTTTCAGACCCAAACTGTCGAAGGGTCCAAGACCATATAGATCTAGGTTAGGACTGTATAGTTCCGATCTTGCTTTGGCTTAGTTTCCGAGTTCTAGAACCGACACCAAAGCACTCCTAGTCTTTGATCTGTCTTTCCCTTTGTTTGCACATCCATATCCTTGTTGTTATGACTCGTACCACTAAGTCTCTTTCTCCTCTTGCATATTAGAGCCATTAATTATCGTTTTATCAATTATTATAAGTGTTAATGCATTATTTGGATGTGAATGGTTAATGTTGGAAGTTAATTAATCAACATAATCCCCTCTACAAACCCTTACATCCTTTTTATTATTGTACAATTAATAGCATTTAGATTTAGATTAAATAAAAGTGTAAACACACATTCCATGGATCCAATTCATATAAAAGGAATAAGAGATAAATAAAATGGTAATCGAGATAGTGATTTTTCTAATGGGTAAGGCTGAAGTACAAGCTACACATTATTTGTATTATGCAATTGAGATAGAGAAGAGATAACCGGAGGGAGAGCGGTTAGGCAGGTAGATTGGTCTAATTCCATCAAATTGAAATATATAATAGGAAATGGATCCACTTCACACCCATTATCATCTTTCAATTTTGTTTAGACTTTATGCATGTCTATATTCGCAATTACTTTCTCAACACGTGAAAACTTCATAATCTTTAGATGATTCTGAAATTTTAGGAAAAACTTAAAACATGATCTATAGTTGGACCTAAGTAGTTTGAGTTTGAGCTCTGGCCATCCACTTTGAAACAGGATTGAGAATGACAGCGGGGTTTCATCGAGGTAGTTTTGGCTTTCCAACCACAGCAATTAATTCTCAATGCAGGTCTCCTGCTGGCATCCAGCCCTCCTGTACAGTATGGAAATCCCATTTTTCTCAAAAACGGAAGCAGAATGTTTTTCTTCATTCTGGGAAGATCACAAGGCATTGCTACCCTGTTGCTCTTGCCCTATCAACTCAAGGTATGTTTTCCTTTTGTATTTCTTCTATTTAAACCAGAAACCATATTTGTTTGTGTGCACGTTTTTGCTGCATGGATCTACCATCTAAATGTAGGTCTTTGTACTTAACAAGTATGAACTCGAAGTGAAAAAATATAGGCTTTCTTAGGCCATTGAGTGATGACAGATGACGGAGTTGCATAAATTCTTTAGATTTCTGCTGATTTCAATGTTTGAGCATAAAACTCGCAAATAAAGGTTTGGCACTCGGGCTCAATTTCTCGACTCACTACGCTGCAGATAAGAAATTTGCTTCCCATTTCCGAGTTGTATTGACCTCGAACAATCTGTGTAACATTGGAGCTGGTTGTATCTGAATAAGTTACAACTAAACGTGGTAAATTAAATATAGATGAAGAGTAATGTTGAAAGCCCGTCGGACTTGTTCTTTGTGTTTTGTTTCAATGCAGTGTTGTTAAGTAGTTTATGACATGGATTTGTTTCAATTTTGGCTTCGTTTATTTCCACCGATTGCACCTAAAGCAATCACAAAGTATCTAGAGAAGAGAAGTCTTCACAAACAGATATTATGAGTAATTATTTGATTGTCTATAATATACAAGCATTTCAATGATAACTTTGACCTGAAATAACAGAGCGTTTCTGCACCAGGATAGCAAAAGATATGGATTGCATGTGGTTTGGGTGCAACTTCCTCAACATGGAAAGTGCTCTACAAACAAGCTGACACTCATTGCATATTGATAAATGGAAACTCGTTCTCATTTTTGTAACTTGGCTTTGATGACATAAATATGCTGCACAGGTTGAAAAGCCGAAAAGCTCGTCTGCTATTGTTTTGTAAAGTTTCATCGTCTCCTAAAATGACAGTTCCTCTACCTGTTTTGGTGTGATCTCCTTTTTCAACTCAACAAAAGAGAAACAACCTCCCTTTCAATAGGCCCATCTGCACATCCCTAATTACACTAATCAATAAACTAATTAAATTTTTTACCGATGCTGTAGTAAACCCCACTTACACCAATCAATAAACTTATTAAACGCGTTTTACTGCTGCTGTAGTAAACCCCAATTACACTAATCAATAAACTAATTAAACTTTTTTATTGCTGTTTGTAGTAAACCCCAATTACACTAATCAATAAAATAATTAATTTTTTTACTACTGCTGTAGTAAACCAAAGATAAATATACTTGCACATGGAGATGGCAAAGCGGGTATGGATTGATTCACGAGAAAATGTGTTCGTCCATCGAATCGTACAATTTTATCTTATTCGGCGATCGTTGGGCATCACAAAGGCTGCTTGAACTATCAAGATTGTTTCTGTAATAATAGAGCATCCCATCTTCGTTTTCAGAACCAAGACAGAATCGGAACACCGCATATCTCAGAAATTTGATATGTTTTCTTAAAGACTCCAGTGATTTTGATGTCGTAGTGATACTTGTGCTTGACACTCTTAGGAATATACTCGACGACTAATGCTTTTCTTCCCATTGTAAATGTAGTTGAAGTTGCGATTGCAGAAAAAATAATCCCTTCGCCACATGAACACGATATCAAAGGAAATTCTTTGCAGGTGAATTTCTTTAACTTGACTAATTATAATATTTATAGCAAACCCTAAAGAAGAGCTTTGCTATTTCGGATGTGGTGGTTATCTTTTATCCGTTATGTGTTATCTTGTTTTAGTTTTGTTATCTGGATCTTGTTTTCGTTCGTTATTTTTATTTGTTTCTTGTTTTGAGTGGCATAAATTCATGTCACATTGTCAATTGTTTCATGAATTTATGAACTTATGCTAGTCAAAATTCATGTCACAATTGACAATGTAACATGAATTTATGCCAGTCCAAAATAAGAAACAAATAACAAAACAAAAACAAGATAAAAATAACAGAACTAAAACAAGATAACACAACGGATAAAAGATAACCGCCACATCCGAAATAAGCAAAGCTCTTCTTTAGGAGTTCGCTATAAATATTATAATTAGTTAGGTTAAAGAAATTCAATGGTAAAGAATTTCTTTGACATTAGGTTCATGTGGTGTAGACTCATTGTTGCGAAGGGATTATTTTTTCTGCAACTCGCAACTTCAATTACATTTACAATGGGAAGAAAAGCATTAGTCTGACTGAGTATATTCTGAGAGTGCTAAGCGCAAATATCACTTCAACAACAAAATCGCCGGAGTTTTTAAGAAAGCGTATTAGATTTCGAGATATGCGGCGTCCGCTCTGCTTGGTGTTAACGAAGATGGGATGCTCTATTATTACAAAAATAATCTTGATATTTCTGGCAGCCTTTGTGATGCCCAATGATCGTCGGATAAGATAAATTATGCGATCCAAAGGACGAACACATTTTTAGTGAATCAATCCATACCCGCTTTGCCATCTTCATGTGTATGTATATTTATCTTTGGTTTACTATAGGCATCAGTAAATTTTTTTAATTAGTTTGTTGATTAATGTAATTGGGGTTTACTACAAGCAACGGACAAAAATTTAATGAGTTTATTGATTAGTGTAATTGGGGTTTACCACGAACGGTAAATTTTTTAATTAGTTCATTGATTAGTGTAATTGTGGTTTACTACTGGCGATGGTAAAAAAATTTAATTAGTTTATTGATTAGTGTAATTGGGGATGTGCGGATGGGTCCGATGAAAGAGAGGTTGCTTTTTTTTTTTTTTACGCGAGTTAGAAAGGGAGATCGCGCCAAAATAGGTAGAGGAACTGCCATTTCAGGATAAGATGAGACTTTACAAAACAAGAGAGTTAGACGACCTTTCGCAAACCCGTTTATTACATCAGTCGCACCTTTCACGATTATGAGACTCGCTACACTGAGGCTCAAAAGTTGTGTTGTGCTCTTTTCTTCGCTACCTCTAAGCTTCGTCATTATCTTCTCAATCACAAAACTTATGTTGTCACCAACTTTCACCTTCTCAAGCCCATGCATTCTAAGCCTTATCATAGCAATTGCATCACTCAATGGCTCATGCTCATGATATAGTTTGACCTATAGTTCATCTCTCGAAATCAATCAAGGGCCAAGCTATCGCAAATCAACTAGGTGACGCCCTCTTTCGACAATCACCTTCCTTACGAACAATTTCCCAATGCATTTAATCCATCAACAACTTTGAACATGAATTTTCTCCTCTCAAGATGACTCTCTTCTTTGATGGCTCTAAATGTTAGCAAGGGGAGGTGTTGGTGTCATTATCATTCCTCCTTGGGACACTCCTATTCCTATCACCAATAAGCTTAATTTCGAATGCACAAACAATATGGCTAAGTATGAAGCCCTCATCTTAGGCCTTGAAACTCGCCGTCTTACTTGGTGTCCAAATCCTTGACATCTACGGGGATTCTCAACTTATCATCAATCAAGTCAAGGGTATCTATCAATGTAAAAATGACATCCTTAAAAATATAAGGACATTGTTGACTTCCTTCTCGAGGCATTCGATTTCTACACCATTCAAACGATCTCGCGTTCATCTAATCTTTTCGCAGACACCATGGCTTCCCTTGCCTCTCTCATCCCTTGGACAACTAAGGAATCTAGGCTTTCTGTTGTTGTTCGACGTCAAGATCAACCATCCCATGTTCATGAGCTTCCTCATATCAACCACGTTGATACTAATCCGCGAGATCTTTGTATTCTCAAATCTTCAACTATCTCTCCCAATCCATCACCCCCTCCGATCTATCCAAAAATGGTAGGAAGTCTTTTCTTCAACGTGCTAATCAAGCTATGTCATCCTTGGCGGCATCCTTTACAAGCGTGGCTTCGATGACATTTTGCTTTGTTGCCTTAAATCTCATGAATCCACTCGCGTTATCCAAGAAGTCCACGATGGTATCTGTGGTGGCCATTTTAGCGGTTTGGTTGTCACCAAACGTGTCCTTCGCATGGGTTATTATTGGCCCTCTCTCAATCAAGATTGTTGTGAATACGTTAAGAAATGCATCAAATGCCAACAACATTCCAATCTAATCCGCATTCCTAGTCAGGCCTTACACCGCTCAGGACCTTTGGCCTTTTTCACAATGGGGACTTGACCTCATTGGCCTTATCAATCGTGTTCTTCCCAATGTCATCATTCTATCATCACCGCTACTAAGTACTTCACCAAATGGGTGGAAGCAATTCCACTCACATCAACCAAAGCTAATCAAATCGTTAATTTTGTCTATCAACATATCATTTTCTGTTTTGGTGTTCCTCACAAGCTCATCATGGACAACGAAAAGTCCTTCAAAAACAAAGACCTCAAGAAGCTTTGCGACTCATTCAACATCAATCTTAGCTTCTCCATATTATCCTCAAGCTAACGGTCAAGCCGAAGCCACTAACAAACTCTTCGTAACATCCTTGCCAAGACTATTGATAAATTTGGTTGTGATTGGCATCTTCATATCCCCTTTGCTCTTTGGGCTTATCGGACTAGCATCCACACCTCTATGGGCGCTACTCCTTTCTCTCTCGTCTACGGCTTTGAGGTCGTTCTCCCTCTTGAAGTCCAAATCCCATCCTTACGCGTTTCTCTTTGCAATTTCATCTTCGATGAAGATTATCGCCAAGAGTGTCTAACACAATTTGAGTTGTTAGATGAGTGTTGCCTTCTCGCTCTTGAACACCATCATATCTATCTAGAGTGCATCAAACATGCTTATAATAAATATCTCAAAAAACACGACTTTAATATCGGTGACCTCGTCCTCAAAGAAAATCAAAACGTCACTACTCTAGAAAGGAGCTAACGTGGAAAGTTTGCTCCTAACTAGATTGGACCTTACATTATCATGCATAAGTATGGATTTGGAGCCTATCGTTTGGCTTCCCTTGATGGTAAATTGAAAACAACCTCTTAACGCATTGCACTTGTGGCCCTTTCTATTGTTAACATACCTACCATTGTGAACTTAGTCATCTTAGTGGTCATCCATCCATCTATTAGCCATTTCCATCTTTCATCGTAATGATATGGAATTATGTGGTCTCGTCACTTTCCTATATGTGACCTTGAATATGGGCACCATGGCTTTGCTCATAACATATTCCTTATGGACAAGTTCTTCCTTCTTGGTGAGAACCCCGTGACCATTACATCCATCACCCTCTTATTTACCTATTGGAACCACACTAAGGGTCCATGGGTGTCACTTGTACATTCTTTATCCCCTCCTAAGTGGTCTACTTAGCTATCCCCAACTCTTCCATTAAAGTCAAAATTGTGGATGCTCATTATCTAAAAGCTACCATATCCCAAAGCAAAAACAAATTGCTCCCTCAAGGGACAACTGTTCATAAAAGCAAAATGTTTAAAGTATAGACTGATCCCTCGAAGGACAGCTATCATGCATATATTATCCTACCATTCATAAAAGTAAAATACAAAAAAAAACATAAAAGCAAAATGTAGACTACTCCCTCGAAGGATGGCTACCATCTCATATCATGGCAGCGAAGGCTTCCCGCATTGATCAACCTTCTATATACTCAAAAGCAAAAGCAAAAATCTCAAAAGCAAGCATCCTAAGAAAGCTCCCGCATTGATTAGCTTTCTCATCCATAACAAACTTCCCGCATTGATCAGTTTGTGTCATATTGTTCAGAGCTGGGGCATAGACCTAAGAACACCTACCTATGAGAACCTATATTCCCGCGTACGAGTTACATCCAAAACCTCTTATGTCGTGTCGACATTAGGATTATAAGTTCACCTTCCATTCTTTCCTTCGTGATCCTTGAGATCACTAACTAGCAATGGTTGTGTTAACACATGCTATTGGTTGTAAGTGCATTGCCTTGATTGGCTCCTTTTCTTGTTTACCCCCAATCCAATTCGAAGCATCATTCCTTCGTGCGCTCCTTTGCTACTATCAAGTGTTTATATCTTTTGGGTCATCACCTACTCGCTCAGTCACATTGTGATTTTATTCCTAATCTAATCATTTTATCCATATTTATGTGTATACTTTTTAGTGTCTCATCAATCATTTACACTTAACACATGTCACATCCATCATCCTATCCAACTAAGTCTATCTGTCTATTTGTCCAACATGTATATCTAATACAAAATCCATCCCATTTTTTTACTTAATTCATGATAAAAAATCATCATCTACACATCACAATCCAACATCTAAACTTACATCACATCATAATTCAAACATCTACATCATAATCGTATCCATAACATCTAAATCAATCATCACATCCATATCTAATCCACAATCTTTAATCCATCATAATCCATCATCATCTACATCTAAATCGAATTCATAATATCACAATTCAACATCTATATCACATCATAATCAAAATACATAAGCATTTATATCTATGTCATAAACATCTATATTTGATCCAAAAACATCCATAATCATCATAAACACGTCCATCACATCATGATTCAACATCAACATTTTCAATCTATCATCAAACATCGAAAATTCACATAACACAATCAAATCCACGTTATCCATCATCAAATATCCATAATCCAATATCTAACATCACGTCATCATAATCACATCATCGTGATCACATCTACATCTAAGCCCTAATTAAACATCCATGACATCCATAAATCTAACATAAACATCATCAAAATCATAAATCAACACATGACACACAATGGACCATGACAAAATCATATATATATATATATATATATATATATCATCAATAATCCAAGTACATACGCATACATCAAGTCACAAATTCTACGGGTCCTGGTTCAATTCGGGAGATAAATCATCAAAATTGGTAAACCGTACATCGGATAATCTCAAATCTTGCCCTCCTAGGGTAGGTTCCTATATCAATCCAAGGGCCTCAACATCTTCGTCATGGCTTGCGCCTCGTTGTGGTTGTGCCATGCTCGTTGGACTGACTCTGAATGGCGCTGCGCCACCACGCATCATCTCCCTTACTTTGTGCATCTAGATAGGATGCATATCTAAGTGTCCGTGGCAGCCTTGATGTCACAATCCGCTCATAGTATCTCGCCTCGGCAAGCCTGGTCTTTGTATGTATAAACTCGTGAGGGTGCCATGATCCTTGGGCGTCATCCCAAAGAACTCCTCGTGATGCGGTATAGCGCACCGCTTTCTCACTCTCTTTATAGCTTAGAGCTCTCGATCGTTAGCGTGCAAATGAGCTTATTTGGCCGACCCATGGGCGTATATAACCCATCGACCCCGATCACTGCTTGACTACCCCTCGGTCATTGCCTTTACCCACTTTACCATCGGCCCATCGACCGCCTCAGTTGTCACTGTTGACCCGACTATCCTCTGGTTCATCTCGCTTCTTGCATTCTTCGATCAATCCTTCCTTTTAAATTATCTTTTCTTCCACTTTTGACTTGATTGATCTTCTTATCACATCCTTGTTGTGTCCAACACAGGGCCAAGTTGTATCAATTGTATCATCCTTTTGCATCCTTGCCTTTGCGGCCATCCTTGTGTTCCCTCTTGGGGCACCATTATTTTACATTTTTATTCATCCCCGAGAGCTTTGTCATCTATTATCTCGCATCATCTTGCCTTCATGGCCATCTTTGTGTTCCTTTTCGGGCACCATTATTTTACAACCTTTTTCATCTCACCCCGATGCATATTCTTACCTAACCCCTATCCTCTTTGTCGTGACCTTTGTCTCGACCATTTTTGCATTTGTTTACACATACTTGATGTCTGCCTTTGACCCGTTGGTCCTACGTCCCGCACATCCATTTGAGCGGATTCCCATTGGATTCCCTCCATTTTGTAGTGGTTTTTGCTTCACACTCACAGTCAGTAGGACATTGCTCGTCTCCATTGATGTCGTACTTTTGTCCCTTCCCAAGTGACTTCAAAATCACCGCCATATTTTTATTTACCTTTTTAGTTTTTGTTTATCCTCATATGGGATATCTTATCTCATTCCTTTCTTTTCATCATCATCTTGCTTCATCTATCTCTTCCAAACTTGTGACCGACTTCCTTTGTGTCGTTGACCCCTAGTTTGAGGGGGAACACCCAATCATCTATCTTTCTCGTTTTTGTCTCATGGCTTGCTCGACGCAAACCACTCATAAAAAAGGGGCAAATGTAGACACCAAAATTTGGTATCACTACCCTCCACCCCGTTCGCTCTCTTTTCCTCATGATCATCCATTCGAATTTCATATTCCCTCCTAAATTCAATTTATCCCATTAATTGCCATTTCCCACCCTTAATCCTATCCCATTATTCCATGTATATTAATCACCCTTAATCATCATTAATCAACTCTAATCCTCATTTAATCTATTTCTCATCCTAAATCTCCCAATTTGCTATCCCTAGGCCATCATTTAATGTTTTTACCCATCCATGGCCTTTATTTACTCATTTCCACCTCCCACCTACCCATTTATCTTCCCTATGCAACCCTAGCTCATCTCTATCCATCTAAACCCTAATCTCGCCTCCTATGGGCTTGATGCCTCGAGTTGGGTTCCTTCTATCGCGCCCAAATGGACGGTTCCCCATGCAATCGGCGGCGACCCATCCAGGTCACCGTCGACCCTATAAAGCCGCCTTTACCCCTCCTTGTTCAGGGATGCAATTTTGAGATTTTCTGAGCTCTTGTGACCTTTGCTTCGGTTTCCAGTGTGTGCTTGCAGCCATCATCCTATTGTTGAGCCTTCTTGGAGATCTTGTGTTCATTTTGGGAGCTTTGGAGTCCTCTTGTCATTGCATGATCCATCATCATCATCTTCTTTTGCAGCCACCATCATTGTGTTTGCAGGTTTTGTAGCCATCCCAGAGCCTCGTTCTTACATCCAGTCACGTCCATCTTCATCTGCAGCCGTCATTTTGTCCATTTCATTTGTCCAAGTCCAAGTCAGCACATCGTCGTTGTCGACTGACCACCTGGTCGTTGACCGACCTCCCTCTTTGTTTTTTTTTTTGTCATTTGCCCCATCACCTGTTTGATCCAGTCATTTAGCTTTCAGATCTAATCATGTGTCCTCTCTTTCCATCTTAGATCCATTCTCGCTAGCCCCTGTCCGCCACCGACCTAGCCTAGCCTAATTGCCGCATCTATCTTTCTTACATTTACCATTTGTTTTCCTAATTTTCTTGCATCCTTTCGTATGATCTTGTTCCAGGATCTTCTCAGTAGGTTCCTATCTGCCATCTTAGTGCATCATCAACTTTAGATTTGCCTTGAGCCTTCAAATCTGCATTCTTCATCATTTTTTCTCATTGATTTTCCCGCTTGTTGTTGACTAGCCCTTTGTAGTCTCGGTCGTTGTTGACCCGTTCGGTTTGGTTTATTTAGCATCTATTTAAATCAGATTTGTACTTTCTTTACATTTCTGCATTTTAGTGTTTTGTTTATCTCAGATTTATTGCATATTATTCGATCTTTGCTACATCCAATTTATCAATACATTGTTTTATCTTATCTTATCAAAGCGAGGGTTGGCATCCATCCTAGGAAGTTCTTACTTCTCGGGATTGACATTATCAAGACAACCCTCCCATCTACCTATTAATCCATCTCGTTTTGAGTTTGTTTGATTTGCAGGTCACTTAGCTTGCAGCGAGGAGTTCATATTGCACCCAAATCTATCCATATCACCTCGAGGTACCATAAACCCTTGCATATTTGGAGTTACTTGCTTCCTTTATTACTAGTTCACTAATCTAAGCAGAACGAAGAAACTTGGTCAACAGATAGACCTAAACAAGAGAATCCGAGGAGATAACAATGATCATCCTAGAGTACGGAGGAAAATATAGAACCATCCTTTGGACTCGTAGGTGTAGTTTTCAGGACTATTAATGTTGTGCTTCGGGCATATGTGATAAACCTGCCCCTTGAAGTCGAGCAATTATTTAGCAATCGCTCAAGTCTTGGGAAAGTGCTATGAACCTCATATGAAAATGCGAACACAAAAAAATAAAGAGATTAGCCGCCAAAAATGATGTTGTACACTCTACATTAGTAGGGCTCAACGGACTTGATGAAGATGTGTACTGGCTGGATAAGGCCAAGCACACACAAATTTCCCTTGAACTGAACATGAAAAATCTGCCTCAGTTTTTCTTACTTATGTGCAATGAGCAAGGCTCTAGTGAATTGGGATCCACATATAATTGCAATAAGGAGATATTTACAAGGAGAGAAGTTCCTACAAGAGTGATTCTCATCATTTCTCCTTGCTGATATGAATCTGTCACCAAATTCTACATGAGACAAAAGAACTTCTCCACAAGAGATGACTTAGGGAACTACGTGGCTTGTGTTGGTAGAGAGCTTTTATGGCCCAACTAGGCCATTTTTTTAAAAATTCACTTTTCTAAACTAGACTTTGCCACGAATCCGAGTACAAATAGCGAGGGTATTGGATGTCTAGCCATGAAATTTTAATTCCCGTAAAGCGATCAAATTTGTTGAATTTTGCATTGAAGGGGTGTTTGCCTAACATGAATCATGCATAAAACTTCAAATTGTCACAACTTTTCTATACTTTGTGGTGTCGTCATGCAAATGTGTAGCATAAAAATTCAAACTTTCAAGCATGACAACTTGACCCAAATTTGAAAATTTTGCTCCCGAGTCTTCTCAAAACCCTCTCTTAGTTAGTTTGTCTACTGTTGTGTCACACCCACCCTGACCTTGCAGGTACTCCAATTGTGTTGAATAATCTTATGTAGGTGCTTAAAGTAGGGTATCAAGGTCATTCACCTCATTTAGTGAAGTACTTCCAACAACTAGTTTCTCAGTAGGCCTAGAAAGGTTAATTCTGCCATTTTAGGGCAGGTGTGCACTCTCTGGGAAGGATATGAAAGCCCACACTCATCCGGAGGTGGTATTGAAGAGCTATGAACATGTTGGAACTGATTTAGGAAGATTTAGGGAAGTTTTGTGGGTTTGCGAACAATTGTAGTTAAAGTAGGTTATTCAGGGGTAAGGAGCATGCAATCTAGATTGGTACCTAAACTTCTGCAGAGGATTTCAAGAGCTCCGTATGGAGTTAAGAAGCAAACAAATACTCATTGGAAACCTTAAGCAACCCTCTACATGATGGAATCATACACTCTTTCAAAAGACATGTTTACTTCTCAGGAAGCTCAATCTATGCAGACACACCCTGCTTTCTCGAGAAAAAAGGAGCCATTTCGGGAGTTGTAGGCAGAATTGAAGGTTGAGACCCATCCCATTGTTCTTAGAATGCTCTTGGGAGTCAAAATCATATAAAACTTCATAAAAAAGTCCACTAGGAGCTTCGGGAATCTCGTCTACAAGTTGGCTCTCTTGTGCAAGGTAAGCTCGCAGTTAGTCATTTTTGAGTGAGGACACTTGTCACCTCCAAGTTGAGGCGCACTTTTGTGTCCCTCTTGTCCCCATTCCCAAGGGGACAGAGGGGACACAAAATTGCGCCCTCCTTAGCCCTTCCTCTAGGTTCTTCACATGACCAAGTCCTAGCCCCTGGAGAGCTTAACTAGCTAAACCCTGCTCACCCAAGACTGCATTTGATGCTAACACTTGGCACAATCTCCTAGGAGCGGCCTTTTGTGTCCCTCTTGTCCCTATTCCCAAGGGGACAAAGGGGACAAAAATGTGCGCTCATGAGCTAGCCTTCAAAACCCTAATTTTTGACCTAGGTAGCTATTTCTACTCCATGAACAAAATTGACTGCCGAGGCAATTTCTCCATCTCCCTCACATTGCACCTTTGATTGACACTTGTCCTCATTTGGTGAGGGCACATTTTTGTGCACCTCTTTTCCCCATTCCCAAGGGGATAGAGGGGACACAAATATGCACTCCTCACCCAACCATGAAAACCCTAAATGATGCCCTAGTTGCTTTGCCTCTTCTATAGTGTATAAAATTGATCACGGGAAGTCAGAAACTAAAAAAACTAACTGTTAAGCCTATTTACTCACCAGGTTCAACCCATCTACCATTGTTGAAGCCATGAAGCATCCAAAAACCTGAAAACATAGCCCCCATGATGTCAAAATCATTCTAGGGCATCCATGAATGTAAAAACTAAAAACGGAGATTTATTCATTGCTTGCAAGCTTGAAAACAGATTCCAGAAAGACTTTCATAACAGATCATCATACCTGGTTCATTGAAGCTCAGAGACTCCATTAATGGTTGCCATCACAACAAGAAGCCTGCAAATCCTCCATCCCGAAATTTGCCATTTTGATTTGTGAGAGTTCTAGTGGTCGAAACACGATGAAAATTGGAGAGCGGGATCACATAACAGTGCATAATTCAAAAATGATGTTTTTGTCGCAAATCGACACCAAAATGGCTAGTTACTAAAAATAACAAGTATTTAGTGATGCCACATGCTAAAAATAGTAAACCACTCAAAATTGCAAGCTCCAATCACTCAAAGCATCCAAAAGCAGTCAAGATGACAAGCAGGGTAAAACAGGTTGTTTTCTCGAAAAAGCAAAAAAAACAACTGCTAAAAATAGAAACTTTCCAAAAAGGGGTCAAATATCATCAATAGAGGTGAATTGAATGTGCCAGAGGCTATGAAAGATCAAAATTGAGCAAAAAGGTAGAATATCCCAAAATAGTAGGTCCTGGTCGCACTTTGCCAAAAATAGAAAGTTTCGGTTTTCAGTGTAAAAGTTGCAGTTGGCTCCGTTTTCACTCATGCTCGTTGCTTTTGGCATTCTCACAGGGTCGTGAGGTTTTATTGCAGCTCAAACAAGGCAATTCATACCTTCATAATGATCTTGGAAGCATTGTCTTGATCACACTTGTGTCCGGAGCAAGGCGGAGCATAGCGAGGCGTAGCAGGTGAAAGTTAGAGACACTGTGCAATTGGAAAGGATTTGAAGGTGTCAAGAACTCCTTTGATTCATCGAGGAGGTCATCATGCTCATCATTTGGTCTTGAAGCCATCATCATCTCATCAAGGTGAGTTGGTTGAAGCGAGTTGGTTAAGCCAAGTGAGTTGGTTGAATCAAGTGAGTTGGGAGAGTTGGGTGAGTTGGGCGAGTGATGTGAGCTAGTCAAAAGCTTGTCCATTCCTATAAGAGGCACATGAAAATTGAGGTATGCAAACATCAAAGATACTCTTGAGTTAAGAAAGATAAGTGATCTTCACTTGGGGCACCTTGAAAGATGAGAACGAGAAACCATCCTGGCTTCAGTTGGCAACATTTGCATAATATTGTTCTTAAACACTCAAGCAAGCACCTGACAAAGGTGGTTAGTCATCAAGGGGTTCAAACATCATGGAGCTGGTTTGTGATCATCAATGTCAAATTGTGAAAGCCTAAGGAGTAAGAGAGTGATCCTCACTCTCACTATGGATCAAAGAGGAACCATCATAAGTGATGCCTGTGTTCGTCTCAAGCTCACATTAGAAGTTATCACAACAGTGTTTCTAAACACTCATTCGACATTTGAGGTGTCTGTGCATCTTGCAGAAGGAGGAAATTGAGATCACCATGCCTCAAATCAGCAAGCTCTTCATCATCAACAAATCAGTCAATCCCTTTCCCTTCTCCTCTCCTTTCCCCTTTCTAATTCTTCATTGTACACAATCATGGTATTTTGTCCTATTTGCTTAAGTGACAATATTTGTAAATTGTAAAAGTACTCTCTCAAAATTATAAGAGAGGTACTTAATTTGTCTCTTCTAAGGGCAATTGAAAGGTCACAAGTGGAATAGGAACATGAAGAGTCATGTGGGGTAGATGAGAAGACAATTCACAAGGCTATAAATTGGAATGGCTTCTCCATTCTAAAGGATCTTGAAAGTTTAGTTCTTGGTAGCAATTGTGGATTGTTGTAGATTGATTGAGCTTTGTATTCATCACTACACAAGAAATAAAAACTACATTTCTTCCATTTCCCTTGCTCATGTTTTCCTCTACTCTCTTTTTCTGCAACTTTGCAAGTATAGTGATCAAGAAGGAACTTGGTGTCCTTGATTGATGAATCTAAAGAATTGTGTGTCTCTAGTTTGTTAGTCTCACTAATTGCATTTTTGTTTTCCTCTAATTGAATGTGAATCTACTCCGGTTATTGTGTGTGAACTCTGCTAGTGCCTACTCACAACAATAACCTTCTCTTTCCTAATTTCTCTCCTTCACCCCTCATCGCTGCAAATTCCTCCCTTGTACTCCATACAAGCACTTTGCCACAGGTTCAATGAAGTGTTCCTATGTGATCCCCGACCTATTTGGCCACCCCACAACAGTTAGATAGAATTAGGATAATTTACATTCAATAATGGGAGCCTCCCCATACACAAGGAGGAGGGGTATAGCCCCGTGAGTTGGTGGAAACACATAATTTGCAACACGACAAATTATTTCACCAACATGTGGCTTAAATTGTCATATGACCACTCATTTTTCATTAAAAACAATTTTTGAACTCATTGGACAAGCTAATTTGTTGTTCTGACATCTCCAGATATGAGTTTTTAAATGTGGCATAGTAAGGTGTTTCTAATGTATAACAGGTGTATTTTCGATCGAAACCGACACCCCCACATTGCTTCAAAGATTAAAATGTGAAGTTTTTGTTTGAAATGTGAATGTTCCTTTTTGGTGTAATTAGGAGATATAAGGATTGTATGATTTTCTAAGCACTTTTGGTGCTACCCAGCTCAGAAGTTATTATTGTGCGTCACTTTGATTATGTTGACATTGTAGTACTACATACACCATGAGTATAATGTATTCAGATGGCATATTGTCTTTTCAACTCAGCATAAGCACAAATCATGAGATAGAAATGATTTCAGAGTGTTGGAGGCATTTTAAGCCCATATTCATGCAATTTTTTAGCTGGTACAAGTTGTTATGACAAGAGATAGTTCATCTGCAGGATTATATCAATTCTCAGGGTCACACAATGTTGGTAAGGAGTCTATTACTAAACTTCTTGTAAAGTCTATAGTCAAACCTGGTAAACCATGCATTAGTGCAAAAACACCTGTCGTAAACATCATTGTCGAGTCTGCACTTGTGTGTGTTTGGGAGAAAATAAAGCATAATGAACATCCTGTTGGTCTTGGGTATGAAGCTGATATAGGTTTTAATATACCAGAGTATTCAAAACCCATTAGATTTTTGTCTAGATGCATTCAAAACAAAAGTCAAATTGAAATTGTTATTAATCCTATCAATGTTAAAGTTTTCACGTCATCCAAATAAATTTGGTAGTAAAACTTGTGAAGTTGAAATCTGTTGTCATTGTGGACGTTGAGGTCATACCTCTAGTACTTGTTTTGATCTCATCCTTGTCTATCACGTGGTCAACAAACACATTTGTCAAAAATTGTTATCTCTGAGATCCTCCTATAGATTCTATGAGGTATGTGTATTTTGGTTGGATAGATCATTCCAGATGGAGATCTGAGGTTTGTCTGTTGTCAAAATCCTACAAGAGAGTCCAATCCTCTATTTGTGATGATGACTTGTCTAGTTATGCCGAGGATGTTGATCTTGTTGGTGTCAATCTTGCTGATGATGAGCTTAGCCTTGTTGATATTTCCCATACTGGTCCAGATTCAAGCTTTGTTTTTTATAATCCTATGTTTGAGGCATTTCAAAATGATATTTATCTAGTTCTAGGGATTTCCCATTCTGATTGGGAAAGTAATGATGACGATCTTCTTGACGAGAATTGTCAGATATTTGTTGAGCAACCTATTTGTGTTTTTGAGGAGACCAAATATGCAACACATGATGATATTAAGGATCCTTATTGATTTGATTGTATGAGGTTGTGGAGATTGATATATTTTGCCTCTTGTTGATTGCTTATTGTTGATTATACAATTGTACATCTGAGTTGTATGTTGAAAACTCAAAAGGGCGGCTTACAAACTCTTCTCATTAAATTGAAAACCTGAAAGGGCAGCTTAATGGAGACTTGTGATGAAAACCCGAAAGGGTGTCATTGAATTGAGCATCATGTGTTAGATTTCGAGTTGAGCATAATGTGTCAGATGTCAAGTCGAGTTGAGCATCATATGTCAGATTTCAATTTTCTGATCATTGGGTTCGTTTTTATGTTGTGGATCCAGAGTTTCTGTATACTTCATTGATATTGCGACATGATGTAGATTGTGGTGATACTCCATCGATGCATTTGGACATATTAGATTGTGGATACATTTGTTCATTGCGGATTCTGAGTGAGGCCTTGATTTGATGGATGAGTTGCATACAATATTTTATAGTTGATGTGGATTCAAGTTATTTTCCGATCAGTGATTGCAGATTGGACTCGCAGTTGTTGATGATTAGTTGAGTCACCAGATGTCGATTTGTTTGCATGTGCACTTGATGGAGATTTGCAGTTTCCAGAGCATTTGGTTGTTGAGGATTAGAGCACTTTGTTGTGTACCTTGTTACTTCAGATTTCCAATACGATTGGATATGTGTGATTGACATGTATGTTGACTTTTGGTTGTATATTTCACACACTACATGCAATGAGTATGGATGTCTATCAGGTTGATTATGTATGGGGTTGTAGATATTCCAGATGATGTACCTGGTTACATCCTGACATATTGCTTATTCAAGTGATTTCAGATTGGTGAGTTGTCCTAGATGTGTTACTTGTTGACTACTCATATTGACCACTGAGGATTGGTCATTCACAGTATTGCAGATTGCAACTTACGATAGCTTTGGATAGAGTTTGGTCCTGATTATTGCAGCATTGAGGATGGGACATGTGACAGGTCCCAGGATTTTGATATCCATTTTTTGTGTGATTGATGTTCAGACTAGCAACTGACACATAAAATTTCAGAGATTGTAGATTGTGGAGTTTGGCACTACATTTATGGGAGATTTGAGTATGGGTTTTTTGATGACTATGTATGGAGCTAGTTCATCAAATCAGATATTTGAGTTTGAGTGTGGGGCTTATGATGACAATGCATGGAGCTAGTTCATCACTTATTATGAGTTTCAACATAGTTTTTGTCAGAGGGTAGTTTTTGTGTTGACATGTGCCTACATTTATTGAGTTTGAGAGCTTTTTTGACTAATATTGGTTCACATTTTTTTAGCTTGGCAAATATGGAGATAATCAGGCTTTATAGTGTAGCTGCAACACACTTTTGGGGTTTTGGGTTACTCGAGGGCGTCAGTGTCAGCGTGAGTTATCCAGTTTTTTCTTTCTTTTGGCACATGGTTCATTGGGACACACTATGAGTGGGTGTGATTCCTTATATGGTGGAGATGGATCACATATAGTGATTTCATCATGATTTGCAGCTTTCAGAGTTTTGAGCGCTCTGTCTACAACACAGTAGCTGCAGAGACTAGCAGCTTGATGGACTTATTGTCCTCTACTATACCTCTTTGGATGAAGGGGGATTTTTTAGGACATTGTGATCCAAGGATGTTTTGTTATTGTGTTAGTTAGAACTATAGGTTTAATAAAGTAAATGTTAGTCACTTTATATTAATCATTAATATAAAGAGTTAGTTCTGAGTTAAGTAAATAAATTTGTGGGAGTTACGTGTGTAAGGGATGGCTAGTTGGACTGTTGGGTCCTGTGTAACTCCCTGTGAAAGCTTATAAAGCTTTGAGAGCCATGCAATAAACTGGCAATGAAGATTTATACAATGTATTTGAGTTTTGTGTTGATAGAGTAATGGGGTTTTTGAATTAGTAAACATTTTACGTTGCAAACATGCTTTAATGGAGTATTTGCTAGAGTGCTCTATAATTCTATCACATCTTGAATGGAAATGCGTAATCCATTAACATACCTCGAGATGTTTTTGCGTTGTCCTCCACATGATCCGCTCTAATGGTGAGCCTATAAACTCTTTTTGTATTTCTTCACACTCAGTTCTTTATGTCGCAAATTATGCAACTGCTTGTACAAACAAGACTGGTAATCCATATGCATAAACTTAGCCTTCAACTTTGTCACCAATCTATCCCAACTCTTGATATTGTCTTTGCCTCTACGCACTCTTTCGGTCTGCATGTGTGCTCACCACAAAGATGGACGACTCTTTAACTTGGTACAGGAAAATCTTACCTTCTTGGTATCTTTTATGCCTTCTTATTCGATGTACTCAATTTCTGCAATCTAGTCAACGAGTTCTTTAGGATCTAAGCTCCTAGAATAATTTGGAACATTCACCTTTGGCTTATTGCCAATCCTTGTGATCATGCGCAAAAACCTATCCTCCTGTGCATCAACATGCTCTGTTTCGGCATCCTGGTCCTCAGGTGCTCTTTTCGTGTGTTCATCATCACTCGCATCATCATCCACCACCACTCCTTTGTGTTGTGTAGCTTTCATAGCCTCCACATGGGCTTGTAGTCTCATCATTTCAGCTAAGTCTGCAAGTCTTGGTGCTATATTTCCTCGCTGCCATCCTATGTGCCATCACTTATCTTCCACAATCACTCACTCAACAAGACTCTGTTTCCTACACCTTTTTCTCAACAACCCAAATATTGGAAGATGCCTGCAACTACTTTCTACTCACACACATACGAAAAACAACAAAACTAAAGATCACTCACCATACCAATGTTATTACACACAAGCACACCACACTAAAACATGACTTAAATTCTTTCTCTAATACTAGATTGACGCAATCGCGGTTAGAGGTCTCAATGAAGGGATGTCGTAGACCACACAACCCACAATTTTAGAGTTAGATTTCAATGAAGCAAGATCTCAAGCACAACTTTAATAAGAAACAATGAACGCTTCTTCTATTAATATGAGGAAAGATTACAAACTTAGGCATAATGGCTCTGCACTCAATGATAGTTTTATGGCATGACTGCAAGAATTCTTTAAGAATTCCAATCCCATGACCTACCCTATCCTAACCTTGTTGACTCTGCTAAGCTTCTAGAGAACCAAACTTGGCACAATGTGACAAACTACTTAGATGCCTAGATCCACAAATCCTCCTTCTTGGATAGATTCCTCGATTCCTATATTGGAATTCGATGCCTGACATTGTTCACAACTCCCTTTTACTTATAGAATTTGTCATGACTCGGGCAGGAAAAAAAAGATACCTTTACAAGAAAAGATACTCTTGCAAAGATTCCTCAAGATCTCTGAGATCACCAATGATCTCCTTAACCGGATGGTAGGTAGCTTGCCATGAAATCACCTCCATTGGATCTAGTTTTACTTGGTTGCTTGGCTTGTCCATGGCGAAGAAAGTGGATCAAGGCCCACGTGTGCTTCCCCCCATCAGTATCGATGTTGAGAAGAGATTCTCAGAAGATGCAAGATCTCACCATGGCGGCATCGGGAAGTGGTCCTCGTAGGATGTGCGGTAACACAAGGCTTCAAGGCATCGGAAATGCATCGTGGCATCAACAAGGCTTGGGCAGCATTGTGCAAGATTTTGGTGGTGTGTGCAACTTGGGATAAGGTCCGTCAATTATACACAACACCATTAGGCACTTTTAGGACTTCGTGGTACTGTGCGGAAAAGAGTAAGCATTTGTTGGATTGTGGTTTTGTGCAACAAGATAGGCTATTACGACATCAAGTAAGTGTGGGATGCCTAAGGGCTCGTGACATATGTGGTATGCTTTATAGGGTGCTGCGGGATTGTGCAAGTCTTTATTCAACTAACTCTTAAGTATTTTTGGCCGACGAGGATTACAAGTGAATTCAAATGCTTTTGCATTGCTTCAGCTCGCCGATGAACCTGTCCTAGCTCACTTTCAAAGCGACCTAGCTCAGAGGTGACAAGAGGTCTCCAACTTGTTGCTAGGTTGCACTCTAACTCACAACTCACTGGCCAGCTTGGTCATGAGCAACTCGTCGCTGCACAACTCGCTGCACACCCAAATTGTTGAGCTAGGCCTGCGCAGTTTCCATCAAGCTACCAAACTTAGTGCTATAACTTTTAAAACCTTCAGTGAAATGCAATGATCCAAAAGAAAAAATTACTCTAAATTTTTATGAGGAATCTAATGGCATAATCAAGATTTAATTTTGGGAGCATTTTAATGTCGTTTCAAAATCTTTTTAGATTTGAGATAAACTTTTGAACAAGTCAAGCAATTGAAAAGAAAACCCATTTCACACCTACAACTCTAAACTCAATCCCAACATTTTATCATCACTAATATGCAAATACAATTCAAATTGCTTTCCTTTTCCATCCCAATACATTGTAATTCATTCCCATGAATCCAACAATATGCAATTTCTCATTTGGAGCATAGTTTCATAACCAAGAAACACAAAACTCAAGAAAATTCTCCATGGCTTATTGTTACAAATTAGGTCCTCAAGGCTGCTTCAATAATGGAAGGATTACTAACAATAAATGAATTAAGATGCAACCCGGTGTCTTCAAAATATTCTATACAATCTTTCTCCATCTTGTAGAAAAGTTCTCATTTATGCAAGCTCCTGAAAAACATCAACTGAGAGATGGGTTACTCACCTCCCAACCTACTTGGTTAGTAAGATCCACTAACCAACCCCTAGGCACAAGGGTCCAAGCACATATCCTCTTTTGTTTGTTCCTATTAGTTTAGTTTGGTCTCATGGGTAGTCTCAAATAGTTTCAAGGTGACATGGGAAGGGACCTGTGAGGTAATACACTACATCTATGGCCACAAACAACACAATCAAACAATGTACACAACATTGGACACCACTTTGGTAACCTCAAGCTACCACAAAGGGGATGAAAGGGTATCTCTTCATTTTGAGGACCAATTCCATAACTCCTCCAAGGTGAGAATGCAAATGTGTCTCCACTTCCAAAGTATGAAGAAAATATGCCTCCACTTCCAAAGTAGGAATAAAAAGGGACAAGAATGTCCGTGGCTTGCTCAGCAAGCTCATTCTTCTAAACTGCTTAAGGTTTTCTTTGTAGGCATGAAGAACATGGGGTTGTGGTGCACTCCTCCCATTCACATCTTTTTGCTAACTGAATTTCAGCAGCATAATGATACACAAATTTCATTAAAAAAATACAAGAAATGAAAAGAGCTAAACAAAGTAAAAGAAGGCTCAAAAGCTAGACTGTTTTGGTACGGGTACTGGGTACGGATACGATATGCTGAAACGGCAAATTTTTAAAAACCTCAGTACGGTACGCTGTGGGTACGTTCATACAATATATTTTTAAAAAGTAAAAAATATAAATATATATAAAAATTTAAAGAAAACAAGCTTATAGTCTCAACAACCTATAAAATATTAGAAGCCAACAACAAGCTTATTATGAATCAGAAGCCATCTAAAGCAAGATTTCTTTGACTGAATACAAGAAGACCACAAAACATTAAATCTATGAGTCCATCTACTAATGGGCTCACAAACATTTTACTTATTGTTAAGGCCTAGGGAAAGGTTTGGGGAGATGGCAATCTTTTCATAGAGTTGTTTGGAGGTAGCCTCTTGGAGAAGGGGCCATTTGACCCACCTCATAGTGTCCCAAAAGTCATTCTCATCCTCCATAATTAGTCCAGTAGACGGAGTTGTGAAAGCATTTCTGAGTAATTCTGAACTGAGACTGAGGAAGCTTATAGAAAGCTTTAAGGTCTGTCCATTCCATCCACTTCCCAAATCTGTACAAGTTATGAAATATTTTAATTCCTTTCTCAAACCAAAGGAAGGCAGAGCAGCCTCTTGTCAAGGCAAGGATCTTGTCATTATATTTCAGATTTGACAAAATCGATTTGTAGGCTTCGCACCTAGTGTCAAAGGAAGAGAAGATAGGCTGCCCAACTACCAAGTGCTTCACTTGTTCCCATGCCTTCCAAATTGACTGAAGAATAAAGGACCCATGAGGAGCAACAAGAAAGCACCCAAATAGTAAGTGAACCAAATAAAGTCCTTTTCATCTCTCGTGACCCTTCATAGCCTATTGGCAATATTGAATCTCACATGAACTTTCCAAGGTTCAATTCCAGTCAAAGCCCTCAAGTTTTATTTATTTATTTGCACTAAAAAAAAGCATGTGGGTACGCTATGGGTACGTACTTGAACTGTACAGGTACCCGGTATGTATCAGGCCTGGTATGGGGGTACTTGGTGTTCCGGGCAGTCTAGTTCAAAAGCCATTGATCAAGTGATCAAATCCTCAATGGAGACTTGCAAGAAATTCGTCAAAAAAGAAACAATGATCCATGGCCAAATTGGCTAAAGATTCAGAAAATAACAATGCTCTGTGGCAATATCCATGAAGAATATATTTTTTTAACAAGCAGTTACATAATTAACAAGCAAGATTTAACAAAAGCAATTTCCATATGGAGTCAACAAAGCATCAATAAGAAATTCCATTAAAGGATGGTTTCCTTGGCTCCTCTAGTTGATTCTCTAGGTTTTTTCCTCTTCCTAAGCTCTTCCTTCCAAATTTGGCAAAAGACCCCTCATCTAAAAGGGAAGGATAATATAGAACGACTTCTAACACCCCAGTCAATCAAGAGTTGACATGTTTCCTGTGGGTTGCTTTTCTTTTCTTGTTCTCTAAACTTCTAACTTCTAGACCCCTACTACAGTTTCCAAGCCTCCAAAGAGATTAAAAATGCTTCCAAATTAAGCTTTCACGTATACCTATGGATTCCACTGAGTTTTAGCTTGTTAAAATATGTTTACCTGTGTATGAAGCTTATTTAATTTTCACTTTAAGCCCAAATCCTACCCCCAACTTCTTGTAGCGTCAAGTGGGTGAGAATAAATATCCCAAAAGATGCTTTTTAACATTTCACATTTGTCTTTTATTGGATTAGTTAGCAAGGTAAGGTTTTAGGATAAGTATGCAAGACATATTCTTGGCATAATCATGTTTTGTCTTTTAGTGGGAGGGTAACGTAGCTAGGAAAAGGGAATAGGAAATTTAATTAGAGTGTGCACATTGAATTTAATAGTGAAATTAATTTATGTAGTCTCTATTTAATGTAGAAATGATATAATTAATTTTAGAGGGAACATAATTAATTTTGGTGGCATTAATTTAGAGAACACACCAAAATCCAGGATGTCAATAATTTAAGAGATTTCACTAGATTTTGGGAATGTTTATCACTTGGAGAAACTCATTCAATTCAAGGGTTTATAATTATTTAGGAGATAATTTGCTCTTTATTTATTTAATGTGTTTTAATTCTGCACAGTGGGTTTGGGCTAGCTACACCCAAATTTATGTGGTAAGCTTAGACCCTTGTCATCTACATCTCTTGGTCAAACTTGTTCCCTACACATTCATTGCACCCATCAATACGTCCAATACAATATTGCATATAATTAAATAATATTGTAAAAGAGTACAATCATAGAGAAACAAATCACACTTCTTCCACCAAGGAACATTTACACTCTGCGGGTCTCGGGGTCCAAAGCAACCCATCACGGGTACAATACAAAAGTCCATCTCATAAGCATTGCATGCTGTTATAATGTTCACATATCCGTTCAGGTTCCATAATCAGTTTGCCAACAATTCCTTTAATAAACATGAACATAAGCACACATGAATTCATTTCATAGCATCGCATGTCAAAGCAATGATCAAATATCTATCTCGAGGTCTATAATTAAATTGCCAATAATTAGCTAACAATCCACGGGCATAATACTTTATAAATCCATCTCATACTCATGAGTAAGATGGAAAACAAGTCGTTTCTTTTTGAAATCATAAGCCAAGGACACCAATATATGAACAACATGTCAACACGAGAATCTAGTATTATAGACTAACTCACACATGTATCATCATAGTAAAATCACCATGTCCATCTAATACCACAAAAACATGTCATAATAGTATCTCTAGTTGGGTCAAAACACAGAAATCCAGCTGTCAAGAATCAATAAATCAAGATCGAGCTCTCTCGAATAAGATAAACTTAGCCTTTTCCCAAATCAAGCTCCTTACAAGTATGCAACTCCCTTATATATATAATTCACATGTTCTCAAAGCGGGAGAGTAAAGTTACCAATGTAGTTAAAGATCACTTGAAAAATATTCTCTCGGTATCCATGGTTAGCCATTGATCTTCTCCAATGTTCCTCTTCGTCCGATCGGGCTTGAATCGGTGGTCCCCAACCGTGTAGGACGGATCAAGGTTCATGTGTGCATGTTCACACTTGAAGTAATGTTGAAGTTTGTTCCAGGTGTGTGCAAATCCAATCATTTGATTGATCGAGTGGGCCCATAGGATCATAGCTCATGGAAGCTTCTTTTGGCTTGCATTTAACAAAGATGACAACGATGTTTGTGGCTCCAAATAGGCATTGATGGCTTGGACAAGCATCGATATCTTGCACAGTACTTTATGGCTTTGTATAGGCTTATGCAGCATTGGAGAAGATTGTGTGGCATTCCCTAGGGTTGCTCGGCTATAGATAGGCTTGCGTGGCATGAGTAAAGCTTTTGTGACTTCTGCGATATTACGCGGTATCCACAAGATTACATGATATTTGCAGTTTTTGCAGCATCTACAATATTGCATGGCTTTCGCAATTTTGCGTGGTATCCACAATTTTGCGTGACATCCAAAAATTGGCTAAGGCAAGGAAATCATTTCGTGGCTTGTTTAGGAGTGGCATGGGATTGCGGAAGGTATTGTATGCTGGCATTGCACAAAAAATTTATTTGCGAAGACCAAGTGTTCTTTTTGGTTGATGTAGGATTGCGTATGAACTTGGATGCTCCTGCATCACACATGCTGGGTAAGAAGAAACTTGAGTCCCTGCTTAAGTGGTTATCTGAAGGTTTGAAATGGAATGACCAAGTCTTGAAATCTCCGCTTTTGTAAGCCAAGATGCATCTTTGATTGCTCAACCTATTTACTTTACCAGATATTCCTTGTGTTCCTTTACAGTGCATTGTTTTGACTATGTGGTCTTGCAAAATGCATTCCACTTTTGCGCATTGCTACTCCGGTGATTAGTGTTTCCAATCTACTTTTGCACGGTTCTCTTCTCCATTTATTTGCCACTCATAATATGAGTATAAATCTACTATGTTGAATATAGGCAAGATGTCTATCCCTTTTGACAACTCCAACTTGTATCCGTTCTTTGCAAACTTCTTCAAGACTTTGCATAGTCCAATCTTCTTCCACTTGAGTTTGTCATAAGTTCCTCGCGGGAACCTCTCTTCCTCAGGCGCGCAAGAACTAAGTCTCCCACCTTAAACTCTAAGTGTTTTCTCTGCAAATCTGCATGCTCTTTGTATTGCGCATTACTCATTTCCAACTATTTGTGCACTTCTTTCATGCACTGTGCGGAGCAGCCCTACTTTTTGCACTCTTCCCCTCTTCTTGCGGTAAATCCCTCATTTCCGCAATTACCCTTCGAATATTTCTATACACTATTTGGAAAGGTGACTTCCCAAAGTGCTTTAGTTGGCAAACTTATTGAATGCAAACTTTGCTTGTGCAAAAACAATATCCCACATTCTCGCCTTCACTCTTACCAAACATCTCAAAAAATTGCCAAGGTTCTTGGTGACAACTTCTGTCTGGCCATCCGTTTGCAGGTGATATGTAGTACCAAACTGCAACTTCGTGCTGAGTTTCTTTCATAGTGCTCGCCAAAAATGACCCTCAAATTTCGTATCTATCGGATGCAATGGTGCATGGCAAGCCATGCAATCTCGCTACTTCCTTGAAAAACAAATTCACAACATGAGTAGCATCACTGGTCTTCTTGCAAGCAATAAAATGAGCCATCATCAAGAACCCATCTGCAACAACAAAGATAAAGTCATGATGCTCTTGTGTTTTGTTAAATCCCAAAACAAAGTCCATACTCAAATGCTCCCATGGTCTCTTAGTAATCGACATTAGTCGATATAACCCTATATTTTGACTTCTCCTTTTGCTAACCGACGAATTTGAAATTCTACTTCTCTACACATAATTGCACACTTTTGTAGTCATTTCATGACCAATAATATCTTTCACCTAATTGTGCCAAGGTCTTATCTACCCCAAAGTGCCATGACATTCCTCTGCAATTTTTCTTTTGGACCAAATTCTCCCTCATTAATCCTGTGGTGCACAACCGTGTGCCTCGAACAACTACCCATCTTTTAGGATGTAGTCTAACCAAGGTGTGCGGTCGACGCTTCACCCTTCTGCGCTGCTCCCCATGCATATGCAAAGTCTTCTTTCTTTTCGCATAGAGTTCCTTCATCCCCGCGAACCCTATCACACTCACCAACATCTCGGTCAACAAAATACATCTTTTGCTTAGTGCAGTTGCAACTTTCTTGGATTTTCCACTTCAATGCTTTAGGAAAATGAGTAGCTTTGTAGGAACTCAACCCATTTCACATGTCTCCATTTAGCTTCCCTTGATTGTTAATGAATTGCAATGCTTGGTGGTTTGTGTACAATACGAACTCCTTGGGCAACAAATAGTGTCTCCACTTTTTCAGAGCTTGTCCAATGGCATAAAAATCTTGGTCATAAACTGAATACTTCCTCCTTGTGTCATTTAGTTTCTCATTGAAGTATGCGATGGCTCTTCCTCTCGAATCATCACTACTTCGATTGCTATCCCACTAAGATCGAATAAACTTGAAATACCTTTTGTTAAAATCGGGCAAAGCCAACACCTTTGGTTGATCTATGACATTCTTTAGCTCCTGAATGCATACTTGGCATTTGTGTTCCACAAAAACTCTCTTCGTCTTTGTGCATTACCTTTGTGATTGTTGTGCAAATCTCATTGAATCCTCTTGATGAACTTCCGGTAGAAGCTCACAAGTCCATGGAAGCTACAGAGCCATGACACTTTTGGGTGATGGCCAATCTACCGTAGCTCGTACCTTATGACGATCCATCTTCAAGCCTTAATGAGATATCAAAATCCCAAGTATACCAACTCCTACATGAAATTGCACTTCACTTTTACCGAAACTTCTCCTCGCACAAACACTCTAACACTTTCCACAAATGGACTAAGTGCTCTTCCTGCGTTTTACTAAAAATCAGAATGTCATCCAAATAAACAATGACAAACTTACCCATAAATGGCTTCAACACTTCATTCATTAACCACATGAATGTGCTCGGTGTGTTGGTTAACCCAAAAACATGACCAACCACTCATACAAACCATCGTGTTTTGAACGCAATCTTCCACTCATCTCTTTGATTTTGACCTGTGATATCCACTCTTTAGATCAATCTTTGTGAAGTACTTCGCTCCACTTAGACAATCCATCAAGTCATCCATGCACGACAATGGAAATCTATACTTGATAGTGATTTTATTGATGGCTCTAGAATTAATGCACATTCTACATTCTCCTCCTTTCTTGGTGCCAATACTGTAGGCACTATGCACGACCTCAGAGACTCTCTAATCAACCCTTTGTCAAGCAATTCCTGCACTTGACTTCTCATCTCTTCATTCTCCATAGGCATCAGCCTATATGCAGCTTTGTTTGGCAAGCTCGCTCTCGGTATCAAGTTCATTTGATGACCGGTATTATTGCATAGGTGGTAAACCATCCGGAATATCCTTCATCGTGATATCTCGCATACTCATCTATCGCCTCTCTTACTTTTAACGGGATCTTCTTTGTTTGCAGCATTTGCACTCCCATGTTTTTGCGTGGACCTAGGAATGAACACAAAACATAAGGTGTCCCTCTTCGCATATTTAGGAACTCTTTTCTTGAAACCATCAATACTTACGGACATCTCTCACATCTACACTTGAATCTTTCAAAGGTTTCAATGTGTACTTCCATTCATCTTTGACCAATGTATAGGTATTTGCGCAACCATTACGAACCGCTTGTTTGCCATAATGCCAAGGTCTCCCCAACAACATATGGCACACATCAATTGGCATTATGTCGCATAGACTTCATCTTCATATACACCAATCTTTATGTGCACTTTGCATTTCTCATTCACAAGCAATTGATGCCCCTTCAACAACCATGACACCTTGTATGGGTTTGGATGCACATCTTTCTTAGACTAAGCTTCTTCACCATTTCCTTAGAAACGAGGTTATCGGTGCTACCTCTATCAATAATGACTTAACCGCACTTACCTCCAGACTTGCAAATGGTTTTGAATAGATTCTTCCTCTGCGTCGGCATGTTCTCCTCTTTTGCGGGCTTCAATAACACCCTCTTCATCATTAGCACTTCACCATTTTCGGGTTCTTTTGTGCTACTTGTCGACACATGACTCTCTATATCCACATTCTGAGTAACATGATTCCTAGTGTCATTATTGTAGCCATTGCCCACTTTGGTTTGTGTGAATTTGTGGACACTCAAATGCATGATGTCAAGTCTCTCCGCAACGGAAATAGGTTTCGTTGAATCCTCTACCTCATCCACAACCTCGACCTCTGGACACGGTCTTCCTCCACCTCTTTGTACATGGCTCTGCATGTGAGGAGACCGCTTCTCCTTCTTGCACATTACTTTGTGCATCATTGCACAAATTGCTACATCGATGTGGGAACTTTCCTTTTCCATGTGTGGTACTTTGTTGTTTGTGGGACAATTTCTCATCCTTCAATTGCAAATTGATAGGCTTCCCCATTGATCTCAGCCCAACCATATTTAGTTCATCATGAATAGAAATGTGCAGTCCATTGACATACCTTTAGATTTGTTCGGCATCACTTGCCACATGTCTAGCTCCGATGTTGAGTTGATGGAACTCCTTAGTGTACTTCTTTACACTTAGCTCTTTCTGATGCAGGTTCTAGAACTATTTAAATAAATGAGACTGGTAATCTACAAGCATAAACTTAGCCTTCAACTTTGTCACCATTTGATCCCATTTCTTCAGCTTGTCTTTACCTCTTTGAACTCTCTCATTCTGCACATGATCCCACCACAAGGATGCATGGCCTTTCAATTTGGTACTCACAAATCTAACCTTCTTGTTATCTTCCACACCTTCGTACTCAAAGTACTTCTCAATTTCTATGATCTAGTCTATCAAGTCTTTTGGATCCAAGTTTCTAGAATAACATGGACTATCTATTTGTGGTTTGCTTCCAATCCTTGTGATTGCTTGCAAAAATGGCCCTCTTGTGTATCTACACGCTCTTCTGCAACTTCTTGCTTTGCAGGTCCTCTCACTTCACGACCATTGTCTCTTTCATATGCATCTGCAACAAGACCTCTTCATTGTGCTGTCTTCATAGCCTCTAAACGAGCTTGCATTTGTCTTATCAAATTGGCCAAGTCAACAACTAGTCTTGGTGCTCTGTTCACTCTTCGTGCCATCTTTCCTCACAATCTCTTCATAGAAAGATTCTGCAACCTCACACCCTCTACCTAATGACACAATGTTGTAGATGTTTCACAACTACCTTCTACCCACACCCCTAGTATGGAAATCAACAAATCCTAAGGCCACTTACAAAACCCAGATTGATAATTGCACCAATCTCTATAGCAGGACTTACAAATCCTACACTCTTACTAACCTCAACAGGACTCAAATCTTGCGCTTTGATACCAAATTGATGTAGTCACGGTCAGGGTTCCCAATGAAGGGATGCCTTCCACCACGCAACCCTTGTCGAGTAGACCTCACAAAGGGAGAGATCTCAAGCACAACTTCTAAACCAAAAATAAATGAAAATATTTCTATCAATGGAAGGAAAGTGAATTACATATTCAAGCACATTACCAATACACTCCAATTATAGTCTTCTATGAGACTCCACAAGGATTTTGCTAAGAATTCCCCAACCTAGACCTATCCTAAGCTTGCAGACTTTGCTAAACTTCTACAGAACCAAAATTTGGCTCACAATTACAAGGACGACCACCACTGATCAAGATTAGCTCGAAAACAAGGTTCAAGCCCTAAATTAAGACCGAGCTCTCTTAGAATAAGCTAAGCTAAGCCTATCCCTCAATCAAATTGCCTTACAAGTATGCAACTCCCTTCTATATATAGAATTGACACGTGTTCAGGTGGGAGAGTAAAGATACTAATGCGGTTAAAGATCCCTAGAAGAATATTCTCAGCTGTCCATGGTCCGTCAGTGATCTACTTAGAATGTTCCTCTTCATCCGATTGGGCTTGATTTAGGTGGCTCTTGAAGGTCCATGTGTGCATGTTCACAACTGTAGCAATGTTGATAGGCGCTCCAGTTGTGTGCAGATCCAATCATTTGATTAAATGGGAGTGGTCCTATTAAATCATAGCTCATGGTGTCTTTTGCTGGCATCTAACAGTATGACAATGACATTTGCGACTCTAGATAGGCATTGGCATCTTGGACAAGCATCAACGGCTCTCCCAATACTTTGCGCCTTCATATAGGCTTCTGTGGCATTGAGCAAGCTTGCACGACATTCCCCAACATTGCACGGCTATAGATAAGCTTGCATGGCATGAGTAAGCTTGCACATTATTGTGCTGCTTCTGCAGTATTGTGTGGCTTCCGCAGTTTTGCGTGGCATCTGAAAATTGGCTAAGGTAGGGAAATGATTTCACGGCTTGTTTAGGATTCGCGTGGGATTGTGCATTGGCATTGCGCAACACTTTATTTGCAAAGACTAAATGTTTTTTTGGTTGACGCAGGATTGCGTATGAACCCGTATAGTCCTGCATCAAAGTGGAGAAGTTCAATTGACAGCCAAGAATATTCCACAATAATTGTAAAAAGTGACTCAAGAAGATGTGAAATGATGTTAAGTGGCAGCCTTAAATTGCTTCTAACATTTGTGAAAAAGTTTGCAGCTTGTCAAGCATGTACTATCTTAGTGCATGGCATGAATAATGTCATTTTGGGAAAGTGGTGCACAACCACAAAGATGCAATCATAGTGGTATTGAATAGTGGGAAGACCACTAATGAAGTCCATGGAAATGAATCCCCATGGGTGAGAAGGTATTAGTAATGGCTGATGCAATCCAAGTTTCGGAGTGGAAGTATTAGGCTTTGACAATGATTGGTTGACAAGGTGGCTTTATAAGGCATTATATAAACCAAAAGCTTAGCCAATTTTGAAATAGGCTTTGGAGTGAAATACCATAGGTTGATGTGTTACCATCCTCTTCTTCCGTACTTTAAAATTGCACAAAGGTGGTTCTGTGCTTTGTAGAAAACCTTGACTTTTGTGATTATTACCAATTTTACATGAGTGTAAGGTTATAGAAGAAATGGCGACTCATGGGAAATAGGCCATTGAATGATGACTCGAATCCTAAATAATACACATAGTTTAACATCCCACACATTTTTTTATATAATGTTATACCATAGAAGCTCTGATGAAATTTAGAGTTGTTGAGCCTACTCGGTATAAACAAATCTTGGTATCCTCAACAAACTAAAAACTAACCCAAAAAAATATATTTGGAGTTTTTGCTTATGGCTGATTATCCTAGTGAGTTTTTAATACACATTCTTCATGTTCTAAATTTGTTCCCCATCTCTTACTATATCTCAAGATGTTATCAGAAAAGATCAAAATCAATTTACGTAGGAATGTTCTGAATACTTAATTCATAGTTTTTTTGTTGATACATGGAGGGTTGATGGGTCCCTCACCCTTCCATTGATTTCCAAAACAATCTTACAATAGATCCAGTTTGTCCAGCACGCAAGACAAAAAGCAGTCCAACCAAAAAAGCTCAAGAGATACCAAAATATAAAGCAGGAACTTCTGTAGAAGGATAAAAGACTGGAAAAACAAGGACATTTTGTCTCATCCAAAATACAGCCACAGAATCCAAGGTCCCCAGATTAATCATGGGTATAACAAACCATCCTAACAAAATTTCAGCACTGTACTTTCTTTCTTACAACAGAATAATTTTAGTCTTGCCTATAGCAGAATACTTAATTCATAGTTGCTTCAAGGTGCTTGGTGGATTTATAAGACCAAAAGGCATGGATATGCATTTATTAAGTCTCTTGCGAGTTAAGAATGCTGTCTTAGGAATGCATTGCTTAAATCTGTACAACCTACCTAATTCTTAAATACAATTAAAAAAGTACTTCAGCACGTGTAGCTCATTTAATATTTCATTGATAACAGGTATAGGTTATCTGTTTTCTATATTGATCTTGTTTAAAGAAAGGAAATCTGTATTTGTATGGTCTTTCTTTTGTACCAGAATTACATGGGCAAAGTAGGGATTGTTATGGGGCATTCTACATTTCTATAATTTCTGAAATAATGATTCTATTTCCTTTTTTAATGCTAGGGGAAGTTTTTTTTTTTGATTGGTAAAATGGGGGTTATAACAGGGCCCTACCCATAAGAACCAGCAGAAAAATGCATCTAAATATGTGATTGACCATACAAGATCACAAGATTCAACTGCCAAACTCATCATTATTCATAAGTAATAATTTGTTATTGCAATACTTAGCCGGATGCAACTTAGCTCAATAGGGAACACAAGATGAAGAGGAAGACACATAGATCCAAGAGAGATCCGGTTCGTACAAAAACACTACAAGCAACGGCCCAAAAAAGGAAGATATAAATATCATTTGTAAGCTAATTTGTCTTCACTCGAGTCCTTCAAAATAGCTTGCACCCCCTATTAAAGTGCAGTAATTGATCCATAGACAGCATTCCAAATATTTCAATACTGGACACATCATTGGATAGCAAAAACCTACCACAAACCACCAACATTTGAAAAAGCCACCTGAGATGAAGGCACCACAATTGGCCCAACCACCACATTGCTTTGTCGACGCTTAGGTCCAGGAAGCCAAATCCAGCTAGCTCTGCACAGGTGGCACTGGATCCCTTTTCACTTCAGCCAAGTGAACATTCCTAGCAGCCTTAGAATCCAATTGGGGAGAGAGATGGTAGGGTTAGCACATGAGACTGATTTGGGGGCTTTCGGAGATAAATCCCATTCTAACTCAAGGATCCTGAATTGCATGCCTCTTAGGTGATTGGTACATGGAATTCAGTTGCCTAATAAGCTGGAAAGACATAGTGCTCGTTACAGTTGGGAGCCCTTCCCTGTAAAGTTTAAACTACCTTTAGTTCCTTGACATATTGGCATACATCCTTGTTGTGGGCTTCCATTGCTTTCAACGTGTTATGGGTTGCCTGAATTCCTTCACAAGTACCATCATCTCCTCCTTTGCACTTGGTTCCTTCTCATCATCCCCAGTCTCTGCTGAGTTTGGCCATGAAACACCCCCATCCCCCTTCAATACTCAACCGAGGATCCATTCGTGCAACTCTTGTTCACCATCCCTGCCAACTTGATTTGAAAATATTGTTCAATCACAATGGTCTCCCTTGATTGCAGCTCCGTTGTATTTCCAATGCCATCTATCCCCAAAATCTTGAGAATCATGGCGATAGTATCATAATTCTTGGCATAAAAGGTTTGTTTTCAGTTTCCTGTCACAAACAACACCTAATTGCAGACGATCATGCACAATATTGTCTCCCATGGTTGCAGACAGATTTGGAGCTGACTGTTGAAAAGAGCAGTGGAGGATGCTTGAAGAATTAGGCAAGGATGTACTTAATAAGGACTGGACTTTGGAGTGAAGTAAATGAAGGCGTGCCTCTTTAAAATCTAGGGGCTGAATATCATCATTTTAAAGGATAATTTCCACACATGGGATCCAAACGGTTGGGTTGTAAACATTCATGGAGGGATGTGGCATGCTTTGAGTGATACCATATCCATACTACAATCTGTCTGTAAAATTTGGTACAAAATATCATACAATAAACTGGATTCACTAAATTCAATGATAAAGTGCTTGCATAATATAGGCAGGATGTCTCCTCAATTTATGGAGTTCTAGCCATATAATGTAATGTCCCTTTTCCCTCGCCCATGGCCTAAGGGCCAATGCGTGCCCTAACCCTAGTCATGCCCAAGGGGTTACGGACACTATTTTGCTATTGGGTATGGGCATCTAGTCCAGTTATTATTTTTTTATTGACTGGGTCATAAAGTACTTTTAAAAAGGGACTAGATGTTATGTTTCATCATTGGGGCCACTTAAAGTACCTTTTTGGCGACTTGAGAGGACATGCATGGCATTAAATGTTATATTTCTTCATTGAGGTTACTTTATGGGCCTAGGCGCCTAGGAAGGGAAAAGCAACTTCAAGTTATTTTTAATAAGGCCCTCTTTTTGGGAAAGTGCGCCTTGAGTGGTTTTAGGGTTTCTTTGGCATGAAAAGGTTATAAAAGGAGGTGAGGGGTGAAAGGATGATCATTCATACATACACTCATATTTTCTTTTCATGGTGCAACTGCTGTTTGCAACTTTTAGCTTGTGGAGTAAGATCCCACGGGAACCCTAGCTTCGGTGGTGAAAGATCCAACCCTAGCTAGCAGGGCATTCTTCGGTAGTGAAAGATCTACCCTAGCTTGTCATTTGGAGTGGATTTCAGGGCTGTTTTACAGAGGTATTTTCAGGATTTTCAGAATTAGGGTTTGAAGGGTTTTGAGAGTTTTTGTGGAGATTTTCAGCCGGTTTTCGGATCAGACCTACGGCAGCCATAGAAGAAGGATTCGGCATCATCTACAGAGGGTTTCACAAGGGTTTTGGCTGTTTTCCAAAGGGGGCGACTTGTTTGGGAATTTGCAGCCCTAATTTCTAGGGTTTCCAGCAGTCCTTTTTCAGATCTGAAGGTTGGAGAGTTATCTACTATTTTTATATATATTATTTCCAAAGTTTCATCTTTATTGCATTTGTATTCGAAAAGATATTAATTTTCGAAGTTTTCCGGCTATTCTAGGCACGCTGTAAATTTCTGGCAGCATTCTGTTATCTGAAAAATTCCAAAAATATTTCCCTTGTGTTCTACATATTATTATCTTGTTCCAGTTAAAATTTCAAGTATTTTGGACGGGTATTTTAAGAGTTATTCACATTTTTCTGTTCGCTGCCCTAGCTGTACTTTTCTGTATAAAATCTGCAAAAATCAGATTTAGTATATTGCTGCAAATTTCTGTGTTTTGTCATTTTTTGTGGTAAGATCCCAACAAGGGATATTTCAATGGTATCAGAGCAGTTGTTCCTCCAGCCTGTTAGGGTTAAAGGATGGGAGACAAAGACAGAGACAGTGAAGAGATGGGAGTAGATCTGATGAGACAACTGTTCACCAACATGGTGAAGCAGCAGGAGACTACCAACCTCTATTTGAGCCAGCTTACTGAGAGGTTAGCACAGGGTAGGATCGAGACTCATGCGGAGAAAGGAGAGGCCAGCAATATGGGTCAACATGGTAATAGAAGTGAGAGTCGACATTCGGGACAAGGGTCCCCTCATGCATCTACCAGGCCATTGGGACTCCACGAGCCTTCATTCTTAAAGGATCCGGAAGTTTCGCAGACACGACAGCCCGCAGACATTGTGGATGAAGAATCTTGCTGGGAGAAGTACCGGACTTTGAGCGAGGGTTTCCGAGACAACATGCCATTTCAGGAGTATTGCAGAAATGAAGATCGCAACAGGCTAGAGAGATTACCAAATGACAGTGCACTCGAGTTTCGAAGAGGTTAGGACAGATCTCTATTCCACACTTCGATGGCTCTAGGAAGTGTACCGCCCAGTCTTGGATTCAGAAGTTGAAGACTTACTTCGACTTGAATCCCATGCGCGAAGAAGATGCAATTAAGTTTGCTATCCTACACCTCGAGGGAGATGCCCATGACTGGTGGCATCATGGATTGATCACACAGGGGCACATGCATATCACTACATATGCAGATTTTACACAGAGATTGATGAGCAGGTTTGACAGGAGGGACCCAGATAGGCACTTCAGGGAATTGACCCACTTGAGGCAGACAGGTTCTCTGGATCAATACATTGCAGATTTTCAGAGGTTGTCAGTGATGGTATCTGATGTTTCAGAGATGAGGTTGACTTCACTCTTCATGGCAGGTTTGACGGACGCTTTAGCAGGATTTGTGAAGGCATTTGAGCCTTCCTCCCTACATGAGGCGATTAGGCGAGCACGAGATTTGGAGTTGTCCACTCCAAAATCGAGGTTTCCCCCTCGAAATCAGCCTAAGGGTTTTCCTTCGAAAACTGAGGGTTCACAGCCAAAGGGGCCCCCACCCAGGCAGGATACCACAAGGAGACCATTTGTATCGAGAGAGGACCGGGAGGAGTTGAGGCGAAAGAAACTCTGTTTCGATTGCCGCACACCATGGGTTCCAGGACATGATTGTAGAGGGAAAGGAAGGGCCCAATTCATAGAGGTCTTTGAGGAGAGTGAGAACGAGGAGCGGTACCATCAGGAGTTAGAAGATGAAGATGAGGAGGCATTGGATAGTGCAGGGATTGAACAGAGGAGGAGACTTTTCCCCAGGAGACTATTGCTACTTTGTCGAGTACCCCGAGGTACAAGGCATTCAGAGTTAGGGGAACATTACAGGGCCAGAGAGTTGTAGTGCTCATTGATAGTGGGGCCACCCACAATTTCATTGATGCATCTTTGGTAGAGAAGCGGGGACTGCAGGCAGAAGACTTTGAGGGTTTCAATGTAGTGGTAGCCAATGGTGAGTCCATGAGATGCATGCAGCGAGTTCCGCAGTTGAGTATCACCATGGGTAACCATACAGTCACCGATGACTTCTATGTGGTTGGTATTGGAGAGACCAACCTTGTGCTGGGTGTACAGTGGCTCCATTCTCTTGGAGAATTTCGGACTAACTTTCAGACCATGGAACTCAAGTTCAAGTCCGAGGGAAAGAATGTAACCTTAAGAGGTTTATCTTCAGAAGCACCCAGAGTTGTTTCAGCAAAGAGGATCGAGAGGATTCACAGACACAATGGGGTTGATTGGGCAAGACAGTTTTGATTTCTACCAAGAACTCAGAGGATGGACAGCCAGAGTATCATGTAGATATACAGGGGCTATTGGACAAGCACAAGATGCAGCTTTTAGCGACATACCACCTGGTGTACCGCCAGAGAGGGGATTTGAGCATGTGATTGAGCTCGAGGACACTAGACCAGTGGTTACTACTCCTTACCGTCACCCCAAACGGTTTAAGGACGAGATTGAGAGGACCATCCATGAGCTTATTGACATGGGACACATTAGGCCGAGTTCTAGTCCTTTCGCTTCTTCAGTAGTGTTGGTGAAGAAGAAGGATGGGACCATGCGGATGTGCATTGATTATCGGGCATTGAATAAGAAGACAATCAAGAACAAATATCCAGTGCCGCGTATTGATGAGCTACTAGATGAGCTACAGGGAGCAATCTATTTTTCTAAAATAGATTTGCGATCGGGATATCACCAGATCAAGGTTAGGGAGCAGGATGTGCATAAGACCGCTTTCAGATGTCATTATGGACATTTTGAGTTTTTGGTGATGCCCTTCGGTTTGTCTAATGCACCAGCCACATTCCAGTCTTGCATGAACCACGTGTTCAACCGCCACTTGCGGAAGTTTGTTTTAGTCTTCTTTGATGATATATTGGTTTACAGCAGGACTTGGGAGAGTCATATCCGCCACCTTGACGAGATATTGGGAATACTAGGAGCTAATTTGCTATATGCAAAGGCTTCTAAATGTGAGTTTGGCATGACAGAGTTGTTGTACTTGGGATATGTGATTGGCGGAGGGGGAGTCAAGGTGGACAGAGTGAAGATACAGGCAATTTTGGATTGGCCTCCACCCAGGACGTTGACACATTTGAGGGGATTCTTAGGACTATGCACCTATTACAGGAGGTTCGTGAAGAATTTCTCACGATTGACTGCCCCACTGACAGACTTGACCAAGAAGGGAGCCTTCGCTTGGTCAGAAGCGGCACAACAGACTTTTGATCATCTCAAGGAGGTGATGAGCTCATGCCCCGTCTTGGCATTACCAGATTTTGCTCGTCCATTTGTTCTAGAGTGTGATGCATCAGGTGAGGGGATTGGAGCAGTGCTTATGCAGGATAGGCACCCCATTGCTTACGAGAGTCGGAAATTGAGCCCCGTGGAGAGGGGGTATTCAATCTACGACAAGGAGATGTTGGCCATCATGCATGCTTTGGCCAAATTCAGACAGTACCTTGTGGGCAGCAGGTTCGTGGTACGTACAGATCACAATAGTTTGAGGTTCTTTTTGGGACAGAAGGATCTCAACGACCGCCAGCAGAGATGGGTGAACAAGGTACAAACGTATGACTTTGATATAGAATACACTAGAGGTAAGAATAATGTTGTTGCTGATGCTTTATCTAGGAAGCCTTACCTTACTACTATGTTGAGTTCTATGTCCGAGATTTCAGCAGATTGGAAGGCTCACATACTGGTTGAGTACTCCAAGAATCAGTTTGCATGCGAGATCATGGATGGTATTATCAAGGATGACCGATACAGGGTGGTAGATGATCTCATTTTTTATAAGGATCGGATTTTCCTTGTACAGGGGTCTAAGATGAAGGACAAGATCCTTCGTGCAGTACATGACACACCACTAGCTGGACACCCCGGATATTTCAAAACATACAGGTATATCAGGGAGAGATTCGCTTGGAAGGGGATGAAGGATGATGTCCTTAATCATGTCAGAGAGTGTATGGTTTGCCAGCAAACCAAATCAGAGCATTCTTTTCCTGCAGGTTTACTTCACAGTGTTGGCTAGATTTTCTGCATAGCATCAAACCTAGGCGAAAATGTGTTTTTATCTATCGGGGTTTTACTTTAACCACTTAGTTCATGAACCATAACTAAGAAGTTACTGCAAGCAAGTAAGCGGTTTGTTTAAGAAAGGAAAAATTATAGAAGAAGAAAGTCAAGGTATTACGAGAGAAGAAGTAAGGAAGATGTGCATCCCAATTAGTAGATAGCGAGCTAATTGCATGCACATAGAAGAAACTTAATAGATTTGAACACACAGAATTAAAAGCAAAGGCGGTTCTAGATCCGGATCTAAAATAACACAAAGTTTACTTTAAAGATCTAAGATTTAAAAGCAAAAACACGATGCGCCGTGACACAAAGTTCTCCGGAAACACCTTCTTTGTATTCCTCTGCAACAAGTGGCTCTCGGGGTTCAACACAAAGTCTAGAACACAAGATTGCTTCTTACAAATTCTGATCGATCATTAACCCGTAGGTTCTTCTCCTACTTATAGAATGTAGGAGGAAAGTACAAATAGAAGACTCAAACCCGAACTAAAGTATGAACAAGTAAAGATGACATTTGGCAATCATCCTCAACTAACTTCTTCTTAAGTGACACATGTATCACTTAACTAATAGAAAGGTTCCACATGACTTCAAGTAATGGTTGCAAAACCAATAACTTAGAAGTTTACAATTTCATCAGGAACATAGAAAGTAGAAGAAAGAAATAGAAGAAGTCATGCCAATTTGTAACATCTACATCTTCTTCTTGTTACGATATCGATATACTTGTCGAACATATAATTCAGCATCCTTCCATCTGTTTTAGCTCTTTGCTTCCTTTTACTCATCTGAATTGCAGCAACCCTTCATTCACACTTTCTTTGCATGCTTCCACTTCTTCCAAACTTGGCCCAAATCTCATGATATGCACTGCGATGTCACCGACCCTCTTGATAGAGTTCATCGTGAAAGGCTTGGTAGCTTTATCAATTCTCTTTTGTACCATCGAAGAGAACTTTCCGAGGAATCATGCACTCGTTAGAAACAATCCGCACGTATGAAGTAACACCTCCATCCACTCTTTCCTCGGTGAAAGAAATGATCTTTGTCCGTGAAAATCGATGTTCTACTCTCAGCGCTGCATCCTTTTCACAAAACTCTGCGGATCTCCAAGCGGAAGATCTGCAAACTCTAGCTTTCCCCTTCTCGGCCCGATCCATCAAGCACAATTTGTTCTGCAACGATAATACATCTCCGTGACTTGTTGATCTCGGCCAAAATACTCGGGTTACTCTCTGCATTGTATTCATTCCTTCTATGCTTTCTATCGATTGCTTTAGTTGATTTGCTTTGCATCGTTCATAACCTTTAGGCGGTGGCACTTCCCCAAGTTGCCACGAAGCTTGACGAATAATCAGATCCTTCCATTCGTCATAGCCTTTACTTGATTGCTTGCATCTTCCATTTCTGCATAAGATGATCACTCACTGTGTTTGAAATGGGCTGAAGCGGAAGATTTAGCAACCTTGGCTATGATCTCACATAATTGAGATATTTGCTTCTGCTGACTCTTCTTTCTCGCCTTTTCAGCATCGAGCCTAAGAACAAAGCATCCAGCAACGTCTGCGTGTCTGCTTGATCCTTCAGTGGTAGCTTGACCGAGTGGTATTTTGGTCACCGTCACATCTTCTGCCGTGAGCTCCTCTTCTACCTTTCCTTCCGCCGGAATTGATATCTCAGCAAACTTCTCTCCCGAATCCTTGATGATCAACCTAGAAGTTGCTTTAGCAACTTTAGGCCTTCTACATCTCTTACTCGGATCTGAAGTAGGCTGCAGTCATGTTCCTCTAAGTTCATCTCTACTCTTGCTTCCGGAACCAACTGCATAGCTAACCATTCCGAGAAATTACTTCTCGGAGAGTGAGAAGTCGCTGAGTGCACTACCATCTCCCGCTCTGCATCCTCTCCATCAGAAAGTGCCACAGTATCATGGCTGCCATCTTCTGAAACATCCAAGGACAAAGCTCTTTCGAACTCCGTCATCTGCAGCTTTAACATCTCCTCTGGAACGGGTGCTTTGAGCGAAGTGGCTGCGGAGAGAAAGGCGAGCGTCGCTGGTTTGATGAAGGCATGGAAACATCCTGTTTCTTTGTGGTGCGATAGTTGGTGATCCTCTGGAGTCTTGGAGAAGTCGGAGTCAAAGCTATGGTCGTAGAAGTGGTCTTCTCTTTCTCTTGAGATCTTACGTGTGTACTTTGACTTCTCGGACCTTCTGCTGCTTTCTCCTTCATGCTTTCGTTTGAGGAATCTCTGCGAAGTTGCCCGTGATTTGATTCATCGATACTTCATCAAGGCGCGTATCCCTTCGTTAGCGACCAGCTCGAAGTACTCACCAACACAGCCCCGGATCTCTCTTCTATTGTGCTGCAGCCGCCATTGCTATCCTGCAGTATAGCTTTATCTCCTCCCATTTGATGATGTAAGTGTCAGTACCACGTTCCCATCATCTTTAAGATCCATGCGTATCGCGCTAGTCAAAGTCAAATACTTGCTTTGCCGATAGCTTTGCTGAAATCTTTCTTTCTAACCTCGTACTCATACGCACTTCATCCAAAATCTTCTAACGAAGGCACATGTGCGTACTCCTGGGAGATTGTCTTCTGGCTATTCCCGAATGGATCGAAATTAAGCCGCGCAAGGAAGAACTCTTGCTCATACTCGGACAACATTTGTGCTTCCATCCCTCGAGCTCTGTGAATGCTGATGCAACTGTAATATCCCACAGTGAGTGGGAAGAAGCCCGTAGACTTGTGCCGCTTCGACTGGAAGTCGTGTAACTCCACAAGTTGCCTGCTCAGCTCCATGGCGATCAATCTGTCACTCGGGTACCTTGGCATCTTTATTGGTTCACCTGAAAAGCTCGTAACCCTGAGGTATGTGAAATCTGCAAACTGGATGAATACACTGCCAATCTTGGACACTGCTTCCCATGCTTCCTTGCTTACCACTGTGAGTCTTGAGTCTTTGTCTAACTGCGGATGAAATCGTAGAAGAAGTCATCGTTGATCACTTTGAAGTCCTTCTGCATGCAGGTACGAAGGCATGTGGGTAGCACTCGAAAATGGGATCCTTGGAAAGAATACCACATCTATCCAGCTTGGAAAAGACACCTGTGAAGGCTGCGGCATACACCAAGTATGAAGTCATCTTGAAGGCTGAAGGTACGCTTCACGTTCATGATTGCTCACCGATGTTCTTTGCTAATAATTTCGACCATTGATTATAGAATCAACCTTGTTGATTTGATGGTCTGATGAAAGCATACATCCATGTCCGGAAAGTGTAGGCATTCGCTTCACCATTCACTGCATAGCAATTTGGCGATATCATCCGCCTCTGCACCAAATTGGATCGTGGAAGAGTTCTCGGGAACTTGGAAGGGGATCTAGGCTTCTTCATGAACCGGCTTTATTCATGATGCTCACACGATCAGCTCTATGCTTTTCCCACCTATTGTCGGCATCACGAATGCTAATAGAAGTCACCACCTTTATGCTTTGGAATCTTGAGACAATAATTGAAGAATTCGCATCAAGCGAATTATTGTCTTTCCCATGACATCACGCAGCGATCTGGATGAAGGATGATAAGATCTAGCACACTCCATCACAAACTCGCAATTGGGTGTACGGGGAAAAGCTGCGGCTCGAATAATTCCACTACTTTTGACCGCACGCATGGTGAAGTCTTTCCGGCTCTGGATCTATCAATCAAATCGAGAAAGGAGGTTACGGGCCTAGATCCGTGTCTCCTATGTCGAAAGTTTGGAAGCAATGCATGAATCCATCGTGCTCTCTTTTTCATCTCCTTTCGCCATGGCTTTATCAATCTTTATCTGAAATAATTCTTTTCTTCTAACTTGGCGGATTTCTTCAATCTTGGTGCGGATCTGGACAATTCTTGATTCGGAGGATATTTGCGATGTATTGGACATTGATAAAAACTCCTTTTCTTTTATAAAGCACACTGTAATGAGTTCTGCAATTTATTCGAGACAAAAATGGCCACCGGAGCATGAATAGTGAATTTAAATTATAAAAATCTGCACTTTTCAAACTGCTGCCCCAAAAATTGGTGTTTAATTTGCACATAAAGAGAGCATGAATCCTTTGATCAACACACAGAGCTCTGTAACACTGTGAAAACAACTATGCAGACGAAGATCAACCTTCTCCAAAGCATGCGCCAAATCTGGAAGCTTTTAGCCTTTGTTAGCACTTTGTCTGAGCAAAATCCTTCCTCTAATGGGGCGCACTTTTCCTCCTTGCTGCAATTCTTAACCTGTGAATTAAATAATTCATCCATATGGCTGCCCATGCTTATATAACCTTCACAATTCTATAATTAATAATTGCCCTAACAATTAAAGGCAATTAATTAATTAAAAATCATGCTTTTCTCTTTTAAAAATAGCATGTTTAAGGACAACCATCCAATAAATTAAATTAATCCAATTTAATCCTTCACACAGCACTTCACTCAAGCCCCACAGTGTGCTTTGACCATAGCCACTGAAAATAGAAATTAATTTAATGTTTTAATGCTTGAAAAATTAAATAATGCCCAAATGGGGCGCACTTTTTGAGAGGAAGGGGGCAGCCACTAAATAAATTAAATTTAATTAATTTAATTCCTTTCTTTTATTCCTTCTTTGACTTTTTGACCTCCTCAAGCTTGGGCGCACTTTTTTAAGGAAGAAAGATTATTAAAAATAATCAATTTAATCATTTTAATCTCTCATCAAAGGGGGCGCACTTTTTTGCACATGTAATTCTATTTTTAAGAATTTTTCCATAATGGGATTCTTTACCCTGCCAGGCAGGCACCAAAATCCCGTGATCCACTTAAGTGATTTGACTTTGACAATGGGATTCTTTACCCTGCAAGGCAGGCACTAAAATCCCATGATTTCACTTAAGTCACTTTCCTTTTATTATATCATGGGAATTTTTACCTGCAGGCGACAATAAATTCCCACACTGCTCTGACCTCTATTTTCCCACTTTGCGGCTTAAGTGACTTTTATAACACGGGAAAAAGTACCTGCCAGGCGGTATACAATTCCCACCACACTGCGGCTTATATTTTTTCCCATCGCGACTTAAATCCTTTGTTTTCCAAAAATGCGCCCATCCCGAGGGCTTTTCGTGCTGCGACTTCGCTTTTTCCCGGTGATCCGGACCTCCGATGGCGACTTCCTCACGGGCAAAATGTGCGTGTATGTTTTCCAGTGCTCGAGGCCAAAAATCGGGCTTACCGTGAAGGAGTTGTTCAGGAGAAATTTTACGAAAATAGAGCGGACACCAAAAACACGAAAAATTGCCAAAAGTTACAAATAAAGCCCAAAACTTAAAATAAGTTAAAATCCTTACGGTATATAGGAATAATAACATATTCGCTCATAATAGAGTTAAAACGGAGCGCAAATAGCCTCATACGGGGCTCAAAATAATTAAATACAAATTTCCCGCAGACAAATCCCGATGACAGAATAAAACAATTTTGGGCATCTGGGTATTTGGCGAAAAGGGCTAATATGGCTCTTTGGGATTATCTTGGCCTTGTCTGAGAACTTTCAGGCAATAAAAACAACAAATGACCCATTATTTTAAAAGTACGAAAAATTTTCGGATAGGGTAGTCACAGATTTCAGGGTGAAATCTGAGTGACACCAGTTGGCTCCGTCTGTGGACATCTTTTTCTCTTGTCAGAATGATAAAGGGAAAAGATGAGATCCCAGCATCTCTGGTTTCGTATCTTGTCTTTTGGGCACGGGGTCAGGCAAACAAACACAACACAACACAACACCAAAACAAGACAAAACAAGGAAAACAAACAAAGTTTTATTTATGTACATACAGGTTTTACCCTGCTTCTCATGTTCGGAACAGCTTCAAGTGTTGCCCATTGAAAGGCAACGGCAATTCAACTCCATCCTGATGAGCAAGAATGAAGCTATCTGCTCCGGCGATCTTTTTGATCACAAAAGGCCCTTTCCATAGTGAATCGAACTTTCCATGCATGCCTTTTGTTTCTCTTCTTTTGTCCCATAAGAGGACCCAGTCGTTAACTTCAAACTTTCTTTCCCTGGCTCTTTTATCGAAGATGACTTTCACCTTCCTCTGATGCTCTGTCAACCTATCTGCAACTTGAGTTTGTACTTCCCTCAGTTCAGTCAGGTACATGATTCTTTTATCTATAGCATCCGTGAATGTGGAATCCTCCAGGGCTTTAGAAAGTCGTAGGGCAGGCAATTCCAAGGTGAGAGGCAGCTCTGTGTCTCTACCATATAGCAGCTGAAATGGGGACATGCCTATCGCCCTCTTTGGTGTGATCCTATCGGCCCATAATGCATCAAACAACTTTTTATGCCAAGTCCTTTGATTTTACATTCTGACTTGCGCACGATAGTTACCAAGTTCTTATTACTAGATTCGACTTGACCATTCCCTTGTGGATAGTAGTTTGAGGAATGAACAAGTTGAATCCCATAAGTGTAGCGAGAATTCCACCAACTCCTCGAAGAAAAGATTCGGAGCGTTATGCTGCTTTCAATTTTCTTTGATCACAAACTTGATAATATTTTCTTTTATAAAATTGCACACTTCGGCGGAAGTGGCATTCTTCACAGGAATAACTTCTACCCACTTCCTGAAATAATCGTAGGTTAGAATGTAATGATGACCGGCCTTTGGAAGCCGGGTTAAGCATTCGATAAAATCCATACCCCACTTTGTTGGAAAGGTTCTTGATCACATGGGTTTTAGAGGTAATGCAGGCAATTTCACACGCCCAACAAAATGTTGGCATGCTTGACACTTAGCTACCCATTCTGCAGTATCTTGAAAAAGGGTGGGCGAGTAATACCTTGCTCTAAGGATCTTGTGTGCAGTGACTCGGGTGAGAAAGAATGACCACCATGAAGCCATGTCATGAAAGCTGTTGTAGTAGCTGATCTGTTGAGCTTTATCCACGCATCGAGAAATACACCATCAATTCCCTTTTTGTACAAACCATTATCCCAAAGAACAAAATCTTTGGATTTAAGTTTGATTGTTCGTTTCTCTTTTCTGGAAAGTTGATCTGGGCATTCTCCATACGTCAGAAAGTAAGCAATATTCTTGTGCCACTCCTCTGCCGGATCTATAAACGATCTGCGGTAAATCTTCATCTATCCCATCCTGATCTGCTTCAGGTACTGATGCTTTTATTTCTGTCATTAGTTCACACAGACCTCTTCCTCGGACTAGCTTTGTTGGTTTAATGTCCAGGTCATATTCTTGAACTTTTGTCACCCATGAGCCTCTCAATAATCCTAACTCTTGCTGAGTAAGAATGGATTTAACTGCAGTATCTGGAACCAAAACCACAGTGTGCGAGGAAAGAATATAATACACAGATGCCTTGCATGCCTTCACTCTTTGCATATGCGTGCTTTTCCATTGGAGTGTATTTCAACTCATAGGCTTTAAGGGGCGTGCTCATGAAAGCAATAGGAGCTTCTGCATCCTCTTGATTCTTCTGCATTAGAATTGCTGACATGGTGTGTTCGGAAGAATAACAATAAAGAATAAATTCTCTACTGAAGTCAGGTGAAACCAAGACTGGAGCTTTCGACAGGGCCTCTTTGATTTTCTCGAAAGCTTCCTTCCCTTCGCTGCTCCATTTAAAATCTTGTGTCTTCTTCATCATATTCGAAATATGACGGGTTAGCTCAGCAAAGTCAGGAATGAATCTTCTGAGAAAATTCACTTTTCCAAAGAAAGAGTGAACTCCTTTTTTGGATGTGGGCAAAGGTAATGTCTGAATGGATTTGACACGCTCTGGATCTATCTTTGTTCCTTCTTTGGAAACAATGTGCCCAAGCAGCTTTCCTTGATTCTGACAAAGATGGATTTCTTAGGATTCAAAGAAATACCATGCTTGCGGCATTGTATGAAGACCTCTTCCAAGTTTGAAATATGTGTGTTTCTATCTTTGGAAAAGACTGTCAAATCATCCAGGTACACAACTATGCTTATATCTTTGAGATGAGCAAAGGCTAGATCCATAGCTCTTTGAAATGTAGCACCCGCATTAATCAGGCCAAAAGGCATCTTCTGGTATGCGAAGGTTCCCCAAGGTGTGATGAACGCCGTTTTGTATTGATCTTCCTCGGCCACCTTGACTTGATTGTATCCTGAGAAGCCGTCAAGCATGGAAAGCATCTCGAGATCCGGTGACCACTGCAGAGTGTGATCCATGATGGGGATAGGGTAGTTATCCTTGATGAAGCTTGATTAAGGTTGCGGAAATCCACGCCTGACCTAATTTCACCACTTTTCTTTCTTACGGGGACTATGTTGGCCAACCACTCCGAATGGTGTATGGGATAGATAATCTTTGCATCTAACAACTTACGGATTTTCTGCAAGATGGTTCTGAAATGGTAGGATTGTGCCGCGACTTACACTTGAAAGGCTTACATTACGATTTAAGTGGGATGTAGTGTTGAACTTCCATGAGGCTGATATGTTTTAGATCTGATAGGACCAGGCAAAAATATCCATGTATTTCTTAAGAAGCTTAGTGAAAGCTTCCTTTTCGGCTCTTCTCCCAACAACACTTACCCAGTTACTAATTTGGGATCATTGCTTTGCTCCCAAATTTAGTAATTGTGTGCCGGAGGAAGAGCCTTCCTCATTTTCTTCATTTTTCTTAAGCATCTGATCATGCTTATCAAACATTTCCTCAAGAGATACCAAGCCTTTGGGAATTTTATTTCCCTTTAGTTGGATAATCTCGACCTCTGAGGCGTCGGCATCCATTTCTCAGACGAGTGAGTGCTGCTGGAGGTGAATTGCTTCCCTCATAGTAGATTTCTTCAAAGTTGTCTTTCTGTTGGAGAAATGCAGCAATCTGTGTATCATCGTTGAAAACCTGCCATTGCTGGACGTTGTCAGGAACCTTTGGGCGAAAAACCATTTCCACCTTGTAGTCTCCTGTCAAAGAATGCGGGGGCTGATCCGGATTCAACAAGGCTGCGGTAACTAGCTGGCGAATCAGCTCTTGAATTTTGTTCTCTCGGAATGTAAGATCAGAGAAAGCTGAAAAATCCGGGATAGCGAGTAGACCCGATCTCTGTAGTGCCGCGATTTGTCTTTTTGACTTGGTAGAGGCCCTTATACTACTTCACAATCAGCTCGGCATCTCCTCTTGCGTGTAATAATTTGATTCCCATTGTTCTACTTTGCTCCATGCCTAACAACAATGCTTCATACTCAGCCGTATTGTTAGTATTTTGAACATCAATTTGAAGGAGTGCGCATGCACCTTCCCTTCGGGAGAGATAAGAACAACGCTGCGCCGGATCGAATGAGCAGCAGCTACCATCAAATTCGAGTCCAAATCTTGTTATCAATTTGATGTGATTCTCGAATCACCGGTTGAATTTCTTCTTTATCCATTTCTAGATAATAGACTCAAGTGATCCGATTCTGAAACAAGATCGAGATCTAGGATCTTGATTTTGATCTGTGTACTTGGATTTCTTCTCGGGTTCGACTTGATTTACTCCTTTGATTGGTATGTGCGCACAAGACCAATCCATCTTCACTTCTCCACCCGACTCCTTGCAAAAATTTCTACTCAATAGCATGCCATAAGAAGAAGTGGAATGTCTGCTTCTGAGGATAGTCATTTTCGATCTTTTATCTGGAAAGGAAGCAAATCTTGCTGCGCATCTTTGATTTGCCCCACAAGAGGACTTGCCTTTCCATGGAATAACATCTTCCAATGGTTTTGTCGATGTAAGACCCAGGCATCAGCAACTTTGGCGGGCATGGCGTTGTCGGAAGCTCGAGAATCCAAGATGCGGTGCTTAGCTTATGTCCGTTGATGAGCGAAAGACACATAGAATGGCTCGATCCTTTCGATGTAGCGCGGGAGAAGGGGTGGAAGGAGAAGAACTTGCAGCAGCATTATTTGAAGGTGGAGTAATCTTTGGACTTGACAAGATACCCCGTGAATTATTGTTCGTTGGGCTGGGACCATTACTTTGCACATATTTGACCAATCTACTCAGCTGATCAGGAAATGCCCTCAAATACTCAGCTTCTGACATTTGGACCTTGTTTCTCTTGATGTGATCAATTATGTCAAAAGCTTGACTTGCTTCAGCAGGATGTGCATTGGTTCTTTGCTGTGAATTGAAAGAATTTGAATATTTATCCTTGGGCGCTAATGAAGAAGGAAGAATGCTACCTCTTTTCAAGATAGTAACATCCGGGCCAGGATCTTCTCTCTCTTTCCGGCCGCTTGTGGATGCTTCGGCATTTTGGCGCGTCTGAGACCTTGTAAACACCGCAAAAGTGTGACCATCAGAATCTTCAAAAGATTCATAATAGCCCTCATCAGATTCGTAGTCCAGGTAACCAATATTGGAGTCGCGAGTAGGATCTATAAAGTCTTCATCATCGAATGATTCATCAATGCCGAGATCCTCTTCATTAGTTTCCAAGTTATTCCTTGGAGCAGCTTCTATTGCCAACCGTTGTGGTGCAGCAGCAAGTCTGTTTCGATTTTGATTTTGATTTTGACCATTGAAGGTCCGGGTAGGAGCTATTCTTGAGGGGGTTGCATTCCCTGCTTGAGAGATCTGCTTCTTGATCTGCAGCATGTCATTAGCCAATCTCTGCAACAAAGGATCTGAAGTACTAGAAGAAGCACCATCACCTTTGTGAGATGGTTGTTTGAGTTTTCCAGCCATGATCAAGTCGTCCTCAACCTCCACGGCAGCATTTTGTGCGTCCGCAAATTTGCGAGTCTTGCCCTTCTTAGGCGATATCGACTTGAGGCAATAGGCGTTTATAAAAAACGTCTTTTGATTTTAAATCGCTCAATCGCGGCGAAGTGGGGATTTTATACAAAATCCTTTGGAACTTTGCAATAAAGTCCCGCATGTTCTCGTTTGGCTCTTTCTTCAACTGCGTCAGTTGGTGATCATCGTGCTCGCGTCCTCTGCAGGCTTGAATCTTTTCAGAAATTGCTCACGCATAGTCGTCCGATTGGTTACGGTGCGGGGCGGCCGATAGAACCATTCTCCAGCCAAGTCGTGTAGAGTCTCAATGAATAGCCTGACTGAGACATCTTCATGCTCCACTGCAAGCACACCACAAGATATGAAGAAGGCTGCCAAATGATCATCCGGGTTTTGCTTTCCATCTCGAAAATTTTGGAAAATTCTTTACTGGATCCCTTTGCGGCTCGTGCATAGGTGGAGCCAAGTTGAGAGGTCAAAAACCGCTCCCCATGGAGCAGTACAATTTGGTGCGCCATGTTAGCTTGAGCACGTCTCCTCCTTGTGTAGACTTGATAGACTTGATGGATAATTCCAGCCGCCGGATTATCTTGAATACGATCCGGATCGGATGGGTGTGTACTCTCCTTCTGTGAGAGACTAGATCTGCGGCTTCTAACTTGAGGAGGATGATTGAAATTGAATTGCTCTGCGATCGGAAGAAATGATCGAGTCCTTCCTTGCGCCTTCACGGATCGGGTGAATGGACGTTCGACCGAGGTTGAGATTTGTATGGAAAACACTCGATCTTGATAGAAAAGCTTTGATCTGCAAAGATAGTTGTTCCCAGTAGAGTCGCCAAAAGCTGTTGGCTAGATTTTACTGCATAGCATCAAACCTGGCGATCATGAGATAAATCTCCCTCATTTAACCGGTGAGGCTCCGTGTCGGTTGTCGATATAAATGTGTTTTTATCTATCGGGGTTTTACTTTAACCACTTAGTTCATGAACCATAACTAAGAAGTTACGCGCAAGTAAGCATTTGTTTAAGAAAGGAAAAATTATAGAAGAAGAAAGTCAAGGTATTACGAGAAAGAAGTAAGGAAGATGTGCATCCCGATTAGTAGATAGCGAGCTAATTGCATGCATGCACATAGAAGAAACTTAATAGATTTGAACACACAAAATTATAAAGCAAAGGCAGTTCTAGATCCAGATCTAAAATAACACAAAGTTTACTTTAAAGATCTAAGATTTAAAAGCAAGAAACACAGTACGCCGTGACACAAAGTTCTCCGGAAACCTGCTTCTTTGTATTCCTCTGCAACAAGTGGCTCTCAGGGGTTCAGCACAAAGTCTAGAACACAAGATTGCTTCTTACAAATTCTGATCGATCATTAACCCGGAGGTTCTTCTCCTACTTATAGAATGTAGGAGGGAAAGTACAAATAGAAGACTCAAACTGAACTAAAGTATGAACAACAAGTAAAGATGACATTTGGCAATCATCCTCAACTAACTTCTTCTTAAGTGACACATGTATCACTTAACTAATAGAAAGGTTCCACATGACTTCAAGTAATGGTTGCAAAACCAATAACTTAGAAGTTTACAATTTCATCCGGGAACATAGAAAGTAGAAGAAGAAAGAATAGAAGAAGTCATGCCAGCTGTAACATCTACATCTTCTTCTTGTTACGATATCGATATACTTGTCGAACATATAATTCACATCCTTCCATCTGTTTTAGCTCTTTTTCTTCCTTTTACGTCATCTGAATTGCGTGCACCCTTCATTGACACTTTCTTTGCATGCTTCCACTTCTTCCAAACTTGGCCCAAATCTCATGATATGCACTGCGGTGTCACCCGACCTCTCTTGATAGAGTTCATCGTGAAAGGCTTGGTAGCTTTATCAATTCTCTTTTGTACCATCGAGAAGAGAACTTTCCGAGGAATCATGCACCTCGTTAGAAACAATCCATACGTGTGAAGTAACACCTCCATCCACTCTTTCCTCGGTGAAAGAAATGAATCTTGTCAGTAAAATCGATGTTCTACTCTCTCAGCGCTGCATCCTTTTGACAAAACTCTGCGAGATCTCCAAGCGGAAGATCTGCAAACTCTAGTTGCTTCCCCTTCTCGGTGATCCATCGCACAATTTGTTCTGCTGACGATACATCTCTCGTGACTTGTTGATCTCGGCCAAAATACTCGGGTTACTCTCTGCTGTTTGTATTCATTCCTTATGCTTTCTCGATTGCTTTAGTTGATTTGCTTTGCATCGTTCATAACCTTTAGGCGGTGGCACTTCCCAAGTTACGAAAGCTTGACGAATAATCGAGATCCTTCCATTCGTCGATAGCCTTTACTTGATTGCTTGCATCTTCCATTTCTGCATAAGATGATCACTCACTGCTTGAAATGGGCTGAGCGGAAGATTTAGCAACCTTGGCTATGATCTCACATAATTGAGATATTTGCTTGCTGCTCTTCTTTCTCCGCCTTTTCACTTTCGAGCCTAAGGAAAGCATCCAGCAGCGTCTGCGTGTCTGCTTGATCCTTCGGTGGTAGCTTGGCCAGGTGGTATTTTGGTCACCGTCACATCTTACTGCCGTGAGCTCCTCTTCTACCTTTCCTTCCGCGGAATTGATATCTCGGCAAACTTCTCTCCCGAATCCTTGATGATCGACCTAGAAGTTGCTTTAGCAACTTTAGGCCTTGTCTCTTACTCGAGATCACGAAGTAGGCTGCAGTCATGTTCCTCTAAGTTCATCTCTACTCTTGCTTCGGAACCAAGCTGCATAGCTAACCATTCCGAGAAATTACTTCTCGGAGAGTGAGAAATCGGCCCAGTGCACTACCATCTCCCGCTCTGCATCCTCTCCATCGAGAAAGTGCCACGTATCATGGCTGCCATCTTACGAAACATCCAGAGACAAAGCTCTTTCGAACTCCGTCATCTGCGGCTTTAACATCTCCTCTGGAGCGGGTCTTTGAGCAGAAGTGGCTGCGGAGAGAAGATGAGCGTCGCTGGTTTGATGAAGGCATGGAAACATCCTGCTTTGTGGTGCGATAGTTGGTGATCCTCTGGAGTCTTGGAGAAGTCGGAGTCAAAGCTATGGTCGTAGAAGTGGTCTTCTCTTTCTCTTGAGATCTTACGTGTACTTTCACTTCTCGGACCTTCTGCTTTGCTTTCTCCTTCATGCTTTCGTTTGAGGAATCTCTGCTGCCGAAGTTGCCGTGATTTGATTCATCGATACTTCATCAGCGGTATCCCTTCGTTAGCGACCCAGCTCGAAGTACTCACCAACACGACTCGGATCTCTCTTATTGTGTTGCGGCCATCCATTGCTATCTGCGGTATAGCTTTATCTCCTCCCATTTGATGGTAAGTGTCAGTACCACGTTCCCATCATCTTTAAGATCCGCGGTATCGCGCTAGTCAAAGTCAAATACTTGCTTTGCTTGATAGCTTTGCTGAAATCTTTCTTTCTAACCTCGTACTCATACGCACTTCATCCGAAAATCTTCTAACGAAGGCACATGTGCGTACTCTGGGAGATTGTCTTCTGGCTATTCCCGAATGGATCGAAATTAAGCCGCGCGAGGAAGAACTCTTGCTCATACTCGGACAACATTTGTGCTTCCATCCCTCGAGCTCTGTGAATGCTTGATCTGTTGTAATATCCACGGTGAGTGGGAAGAAGCCCGTAGACTTGTGCAGCTTGGTTTGAAGGTCGTGTAACTCCTGAAGTTGCTGCTTTCGGCTCCATCCATGCGATCAATCATCACTCGGGTACCTTGGCATCTTTATTGGTTCACTGAAAAGCTCGTAACCACGAGGTATGTGAAATCTGCAAAGCTGGATGAATACTGCTGCCCGATCTTGGACCTTTGCTTCCCATGCTTCCTTGCTTACCACCTGTGAGTCTTGAGTCTTTGTCTAACTGCGGATGAAATCGTAGAAGAAGTCATCGTTGATCACTTTGAAGTCCTTCTCACATTGCAGTACGATAAGGTTGTGGGTAGCACTCGAAAATGGGATCCTTGGAAAGAATACCACATCTATCCGACTTGGAAAAGACACCTGTGAAGGCTGCGGCATACACCAAGTATGAAGTCATCTTGAAGGCTGAAGATGCGCTTCACGTTCATGATTTGCTCACCGATGTTCTTTTTAATAATTTCGACCCATTGATTATAGAATCAACCTTGTTGATTTGATGGTCTGATGAAAGCATACATCCATGTCAGGAAAGTGTAGGCATTCGCTTCACCATTGACTGCATGCAATTTGACGATATCATCCGCCTCCTGCACCAAATTGGATCGTGGAAGAGTTCTCGGGAACTTGGAAGGGGATCTAGGCTTCTTCATGAACCGGGCTATTCATGATGCTCACACGATCGGCTCTATGCTTTTCCCACCTCTTTCGGCATCACGAATGCTAATAGAAGTCACCACCTTTACGCCTTTGGAATCTTGAGACAATAATTGAAGAATTACATCAAGCAATTATTGTCTTTCCCATGACATCACGCATGATCTGGATGAAGGATGATAAGATCTAGCACACTCCATCACAAACTCGCAATTGGGTTTGTACATGGGAAAGGCTGCGGCTCGAATAATTCCACTACTTTTGACCGCACGCATGGTGAAGTCTTTCCGGCTCTGGATCTATCAATCAAATCGAAAAGAGGTTACGGGCCTAGATCATGTCTCCCATATGCGAAAGTTTGGAAGCGATGCATGAATCCATCGTGCTCTCTTTTTCATCTCCTTTCGCCATGGCTTTATCAATCTTTATCTGAATAATTCTTTTTTTCTAACTTGGCGGATTTCTTCAATCTTTGTGCGGATCTGGACAATTCTTGATTCGGAGGATATTTGCGATGTATTGGACATTGATAAAAACTCCTTTTCTTTTATAAAGCACACATGTAATGAGTTCTGCTGCAATTTATTCGAGACAAAAATGGCCACCGGAGCATGAATAGTGAATTTAAATTATAAAAATCTGCACTTTTCAAGCTGCTGCCCCAAAAATTGGTGTTTAATTTGCACATAAAGAGAGCATGAATCCTTTGATCAACACACACAGAGCTCTGTAACACTTTGTGAAAACAACTATGCGAGACGAAGATCAACCTTCTCCAAAGCATGCGCCAAATCTGGAAGCTTTTAGCCTTTGTTAGCACTTTATGCAGCAAAATCCTTCCTCTAATGGGGGCGCACTTTTCCTTCTTGCTGCATTCTTAACTTTGAATTAAATAATTCATCCATATGGCTGCCCATGCTTATATAACCTTCACAATTCTATAATTAATAATTGCCCTAACAATTAAAGCAATTAATTAATTAAAAATCATGCTTTTCTCTTTTAAAAATAGCATGTTTAAGGACAGCCATCGATAAATTAAATTAATCCAATTTAATCCTTCACACGACACTTCACTCAAGCCCCACGGTGTGCTTTGACCATAGCCACTTTGAAAATAGAAATTAATTTAATGTTTTAATGCTTGAAAAACATTAAATAATGCCCAAATAGGCGCACTTTTTGAGAGGAAGGGGCAGCCACTAAATAAATTAAATTTAATTAATTTAATTCCTTTCTTTTATTCCTTCTTTGACTTTTTGACCTCCTCGAAGCTTGGGCGCACTTTTTTTTTGAAAGAAAGATTATTAAAAATAATCAATTTAATCTTTTAATCTCTCACCAAAGGGCGCACTTTTTGCACATGTAATTCTATTTTTAAGAATTTTTCCATAATGGGATTCTTTACCTGCCCGAGCGGCGGCACCAAAATCCGTGATCCACTTAAGTGATTTGACTTTGTGATAATGGGATTCTTTACCTGCCAGGCGAGGCACTAAAATCCCATGATTTCACTTAAGTCACTTTCCTTTTATTATATCATGGGAATTTTTACCTGCAGGCGGGCGATAAAATTCCCACACTGCTGCTGACCTCTATTTTTCCCACTGCGGCTTAAGTGACTTTTATAACACGGGAAAAAGTACCTGCCCAGGCGGTATACAATTCCCACCACACTGCGGCTTATATTTTTCCCATCGCGACTTAAATCCTTTGTTTTCCAAAATGCCCCCCATCCCGAGAGGGCTTTTACTGTCGACTTCGCTTTTTCCCGGTGATCCGGACCTCCGATGATGACTTCCTCAGGGCAAAATGTGCGTGTATGTTTTCCAGTGCTCCGGCCAAAAATCGGGCTTACCGTGAAGGAGTTGTTCGAGAGAAATTTTACGAAAAAGCAGAGCGGGACACCACAAAAACACGAAAAATTGCCAAAAGTTACAAATAAAGCCCAAAACTTAAAATAAGTTAAAATCCTTACAGTACATAGGAATAATAACATATTCGCTCATAATGAGTTTAAAAAGCAGGCCCAGCGAAATAGCCTCATACGGGGCTCAAAATAATTAAATACAAATTTCCATGAGACAAATCCCGGCAAATGAGAATAAAACAATTTTGGGCATCTGGGTATTTGGCGAAAAGGGCTAATATGGCTCTTTGGGATTATCTTGGCCTTGTCTGAGAACTTTCGGGCAATAAAAACAGTGGCACTCGTTCTCAGAGAGATTGCCTATAAGCTTGAGATATCATAAAGCTCATCACTCAAGCGAAGGGGCGGATCGAAGGCAAGGTCCCTTGGTAGGAGATTTGGTGTTCTTGCGTCTCCCAAATGCCACCTTTGATACATCACTCAAGTATCAAGCTTTTATGGTCCATACAGTAGTCACCTGAGTGGGTGCGGTTGCATATGAGTTGGATCTTCCAGAGCACAGCAAGATACATAATGTCTTCCATGTATCATGCCTTAAGAAGGCCTTAGGACAGCACATTGTACCTTCTACAGAGTTGCCACCACTGGATGAGGAGGGGAAGCTGGTTTTAGAACCGGATTCTATTATTGAGGTCAGACAGAGGAAGCTCAGGAACAGAGATATCACAGAATATTTGGTGCGATGGAAGGGTTTGCCTCTTGAGGATGCTACTTGGGAGGGAGAACAGATTCTACGGCATCCTAGTCTGCATTTGCTTGGGGACAAGCAAATTTTGGGAAGGGAGGACTGTAATGTCCCTTTTCCCTCGCCCATGGCCTAAGGGCCAATGCGTGCCCTAACCCTAGTCATGCCCAAGGGGTTACGGACACTATTTTGCTATTGGGTATGGGCATCTAGTCCAGTTATTATTATTTTTATTATTTGGGTCATAAAGTACTTTTAAAAAGGGACTAGATGTTATGTTTCATCATTGGGGCCACTTAAAGTACCTTTTTGGCGACTTGAGAGGACATGCATGGCATTAAATGTTATATTTCTTCATTGAGGTTACTTTATGGGCCTAGGCGCCTAGGAAGGGAAAAGCAACTTCAAGTTATTTTTAATAAGGCCCTCTTTTTGGGAAAGTGCGCCTTGAGTGGTTTTAGGGTGTCTTTGGCATGAAAAGGTTATAAAAGGAGGTGAGGGTGAAAAGATGATCATTCATACATACACTCATATTTTCTTTTCATGGTGCAAATTCTTGCTTTGCAACTTTTAGCTTGTGGAGTAAGATCCCACGGAACCCTAGCTTCGGTGGTGAAAGATCCAACCCTAGCTAGCGGGGCATTCTTCGGTAGTGAAAGATCTACCCTAGCTTGTCATTTGGAGTGGATTTCGGGGCTGTTTTACGGAGGTATTTTCAGGATTTTCAGAATTAGGGTTTGAAGGGTTTTGAGAGTTTTTGTGGAGATTTTCAGCCGGTTTTTGGATCAGACCTACGTCAGCCATAGAAGAAGGATTCGGCATCATCTACGAGAGGGTTTCACAAGGGTTTTGGCTGTTTTCCAAAGGGGCGACTTGTTTGGGAATTTGCAGCCCTAATTTCTAGGGTTTCCAGCAAGAGATCTGAAGGTTGGAGAGTTATCTACTATTTTTATATATATTATTTCCAAATTTTCATCTTTATTGCATTTGTATTCGAAAAGATATTAATTTTCAAGTTTTCCGAGCTATTCTAGGCACGCTGTAAATTTCTGGCAGCATTCTGTTATCTGAAAAATTCCAAAAATATTTCCCTTGTGTTCTACATATTATTATCTTGTTCCAGTTAAAATTTCAAGTATTTTGGACGGGTATTTTAAGAGTTATTCACATTTTTCTGTTCGCTGCCCTAGCTGTACTTTTCTGTATAAAATCTGCAAAAATCAGATTTAGTATATTGCTGCAAATTTCTGTGTTTTGTCATTTTTGTGGTAAGATCCCAACAAGGGATATTTCATATAAAAGCAACCACTCAATCCCTATATATTCTCTCACACTCCTATCTACACGAGTTAAAACTTACAACAACTCACAAATAATTATTTATTTTCACACTCATAACCATATTCTTCACGAAATACATTTTACTCTCACACATTAATAATGTGAGTACTAACAAACAATTTCGACACTGTCCTCAATAAATTCAATATTTTCTTGTCCTTATTGAATGAGCACTAATAGACTCGAAGAAAGAAAACTTAGTGAGCCCTTTCAAATAGAAAATAGATAAATTTACAAATCCTAGACATCCTAGCTATCTAGGATTAGCAATGAAAGAAGTCTCGCGAAATCCTCCGACATGGGACTATGCATAGACATAATCAGGTTTTGGTCCACCCCACATTTGTTCAAAGATTTTCTTGACAATTGCACTCTCTAAAGCAGTAGCTGCAAGATATGGACATGAACAAACCAGTCAAAACTCAGGCTTTGCCAAGAATTCTATCAAGCTTCCAATTCGGGGTTCTTCCCTGTATCATTGTACTAACTACTGATCATAATCATAGTCTCTTTCCACAATTACATCTCTAATCCCTTTCTTCGCTGCCAGATTTAGGCCTTCCACTATTAGTTGCCCCAGGATTAAAAAAGATTTGTCCCAAAGGAAGATCCTCGTTATGATTATGAAAAATGCACCCATCTCCAGCAGCCCCCGGGTCGTCCCTTGATGCTCTGTCAAAATTCATCTTTGCACAAACATGGGGAGGGAGATCCACTTTGCTAATTTTCTCTTTTCCAAGGACTCACTCAACTCATTAATGGGGATGCTATGGGAAGTATTGATGCTTGATTTTTGTTGGACCCTTCTCTTGGTTATAATTTACGTATATGTTCTATGTTTCAAATGTGAGGTGATTTGTTTTGTAGATCATGAAAGATGAGTGAGTGCTTAATAATAAGATTCTCAATATCATTTGACTGTTGTGGGATTGTCTAGTTGTACCTTTAATAAGGAGAAAAGAAAGCCCAGCTAGAAAATTGTTTTTTTTACTTAACCATTATGAAGGATGATACCAATCCCGTTGGAATTTAAATTTTGTTTAGCTTTTATTATTATACTTCCCATTCGAAGCTTATATACTATGTTGCTTTAGGATATGGATACGGGTATGGGTACGGGTTCAATACGCGGATATGTCAATTTTAAAAAACCCTTGGGTATGATATGTCTTGGATACGTCCGTACATATATATTAAAATATATATATATATATATATATATATATATATATATATATATTATGTACATATACTCAGTTTACTTATTTTTAGTCCCATAAAAAACTGAAATAGACTATAGTAATACTTATTACAAAACTTGAATCAATGTTCAAAACATTCAATATACTTAAGACTTTGCATTTTCATTGATCATGTGGCTGCCATACATATGATATATGAATATCATGTCAACATGAATACGAACAAAACTTGAAATTTGAAAAATATACTAGGATCAATGTTCAAATTTTCAAAACATACAATATACTTAAGATTTTACATTTCATTGATCATGTGGCTGCCATACATATGATATAGGAATATCAAGTCAACATGAATTATGAATACAAACAAATCTAGAATATATCATCTAGATTTTCCTCAAAATCAAGTTCTTGTGTGCCACTTGCGCTAGCTCCACTCTCATTAGCTCCACTCTCCACTCCTTGCGAACTCCCTTGAATGTCATCTTCACCATCAAATAATGAAAGTTGGGCAAGCGTGGCTGCGGAGGCATCCAAGTCTGTGGTCTCTGGAAGAAGATCCCAAAGTTTGTGAGGCCCTTTAGCATAGTCCTCAAACTTGTGTGACAGGAGGTGCAAATTAGAAGATATACCAAATCCTAAGTTTTTTAGATGCCAACTTGTTTCTTTTAGTTGAGTGGATAAAGGTATAAGTACTCCAATTCCGCTCTACGGAAGAATTACTAGCCACCTATTACAACAAAGTTAAAAAATTGAAATTCAAAGTAGTAACATACTAAGAATGTGTGAAATAAAATAATAAATTTAAAATATTCAAAATGATTATAAATTTATAAATGTTATACCTTGTGAAAGAACTTTTATAGCAATAGGACGTAAGTACTTGGCATCATGGCCATGTACACGCCACCATGTGGTTGGGGTCAAGCTACTCTTGTCAAAAAGAGCCTCAATCACTCCCATGTTGCCTTCTGAACCAACAAACATGCCCATTTCACTTCTGACCACACTGGCTATAGATGGATCAGGAAAAAGTCTTCTGAATGCTGCCCTGGTTCCATTTCCAACTTCGGAGTCAGAGAATGGTGGTTGCCTGTTAGGTAGCCCAAGTACGTCAGAGCTATAATACTTTGGGTTCAGTGCATAAGCAAGAAGATGTAATGGGGTGGTCATTTTATTCCACCTCTTCATGACCACACTCTTGACCTCATTGTAGAAGGTCTCTTCTGGATCTTGCTCTTTTGTTTGTATTACATCTCTGATACATTCAAGCATAGAATCTATTCCATCATATATCTCTCCCAAGCATGCTTTGCATCAGTATCTATGAATCTGATCATGGAGAGAATGGGCTTTGTAAAACTCAACAAGTACTCAACCTTGGCCCACCAATCATCATCAAGGACCCATGATTTTACCCTTGAAGCTTTCTTTGTATTTGACTACCTCCACACTGTCCAAACATTGTTGATCACCATACTGCTTAAAGCCTTTCTCACCTTCACACGCCATCTCAAAACGAGCGTGTGAGAGACAAATTTGATTTTTGCAATCCGCAAAGAACTCCAACCTTGAGAATCTCTTGAAAATGGCTTGTGACATATGATGGTTTGTGATAAACATCTGAATGTCATTTGCCTCGGTGTAAATTTGCTCAATCCATGGGATTTTCCAATCTTTTGGAGCATCAAATTAAGGGAGTGGACAACACAAGGGGTCCAAAAAATGTGCTCATATCTACCCTTTATGATCATTTTTGCTGCTTTACAGTTTTTAGTGTTGTCCGTGATGACTTGGACAACATTCTGGGGGCCCACCGACTCAATTGCCTCTATCAAAATGTTGGCAATAAATTGTGCATCTTTGACTTCCCCTTCATAGTCAATGGCTTTAAGGAACATTCCCTCTAGGGCATATTGCAACAACATTTATGAGGGGTCTATTTCTAGCATCTTTCCATCCATTTGAAATGATGGAAATTCTTGTATCCTTCCACAATTCTTTGATTGGCTGCAAAGTGTTGTGAATGTGTACCACTTTTTTTCCCAAGAGTGTGGTTTGAACCTTTTCATAACTTGGGGATTTGTATCCTTGTGGAGCTTCATTGACAACTTTCACCATCTGATGCCAATATGGAGACCTCAATACATTAAAGAGCAGCCCACATGCATAAATGCATTGAGCAACAACCTCATCAACAATCTCCCTTTTTTCAATATTAAATGCTTTTTCCAATGCTCCTTTTGGCCTTTTTCGTGAGGTCTCTAGACTCTCTTCATCAAAAGGGGAATCAAGTGGTTGACTTTGAGTTTGGATGAAAGGATGAGTAGTAGGTCTAAGTGTGGGTGGTCATGATGAAGGCCTTCTTTGCAATGGATTTGTTCTAGATCTATTTCTTTCAGCTTGTCTATCACCCTCTCTTGTGCTCTTAGGTATTCTCGCCATTTTTTCATTTGATATTTTTAGGCACTTCTTTATTCCCACACCTCTAACCCCGGTCAAATGGATTTTCAGTCGGCTATATGAGGATTTGTATTGAGTATGACAACCATGACATATCCAAATCCGACCCCCACCACCAACAAGGTTGTCTACCACTGTCACATGTCTCCAAAGAGGGGAATTAGGATCATGTCTCATAGATGTGTTTTTCAGCTTGGTCTTGCATTCCAACTAAAGCGAGAACTTGATGGCATCCTAATCTGTTTTTGATCACCAAGATCACCATAAAGACATGAGGTGAGAGCATACACAAAGTTAGGATGTTAAAAAATTAAAAACATTTTGCCTTAACATAAAAAAATTAGTTATGTCATCTTAATCTGTTTTTGATCACCAAGATCACCATAAAGGCGCGAGGTGAGAGCATACACAAATTTAGGAAGCTAAAAAAAAAAAAATAAAATTTATTAACATTGAACAATGCATTTAAAAATTAAAAAAATGATTTTTACTAATTATTAAATTAAAAAATCCTAAACCATGCCATCCTAATATGTTTTTGATCACCAAGATCACCATAAAGGTGTGAGGTGAGAGCATACATAGAGTTAGGATGTTTAAAAAATTAAAAACATTTTGCCTTAACATAAATAAATTAGTTATGTCTTCCTAATCTGTTTTTGATCACCAAGATCACCATAAAGGCGCGAGGTGAGAGCATATAACACGAGGTGAGAGCATAAACAAATTTAGGAAGCTAAAATATATATATATATATATATATATATACATTAAACAATGCATTTAAAAATTAAAAAAATATTTTTTACTAATTATTAAATTAAATAACCCTAAACCATGCCATCCTAATCTGTTTTTGATCACCAAGATCACCATAAAGGTGCGAGGTGAGAGCATACACAGATTTAGGATGTGTTTAAACTCTAAACTTTAAAAAAAAAATGCAACAAAATAAATAAATAAAACCGTAAAAAAATAAAATAAAAGGATGAATTAAAAAAAATACCTAGTGTAGATCCTTGTTGCAATAGATCCTTGTTGCCTCCAAACAAATGCTACCTCCAAGGACCAAATGTGATGTCTACTCTTTTAGTTTTGAATGAACAATAAATTTAAAACAATCTCTTCCTCTCAAGTCTCAACAATGGCTTCCTCTCCTTCTCCTCCTTGCAATGGTGGACTCCAAACAAAAGAAGCAATGGCTGCCCCTCCTTCCAATCTTTGCCTCCTCTAAGCTCTTTGCAAAACCTCCTTCCAATCTTTGCCTCCTCTAAGCTCTTCAATTCTTCTTTGGCTCTTTGCTCATACACTTGCAAAACCAACAATGAATTGTTTGTGTGATTTCAAATGAAGGGGTGAGTGCTTTTTATAACTTTTTGAGGTGATTAGGGTTTAATATTTTATTCATTTTAATGTTAGGGTTCGTTTTTTTGCATTGACTAAGTCAAAAAATAAAAAAAGTTTTAATGCTTAAAAATATGTTTTAACTAAAGGATACGTGGGGGTATGTCCAAACATACCTGGGGCGTATCCGGGACGTACCCCCATGTATCCTGCACGAACCCGAACTCGTACCTTGACATATCCATACCGGATACATATTAGGCAGGGTTTAGGGGTCTAGGGAGAACCTTGGCATCATAGCTGGTATATTGATCTTCAAAGATGCGGTTAAGAATTTCCAACAGTACCATTTATTGAACTTTTAATATAACATCAACTCCTTCCAACATCAACTCCTACCAACATCAAACATACATGTCTATATTGAACAATACGTCTGCCGTAGTCACTTGAACATTGTGGTTTTCAAAGGGATGGAAAATGGGAAACATCATAAGGAATGAGGGTAATACCAATTGCAGATTGATAATACTTTGAAGAATGAAAAAACAAGTGAACAGACTACTAATGAAGGGAAAGAGGATTTTGTGAAAGAAGAGAGAATCTATGCAATGAGAAAGTAAGAATGGAAGTTGAGGAGTTATGGTTTGAGACAATTTTTGGGAGCAGAAAAGTGCGGGAATGAGAAGCACTACAGGAAAATATAATTTAGAGAAAACACTATGAAAAATAATAGACCAATGATCGAATATGGACTGCAATGAAAACAGAGAATAATGCATTTAGGAAATTTGACATAGTAAGTGGTGGTTCTAGAAGAAAAGGGAAGTAGACTTAATGTAATATAAAGAACACATGCATTTTAAATCATAGAGGTTGAATGGTTATAAGTTTGTAGGGAAACTAGGCATCACGTATGCTTTAGTAACAATTGCAGTGCACTTGAGACTCAAAAGAGAGGTCTTTACAAGAGATTTTGTAAACAAACAATTTCATATGTAGATTTTGGTGATTAAGAATGTTCAAGATACTGGAATTGATTTAAGATTGTTGGGAAACACAAGATACTAGATGAGGCAAGCAAAAAGACTCCCAACTAAGGCCCTTGTAGACAATGAGACACTTGATGAGGAAGACAACCACGATGACCTCCAAGGATACTCTAATGTTACACTATAATATCTCGACAATCATCCCAAACTTCTTGACAAATCCCTGAACAAATAAGCTCCCTAATTGATAGGATGACCAAAATAAACATATTCAAGGCAACATCTTATATGCATCCATATAGTCAAAAATTCCCAAATTTTTCTTTAGGCACGAGTTCACCTGTGGCCAACACAACCCTGGTTTATGTGACCATCTCTATGCTTGTGCACTGGACCATGACTGAGAATATCTCAATCACCTCTACCATGGAGGCATAATTAGGCATTCTTACCTGATCTACCTCAAGTAGCACTCCCTCATTTACCACACACTTGCAAGACATCAATCCACCTCCAATCATCCCAAGTAAACATGGGAGCCATTGTGCTTCAAATGGTGAACAGAATGCAGCAAACGCAACAAAAACATAATCACCAATTGCTACAAATGGGAGCTGAAACCAGTAATTAAATCAATCAATGCTAACCCATATGCTTCGAACTCAGATGTAAATGCTTTGAATCAGCAATCAACCTCTACAAATATGTCTAGGATCTTCTCCATTGCTTTGTCTACCACCTCCACCACCCTTGAGGATTGCAAACGGACAAGCCTTACTAAAAATATCCCTTCAAAATAAGCTCTTACAAACAATCCAGCAGTAGCACCTTACATAGCTTCCATGGAAATAAGCATCATCACACGTAGATGGAGGTCAATTTCCAATAGCTCACCTTATAGCCTTTTGGCAATATCTGTAAGGATTGGATCCTAGCAAATAAATTTGCAACACAAAATTATATGCCAAACCCTTCTCGGAGATGCCCTAGAATGGTATACACTATAGTCAAGAGAAATCCAACTCTGTTCTTAAATTCAAAGATCTAATCAAGGCCTTTAACCAAGAATATCAATCCAATGACTTACCTGAAGACAACTGGGGAAACTTTGTTAATGCAAGACAACAAGACAATAAATCATCCCAAGCCTTCATTAAGTGATGGAAAACACTAACCAACAAAGTTGAGCGCAATGTGGATGAACAAGGTCTTTTAAAATTATTCCTCATGGCCCTAGAAACTGAAGTTGCAATACAAAGTGTGATCTTTCTCTTCCAAAACCCAAGATTCAAGAATAAGCTTTTGAACAAGCCAAATGCCAAGGCCATCTCATGAGACAATTTTAACACCACAACAACCTAAGCCAGCTAGAATGCTTGTTTGAAACGAAAATCAACATGCCATGACGATGGTGTTTCCGACACTCCGCACATGCAATTTGACCCCGTGCTTACTATTAATGCCATTGATGCACAAGCACCTCAAAACACCACTCCAAATCAAATGCCTTCATTATGAACACCTTTTTCCTTCAATCCTTATATGTTATTATATCCTCGCTTTATCATACAGAGGTACGCTATACCGGGTTTTGCTGATTTTAGGGACTCGGTGACCTATATTGCGTTTTTTGTCTTCCTTTAGTGAGGCTTCTATACGGATACCCTTTGTAGTCAGAGTCACATCATAGTTACGCGGGACGCGTCCCCCTAAATTGACACGCTCGACGCCCCGGACGCCCCGGGACGCTTCCCCACGTTCCCTTTTTTTTTTTGGGCTGGGGACGCTTGGAAGTGTTGGGAAACGCTTGGGGGACGGGGGACATGGGGGACGTCCAAATGTCCCCCACGAATTTATTTCCTTTTTTGGCATGTTTTTCCTTTTTGGTGAAAAAATCATAAGAATTTTTTTTGCCATTTTTGTAAAGGGTCCGGGAAGATGTAGCAGCAAAAACTTGCATGTGCCATAACTTCCATTTTGTGGCTCCTCCGTTTCAGGTGTCGTTTTCTCTAAAAGTGCACATTTTCTTGAGCTCTATGCATTGATGGCAATATTTTTCTTATTTTCATAAAATCAATTTTTGCACCTTTTTGGACCAAGCAACTTCAAAGAATCATGAGAGTATTAAGGAATGTTTTTGATGTTTATGAGTTCAAGTTTCACCTTATTTAAATCTCAAATGGTTTTATTTCAGCTTATTTATATAATTTAGTCACTATATCTTTATATTTTAAATATTTATATATTTTTTAATTAGCCGTCCCCCCGCCATCCCCAAAATTTAGAAATTTGTTGCCGTCCCGAAAACCCCGTCCCCCGTCCCGCCGTCCCCGTCTCGTGTAACTATGGTCTCGTATACGCTTGGTGCATGCAAAAATTCAATTTCCAACAATGTAGTGTCCAAATATATTAATTGCAAAGACGAGGACTAGAAACTCATTCACAAGTAATCAATATAGTTTCCCTCAAGCACTGCTAAATTTTAGTCATACAACTACATAGGTTTCCATAATTTGTTTAATTGTCCGAATACTGCACCTACGGCAAAATTTGAAGCATTAAAAAAGAAATGGAATGGAAGAGTCCAATCCGGTCCTCGAAGGATAGAACTCAAACCAACCTGTCTTTCAGAATCTTGAAAGCCTATTGACATTCCTTGATTGATATGACATCAGCATATTTTTGAAGCAATCATTATATAGGATATGCTGTTTTACTAAAATCCTCAATTAACCTTCTATAGTAGCCAACGTGCCTTAAAAACTATGGACCCCATGCACCTTTATGAGAATGGGAAGCTTTTAAATGATATATTTCTTGGTGAGATTGAACTGTATACCATTCTTATAAACAAAATGCTGAAGTAGTATTGTGCTTTCTACCATTATTTTACCCTTTTCAGTGCCAAACCAACCTCCTCACATTGTTTCAACTCTTTTTCAAGGTTATCTGAATTTCCTAGAAAGCCCTGCCATAAGAGATGTCATTCATGTAGATTTCAACACAATCTTATATCAAATCTGAGAAAATAGTAATGACTGTTCTCTGAAAAGTGGAAGGAACATTGCTCAAATCAAAATGTAATACTTTATATGCATAAGTGCTACGGGGCATGTGAAAGTAGTTTTCTTTTGATATTTGGGTGCTATGCATACTTAATTATAACCACTAAAACCATTCAGGACTGATTTTTTTTTCAATATTGATAGTTATTTAGCACTTGATCACTAAATGGGAGCAGGAAGTGGTCTTTCAAGGTCAACTTATTTATCTCTATATAACCAAAACACATTCTTTTACTTATCCCCATTTTTGGGACAATAACTGATGCAAATGGGTACGGCAACTCAACTTCTTTGCCGCTGTATGGATCTTATCTAACCTCTGCAGTACAAGGCTGCCTACAAAACACAACCAAACTGCAAAAATACAAAACAACATCCTACCAAAGACAAGCACGGAAGAAATAGTCCCACAAATGTACTGATACTTCTCATCAAAAACAGCAACAAATTTTCAAATTCATTACAATATAAACTAGCTAAACATAGTAGACTTCTTTGCCCAAAAAGAAATCAGAACTGTCATGGCAACTGCTGTTATAAATCTCCTAGAAACAGAAATAAACCTATCAAAATCAATTGGCTTGGTTAAACACGAGCATGAGTGGCTAGAGCCTTCTTTTTCTTCAAGGAACTGCCCTCTTCCTTATGTTCTCCCTGTTAACCAAAATTTGCCCCCTGCCCATTTTTGTTAACCTTGTACTCTCAAAGTTCAACACTTTTCAACACTTGTCACATTTTTCTTGTTTTGTGACACTTTGTTCATACCGCGAGTCGCGGACCATTCTGCGTAGCCGTGTATCACTCCCGCATGCCATGAGAGCCTATCCCAAGCTGCGATCCATTGTTTCAAGCCACAAAGCATTCTACTCCGCTGCATTGCATATATACACCACACTCTGTGACCCACATATCTTTGAAGTGTCTTGGCTCATTGGCAGAGTGCTAATAATGCTGTTCCCGCAAAGCTCTTTCCTCTTCTATTTCGTTTCTATCCATCTCGTCATGCCACCCTCATTCCTTCATGTTGCATCATGTTGTCAACCTGTGTGTCGTTGCAAAGTATTGCCCAAGCCGTAGAAGCTTTTTAAAGCTGATTTATTCTTTAAGTAGCCACATAGCTCTATGTATAGCTGCAAAGGTCTTCCTAGGTTGCGAACCATAATGCAAAGCCATGCTACCCTGTCTTTTGCTGCGATGCTTCAACCTATGCCATGATGCATTGTCAGAGCCTGCTATTGCACTTTCGGACATCCAAACAGTTTTGGCAACCAACGCTCTACTATTTAGCCACATCTTCAATGCGCCATCCCCTTTTCTATATTCTTCAACTCGATTGAGGACCCACAGGGATCTCCTTCAACTTGCAACACTTTCTACATGCTGCCATGCGCCTGGAATTATTTGCTAACTTCTTCAACGCCGTGGAATCCTTCCACCAGCTGCTGTCAGATCACATTGATGTGTCAAGCTACCCTCATGTTGTAGGAAATTAGGAATGCTGCGATGGTCATGGAGCTCACTCTTTTGCCTTAGGTGGTTGCTTAATTTAATGCCCTATCCAATGTGATGCAAGTGGGATAATAGTGTAGGCCTTCATGACGCAATACACTTCAAGTTGACTTCTAATTCAGACGGCTGTTTGTTCCCTCCAGATTCACAGTTCACTTCCAGGATCTCCATATGCCTTCCAAAATCAGATCCCAGTGTTACTTCAGATTTTGGATTCTCTACAGCAACGGAGGATCCGCTGCTTTTCATTCATGATATCCTCGACTTGTTCCGCAAGTCTCTTCTTTCTGTTTTTCAATAAAGAGCAGACCTTGCTTTGTATTCGGGCTTTTGCTTCTTCTTCTTTAGAATTTGCTTGAATTTCCATCTTTTATGTATGGTGTTTTAGCCAATATCTTAATGAATGTAATGCATCTAGGGCCTTGTTTTACAGTCTAATGTAGTTGTGTATACTTGAGCTATAGTAAAGTTGTTTTGGCTCATATCTGCCCTTCTCCTTTCTAGTCTTTTCAAATCTCTTGTAGATCAGCCTTACCTACTGTTATGTTGTGATCTGTGTGTGTGGACTATACTTGCATTCATCCAATATACTGTGTTATCCTCAAACATAGAGAGGAAGGAAGATCCCTATTTCACTCATGTTGCATTATTAACCTTTTTGTGTATTAGGACTAGAATTAGATGAGGACCAACTCTCTTGGGAGATTTGCTTCAAGTCAGAAGTCCCACACTTGAGAAGCAATCCCATGTTGTTTTGATAGTGAAGCAATCTTCACGGTGGACACTTTCAACCTCCAACGCTTCCCATTCTCCAAAAGATTTCATAAACGCTTTGAATGTTTTTCATAAATATTTGAATGTTGTGAAAGAAAAAAGTTCATAAACTTTTGCTTCATATATAAACAAGAAGCAAACATTATGTAAATCAATTCAGAAACTTACTGCTAAGTTATATGTATTCAAAAACTTACTTGGGATGCTCCTTGCCGCTTGCTGCCTACTATTTTATTTTTCTTCTCTATTCTTATACTTTTCCCTTGCCTTGCGGCTTACATTCATTTCCCCAGACCATATATATGCAAATGACAGTCTCTAGTATTCCACTCCACAAAGCCTCCAATTCTAGGAAACTTAATTCAAATCAAGCACTAACAATGATTCATAAATAAAACACCCTCCTAACATTTCATTTTCAAATTAAAATTCCTTTCTAAGAGTCTTATTCAAACCCAAAAGCCTGTTACTGATCATGCTCCTGCATCCTCCTCCTGTAGATGGTTGGGACCTTGGATGCTCCTGCATCATTCTCCTCTTGTAAGAAAAATTCGAACCTCCCAGTTTAGAGCTGGTTTTACTTGTCTTCTTTCGTTTCCTCCATATATCGAACCAAGCCTTTATTTGTATCATCTCATTTAAAACTGATGACACTTCTGCATTTTCACATCGTTCAATCTTATTAAAATAACATCTTCCATTGCTGTATGACAACTGTAATTTTCCATATGAAGAATGACATTCTCTTTGAAATTCAGATTCAAAGTAGCTCCAATCAATTTTGTGGTTGTTGTCATTAATTTAACATTTTGAACAACACCACTTGCATTAGAAATTATCACTGCCATAGTAGTGGGATTAATTACTCTCCCCAACTTCATGCTTTTCTTAATGCCTCTTATACAACTAGACATTATATCCTCCCAAGTATTGTCTAGATTTACTAAAAATTGACTGAAATTTAACAAAGTAACATATGGACTTACCTTCATAGGAAAATATGATTTTCCTACTTCCTCTTCTTTTATCTTTTCACTTTCATCTTCATGGTTCGTGAGAGCAAGTTCTACAACATGCTGAACATCTTCTGCTGCATCATCTCCAATCATGCAGTCATTTACATTCTTTTCTTCTTCAAGAGACATCCCAATCTCTTCTTCCTCTTGATAACACATCAAGAGTACACTCTCATTACAATGGACTCCTCCATCCTTAGGAGCGCATACATTGGCTCCATTCTCTTACTGTGGTTCTTTTTTAGCAGCTTCATCTTGGGTACAATCCCAAGTGTTTGATGTTTCCTCCAACATTGTGCAATCATCAAGTGCATCACCTTCTTCTGGGTAGTTCTGGGTAGCAATACACTTCTGCCATATGCATTTTTCAAGCTTGTGCTATAATTTCTTTGGTGTCTTCAACCTTGTAGTTCACTCCAATGTTTGCTCATGTCTCCCTCTTGCTTATTCTCTCCTCCAAAGCATCCAATATTTGCATTATTCCGGCCCTAGTATCACATTAAATTCTCTCTGTCACTGCTAGGGCTATGTCCAATAATGCACCAAGTTTCCTTAAACAAATATCTCTGTAAGCCATTTCAAACTAAAAATCCTGTAGTCCTATTCAAACCCAAAGGCATGTCACACATCATGCTTCTGCATTATCATCCACTAGATGGTTGGGAGTCAAGATTTTCAGAATGATATCTAGTAGAGAAACCCAAAGGCTATCCAAAATCGGGCATAATCTCTCCATTTCCTCTTTCCTCATCTCCATCAATGTTGGATTCATTCTCCATTGTGGTTGTCTTGCTGGTTTGCATTCATCCTTGATGCATATGTAATGCCTGCATATTTCTGTGGGAATACCTATATTCTTCATAAGACCATGCAAATACACCTTGGTGCTTGGATAGAACTTTCGTAACTACCTTTTGTTGTATTTTATCTGAGCTCTTGCTGATAACATAAATTATCGTTGGCTAAATAAAGGTATTCTATGTTTTGAACACTAGAATTGAAAATAGAAATCGAATGTGAAGAAGAGTGGTCATATATTTGAATTACACCACCTATGCTAATATCTCCAATTGTTGTCACATCAAGATAATTATAAAAAAGAACAATACTAAAATCACCATTAGAGTCTTCATTCATAGAACTACTTATAAATTGATCTTCATTTGGGTCCTTCAATGCCAGTCATCTTCTAAAGTTCGAACAAGTTTGATTGGCATTTCTTTTTCTACAGAACATGAACATCTAGAGATATCTCTTCCTCCTCTTCTTCCTTGGATTCCACCCAATAAATATCACCCATTAATGACATCTGTTGGATAGGTGGGTAGAGAACTAGGTTCTTAGTGCTACTTCCATAAGCAATAGTTATGTCTGCATATCTATCGTCAATGTAAGCATCAGCTGTAGCAAACCAATGTCTGCCTAGGATACCCATCCAACTCTGTTTTAGGCAGATCCACCACAAAATCAGCCGGATAATCCCAAGATGTAACTGCAACTATTATGTCGCCTAAAAATCCCTATAGTACTACTATTGGTCAGTTGAGAGTGTGTAGCCATAGAGCACCAGTTGGAAAGTTTGATGTCTCAGTTGCAACAATGAGAATGCCTCCAAGGTGTGGGAACTTGGCTTCTTGTAATGCCCTTTCTGGGATGAAACTAAAAAGGAGGGAAACGACACAAACCCAAATCAAAGTAAACTGAAAATTATAACAGCAAGCTACAACAGTCTGATTTCTTATGACAAGTAAGAAATTGCAATTATTCACTTCCAACACCACTTCTACACCATCCAAAGCTTGAAAAAACAATAATAAAAAGTATAATAATTAATTTAATGACAAGAGTGAACCCACTTACAAAAATGGCTGGAAATGATAATTCCATGGCCCAAAATTCAATCCGGGAAATGAAATCATCCTTATAAATTAGGAACAATCCAAACGTCTATAAACAAGAAGTGTCGTGCCGAGATACCACCAAATCCTTCACCTATGCAAGTCACCACCCTAGGAGAGGGTTTACAATGGGCTGGAAATGGCGTGTTCCAAGGAAAATCTGAATGTAGACACCAAGTGTGTAATGTTCTTTTTTGGGGCTGAAATTGAAAAAGAGGAAACGACACAAACCCCAAGTGAAGTGAAATCTGATTTTTTATAACAGTTGTAATATCCTTTAAAACCCTAGGGCGAACTGTATAAGAGCTTAGAATTCACCATACAACCATGCACAACAACTGAAAATTACTTCTAAATGATTAGTTCAATCACGGAAATCAATATCCATCCAATTTGAAAACAACAAATGGAAAAAATCAGCGAATATATATTGTTGTAATTAAATTTAGGACAGCAGCAAAACAACCACAAACCAAGGCTGAAAATGATAGATAAACCCCACCAAAAATCACGAAAATATAGATTCCGGCCTTATAAATTATGGAGATTCAGAATATAAAATCAGATATGAAATTTGTGCCCTAGAAAGCACCAAACCAACTTCAAACCCTAGTCGCTCCCCTAGGGAAGAGCTCCAAAAATGATGTAAATCCTTTGCAATCCTTCTACTTGATGTCTCCAACTCAAAATGGAGGGTTTCCATCTTCCTCGATGCCACACAAGACGGTTTTCGTCTTTAAGTGGAAAGGTAGTGAGCAACTAGCCCAACAAACCAATTGTATATGAAAAATGTGTCAAAGATGATTGCAAATGAAGTCCTTAAGTCCCCTTTATATTCTTCCCTTGACACCAAAGGCAAATAAGAAGAGAACCAACCTCTTAAGCCTCACTTTATCTTTTAATTGCTTCTTTATTCTCTCCAAACCTAGCCGACTTGTCTCCTAAAGGAAAACACTTAAAAGAAAACATTAAATCTAATAAAGGAAAACTGAAATGAAATGCAATTCCTTTCTTTGTTCAATAATTCTTCTTTTCCATGAAAAGGGAATGACAAGAAGTCTATATTTAGGCCTCAATTCAAAAAAGGGGACATTACAGTCCTCCTTTCCCAAATTGCTTGCCCTCAAGCAATTGCAAACTCATATGCCCAAGCATCATCATGTCAAGGTGAAGGAACATGTTGTAGTGCTCCCATAATCTGGACCCTATGCCTATTAAATGAAGGAGCTTCACCCAAACAAACTCATACCTCTATTGCCCCTCTCTTTGCTTGTCATCATCTCATAATTTCCACCCAAATGATGGATTCCCAATACTTTAGTAATGCTGTCCCAAAAACAGTTGTAACCATGTATTTTTCTCTCAAAAATCAGAATGTAGGTGGCTGGAAACAAGGTATGACAGTCATAAAGCACCTAATTTTCCCCAATTTGGAGCTATGTTGGCTGAAGTAGTTTTCTTCAATTGGAACCATCTACCACTATTTTCCAATGATTTAATGACCTCAAAATGATCACTCTTGCAGCTGTTCAAGTCTGAAAACAACAACTCATAATCTGATTTTATCAAAATCAGCAACTTAAAAATGGAACTGCAAAACTGAAATCTCCTTGCAAAATTAGGAATTGTGAGCATGACAATAACTAAAAACACCTCTCTAAAAGCTGGAATTTTTCTCCCAACATTCATTAATCGAAAAATGCTTCATCTCTTGACTGAAAATACTTACCAGCCCACTTGTATGCATGCAAATGAAATCATGTGGTGGCTGATATGAATAATGACAATAGTATCAAGTATGAAATTTTGAGCTATAGTTCTCTAAAGTACACTCCTTTTGTCACCACTAACCACCCCCATACTTTGTTGGTGCTCCCTTACATGAATACTCAACCTTGAAGCAACTCTACCATGCTTATGTTGCACTACTTTGATATTATACTTGGCTGAAAATGTACAAAATGGGGCATGTTTTGTGAATCCATCAACCACAACATGTAAACAACTCTTACCTTGAACCACGGGTAGACTAGTGATGATTTCCATGGAGATACCTTTAAGTGTCTCCTTCTTGCCCATATCCATAAAGCTTATTTCCATGTTTTGGAAATTGAAAGTGAGTTCTCCCAAAGAGTGCAACCATTGGTCCCTAAGCACAAGATAGATACCAACCATGCTAATCAAATAAAAATCACCACATACCTCATGCTCTCCCAATGTGAAAAGGAATTGGGGACACCTTCTTGTGCATGGTATGGAGTAGTCATCCACTACCTTGACCATGAAGCCTTTGAAGTCTTCCACCTTCAAATCCACCTTTGCCCTCAAGCTCTCATCAATGAAACTGTAAGTAGCTCCATTATCAATCAAAACCGTGACTCCTTGTCCATGGAGGGTAGAATCCTTCACAATTTTGTTAGAATACATAATAAATTCAAAACAATCCTCCATCAATTTTGTTAGAATAAATAATAAATTCAAAACAATCCTCCATCAATTTTATTTCTAACCATGTGCATGGAGTAGCAATATCAAGCACTTCCTCTTTCTTACAATTCAAGGGATCAACCAGAACCCAAACTTTTATGCCCACACAACCTCATAAAGAAAAGATGTATGTGCCGATGTTACTCCTCAAGTTATTCACATCATCACCAATTATATTACTAGACACCAAACATGACATGTGATTTTTCTTAACAAGTTGCCCATAATGACACAAGTATGGCGGCGACATAAGAGGAAGTAAAATTTGATTATTTTCATCATACCTTGGGCTGCCAACAAGGATCTCATCATTCCTTTGTTGGTACTTGTTTGGAACATCTCCAGAACTCACTCCAAGGTGATAGACTCCCTCAATTTGTCCATCCTTGACTGTAGTTTGAAAATTTCCAGCGAACTGAAAGTAATCATGAGAAACCGGAAGTGCCTTTCCTTCTTGAACATACCCTTCCTTAATGTCATCCTCTTTGCCTTTATGCAAATCTGATTTCTTTTCAACAAGTTGCCACAAGCAACGATTAAAAACCAATGAAATATCATTAATTATTAAAGAGCTTTTACCTTGGGACTCATGCTCCCTGATTTCCCTAGGTTCATGCTTCAAACCTTCATCAAACAGTGATGTCTTCATGCTGTTGTTCTGAAAATCAGTCAAGAGATTTACTTTGGCAATGGAAATGGGGGCTTCTAGGGCTTCAATGGGTTGTGCCCTCTCAATGCCCAACAACTTCAGTGGTTCTTCTTCCTTCTTTACTTCAATCTTCGGAATGCTCAAAAGATGGTTAGGGGCCTCTTGGGAAATAACCTTTTTCTCTTTAGTACCCTTCATCCTCACATCTTTGTTAGAATAATTCTCATGATGATCAAAACCTTGCAAATACATAGTGTGAGGGTGATGCAATAAATTAGTTTGCTTACCATTTGATGCTGATATGTAAATTCTAGCAAACTGAAAACCAACATGAGTATAAGGTGAGGCCTCCTTTTGAAGGGCATGCCTCTCAACCGGGTCATCCTAAATCTTAGCCTTAAGAACCTCTTGTAGATCTGATTTTCCTTCACCAACTTGCCGCCACATGCAATCATTGGAAACCACAAAAACATCATTTATCGTCAAAGAATCTTTACCTTCATGCTGCATATTGGTCTTCTCTTGTTCTTGTTTTTGATTTCTTCTTCTTGCTCTGCCATTGCAATTTGGAAGCTCTTCTCCTCTTCCTTTCTCCCGGCATGTTGAAAATCCTTTTGTGGTGTCTGAGACCTAGGTCCATGCCTAGCTCTTCCTTTGTTCACTCCTATGAACTCGGCAAGTGAAATTGCCTCCCGTATCTCCCTCGGAAGTGCCATGTATTCCTCATAGCTTGCCGACAATGCTTTTCCCCGTAGAGGGCCTTGTTCCCACCTTCGGAAGGGTTTCTTCCCTTGGAAGGAAAGAAGGCCTAGTGGCTGATCCGTGAGCTGATCCAAAGGGTCGTCGTGAAGTATTTGCTCCGATGAGCGGCTGTTTCTCATTATGAACCCTAGGTTCATGAAATATGTGAAGGGATAGGGCTAGGAGGTCCATGGAGTCTGCAATCTCTCGTGCCTCTCAATAAGCTTGTCGATCTTGGCTTTTTGAGGATCCTAGTGAGCCACTATCCTCCTCTCTTGGTTGGTTTGCTTTCTTCTCTCTCCTTTGATAGTAGAAGAAACCCTTGTTGCCCTCTTCCATGAAAACTTGTAGATGGGAAGACCGAAACTCTGATACCATTGTAATGTCCCTTTTTAGGGCTGAAACTGAAAAAGAGGAAACCACACAAACCCCAAGTGAAGTGAAATATGATTTAATAAAAACAGTTGTAATATCCTTTAAAACCCTAGGGAGAACTGTATAAGAGCTTAGAATTCACCATACAACCATGCACAACAACTGAAAATTTCTCCTAAACGATTAGTTCAATCATGACAATCAATATCCATCCAATTTGGTAAAACAAGTGAAAAAAAACAGCGAATATACTACTATTGTAATTAACTTTAGGACAACAAATGCTGAACCACAAACCAAGGCTGAAAATGATAGATAAACCCCACCAAAATCTCAAAAATATAGATTCCGGCCTTATAAATTATGGAGATTCAAAATATAAAATCATATATGAAATTTGTGCTCCGAAAAGCACCAAATCAGCTACAAACCTTAGTCGCTTCCTTAGGGAAGAGCTCCAAAAATGATGTAAATCCTTTGCAATCCTCCTACTTGATGTCGCCAACTCAAAATGGAGGGTTTTCGTCCTCTATCAAGTCACGAGGAAGGTTTCCGTCTTCCTTGGATTCCACTTAAGAGGTTTTTTTCCTCAAGTGGAAAGGTAGTGAGCAACTAGCCCAACAAACCAATTGTATATGAAAAATGCGCCAAAGATGATTGCAAATGAAGTCCTTAAGTCCCTTTTATATTCTTCCCTTGGCGCCAAAGGCCAATAAGAAGAGGACCAACCTCTTAAGCCTCACTTTATCTTTTAATTGCTTCTTTATTCTCTCCAAACCCAACCGACCTGCCTCCTAAAGGAAAACACTTAAAAGAAAACATTAAATCTAATAAAAGAAAACTGAAATGAAATGCAATTCCTTTCCTTGTTCAATAATTCTTCTTTGCCACAAAAAGGGAATGGCAAGAAGTCCATATTTAGGCCTCAATTCGAAAAAGGGGACATTACAAAGTGTGACCTCCATGTGAGACTCGCTAAATGAAGGAATGAGAGTTTTCGTCTTCAAACCAAGTGCTATTGAGGGATTTCGTCCTCAATAGACCTCCATGGAGGGTTTCCGTCCTCAATGGATGAGAGAGAGCAAAACGCACACCACTCTAAGAGAATAAATTCCAAAGCATGCATAAACATCTTCCAAGCCAAGTGACCCCTTTAAATAGCTAGAGGTGGCACCAAAAACCAAATAGAATCCTCCTAAAGAGGACCAACCTCCTTGGGGACATAATAGTTCCTTTTTCTTTTATTTTTCAATTGGCTTTACATCTTTTTCCTAGTCGACCTGACTATATACTTAAAAATAATGCAAAGCTCACAAAAACAACTGAAAATCATGACATTAACTTCCCTTGTTCATTCCCTTTTAGCCCATGGGAAGTGGAATGGGCCCAAGGTCTTCGAAATGACTAGCTTGGAGAAGGGGACATTACAGTCCTCCCCTCCCAAAATTGCTTTCCCTCAAACAATTGCTAGCTCTCATGTCCAAGTACCATTATGCCAAGGTGGAGAAATATGCTGTAATGCTCCAATAATCTGAATCTTGTACCTGTTAAATGAAAGAGCTATTGCAAAAACAAGCTCATATATTTGTTGTCCTTCTCCCTAATGATGTTCTTTGGCATGTCGTGAAGTTGTAAAACTTCCTTGAAGTAAATATCAACGATTACCTTAAACTTGCCATCTTTAGCTACAATCCCATATGCTCCACCATTTGCTTGGGTGAGAAACAAACTCAGCTGCTTTTCCTTGTTTATACTGTTCTCTGCACATGGAACAAACTTATTAAGGGAAACAAGGGCTCCCATTATCACTTCTTCATGCCTTATATACATGATGGCCAACTCTCTCTCATTGCTTGCAACCATCTCATAATCTCCACTCAAGTTATGGATGTCTGAAAACTCAATCACTCGTCCCAAACACAATTGTAACCTTGCATTTCCTTCTCCAAAATCAGAGTGATAGTGGCTGGAAACTCTTCTACGACTGTCAACAAAGTGAGAAGGGGGTTGGAAATGTTGTGTGCAACAGGTGAAAGGATGGTACAACTGTCCCACTGAAAACTTTTCATGAAATTCCGCAATGACAATGTTATGGGGGCTAGAAACATCCCATTATTGACTAAAAATTCTCCCAACAACTGAAAATTATTCCATTTCATGACTGTCCCCATTTGTGTGGCAGCAAACAAAGTATTTGGCAAACTAGAAAAGATGGTAACAACAATACAAATATTTCTGACAACATGCTTTAAAACCCATAAATTATAATGCTGAGTTATACTCTTTGGACAACAAGATAACATCCATTTTGCTCACTTCTCAACGCAGAATTCATGAACTCAACATCAACCCCTATCAAGGACTTCTAAGAGCACGTGAATCGATTAGGAGCTGAAAATTTCTGCGAAGTGACTGCTGTTATAAAACTAAAGGTTTAGGGTTTATCTTAATATGTGTTACCCATACGCCTTGCCTTCTTCCAGAAGTTCTCTCCATCCTCTTTGCTTTAGCAACTTGAGGAGCTCCACTTTTCATGTCTTGAAGCATAACCTCTTGACCATCAAGTTTGAATCTCACTCCATAGTTTGATAGTTTTGGGTAAATTCACTCAAAGAATGTATAATGTTCCCTTCTTGAAGCTAGTCATTTCAAAGACTTGAGCCCATTCCACTTCCCGTGGGCAAACAGGAATGGGCAAGGGAGATTAATGTCATGATTTTCAGTTGTTTTTTTGAGGTTTGCATTCTTTTGTAGTAATTTAATAAGTATAGTTAGGTCGGCTGGGTAAAGGGGAAAAGCCAAATGAAAAATAAAAGAAAATGAACTATTATGTCCTCAAGGAGGTCACTTTTTTTAGAAGGTTCTAATTGGTTTTTAACACCACCTGTAGCTATTTAAAGGGGTCGTGTGGCTTGAAAGAGGTTATGCATGCTTTGGAATTTATTCTCTTAGAGTTATGTTGTCATGCAAATGTGTAGCATGAAAATTTCAAACTTTCAGGCATGACAACTAGACCCAAATTGAAAATTTTGCTCCCGAGTCTTCTTGAACCCTTCTCTAGATCGGTTTCTTTTCTCGTATCATGCCCATCCCATCCTTACAAGCCCTTTAATTGTGTTGAACAAGCCTTCCCTAATGTTTGAAATGAGGTAGCAAGTTCATTCAGCTCATACCATGAAGTGTTTGCAACGGCTAGTTTTTCAAAGAGGCCTAGAAAAGGCTAATTCGCCATTCCAAGATCGGTGTGCATCCTTCTCGGACAAACAAAAGGCCCATACTCATCCGGAGACGGTATTGAAGAGCTATGAAGGTGTTGGAAATGATTTAGGAAAGTTTAGGGAAGATTTGAAGGTTTAGGGATGATCGAGCAACATCGGGTTTCTAAGGGGTAAGGAGTAAGTAGGCTAAAACCGGAGCTTGATCTTCATCGGATGATTCTAGGAGTCCCGTAGGGAGTCGGAAGGCAAACATATACTCATTGGAAATCTTGAAGAGTCCTCTACATGATGAAATCATAAAATCTTTCATAAGACATATTTCTTCTCTGGAGCAACTCAATCGGTGTAGACACACCTTGTTCTCCATAAGAAAAAGAGCAATTTCAGGGAGTTGCAGGTAGAATCAAGGATGAGACCCTCTCGGTGCTTCTAGAATGCTATTGGGAGTCAAAATTATATAAGACTTCACCAAAAAGACCTCTTGAGCTCTCAGATAATCTCTTCATCAAGTCTTCTCTCTTGCAGTACGCTTCTCGTGCTTAGTCAATTTCGCAAGAGTACACGTCACTCTCTAGGTTGAGGTGCATTTTTGTGTCCCTCTTGTCCCCATTCCCAAGGGGACAAAGGGGACAAGAAAATGCGCCCCATCCCAACTTTGCCTCCAGGTTCCTCACATGACCATGGCAAGCACTCCGCAGTCCTATCTCGCCTAAGTCTAGCCCTTCCCGTCATGCAATCGTCAGTGTGCCACTTGTCACCACCACATGAGGACGCATTTTTCTATCCCTCTTGTCCCCATTCCCAAGGGGACAAGAAAATGCGCCCCTCTCTAGCCCCCTAGCCCTGATTTCTCATGTGACTGTTTTCATGCTCTTTAGTGTTAAAGCTAGTCTTCCTCACTTCCTCACCGAATCCTTGCCACCACTTGTCATCACTAGGTGAGGGCACATTTTTTCTGCCCTCTTGTCCCCATTCCCAAGGGAACAAAGGGGACAAGAAAATGCACCCCACTCTAGCCCCTTTCAAGGATTTCCATATGACCTGGTCTCGCCCTCGGTGCTTAATGGTGGTTTTCTCCCTCACTTCATCGTGCAATCAAAGAGTGACACTTGTCAAGCCCGTAACACGACATATTTGAAGTCAAGAACCTCTAAAACGTGCAAACACAACCACCATGATGTTAAAATCTTTCCAGGGCATTCATGATTGCAAGAACAAAGCTATTCCCATTGTCAATCGTGAACCAGAAACTAATCGTATCAAGGGTTTGAGCTGATTTTTCTTCTCAAAGCATCCCTATGATAACTGAAGCTCAGAGACTCCATTAATGGCTTCCATAACAACTTTCAACCTACAACTTGTGCCTAGAAATCTGCTTTTTCGATTTCCAAGAGTTTCAGTAGGCGGAACACAATGAAATTTGGAGCACGAGATCGCAACGAGGAGCCGAATTCAAAAAATAATGTTTCCGATGCAAATGAGGCCAAAATGACCACTTACTAAAAATAGCATATGCCATGCCCATCCACATGCTAAAAATAGTAAGTCCTTCAAATTTCAATCTCTGGTCACTTAGCTCATCCGAAACAAAGCAGTGCAAAAAAGTAGGACAAAATTGACGATTTTGCCGAAAAAAGCAAAAAACAAAAAGCAACTGCTAAAAATAGAAACTTGCTAAAAATAACAAGGCATCATCAACGAAGGATAATTGAATGTTCCAGATGGTTCAAAAGATCAAATTTGAGCAAAAAAAAGACGAACGTCCCAAATTAGCAGGTCCTGGTCCTACCTACTAAAAATAGAAAGTCTTAGTTTTGGATGCAAAAAGTTGCATTGCAGTTGCTCGATTTCATTCATCTCAATCGCTTTTTGACATCTTCACCGGGTCAGTAAGGTGGTTGCATAGCTCAATTGAGGCAATTCATCCTTCATAGAGGTCTTGAATCATCATTTTGATCGTGAGTGTGTCTCAGGAGAAAAGCATAACACAACAGTAAAAGCAATATACTTTGTGCAATTGGAAAATATTCTAAAATAATCAAGAGTCACGGCTGATCATAGTAACTCATCGGTCAAGTTGGATCCACCACCATCTTTCCGAATTGAGCTGGGTTGAAGTGAGCTTGGTGAGCTGGTTGAGTTTAGCAAGGTGAGTTGGTTGGTCCGGGTGAGCTGGTTGAGGTGAGCGAGGTGAGCTGGTCTAAGTGAACTCGCCGAGGCAAGCCAAATGAGTTGAGCAAGCGAGATGAGCCGGTTAGATTGAGCTCGATAAGCCAAGAGAGCTAGGTGGGCTGGTTGAAATGAACTCAGTGAGCTAAATGAGCTAAGTGAGTTAGGTGAGCCGAATGAGCTAGCCAAGTCAAGAGAGCTACTCAAGTCATCTAAGTGATCCATTGCAGCATCTTTCTCTTTAGAAGCATCCGGCATGTCTTCTCCAATGGCAGAGCTTCCCACGATGAACAAGAAGTGATCTTGCATCAAGTTCCCGAAAGTGTTCCAGCAAGCAACATCAGTGTCGACTCCTAAAGAGCCATTCTCATGGATTCAAGAAATGCTCGAAAGTGAGCCAAGAATAATGTAACAAGCTATTATGCTCGACTTTGAAATCCAAGCAAAGGAAGAAGGCCCAGACAACTTCCCGCTTCTTCAATGGTACCTCAGGTAACCAACATGTGGAAGTTGCTAGGCCTAAAAATGAAAATCCTATCGAGGAGATGACTCCCAGATTATGAGTTGATCCACATCTCATTAGGTCAAGCTTCGCACGAGGGTGATTCTCATCTGTTCAAGGAATCCTCTTCCCGCCTCCTTGCTCGGAATGAAGAGTACAAACGAACAATTGAGCAATTGGAGGAACAAGTAAAAACTCTCAGTGCTCACATTCAACCCTTCTTGAGCCCGATTCAACATCTTCACTTCCTAGTAGAAGACATTCCTTCGATCAACAGTGTTGATCCTGAGGTGATCAAGAAAGCACAAGGGTACATAATGCAGGGAAAGGCTAACAAGAAGTGGATATAGAAGATCATCGAGAGAGGTAAGACAATGTGTTGCAGAGGTCATCTCTCTAATCAAGTTCATTCTTTCCATCTTGTTAGAAGTGAAGAAAGCAAAGGAGGAGATTGTAAAAGAGAAGATCCATTGGGATGAGGTATTCCCACTTGTTTCCAAGATGATTTCCTTCGACTCACACCCTTGTGAGTAAGAATGTGTTTGCATTAGTTGTTGAGAACTTGTCTCCGGTTTGGGTCCGCATCATTGATGAAAGATATGGTATGATAGTAGATGCCATCTCCGAACTTGACTGCAATGAGCAACATGCCTTTGAGGTTTTGAATGAGGTCTACAACTGTGTTCAGAAACTTAGTTCCTTCCACTCACTGGGAATTCATCATTAGAACTCATTGTTTCCTTCCAAGAACTAGTCAAGAAACAGGCATGTGACTCTCTTTCCTTCAATGAAGATAACTTAGAGTCCCTGGCCAACATCGAAACTCCATTTTGAAAATTGCAAAAGATCATGAAAGATGGCTCAGCAATGTAAGAAGATTAGTGAGGTTCCTAGGGCATGGATCAAGGTGTTGGGCTGCGTCCGCATTCCAGAGGCGGATTAGTTAACACTTGCAGTGGCTCAATTCAGCAAGGAATTCAAAGGACAAGAGCCCATTCCGGAAACTCCTCATCAGGGATCATGAAGTAACATGCTCTTCATCGGATGGAGCCTCTTTATCAGATATGTCAACTCCTTCCTCCTCTCCTTCTCTCCTCTCTTTCTTCTCTCCCCCTTTCTAATTCTTCATTGTACGTAATCATGATAATTTGTCTCATTCACTTAAGTGACTTTCTAAAGTTGAATTGTAAAAGTCCCTTTGATTTATAAAAAGGGAACTTATTTCTCATTTCCTAGGAAGATGTAAAGTCACAAGTTGAATGAGATCATGAAGAGTCATGTGGGGGGTAGATGAAAGGTCAATTCACAATGCTATAAATTGGGATGGCTTCTCCATTCCAAAAGATCTTGGAAAAAGTTTAGTGGTAGCAATTGTGGATTGTGGTTTGGGTGTTGAGATTTGTATCACCAACACAAGAAATAAAAGCTACATTTCTTCCATTTCCTTTTCTCTCTCTCTATTCTCTCTCTATTACTTTTCAAGCATTAGTGATAAAAAAGGAACTTTGCATCCTTGATAGATGAATCTAAGGAATTGTGTCTTTAATTTGTTAGTCTCACTAATGGCTTACATTGTTGCTTTCCTCTAATTGAATGTTGAACTACTCCGGTTATTGGGTGTGAACTTTGTTATTGCCTACTCACAACGATAACCCTCCCTTTCCTAATTTCTCTCCTTTATCCCTCATCGCTGCAATTTCCTCCCTTGTACCTCGTACAAGCACTTTGCCACAGTTCAATGAAGTGTGCCTGTGTGATCCTTGACATATTTGGCCACTCCCACAACATTAGATAGAATTATGATAGTTTACATTCAATAATGGGAGCCTCCCCATACACAAGGAGGGGTAGCCCCGTGAGTGTTGGTGGAAACACATAATTTGCCATGCGAAAAATTATTTCACCAAGTTAGAACACACTTTGCTTTCTTTCTCATCCATTGAGGATAAAAACCCTCTTGGAAGACCTATTGAGAATGAAACCTTTCAACAAAGGTGTGTTGGATTAAGGACGCAATCCCTCAAACTTGCAAAGGGTGATCTCATACGAGATTGCATTGCACTGAATTCAGTTTTGAAGGCATTTCCAGCCCTTCATAAGGGTGGCAACCTGCCCTAAGGTGGAGTTTGGGGTGTTCTAGGGCATGGCAACTTCAAATTCAATCATCATTGTGTTCCTCCTATTTTTAGCAGTTGGAATCTTCATTTGTACTTGAGTTTGGGCTTGGAATTCTTCATTTCCAGCCATATTTGTAAAGGGTATTTGTTGATAATTAATTTTCATCTGATATTAAATTGGTAAAAAGATATATTCTCTCGGTACTTTTTCCTTGCAATTATTTCCGGTTGAAAAATAATAATTTGAAGGGTTTCTATAAGTTTTCCGCTGATTGCTATTATAAAAATATATTTACAACATGCTTTGTTAGGGTTTGAGAATTTAATTTCAATTTTGTTTCAATTTACTATTTGGATTTGTGTAAGTACCTTTGGTGCTCAGATTTAGCCCAAAAGGGACATTACAGTGGTATTAGAGCAAAGATCTTCCCAACGTGAGGGTATTCATGCAAGACGGTGACAAAGAATACATCTACTATCAAAGGAGAGAACAAGAAATCAAATTAACTATTTGAAGGGCTTAACATGGCCAACAAGGGTTTTTGAAGAGACCAAGATCGATAGACTCATCGAAGGGCAAGAAAGGTTGGCGGACACGATGGATTTACTAGCCCTAACCTTGGAAAAATTTCATGAGCCAAGACTTCACAATGGCGAGGGCAACTCGTCAGGGGTTCACAATGTAAAACAACCCTAAGGGTCAAATTTTGGATCTGCTGCTAGGCCTTTTCAACTAACCTTCCTCCCAAGTGAAGAAGTCATTCTTGAGGTTGACACATGGCATTCAATGAGGCACAATAATACAACCAACTATGAAGAATATAGGGCTCTTCCAAATGAGATTCGTGATGCTATTTCACTTGCAAAATTCATAGGAGTAAGCAAGGGTAGGTCAAGGCCGGAGCCTAGACCTCAAGCACCACAGAGGGATCTTCAACATGCTTTGGGAAAGTGACACTCTCCACATTTGATGGTTCCAACAAGGGGACAACCCGTGCTTGGATACAAAAGTTGGATACTTATCTATCATTGAGGCCTATGATGGAAGATGAAGCAATCAAGTTTGCAACCCTTCATCTTGAAGGAATTGCACACAAATGGTGGTACCATGGATTGGTCACACAAGGGCACAATCTCATCCACTCATATGATGAGTTTTGTAGGAGGATCATTGAGAGATTTGATAGGATTGATTTGGAGGTTCACTTTCGAGCTAGCACAATTAAGACAACAAGGCACGGTGGAAGACTATGTCGCTGAATTTCGAGACTTTCAATGATGATTCCAGATGTGACAGAGAGGAGACTCATTGTTTTGTTCATTGAGGGGTTGGCTGAACCACTCAAGGGTTTGGTAAGAGCATTTGATCCTTTGTCTCTCCAAGAGGCAATAAAGAAATCTTTGGATCTAGAAGGTGTTGCTCCAAGGACAGCAGTGATCAGCGGGCAGCCAAGGGCATCTTGGAATTATGGACCGCCAAAAGGATTTTCAAGACAGCCAAAGTGATCTTTGGGACAGCCAAAAACAACATCTTTGGACCAGCCAAAGAGGCCTTTTCAGCGAGCACCAATCATACCCAAGGAGCTGTCCAAAACAAGCAAAGAAGGGGAGTCACGAAATGAGCTAAGAAGGAAAAACTTGTGCTTCTCTTGCAAGGATCCATGGTCTCCCGGTCATCGTTGCCTAGGTAAGGGACGTGCATTATATTGAGGTATTTTCAAATTGTGAAGAAGAAGAGGAAGTGGAAGTTGAAGAGGCAACACAAAATCATGATCCGGAAGAAGACCCGGAAAACTTGGACAACACTCTTGCCACCTTGTCCGATGCTCCTAGATATCATCCATTCTAGGTGAGAGGAAACCTATAAGGGAAAAAAGTCACAATATTGATTGATAGTAGAGCTACTCATAATTTCATTGTGAGAGCTTGGTCAGTAAGAGGGACTTGAAGGTGGAAGACTTCAAAGGCTTCAGGGTTACTGTAGTGGATGGCTATTCCATGCCATGCACAAGGAGAAGTCCACAACTCATTATCACATTGGGAGGACATGAGGTATGTGATGATTTTTATATAATTGGCATAGCTGATACAAATCTTGTGCTTGGGGTCCAATGGTTACACTCATTGGGAGAATTCACTCTCAACTACCAAAGTATGGAGCTAAGATTCATGAATGGAGGTAATAAGGTGGTACTACAAGGTATGATCACGGGAACCCCTCAAATAAATTATTTGGTAGAAGATGTCTTGTCAAAAGAGTCACATTTTTGCTCCTTATCTAAGATAACAACAGATTGGAAGGCCTTAATTACAACTGAGTATGCCAAGAATAAGTTTGTTAATGTTGTTTTTGAAGGAGAAATTGTGGATGGGCTCATCATCTACAAGAATATGGTCTATTTGGTTCCAAAATAAAATGTGAAAAATAAGATATTGAGGGTTGTTCATGATGCCCCATTGGCTGGTCATCCGAGATACTTCAAAACATACAAACAAGTTAGAGAGAGGTTCTTTTGGAAAGGACTCAAAGGGGAGGTTCTTCAATACATACGGGAATGTTTGGTTTGCCAACAAAACAAGGCAGAACATGAATTTCCAGCTGGACTCTTGCAGCCCCTTCCTATTCCCACTCAAAAATGGGAAAGTATCTCCATGGACTTCATCACAAGGCTGCCCATGGTTCAAGGTAAGAATTGTTTGTATGTTGTGGTTGATAGACTCACGAAATATGCTCACTTTTATCCACTTCCAGCCAAGTATAATGCACCTATAGTGGCTGATATCTTTTTCAAGGAGGTGTTCAAACTTCATGGGCTGCCAAAGAACATCATAAGTGATCGGGACAACAGGTTTTTGAGCTTTGTTTTGGCAAAAACTTTTCCATTTGACAGCCGAGCTTACTCCTAGCACTAGCTATCATCCCCAAACCGATGGACAAATAGAAATAGTGAATAAATGGGTAGAAGGCTACTTACGGAATTATATTGAAGGGCAACAATCAACTTGGGTAAAATGGTTACATATGGCTGAGTTTTGTTATAATAACATTCCATATGTCCATTGGTATGTCACCCTTCAAAGCTCTATATGGTTATGATGCTCCCTTTTGTTGATTTGGTTATGACAGATAGTAGAGTATCGGGGCCAAAGATTTGGTGCAACAAAGTCATGACATCTTGAAGGTGCTCAAAGAGAACCTCCAACGTGCACAAAACCAACAAAAATTGTATGCAGACCAACATCGGGTGGAAAGAACATTTGAGGTAGGAGACATGGTATTTTTGAGATTGCAGCCCTATAGGCAATCCTCCCTCAAACATAGTGGTGCGGAAAAGCTTAAACCACGTTTCTATGGGCCTTACAGAGTGAAGGGAAGAGTTGGAGAGGTAGCATATGAGCTAGAGCTACCGGAGCATAGCCGGATACATAATGTCTTTCATGTTTCGTGCCTAAAAAGGGCACTAGGACAACACATTACTCCTATTCAACTGCCACCCTTGGATGAAGAAGGTAAGTTAATTTTGGTTCCGGAAGCTATAGTGGATGTTTGAGAAAGGAAGTTAAGGAACCAAAGCATTAAGGAGTATTTGATTTGTTGGAAGGATCTACCAATTGAAGATGCTACATGGGAAGGTGCCACTATATTAGAGCACCCGAATTTGCAAGCAATTTTGGGAGGGAGGGCTGTAATGTCCCCTTCTCCAGGTTAGTCATTTCAAAGACCTTGAGCCCATTCCACTTCCCATGGGAAAAAAGGGAATGAACAAGGGAGGTTAATGCCATGATTTTTAGTTGTTTTTGTGAGCTTTGCATTCTTTTTAGTAATTTTCTAAGTCTAGTCAGGTGAGTTGTGTAAAGGAGAAAAGCCAAATGAAAAATAGAAGAAAAAAGAACTATTATGTCCCCAAGGAGGTCGGTCTTCTTTAGAAGGTTCTAATTGGTTTTTGGCGCCACCTCTAGCTATTTAAAGGGGTCGCTTGGCTTGGAAGAGGTTATGCATGCTTTGGAATTTATTCTCTTAGAGTTGGAGCACACTTTGTTTTCTCTCTCATCCATTGAGGATGAAAACCCTCTTGGAAGACCTATTGAGAACGAAACCTCTCAATAGTGAGTTGGTTTGAGGACGAAACCCCTCAAACTTGCAAATGACGATCTCTTATGGTTATTGCATTGCGCTGAATTCAGTTTTGAAGGCATTTCCAACCCTTCCCAAGGGTGGTGACCTGCCCTAAGGTGGAGTTTGGGGTGTTCTAGGGCACGACAACTTCAAATTCAATCATCATTGTGTTCCTCCTATTTTTAGCAAGAATCGGAATCTTCATTTTTACTTGAGTTTAGGCTTGGAATTCTTCATTTCTAGCCATATTTGTAAAGGGTATTTGTTGATAATTAATTTCCAGCTGATATTAAATTGGTAAAAAAAATATATTCTCTGGTACTTTTTCCTTGCAATTAATTCTCGCTTTGAAGAATAATATTTTGAAGGGTTTCTATAAGTTTTGTGGCTGATTGCTATCATAAAAATATATTTACAGCCTGCTTGTTAGGGTTTGAGAATTTAATTTCAATTTTGTTCCAGTTCTTTATATTTGATTTGTGTAAATTCCTTTGGTGTTCAGATTTTGCCCAAAAGGGACATTATACAATGCAACCTTTGAACCCCAAACACTAAATCTTTCTCCTTAGTACCAACAACATAGAAATCATCATTTACCTTGTGCCTTCCCAAAACAATATTGAGGTGTTGGATTCTTCTAATGCTTAGCACGAAGAATTTATCAACAATACAAATATTGGAATTAATAACTCTTATCTTTTCTAGATTCTAAAATATTATCTGGATCGCATGCTTCCTTTGTCAAAATAGGAATTGTTGAGCCACCCTCAACACCTTCATCCTTGTGACCCATGGTTTTCTCCTCGATTGCATACTTATTAACCGAGTCAAAAACAATATGGAAGGAGAATCTTGCTGCCCTATCTAGCATACCATGGATCTTTACTAGAGGGTAAATATCTCCAATCACCAAAACATATGCAATCATAGCTTGGACATCAAATCTGAAACCAACAACCCCATTTTGAATTTGTTGACCCGAATTCGAGTTGTTCCATTGTTGCTTGCTTTAACTCCTTGTACATCCCATTGTGTCTTCTTAGGACAACTTAGAACCCAAGGTTCTTCCTTCATCCCTTTACCACTCTCAGAAAAATGGAAAAGCTGAAATAGTTCTTTGCTGTCCTGAAAATCTATCTCATATGGCAATGGCTCAATTTTTGGAATGTTTGGAAGATGGATGGGGGCTTCTTGGAAAAGACCCTCTTTCCATTTGGTACCCTTCATCTTCCCATCATTTTTAGCATGCTGTCCAAGATGACAAAAATATTGCAGTGACATAGGAGGAATCAACAAATCTGAAATATGATCATCACTATCATACCTTAGGCTGCCAACAAGGAGCTCACCCTCCTTTGCTGAATTGGGATTTGTGGAGACACCTCCAACCCTTCTATCCTTGTGACTCCCAATATTCTCTTCAAACACATGCCCCTTCACAATGCTATTCTGAAAATCAGTCAATGGCTCATCCTTAGGAAGTTCAAAGGATGGTACATGTGCCTCTATCTTGAGCTCTTCACATTCAACTAGTAATACCCTTTTTGTTTCGATTTCTTCACTATTTTGCTGCCACATGCAATCATTGGAAATCAATAAAACATCATCTATTGTCAAAGAATCTTTACCTTCGAGCTGCATATTGGGCTTCTTTTGTTCTTGTTTTATGATTTCTCTCTTTTTCTCATCACAAAGGGAGAATTCTTTTCGTCTTGGGCTGTAACATCTTTTCCACTTTCCTTTGGCATGGTAGATTCCTCCATGGGCTTTTCTCTCTCCATTACTTGCAATCCTGATTTTTCTTCTTTCAAGGGAAACTCTTTTGGGTTTGGCTCCCTGGCATATTCTTATGGTCTAGAGTTTAACCCTAGCATCTTCATCCATGCACCGACTGTCCCCTTATTGTAACCATCAAATGTGGAGAGTGTCACTTTCCCCAAAGCATGTTGAAGATCCCTCTGTGGTGCTTGAGGTCTAGGCTTAGGGCTTGACCTACCCTTGCTTACTCCTATGAATTTTGCAAGTGAAATAGTATCACGATCTCATTTGGAAGAATCCTATATTCTTCATAGCTGGCCGCAATGTTGTGCCCTATTGAATGCCACATGTCAACCTTTGGAATGACTTCTTCCCTTGGGAGGAAGGTAGGTTGAAAAGGCCTAGCAGCAAATCCAAAATTCGACCCTTGGGGCTGCCTTACATTGTGAACCCTTGACGAACTGCCCTCACCATTGTGAAGTCTTGGCTCATGAAGTTTTTGCAAGGTTAGGGCTAGCAAATCCATCGTGTTTGCCAACCTTTCTTGCCCTTTGATGAGTCTATCGATCTTGGCCTCTTGGGAACCCTTGTTGGCCATGTTAGGCCCTTCAAGCAGCTGATCTGATTTCTTCTTCTCTCCTTTGATAGTAGATGTATTCTTTGTCACCGTCTTGCATGAATACCCTTAGGTTGGGAAGATCTTTGCTCTGATACCACTGTAATGCCCCTTTACGGGTTGAATCGAAAAAGGAGGGAAATGGCACAAACCCAAGTCAAAGTAAACTGAAAATTATTCAAGAATTATTTAGTGCAAGTAAAAACTAAGAAATGAATTTTTAGAGCCACGGCTGAAGTATAATAATTAATTTAATGACACCAAGTGAACCCACTTACAAAAATGACCAGAATTGATGATTCCAAGGCCTAAAATTCAATCCGGGAATGAAATCAGCCTTATAAATTAGGAATAAGCCAAATGTCCATAAAGCAAGAAGTGTTGTGCCCTAGATACCACCAAACCCTTCACCTATGCAAGTCGCCACCCTAGGAGAGGGTTTACAATGGGCTGGAAATGGTGTGTTCCGAGGAAAATCTGAATGTAGACACCAAGTGTGACTTCCGTGTGAGATCACCACTAAAGGAATGAGGATTTTTGTCCTTAAAACTCAGTGCTATTGAAGGATTTTGTCCTCAATAGACCTTCATTGAGGGTTTCGTCCTTAATGGATGAGAGAGAAAGCAAAACGTGCTTAAGAGAATAATTTCCAAAGCATGCATAAACATCTTCCAAGCCAAGCGATCCCTTAAAATAGCTAGAGGTGGTGCCAAAAACCAAATAGAATCCCTCCCGAAGAGGACCGACCTCCTTGGGAATATAGTTTTTTTAAAAAAAAATTTCAATTGGCTTTTCGCGGTTTTCTCAACCGAGCTGACTATACTTCTAAAATTCCTTAAAAATAATGCAAAGCTCACAAAAACAACAGAAAATCATGACATTGACTTTCTTTGCCCATTCCCTTTTAGGCCCGAGAAGTGGAATGGGCCCAAAGTCTTGAAAATGACTACCGTGGAGAAGGTGACATTATACTTCATAAATGAGAAAGTTGGCTCTTATCATAACTACTCTACTCTAATCTACCAATTGTAGGAGAAAAAGGGGGAGAAAACATGAAAATAAACATGGTGATGCACCAAGAAGGGGATCACCCTCCCTATATGAGTTAGCAAGAGAGAGGACAAAACACAAATCCAAAGGGCAGATATGAGCCACAATAGACTAGCATTTAAATTATACTCTTCCTCCCAGCTTATATAAGACAGTGAATAAAAACCTTGCAAATGCCACACACAATAAATCACAAGAATAATAGAGAGGTAAGGAACAATAACACAAAGATAAAGGGCAGAACATGAGCCACAATTTTAGATGTATTAAGAGCTGAAATATACAGTCTATTACACATATGATTCAAGGCATTAATGCACTTAAAAAACTAAAAACCAGAGGTCAGAGGCATTCAAAAGCTCATCATCCAAAAGAGTTGAGTAATTTTGCATTCAAGGAAGGGGAACCGTTTTACAAGATTGCTTGGACCTATATAGAGAAAATAGGAGAGAGACGAAGATCAATAATATGCTAGAAAATATGTCCTTTCTCATGTTTGTCTTTTCCACATAGATCATGGATCTCTAAACGATGCTCAACTGAAAATATCTGCCCAAAACCACTTTTAGGCATATTTTGGGATCTCTGTTGGCACAATGATGATCCACAACCATTGAATCATAGCTGGGAATGGCTTGAAACAAAGCTTATCCAAAAACCTTCATGTCTTTGCAAGAAGATATGATTTCACAATGATTTGATGCCTTCAATTGTTAGAAGCAAGAAGATATTTGTTTTCAAATTGATCTCTGAGAAAACACAAATGCATGCCCATGAGATCAATAGAATGAGTGAAGTTGGAGCTGCCATTTGTTCAATAGCTCACGATTTCCCCCTTGGGACCACTGTGACAACTCATTCTTTTGATCCACAGATCATTCAGCTCCTTCATTTGCATTTAAGTGGGGACACAGAGAATATCCAGCTCGAAAGCATCTTTATACGAGAATAGAACAACTTAGGAACATCTGTGGGTGATTTGGGAACCATTAGATCTGATTATGTGAGCCGAGAATTCTGTCATGAACATCTCACAGGTCCCTCAACCATTCTTCTCAAAACCAGGATCATAGCAAAGCTCTCTAAATTACCTTTGCAATAGTACCAGCCGTCTGTCATTCGGAGCTCTTACTCGAAAGTCATGATAAAAAAACGGAGTTCTGCTCGCCACCTTTGTTTCAGCTGTGATGTCCTTGTGCCTTATTTTCCACTAAGCAAAACCGTCAAATTTAACTCGACAGGCTAACACTGTAGCAGGACAGAATCTCACCAATCTTCTCCATGTGTCGTTCATTGGTGTTTTGGCACTTCGCCTTCCGGTAGTTCGGCACTTTGGCCTTATGTCACTTCTGGTAGTTTGGAGCTTTGGCCCTACGGTCCTTCCGAAACTTGGTCCTTTCAGAACTTCGGCGCTTCAGCACTTCGTCACTTTTGGCACTTCGGCCCTTTGGCAACTCGTTGCTTCCAGCACTTAGGTGCTTTGCCCTTCCGGAACTTTGGCCTTTTGTTAAAGTTCCACAGGAGTCACAAAGCTGAGGCATTTTTATTTGGTGTAGCTTGGAAGTATTAACACTGCAACGCTGAAATAATTAAAAACTGCAAGCTTTCATCCAAACACACTACACTCATCTACATCCTTTGCATTGGTTGCCCAAATGAAATATGGAGCTCATTTTTGCAACAACTACCATGGATCTATTTGACATCTGAAGAATGGTATTGATTTCCCAAAGGCTCTTAATCCCTAGCCGCTCCTTGGTTTGTGAAGTCACGACATTGATGGTTGTCCCCATGTCAACTAACGCGTTGTTGACAATTGCCCTTCTATTTGAACATTTGATTATAAGACAACCCAAGTCTCCATATTTAGGAAAAGTTGCCTTCTCTGATATCAGATCTGATTGTTGGCTACAACCTGCATCAACTTGGGATCAGTCCGCTTTCTTCCATTTATTTTTGAATATAGATCTGTAGCCTGCTTAGCTTATATAAGAGTACCATGAAAAGCCTCGAGTATTGGAACCTTTAGAGTCAAGTTATTTTAATTCCTCATTCAAGTCAAAGGTGGGTTCTGGAGTATGCTGTTACTGATTGAGTCTTTGGGGAAACAGTGGTTGCACTTGCTTCTTAAGTGACTCTATTTTTCACTTAGGCTTAGGAGTAGTTCCTCCCGGTCCTTTACAGCTTTTTCTATGGGGCTATCTATAGAATTTTTGTGTCTTCTTTTTATTCTTGTATGGCATCTCCAAGATTAGGCCTAGGTGGGAGTGGCTCACAAAGCTAACCCAAGTGTAACATGCACATCATATAGAGGTATTACTGGGTCCAGAAAATTAAAAACAGCGTTCAGATAAAATCAAACATACCTAGTCACATTGTGTGGGCCACATTGTGGCTCAATAGGTATCCCTATGTCTTCCATCTTGTGTTGCCAAGGATCTTGGGGCATAGGGAGACCAGTCATGCTGGACAAATTTGAGTATTTATTTCAAAATTTGTAATTTGGGCGAGAGGCATCCTGTATTGTCCATATAATGAGATATTTTTGTCTCTATCTTGTTCTAATCATTGATGTCAATGTAAATTTTCATTTTGACAAATGGGGAAAGCTTTTCTTTTAAAGATATCCTGTCTGACTTTTTTCGAGTTTTATGAATGGTTCCTATTGTATCAGGGAGAGTTTGTACATCTTCTTTGGAATGGAGAGGCATTGGATTAGTTCTTAGTTGAGTTTTCTCATCAATCTTAAATGATTAAGATGTTTAACGTTGTACATTTTAGTTTGATCTCTCTTTTCTTTTCTTCATTTTTTGCCTTGTCTAGTAATTGGTTGTCGTATGATGTTTTTAGAAGGATTGTTTTGAATCTGTGATAGTTGGATGTATTTGTAGCAATCGTTTATAGTCTTCTTTTGCCTAATGTACAAGGTTTTTTTGGTTTGTTTCAAGTTGATAGATAATAAGAGGTAAACCTATATCTTCCTGATTAAGGTGGGCTCTACATAGCCATTCTATCTAGGAGCTTGTATAAATTGCTGTGTGTAATAGGTTGTCTTTGCCCTACTGTTTTCCGTTCCAGTGGAAAGGCATTTATTATTGATCTGCTTGATCTATTAATTATTGACAGACCTTAAATTCTTGTCCAACTCAACGTAGTAAGGATTTGTAACTGAATTCCTTTGTTATAGGGTCATGATTTTGAAATTTTGTTAGATTGAGTGTCCATTAATGGAATATCGAATTTGTAGTGAACCTAGTTCGTTACTCAAAAGTAATTCACTTATTTTCTGGCAAAAACCCAAGAAGGTAGCAAGAGTTATCCAGAAACATTTTCTGACAAATGCTCAAAAAAGTAGCAAGAGCTGTTCTATTTTGTGTCCATAGTTCTGTTTGTATTGGATATTGTGCTACAACTATTATTTATTTATTTATTATTGTATCGTATGTTTTTCCTTGTTATGGACACTGATTTACCTCCAGATCTGAGAATGAACTTATTTTTTTGTTGATATAAATATTTGAAATTAAAAGACATTTCTTCTCGAGAGTCTCCAAATTTGTGTTTAAGAATATAAAGACACTGATACATATAAATCTCTGTTTTTCCTATTCTTAGGAGTGCAAAAGTTACTTTTCATGCTGGTGAAACAGCAGTGACAGTTCCTTTTCGAAAGAAGCGGCTGCTGGACTTAGTAATGCTATTAATACTCTGCTTCAGACATTTCAAAAGAAAGCAGCAGCGACAAAGCCACAGAGATGGGAAAGTCTTGAATTTCAACATTCCTCAGCAGATGGTGTTCATGTAGAGCTCTTCTGTAATCCCAATGCTTATTCCAATGCCTTTCAGGCAAAAGTATTGATGACAGTTGGTGATGGAAATATAAAAGTGATCTCAGAAGGTCTACTCAGTGCTATCAAATCTGATATTGACCAGTTTGTAGAAATGTCTTCCTGAATTTGTTAGGTGTTTAAAATGAAGACATGGCATGATTCATTTGTTGCGATTAATTGGATCTTTTATAAACTTCTTGCCAGGCACAAACATATCAGATATCCAGGGACAATCTTTTGAAATGGAGAAAAATGTATGAGGTGTGCATCCTTTTAGAAGTTAGCAGGACTTGAATCCAGGTCATCATCATGGCCACATCCCCACATGCATGACATTAGCCCTGCTTGTTTCTATGGATTCATTAATTTGTGTGGCCTAACTTCACTTCAGAAATGGTGATCGAATTTAGTTGTACACAATTAGCTAGCTAATGATAGCCACCTAGGATATGAAAAAGAAATGAAATGAGCAAAAGGGTTCGGTAGAGAGTTTATATATATATATAGAAAATTTCATTTTTATTAATAATAAAAATGGTACATGGTTATTAAGGCATCACTAACCATCACACTTAGGGTACAATATATATTCATGTACCAAACAAAGGTGAATAATTCATTTAGAGTTAAATAAAATAATCTTTCAATTAAAAAGTTTATGAAAATCTAACAACATAAAGTTCAATAGACAACAAGACACCAAGGCATAAATATTAATCCGTTGAAGTAATTATTGCAATAAGCGGAGGCACATGATCATTGAGCTTATCACCTCATCTTTAACCGCCACTAATGGGCGGATTCACAAAGTTAGGTATAAGCTCTGACCCATCATTGTTTTATTATTTTGCTGGCCTACTCATCAAGATCCTATCTAGGTGGGGAATTGGCTAAAGTAAGCTAAGGGAACTTCCCTCATTGTGGAGCCCTCCAACAACCAGTATATGGAAGCATGTTATCAGCCAATTTTGACTTCGCAAAATTATTAAAAATAATAAAAATGAAAAATTTGAAAAATTTGAAAAGTGTTACTTTGCGTGGTTCATTGCCCTCATTGCGATCGTCTCATTTTTGTGATCATTTCGGTCTTCGTTTCGTCCTTTTCGGGCAAGAACTCTTCCCGCCAGGCTTTAAAACGCATTAAAATACATTAAAATTAATTAATTAATTGCTCCTTGTTTGATTAAATTAATTTTTAAATCACTTTAAATAAATATAAATTAAAAGTTCGTTCGACAAATTTTAATGCCAGGGAAGTAAGCTTATGCTTCCAACTGCCGGGAAGCCAATCTGGCTTCCCGAACCCGGATTTCCCTTTCTGGCAATCTTCTTCAATTTTCCCGCACGTGGGATTTTCTCTCGCCAATTGCCAAATCATGGATTGGCTAACGGGCAAGAAATTCCCCAATTTCCCACATGGGGAAATTGAACGGGATTGCCAACCCATTTTGCCATTCCCGTTGGCAATTGTCCGTTGCTTTCCCCATTTCCCCCTGGCACTTAAGCCACTACCCGGAAGAGAGGAAGTTGGATTAATCCCCATAACTTCCTCCGTCAAACCCGTTGGAAAAAGTCGTGCGAAGCTTTGCTTCTTATTTCCTCTGAAGAACATAATATTTTGTCATATCCCACAATACGACACACACATCCAAGGAAATAATAGTTCGCACAGTCAAAAGAAAAGACCACGCCTTGAGGCCAAGAAGAATAGTTTTAATCCCACGCCCAAGCATAAGAAGCTTTCCACGCATTCACAGCCCAGGCAGAGGGAGACAACAAAAGGACAAAGAAAAATTGCTTTTCACACATTGGAAAGAACAGTCCAAAATCATACTAATAGAAAGCAACAAAAAGAACACATCCTTCCACGCAGAGGCAGCAAAGTGCAACCACAGGCCACGTGGGAAACCAAAAACAAAGGAAAGAACAATTTTTTAAAAATGCGCAAGGAAAATACACGCGCCTAGGGAGAGAAGAACAAGTTTTTAAATAAAGAAATAGTTTCAAGAACAGTCAAAATATCCTCCACGCGCCAGGGATAGAAAGAAGACAGTTCCACACACTGTGCATTGGGAAAAAGGAAATAAGAACATTTTTTTAAAGTGCACAGGTATTAAGGAGCATACCCACGTGCTGGAGAGAGGCCAATCACCACGTTTTTAGTAAAGCAAATTAAAGACTCAGAAGGAGACGCGCCCATAGAGAAGGACAATTTTCTTTTTCACGCATGCAAAAGAATAGTTTCTCACGTATGCTGAAGGAAAGAATAGGATTTTTTTAAAGAAAAGAGATACAGTCCAAAAGCTGCGCATTGGGCAAAGGAGGCGCCTGGCAAATAGAACAGTTTCCAATAAAACAAAGATAAAAAAATCCCTTTCAACGCATGCAAAGATAGGAGGAAGAGAAATTGTAAGTTTAAAACAAAGGAGACGCCTTTGGGAGAAGCAAAGAGAAGCCATGCGCCAGCCAGCCAAACACCACGCACTGGCAAAAAAAAAAAAAAAAGTTTTTAAAAAATTAATTAAAGGCAGGGCGTGCCTAGCCCAGGAGAAATTCACACGAGGACAACAGACCATGTGAGCACAAGGAAGACAGTTCAAAACGCATTTCCGGGACAGATCTCCAACGCAGGCCAAGAAAGAAAGGAAACTCCATTCACGCATGCAATAATAAAAGAGAAGTCTGAACGCAACAAGGAAGAAGAAAGGTCTACGTATTGCCAAACAAGGAAGAATTAAAAGATTAAATTGATCCGCGTGAAATATTAAAATCGAGAGATTTTAATTAAAATAAATAAATAGATATCATTGTTGTCACCAGATTTGGAGCTCGAGCCTAGCCTCGATATATTTGTATTTTAAAGAGAAGAAAATTGTAATTCGGGATCAATTATTATTATTATTTTTAAAAAATAATAATAATAATATTAAAGCAAAAATATTTTTCTTGCATCAACGGGGTTTTGAGACTGAGACCCGCCCCGTTTGCGTTGTCTGGCGTGCCTGAGTCACTTTTCTGTTAAATTCATAATGGCCGAAAAATCCAAATCTGCGGGGAGATCGAGGAAGCCAGTGGAGAAATCTAACAAATCCGCCCTGAAATATGAATTCCAAGGAATTATCCCTCCCAGCTCCATTAAGTCAGCATATGACAACATCACTGATACGAATCTGGGTCACATCAATGTGCAACAGTTTTGCGAGCGAGTGAAAACTGAAGGCAAAACCATTTTCTCATATAGACTTTACCATAGTGGCCTACCCCAAGCAACAACATTCCCTGTCTTGGTGCAATGTCCGAGTTGGTTATTGCTTGCACGAGCATTATGACCCTGAGAGACGAGGATTTTTAAAGATAATCGCGAGCCTTTCCTCTTAATCACACCAGAACACATTGAGGAGTTGCTCAGAATACCCGACTTTCCCGAGAATGCGGATATCACTCGCCAATCAACGCAAGAGTTCTGGGATGAAGAACCCCTGAGATGGAGCAAAATGGTCAACAATTGGTTAGTAACCAAGAGACCTCGAATTGATAGGTTCCCAAAGAACTGTACCGCATTGAGTTCGTGGAAGAAATCGGAGACATGATCACTCTCCTAAGTCGAGTTTTCGGCCTACCTTCTGCTAGGATTTTCCACCCATGGATGTACCAGTTTATCTGTATCATCCTAGCCAAGAAAGAGTTTGTGGATTGGGCCACCATCATCAGTAACACCATTCACAAACAATTGATAGAAGTTAAGATGACTGGATGCTTCTACATGACTTCATATCTGACCTATGCAGTAGCACGAAGAAAGCTATTTTTGGGACTTGAAATGAGAGGAGTCATGGGGTCGTCGAACAGTGTTTTTCACTATTACCCTCAGCTCAGCTTCAAAAATAGTTCTCACCATTTTAGAAGAGTCAACGATGCATTCACCTTCCGCGTGATCCGGAACCTGAATCGGAATACTGAGGAAAGGTTTTCTAAAGAAGCCATGAGTGTCATTTCCCAATGGGGAACCTGGTTTATTCAATTTTCATCTTTTTCCTACATTTGCATGAGTGGCTTTGTTGGGACCCCATGGAAACTTCCTAAGTACGTCAGTGACAGATGGGCGTTAATGGAGCTAGCGACAGCAATTATTCCAAGTTCACTGCCTTCTTAGTGACAAGCACCGTCCAGGAATTCATTTCCCGATCCAAATCGGGGAATACCAATGCCCAAATCTATTCAGTGCACAACTCATGGAAAAAGAGTTCGCTCTCATAACCATCCATCCATATGTGAAGAGAGCCCAGTTTGATATCAATGGATATATGCAAAAGATTCTGGGAGCGAAGTACCAACATAATCCTACCATGGAAGATTTCTGGGCTGCTTGTTCGGATGAACATGAGGTAAGAAGATGGGAGTACTCTCGCCTAACACTTGCTCAGATCAAGGCCTTCCGCATCAAGAGTCCTCCCGATTCATTCATAGATGATGATGAGGATGTCGTCGATCCCTCATATGATGTTGTTGCCTTTACCCCATTGCCTCGAATCGACTGGACCAAGAGAGATGAATTTTCTCTTGATGGCAAGAACCAACCAATTATTGAAAGAAGCATATCTTGGTATGACAGGAACTTGCCAAATTTCAATCAATTCCAGATCACGTTTCGGGATCACAAAAATTGCCAATACGAGGGGGTCTCCATTCGACCAAAGTCTCTTCTCGATCAACCTCATTACCATCCAATCATACACAACAAGTGAAGAAAGGAGTGGTTACCAAAATCCACTTCGCCAAGCAATCGTGTCACAAGGTGAAAGATCTAAAGATCCTAACCCCGAAGAAGGAAAAGAGCGTGTGTCTGGATTTTCTACCTTGAGTAGAGATTCTTCTACCCACATCGTTAATAGTGCTCAGAAGCTAGTAGCAAATGATCCTCAGCCATGCTTCAAACAAGCATCCACTCAGGTGCAGGTAATTCAAATATCAAACACTTTGGAGCATGTAGTTCATGAAGGGATTTCCCAAAATCTCCCGAATAATCAGGAAGTGGATATTGAGGTTGTGTCTCCTCAAATCGAGGTCGTAGATAGGATTCAAGAAGGATCTCATGATGTTGGAAATAATGAGAATATTGATTCGAGCTCCAGGATTCTGTATGCTGAAATAGTGAATGATACTCCTTCTTGGGTTGATTCTGAAGTAAAGAAAAGGAAGAGAGTTGTCAAGCCAATTGACATCGATTTTGATGCCCTTTTCAAACTTTCGAATGACGCCATTCCTAAAAAGCCTAAGGTGCTTTCTCGAATAATGGTGGATAATGATGGAAACAAATTTGCAGACCTTGCCATTCCACAAGTGGATAAAGAGCACGATGCTATGACGCCTGCCGACTATGAAGTTTCCAGACTTGGGACTTGGAAGATCTACATTAGAAAGTGACATGGTGATGGCTCGAGATTCAATTGATATCGTGCTAAAAAGACTTGAGAAATACAAGTCTCAAAACTCTTGGCTCAAGGCCGAAAAGAATCAATTGGTGGAATATGTTCAACATTTGATAAATCCCATATCATCCACCTTCCCAGTACCTGATGCAGTGGCTGCCCCAGATGAAGAGACTCTCAATTTGTCAAAGGAAATAAACACATTGGGCCATGTCACTAAAACTTGGCTTTCAGAGATTCTCGTTTTAGGCCAGGGGACGATCAAGACCGCGGTTAAGCTTCATGAAGATATCAGTGCGTATCTGGATCCAATTCTTTCTTTCAAAGAAACTTTTGTTTCTGCTATATCAAATTTGGATGAGATATTGCCCAGTTTACAAGAGATGACAAGTATGGAATCTTCAGTTTTAGCTATTGAAGGAATTCTCGAATTTGAACATCGAGGGACACGTTTTCTTTGGTGTCTGCATCTCAAATCAAGAAAGACGCTTCTCGAGGATTCTATGATTCATTATGACAACGCATGTGCAATGAAGCCTTCACTTCACTCTCCTTGATTCAGGAATTCATGGCTGAGATTCCTTGTAACCTCGTAAATGAGCATAATCAAAGGTGTTCATCGAGCAGGTGGAAGAACAATTTTCACAATTGTTTAAAGACATGTACACTCCCGCCAACAATTTCTCGTCAGTTTCCATGGAGCGGTGCATCAAATTGAAGAACTTATTTGAGAATGCTCAATCCAAAATTGTTAATTTAAATGATATGCCAAGTAGAATTCTTGAATTGTAGGTATTTTGTGAGGCTATTCTTCGACCAAGTGAACCTCCAGAAGAAGAAAAGATGTTTGAAACTTTGGGAAGGTTTAGATCCTTTCAACTGGCAAAAGCGGCAGATCCTAATTTCACCGGCAGTGCAGGGAGTTGATTTTCTTGGTATCTAACGAAGTGGGAGAGTCCATTTCTCATACACTTGAGATAGGCGGACCCCATTTCAATGGATAAAGCACTGGTTATAATTGTATATTTTAAAAGATTTTATTTGGGAAACAATGGTTATTTTAAGTAATTTCTTTTTTTGGGTTGTATTGAATAAAGTTGTTGAAAAAGTCAAAAGTCACTTAAGTGCCTTATTTAATGATCATGTAAAACCCTAACTACTTTATAACCAACTTTTGGGTTATAAAATGAATTGAGGGGATCATTTGTAAAGGGTGACTTTGAGAGAGGAGAAGAAAATACTTTTGTGTAAGCTTTGTTTCAGGAAGAAACTTTGTGTTCTTTTGTGAAAAACATTTTGGAGTTAATGGAATACGAACTTTGTGTCTCATTCATTGTCTCTTGTAACATTTGATGTTCTTATGTTCATTAGATGTTAGGTGTTTTGAATCTTGCATGCAAATATTATCTTTGATCTTATTGTCAACATTATTAATTAGTTGTTCTAGTTCACAGTGATCAAGCTCTGATTATCTACTTGCTCATGTGTGTTCCCTTTTACACGTTCTTGTTTGGCTAACTCAAACTCCGTTTTATTTGTGTTGGTTATTCATCTTTCCTCTTCATGCAATATTAGGCTCTGTTTTTACCTAACTCTTGCATGTTCTTTTAATTCATTCCATTTCACTCCTTTCCTTCTTTCCATTCCATCTCCTTCATTCACTTTTCTTTCCATTGATGTTCCAAAACACCCCCACATACAATTTTGAATGTATAGATGTAAATACAGTTTTGGTTTTCAATAAAGGCAGCCTCACCTTCATTGAGGAGGGACTTTGTTCCCACACTGTTGCATGTCATTTGCATGTGTGCAAATCCATATGCTAACAAAACACAAACCCATCATCACCGGGAGAGTTGCGAGTTGGTGGGGATCATCTTGATCATTGTGAGCTATTATGATGTTTGTTATGTGAGCGATACCCGCCATGAGCTCAAGCCACAACTTCGAGAAGATGACTATTGATGAGGAGAGTCTAGAGGATATCAACCAACAACACAAGGAACACTCCTTAAAAGTTCAAAGGGGTTGGAGGTGTTCCACCTCTAGTCAAACCTTTTCTACTTGCATTTGTATTTATGACATCACATTAGAAATCTCTTGCACCTTATTTGTAACAAAAAATCAACTTTCTAGAGATAATTGGTTGAAAATAACATAGTTACTTTCATTTATAATTGAGAAATAATCTCAAAATGAAATATAGGTCAAACTTGGTTAAATTGTGCAAGTAACATGATTGAATCCACTAAGAGCACCATTTTTCCAGGGAAAAAAATAATGGTTGAAAAGGGGTATGGATCCACCTCCATGCAGATTGAGCGTTGTTTGCATGATTGAAAGAGATTATTGAGGGACTCTAGGTGTTGGCGAAATGGACATAGAGGAGTGCCCACCCAAAGATTAACAAGGTGATTACTATAGGCAAACCTTGGCGTAAAATACACCAAAGGAAATGTGCTTGTTTGGGTTCAATGGGCACTTTCCAAATTTTGACAAATATTTTATTCCACGCTTGAAAGAGGAATTGACTTTCTTGTGAGCATTCAAAGCATCCACTTGAATGTGTTGTGGAGAAAGCAATTGATAACGAAGTTGAGGATTGTACATGTTGACATGCAAAATGTTGGTAGTCATTTTGTATGACAACCCTAAGAAAACTTGACCCTCATTTGAGAATTTTAGACCATTTTGCCAATTTTGCTCCTTATGAGTATCAACTTGTGGATGACCCCATGTGAGTTCTGTGTAATTTCAGGTATGTTGCATGCGATCACGGAAAGTAATCGGGTCTACATCTCATTGGTATACTTAGACCTAGATTCTCGAAGTATTGGATACGTTTGGAGAAAGAAACCTTTCGAGTGCTAAGGTGTTTTGGTCATAATGGAAAAGTGAACTTGTGAGGAAGGTTATGGGAGCTTTAGATGGTTTTGGAAGCCCTACAAGTAGTAAAATGAAAGCTCTTGGAGTCCTCCACATGATTCTAGCATTGGTTTTGATCTTAGTCCTTTCAATCTTTCTTGGTAGCGAAAAAGCCTTTCTTTGCCTCATTGTGGTCACTTTGGTCATTTCGGGTTTTTGCCTAAAACTCAAAATGCAAGCACTTCTAGCTCTTGGGAATGGTGGGAATGAATTTGTTGGGTGTTTTCCAGTCAAAATCATATATCATACCATCTTAGAACTCACACTTTTGGTCCAGGAGGAAGAGAGTCACTATTCATGGTCTTACTGCGCGCCGCAAATGCGCTTTTGAAACTTCTAGTTCATGGAACCACCTCCAAGTGCATTTTTGTGCCATCCTTGGTACAAAAAGTGAGTTACTGAGTTCACTTTGGTACTTAAGTCACCCTTCAAGTGCGCTTTTGAAACCTTTTCCACTTCCCATGTTCTATTTTCATGTTGACATTGCATTTTTGTACTTGCGAAGTTCACAAGATCTCGCTTAAAGTGCACTTTGGTACAAAATATGAGTTGCATATGTGTTTTGGTACATGCTAGCATCTCCAAGTCCATTTTTGAATTTTAAGCGGTACCCTAACATGCTCTAAAGTGCACTTTGTACCTTAAGTTCTCAAACCTCTTCCAAAATGTGCTTTGGGTCATAAGGCATGCTTGTAACTTGGTTCTCCCTCCAAAAAGTGAGTTCAAAATCACTTAAGCCCTCTCAACATCATTTTAGAACCTCCATTTGCAAAAGTGCAACCATTTCTCTCCTCAAACTCTATGAAACCCACTCAGGTGCCCTAGGTTCTTTGAAACACATTTTTCTCATTCACGGTGATTTAGTGGGTGAAACTCCACCAATTTTTAACTAGATGATCCTCTCTAAAACACCTTCAAGATAGTCCTAACTTTTCATGCTTCCATGGACTAATTTGTTTTTGATCCACAAAAGAAACTTTCATTTAAAAAAGCTATATGTTGCTCTAGTTAGTTGAAGCTCTTTTGCAGTTTCCTATTGATTCCAACGGTAGATCTCTTTCAACTTTGGAGCATATTTTCATTTCCCCTATATATTTCATTTGAATCCATTCTTGTTTGGTTTGAGTGAATATTTCATTCATGATGACTACATTCATGTTTCAACCGATAACACCATCAAGACCATTGAAAACACACCTGAAGAGGAAGAAAAACCATATGTGCATACTTTCCCAAGTGTCAATTAACTTCTCGAAGATTCCAACTCAAATTGCATACAACAATGAGATTCAAATTCTCTCGGTTACGGACCTTTTTCAATCTTGAGCTCCAAATGTCCCGATCTCATGATTCCATTGTCTTGAAGCAGAGAGCACAGGGGAGATTGTTGAATGTGAAACATCTAAGTGGATCAATTGAAGACTTCCATGACTGGATACCTTTGTTCTCATTCCCATTGAGAAGATATAGCAACAAGTCCTCCCATTCAACAAAAGAGAAAGATCACTTAATCAATGCTTGATTTCATCTCATAAAGAGGTGTTCTCGTTAAGAGGATTCTTATATTCCATAAATGCCCTAATCACGCCATAGAGAATTCTTAAAGGTTCTTGATATTGTCAAATCTAAGAGATCTTATTGTGAAAGTCTTCTTCCCAACTTTGGCGCATGTGTGATACGGGTGCAGGGTAGGTTTCCTGGTATTTGCAAGATAAGTATTTGCTTGTATGGGAGATAATTTCTCATGTGCGTGGTTTTGAACAATACAATGGAGAATGAATACTTTCAAAGATAAACCATTTCTAATCTTTCATAACACTTGAGCACGAGGCAAGAGATCATGTTTGTGACAAGAGCTGATTTTGCGGTCTTAGATAGTCACCGTTGTTAATAGAGGTCAAGAATTGAAAGATAACTTCAGAGACATGACCAAAGATGATAATTCTAGATAATATATGCAACGTTATTTTTGAGTCCAAGAAAGGACAAGTTACGATAAGGGAAACAACTATTCCGTTACAACATTCATCTCCACAATAAAGGAAGAGCATAATTCCATCTTAGATCACCTTCACTTGAATGCATCCCCTCTCTTCTTTTCTTTCTCTAACTCTTGTAAAAGTGACTTGAGTCACTTAGAGTTTCTATTTCTTCGTTGAGGGGTGCACTTTTTCTAATTTCGTCTTATTCACTTAAGTGACTTTATATTCCTCCATTGTAAAAGTACTTTTCTTAAAATAAGGAAAAGTGTCTTATTTTAAATCTGGAATATGAAAAGTCACATGGGAATATGAAAAGTCACGTAAAGAGACTATATATTGGAATGATTTCTTCATTCCAAAGGATCATATTTTGCTCTCCTTAGCATGGTGTATTCTTCTATTTCTTGCATAAATATTTTCCTCCATTCTCTCTTTTGATACTTAGTTGAACATATGACAATTTTTGTAAGGAAACAAGGGCTTTGTACCTACTAAATGGAATGAGAAACAATGATTGAAATTTGTGTTAATCATGTCATTGTTTCATGATCTTTATATGATTACATGTGTTTTCCTATTTCTTCTCATTGAGCTAAAATATTTCTTGGTGTTGTTGGTTAATGGATTTCACATTACTCCCATTAGCATAACTCCCTCATCAATTTCTCTCTTTCCCTACACTTTCGTCCGTTTCCAACTTGCAAATTCTGCCCTCTCTAATATGTTGTTGCGATTACAAAAAGGGTGTTTCGCACATGCTTCGGTCTTCACCCACCCCCGAGGTTAGAATTAGTGTATATAATTTTTAGTTTTCAATAAATGGGAGCTGCCCCATTTAGTAGCGGAGGGACCTAATTTTGTGAGCATTGACGAAGCCCATATTTTGTCCCTAACAAAATATTTCGCAACACTACGAATAGTGAAAGGGGGTCTCTGAAGCCAATTTTAGTTAGTCCACCATTTGGTAGATGTTTGAACCCCAAACTTATGGAGGTGTTCATTTAAGATGACACTTTGAATCTCCGAGATAGACTTTAGATCACTATTGATGAGCTAGTATGTGCACAATATTTGTCATGAAGAGCACGCTACATACACCGTACATTAATTCCTCGATGATTTCTCTTTGCAGATTGGCACATTAACCCCCTTGAGAGCATGCCTTAAGAGGTGCACTTTGTGAAAGGTCTAGGGCCACTTTGTAGGATCTTATTAGACATCATCATAGCACTTTCCCTAGTGAGCCTTAGCCTTCCTATTATCACTTTAGAACCACATGATATCCTCACTACTACTATCTTATATCACCTTAAGATCGCCTTCCTATAACACCTTTAAATCACCTTTATACCTTCTCCAAGTGTCATGCTTCACCCTTCCTTATCTTTCCTCCACCTTGCATTCCATGGACCATTTGCACGGTGACGCCATCAAACACAGTTGACATTGTCGAGTAGACATCCCTTTATGGATAAGGCAATCGACCATGGTCAATGTCCCGTGTTGTAACTTCAAGTTATGTTCCCTTATTCATGGGCATCATTATTGTCATTTCTCACATATATGTAATGTCCCTTTCTAGGGCTTAAAGAAAATAAGGGTTTAGCCACAAACCCTAAGAATCAGATCTAAAAATACACAAACACCCAACTGAAAATAATCTGATTTTTATAATAGAGATCCATTAATATTAGAAACCCTAACAATGAACTAAAAAGTACACTTTAGGGTATCATCAAAATAAGCTTAGAACATTAATTAATATCCCTCTAGGGCAGTGAATTGTACCAACACTTAGGAACAATCATTCACATGCAATATGGACTGAAAATTAACATAGAAATATCCCAAATACTCAATAAATCCAACAAGATGAAATCTAGAGAAAATATGTATTTTGTAAATTTATTTCAAGTGCAAATACAACTGAAACTTAAAAATTCATAACTCCATCAATACTTGGAGTTTCAACACAAACCAATGCTCAAAATGAGCTTGAAGAGACCAGTTATCCAATGAAAGTGAAATCACAATTTTCCAATCATGGAAACCCTTTAAAAATTGATCTCAAAATTCCCATGTGGGTTGCTCCAAAGAAGGAAGGGTACCAACAACCTAGAAAGTGACCTAGATGAAGTAGGAGTGCCCTAATCATGGATAAACACCTTGTTGGTCCATAAATCTACCAATTAAGTCCACCCGTAACTCTCGTATGAAGCCACCAAAGCACCAAATGAGGGTTTCCGTCCCTAAGTGTTGTGACTATCGAGGGTTTTTTCCCTAATAGGATCCAATAAGGATTTTTGTCCTCAAAGTTGAACCACACCAAAGGTCTTTGTCTTCGTGGAGAGTAGGGCACGCCATTTACAAACCCAAGATATCAATATTTGAAATAAACACGCATCACCTTTCTTAGGCCATTCAATCCATCTTTATATCATCCTTTTTGTGTCAATGATGAATTAGAAGCCCAATGCACTATTTAATATTCCCTTAAGAAGACCGGCCTCATAAGAATATTTAAAAATACTTTTTATTTTATAATAATAATATGAAGTTGTCCCAAAATAATAATTGGTTGGGCTGACTTAAAATATTATCAATTATTTTTAATTTAGAAAAGGGGACATTACAATCACTCATTCCCAAATTTGCTTGCCCTCAAGCAACATGCAAGCTCCTGGATCCCGAGATAAATCTACGTGGCTCCTTCTTTGATGTACACAGTAGATGAAAAAAACTCATTAAAGGAAAAATGCATTCCCTTCTTCATCCACTCGTGTTTCGCGGATATTATGGCTAGGTCCTTCCTTGGCTTACCACCGTCTCATAATTTCCATTCAAATGATGGATTCTCAAAACTTTAATAAGGTTGTCCCAAAAACAGCTTGTAACCTTGCATTTTTCTCTCAAAAATCAGAATGTAGGTGGTTGGAAACCTCCTTAAATCAGCCACAAATATGCCAATGTTAGTAGTAGTGTGAAATTTCTTCAACCTTATAATTGGAGGCTCTTTTTTTGGCATCTCATAAGTAGGAGAGTAGTTGGAAAAGTTGTGAACAATGAATGAAAGAAGGTACAACAACTGTAATCATGACCTATCTCCAAAAAATTCCAAACTACCCATGACATGGGTGTTGGAAACACCCCAACATTGATAGAATATGCCCCAACAATGCCCAAGAACAACCATTTACTAACTTCAATGATTGGATCTATTTGTATGCCATTAAATATACAAAATTCACATAGCTTACCCACTTCCCATATCAAGCATTTCACCGCTTGATAAATGGTGACTATCCTCCCATCGCTATTTTCCCAATGGGCTGATATATGAAAAATAGGACCAAAATAAAATTCCCTTAATTGTTGTACTTCGAGATATGGCCTTTTTGTAGCAACTCATCTTTCACTATGGTGCTTTAGAAGCTATAATAAACTTCATATGCCTTCACATAAGTTTTCGTATACACAAAATGCAAGAATCTTAAAAATCGGTAAAAAATTTAACTTGTTTTTCTTAAAGTCATCCAAAATCTTCTTGCCATAGTCACTTGGACTTGACTAAAATTGGTTCTATATCTATGGTTGAAAGTGGCGTTTTTCACCCTAATATGCTCATTGAATTCATTTTATAATAATAACCATTCTTACCAAGTGTGAGCAATCCTTGTTGAGGAGAATTTTTTGATTGCAAGTGCCTTACTTGTTGCCCCAAAATAGTTGTCTGTGTTCCTTCTTGCAAATTCCTTCCATGGTGTCATTAGCAAGTTGACTTCGACATAACCAACAATGATAATATTTTTTCAGTCATTTTTATGCAAGAGAGCAGCCCACAATGTGATTCACAAATATTTTCTTCAGCATTCACTTCTTTCCTCATGCCATGAATTCTGATTTCTCCAACTTGGTCACAAACTTTTAGTTCTTTATCATGATATTTGAGGATGGACTCCTAAATGTTTGCACCATTGAAACCCAAGAACATTTTCATCATTAGCTAGTTCAATCACAAAAATTCATTACATACCTCATTTACTCCCAAGAGAATTGACAACCGTACTATTTTCGTTGTGCAAAGTATGAAGGTGTCATTTGTTGAGAATGGAGCTTAATTGCTTCACAAGAAACTTGCTTTTACATGTTATTGGTTCTGATAGTAACCGGCGTCGGTCAGGGTGTAACCGGCGTCGGTCGACCCAGTCGTGGTGTAACCGGCGTCGGTCGATCCAGTCGAAGTGACCGGCGCCGTTAGGCAAGAATCGCATGACGGCACTTACTGTGTGACACAATTTTTTGTTTTTGATGAAAATTAGAATAAATCAATTATTTTAAAGATGATTTATTGATTGTAAAAGCAAAGTTAAGTTACCCAAAATAGATATATATGCATGTATGCATTGTATGAGGGTAAGTAAGAAGGAGATAATATATATAGTAATTATTTTTGCATGTATTTTTTTTAGGTGAGAAAGAAAGGGTAGCTGAGTGAGGGAAAAGCATTGAACATCCTGTGAGGTGTTGGAAGATAGAATATCTTCATTATATTTCCTCTGTAAAGCACTGAATAATAATATTGGTCGTTTCTTGGTGGACGTAGCCCACACTGGGTGAACCACGTTAAATCAGTGTAATCTTTCTCTTGTTTATTTTATCTTCTGGTTATTTCTGCATTCATTGCTTGTATGATTGCTCTGATTATAGATCTGTGCAACATTGTTATATGGTTTAACCCCAACAATTGGTATCAGAGCTTTGTTTGAGGGTTTTGTGTGTTGACAAATTTACTCACAAAGGGTTTTTTGATTGAGTGGGAGCTACAACAATGACAAAAGAAAACAAATACAAGGTAGAGAAGTTTGACGTCCAAAATTATCAATTATGGAAGATGTAGATTGAGATTATCTGTATCAAAGAAATTTGTATTTACTGTTGGATGAGAAGTCTAGACCTACGAAGATGATTGATGAAGAATTAAAGATTCTTGACAGAAAGACTTTGAGATCTATAAGATTGAGCCTGACAACATCCATGACTTCCAATATTACAAAAGTGACTTCTATGGTAGAGTTAATGAAATTTCTTGCTAATTTATATGAAAAACCTATTGCTTCAAATAAAGTTTATTTGATGAAGAAACTATTTAGTTTTAAAATGCATGAAGGTGGATCTGCATCTAGTCATTTGAATGATTTCCGATCTATTGTAAATCAATTAAAATACCATTTGATGATGAAGTAAAAACACTCTTATTCTTATGTTCTTTGCACTTCGATAGTTGGGATAACTTGGTAATGACTGTTAGTAATACACACTGTTAGTAATATTTTGAAGTTTGATGACATGGTTAGTATAATCTTGAATGAAGAAATTCGCATGAAGAGTACAAATGAATCATCATCTGGAAATGCTTTGAATATAGAAAGAAGGGGCGAGGCGTAAGGAGAGATCCAAAAATAAGAGTAATGGGAAATCAAAGTTAAGGGATAATGATCTAAATCCGTATAAGTGAGTTATTTGTTAGAAATATGGAAAGAAAGGACATGCAAAAGAAAGATTGTTGGTCAAAAGATAAAGAGAACCAACAACCAAACAAAGGTAAATAAACAAATCTTCTTACATCGGAGGTAATGCAAGATGCTATTATTCTTTCTTTAGATAATAGAATTGAATCATGAGTTTTAGATTCATGAGCTTTTTCCATGCAATCCCTAAGTAAGGGTTATTTCGAAAATTATGTCCAAGGTAATTTTGGGCATGTTTATTTGTGTGATGATGAACCTTGCGGTATTACTAGTAAAGGGAAGTTTATCTAAAATTACGAATGGAAATACATGGGTATTGAAAGATGTGAGACATGTGCCAAGCCTCGGGAGGAATCTTATTTCTACAGGGGCAATTAGGTTAATATGGTTGCATGGTTATTTTTACAAGAGATTCTTGGAAAGTCACCAAGAGTGCTTTTGTTGTGGTAAGAGATAAGAAGGTAGGAACGTTATATATATCTACCAGACATCGATTCCTTTTATGCATTATCTACTTCAGATTCGAGATACATGCATGTGGCATAACCGGCCGAGCTATATGAGTAAAAGAAATGTAGATTTTAAAGGCTAAGGGTAAGTTATCGATTTGAAAGATTTAGATCTTGATTTCTGTTAGCATTGTATCTTTGGAAAGTAAAAGAGAGTGATATTTCTCAAAGTTGGGGTAACTAAGGAGCAAAAATTGGAGCTCGTACACTTAGATGTGTGGGGACTAGCTCAGGTAGCTTCTCATGGAGGATCCCAGTATTATGTTACTTTCATTGATGATGCTACAAGAAAGGTATGGGTTTATTGTATTAAATGTAAATATGATATTTTTGAGACTTTTAAAAGATGGAAAGCCCTTGTTGAGAATGAATCAAATTCTAAATTAAAGTACCTTAGATCTGACAATGGTGGTGAATACTGTAGCAAGACTTTCAATGATTATTGTTCAATGAATGAGATACGTAGAGAAAGAATGGTTCCAAGAACACCACAGGAGAATGGTGTTGTAGAAAGAATGAACATGAAAATCATGGAACGTGCTTTAGAAGTATAACAATACATTCTGACTACCCTTACGCTTTTGGGCGAAAGCAATTGATACAACGGTTTATTTGATTAACTGTGGGCTTTCAAGTTCACTAGATAAAAGAATACCAGAGGAAGCTTAGACCAGAAAAGAGGTAGATCTTTTTTTCTTAATTTTTAGGTTCAAAAGCTTTTGTGCATGTTGATAAGGAAAATATGAAAAATGTTGGATGCAAAATCTAAGAGATGCACGTTCATTGGTTATGGATCCGGTGATTTCAATTTTTTCTTTTTTGGGATTAGAGAATTTTAAAATTATTAGGAGTCGTGATGTTGAATGAAATGAAAAGAGAATGTACATGGATCAAATTTTGGTGCACCAAGGATGACTGGTTGAGAAGTTATTGAATGAAAATGAACTCTCATATTTAAAAGTATTGCCTACACGTGGTTACACAAGTCGATGTCGGTTTACCCTCGACCGACATCGGTTAATAGAACCGAGTATCGATTCTGAAGAGCCAAACCGACATCGGTTAAGGCCGAATGTCGATTCTGAGTGACCGATGTCCGTCATCACGATTTAGATACAAATGTTCAGGAGGTCCAGATTGAGCCTTCGTACCCCCAAACTTCTGTGTGAAGGTCACAAAGGGTAAGTAAACCTCCAGAAAGATTTACACCTTCTCTATTTTATTTATTATTGATTGATAATGGTGAACCAAAGAGCTTTGAAGAAGCAATGCAGATAAGACCCATGTCCAGTGGGAGCATGACATGGATGAGGAGATGGACTCCTTAGAACAAAACAAAACTTGGGATTTGGTTAAGTTGCCGCGGAGTAAGAGAACGTTGCAGTAACAAGTGGGTTTACATGATCAAGGAAGAAAAGGGTGGACATAAAAGTTATAAGGCAAGACTATAGTAAAGGGATTTACACAAAAATGTATTGAATTTGGTGAAATATTTTCTTTTGTTGTTAAGATGACTTCATTCGTATTGTTTTGAGCTTAGTTGCAGTAGAAGATTTGCATCTAGAGCAACTAGATGTGAAGACAGATTTCCTTCATGGTGATTTGGATGAAGAGATTTACATGCAACATGTAAATTGAATATGAAATCAAGGGTAATGAAAAATTAGTGTGCAAGTTGAAAAAGAGCCTATATGGGCGCAAACAAGCTCCAAAGCAATGGAATTTGAGATTTGACAGCTTTATGCATGAGCATGGTTATATGAGATGTGAATCGACCATTGTGTTTATTTTAAGAAGCTTGAAAATAGGAGCTATATTATTTTATTACTATACGTGGATGATATGTTTATTGCAAGATCTAGTATGTAGGACATTGGTGAGCTTAAGGGAAAGCTAGCTCACACATTTGATATGAAGGATTTAGGAGCCGCTGAAGAAAAAATCCTTGGTATGCAAATTCACCGAGACAAGAAAAACAAGAAGTTGTATTTGTCTAAGGAGGATTATATTAATAAGGTGTTGGAAAGGTTTAATATGCAAAGATCAAAACCTATTGGTACACCTATGGCTGGACACTTCAAATTGAGAAAAGATTAGTGTCCTTCATCACATGAGGAGGTTGAGTACATGACACATGTTCCCTATGCTTTAGTAGTAGGAAGTCTTATGTATGCCATGGTTTGTACTAGACTAGACATTGCATAGGCAGTGGGAGTTGTGAGCAGGTTTATGGCTAATCCAGGTAAATAACATTGGAAAGCAGTCCAATGGATTCTCAGGTATTTGAGAGGGACATCCGACATGGAGTTATGCTATGGAGGGTCAGATACTTCTTTATGTGGCTATGTTGATTCAGATATGGCTGGAGATTTGGATGGCAAGAGGAGCACCACTAGATATATTTTCACAGTAGGTGGAATGACAGTTAGCTAGATTTCAAGATTACGAGAAGGTTGTGGCTTTGTCTACTATAGAGGCAGAGTATGTTGCAGCTACAGAAGCTAGCAAGGAGATGATATGGATGAGCAGGTTCATGGAAGAGTTGGGTAAGGAGCAAGAGGATTGTAGATTATACAGTGATAGTCAGAGCGTGATTCATCTGGCAAAGAACTCAACATTTCATTCAAGAACGAAACATATTCAGTTGAGGTATCACTTCATACCACGGTGTTGGAGGATGGACAACTAAAGTTAGAGAAAATCCATACGGATGAGAACCTTGCAGATATGCTAACGAAGCCATTGGTAAGGGAGAAGTTGGAGCTTCACTCCACTTTTGTTGGTCTTCGAGTTTAAGACTTGAAGAGGAAGAAATGAGCCAAGGAAAAGGAACCAAGGATGGTGATGCACAATACAATGCAACAATTGATCTCCAAGTGGGAGATTGTTGAGAATGGAGCTTAATTGCTTCACAAGAAACTTACTTTTACATGTTACTAGTTTTGACAATGACCGGTGTCGGTCAGGGTGTAACCGCATCGGTTAGGTGTAACCGCGTAGCGCGTCAGTCGATCCAGTCGAAGTGACTGGCATTGGTCGGCGATGAATCGACGATTACACTGTGGTGACACAATTTTTTTTTTTGATGAAAATTAGAATAAATCAATTATTTTAAAGATGATTTATTGATTGTAAAAGCAAAGTTAAGTTACCCAAAATAGATATATATGCATGTATGCATTGTATGAGGGTAAGTAAGAAGGAGAGAATATATATAGCAATTGTTTTTGCATGTAATTTTCTTGGTGAGAAAGAAAGAGTAGCTGAGTGAGGGAAAAGCATTGAACATCCTATGAGGTGTTGGAAGACAGTAGATCTTCATTGTATTTCCTCTGTAAAGCACTGAATAATAATATTGGTTGTTTCTTGGTGGACGTAGCCCACACTGGGTGAACCACGTTAAATCTAGTGTAATCTTTCTCTTGTTTATTTTATCTTCTGGTTATTTCCGCATTCATTGCTTGTATGATTGCTCTGATTATAGATCTGTGCAACACTATTATATGGTTTAACCCCAACATCATTCTCTACCAACATAGTGACCCCTTGGCAATGAAGAAGAATCTTCACCTAGAATGGGTGATAAACATGCGTGCCACACATTAAAATAAGGGCGCTGCCCTTCCACCATATTCTCTCCAACTCTTTCATATTTATGGAATCATGAAATGGAAAATTAGACTTACTAACATGCCCTTAATGCTTCAAACATATGTATCCTCCCAACATTATACCTATGTTTCACATGCGGAAACAATTTTGGAATTAAGCCCAAGAATCCACACAACAAAAAGTACTTCTTACCTCATTATTCCATGGAGTATGAGGTGCATAATGATGTCTAATCAGCAATGACATAGGTTATAACAAACATGAAATTTGATCACCTTCCCTAACCAACTGTGTGTGAGAGTAGCAAACCAACAATGACATTTAAGCAAGCAACCAAACTAAGATAATCATGCACCCGAGGCTACCTATGACACTCTTATGACTTAGAATTTCTAAGTTAGGAATAACACTCAGAAAATACCCTAATGGTGCCCTTCTTTCACACATGATGTCATCCTCAGAGGTCCTTAGTAAATCTGATTTTACTTCATTATGTGGCTGCCCTGTGTGACCATTTGAATTCAATAAACTATCATAGGGCATCAAAAGATGTTTACCCTTCTTTGGATAATGTTGAAATTGGGATTGTTCTTTGTGGATACTCTCATTTATTTTCTCCTTGGTGACTACTGTTTGAAAATTTCCAGCAAACTGAAAGGAATCATGAGGAACTAGAAGTGCATTTCCTCTTTGAAAATAACTTTCCGTAATGTTATCCTCTTTTCGCTTATGCAAATTTGATTTATTTTCAATAATTTCCCACAAACACCCATTATAAACCAATGAAACATCATTAAATATTAAAGATCTTTTACCTTGGGACACATGCTCCATGATTTCCCTAAGTTCATACTTCACTCCATCAAATTGTGATATCTTCACGCCACTAATATGAAAATAAGTCAAGAGCTTTACTTTGGCAATGGTGATGGGGATTCTAGGGCTTCAATGGGTTGTTCCCTCTCAATGCCCAACAACTTTGGTTATTCTTCTTCCTTCTTCGGCTCAAGCTCCATAATTTTTCCTTCAACTTGCATAGTTGGTTCCTTTATGGGCTGTTTTTTTCTCCATTACTTGTAGCCCTAGTTTTTCTTCATGTGTATTTCGTGAGCTAGGCTTGGGCCTTGATCTTCCCTTGCTGATTCCCATGAACTTAGAAAATGACATGGCATCACAAATTTTCTCTAGAAGAGCCCTATACTACTCATACCATGTAGCAATGTTGTCCACTTTGGATGGTTGAGAATTATCGACTTCCTTTGAAGAGCTCCTTCCACCATTTGGATTTTGAATGGTATGGATCAAATGAGCCATTGTGTTGGCCAATATTTCTTTCCCTAGGAAAGCTTTTCGAGTCTAGCATCACCAAAAATTCTATCCGCCATTTTGATCTTCTTGCAAGGAAACCCTCAGGCTGGGAAGACCGAAGCTTTGATACCACTGTAATGTCCCTTTCTAGGGCTTAAACCGAAAATAAGGGTTTGGCCACAAACCCTAAGAATCGATATGAAAATACACCAACACCCAACTGAAAAATAATCTATTTTTTATAACAATAGATCCAACAATATTAGAAACCCTAGCAACAAATTAGAAATTACACTTTTAGGGTATCAAAATCAGCTTAGAACATTAATTAATATCCCTCTAGGGCATAAATTGTACCAACACTTAGGAACAATCATTCACATGTAATATGGGCTAAAAATTAACATAGAAATATCCCAAATACTCAATAGATCCAACGAAGATGAAATCTGGAGCAAATATGTATTTTGTAAATTTATTTCAAGTGCAAATACAACTAAAACTTCAAAAATTCATAACTCCATCAATACTTAGAGTTTCAACACAAACCAATGCTCAAGATGATCTTAAAGAGACCAACTATCCAATGAAAGTGAATTCACAATTTTCCAACTATGGAAACCTTCAAAAAATTGATCCTGAACTTCCCAGGCAGGTCTCTCCAAAGAAGGAAGGGTGCCAACACCCTAGAAAGTGCCCTATAATGGCATTGAGGAAAATATATCATAGAGCATGTAAGTTCATAGAAGAAAATAATGTATAGGGCATAGAGTGACATGAAGCAAATAGAGCATAGAGCATATAAGTGCATAGAACAAAATAGATCATATAGAATATAGATAAAATAAAGCATAGAGTGTACAATAGTATATAGTAGAAAAATACAGAGCACACAAGATCACAATAAAAATAAAGCATAAAGCATACAAGTTCTTGTAGAATTCACTTCATGGAAGTAAACAATACATAAAGTCTACAAGCACATAAAGTAAACAAGTGCCTAGAGAAATCATGTCATATAAGTAAACAATGTATGGATCATACATGTGTATGAAGCAAATGAATTCCTCTAGAAATCACATTAGGCTCACAAAAATATAAGATTAAAACTAGGTTAATCCAATTATGGTGTTTCAATAAATGTGTATTATAATTCTAAAACAATAAATATACATAAATAACCTTAGAATTATGTCAAAGGATTAATTTTGTTCAAACGTGACTTCTAAAAGTAGAAGTATAGGAATTAGAGTTATGTTTTACAAATATGTCACCATTATACTAGGTTTAAATATATAAATGGTAAATCCCTAATGAGGCCTTCAACACTTGAAAATGATATTTTGAATTTTATCTTGGTGAATTATAGTGATTTAGGGTAGCAAAGGATAATGTATTCATATTTATAGTTTGTCGTAATGCGATTTACTAGATTAAATAGAAGCAAACAATACATAGAGAATATAATGACATGGAGTATACATAGTGTAGATCATACAAGTGTGAGGAAGAGAACAAAATATAGAGCATACAATGGCATAAACCAAATAGGGCAATAACATATAGTGGCATAAAGTAGACAAATCATACAACATACAAGGGCATATAGGAAACAAAGCTTAGAATGAACCAAAGGTGCATGAAGTAAACAAGTTCTTAGAGGAATCACTTCATAAAAGTAAATAATGCATGAAGAAAAAGAATTCCTATAGAAAACATGTCATCTAAGTAAACAATGAATGGAGCATACAAGTGCATGAAGAAAACATGTGTCTAGAGAAATAATGTTGGGTTCACCAAAATTTAATATAAAAACTAGGTTAATCTACTTAAGATATTGCATTAAATGTGTATTGCAATTCTATAAGACTAAATACATATAAATAGTCCTAGAATTGTGTCAAAGGATTGCTTTCGATCACACACAAATTATGAAATTATACTAATAGAAATTAGGGTTAGGGTTTAGTTATATGTCATCATTTTACCAAGTGTAAAGACGTAAATGTAAAATTACTAATAAGGCCTTCAACACTTGGCAATGTTACTTTGACTTCAATTTAGTTGGATGATAGTGATTGGGGGTAGAAAAGGATAATGTATTCATATTTATATATTTTTGTGTTGTTTTCTAAGGAATTGTTAATGTAATGATTCAACTCAAAATTTCTTCGTAGATTGTGTTTAGATATAGATCCATAGGTGTATTTAATAGGTTAGGGTGCATGTGTTTATAGAGGTGAATTTGTAATGTCCCTTTTTCCAACATAAAAGACTAAGAAGGGATTCTTATGGCCATCCTTTCTCCGTGGACAAAAGAAGCATGCAAGGAGAAAAACATTATAATATGTTTTTAGTGTGATGGACTTAACTACATGGGCCTGCCTTGGTATTTAAGGCAAAATAAATAATTATAAGGGGTTGGCCAAGGCATAATGAATGGTCATAAGGGAGCAGCCATGTCTTTTCAAAAGTATAAATAAGGGACTAAGGGTAGCCATTTGGACATGTGAACTTTCATTTGTAAAATATGATTTTGAGAGTGTTCTCTCATTATCTCACCACTTGGGACGAAAACCCCATGTGAGGTCCATATGAAGGACGAAAACCCTTCATATTGACTTAAAACTATTTGCACTTAAACTATATTATCATATTTGAAGGCATTATTGGGCATTTTCAGATTTATTCTATTATTCCTAGAAGTGCGACTTGCATATGATTGAATTTTGATTTATTGGAAAAGAATATTAAAAAATCGACTTGGTCTTCCAATTTTCCTTGTCCTAAAAGGTTGGAATATTGAAGTTCGTGATTTTTGGTGCATAATTTCATGAAATATTAATTTGTATATGCTGTTGCGATTTCAGTTGTTAATTTTCTCTTCCTTATTCGATTTGGGCTCTAAAATTCATAAAAATAATATATAAATCATTGATAAATATTTGGAGAAGTTTGGTGATGATTTTGGGCTTATTTTGTGAAGATTAAAGTTGCTGCAATAAAAATTTCAGTTTTACGCAATTTCATTTCCAGAACTGTGATTTTTAATTAAAACCCTCAAAAGGGTCATTACAGTGGTATCAGAGCTTGATCTTCAATAGGGCCTTAAGGACGGAAATGGGGAAGATGGCTGATTAAGATGTTAAGATGGACAAACCTATTACCGGGAAAGAGAGACTAGTCGACACGATGAAGCTCCTAGTGCTTTCCATGCAAAAAATCGTTGAACTAAAAGTTCAAAATGATGAAGGGAGCTCAAGTGGGCAAACAATGTCGGAAAACCCACAATTCAACCCAAGGATCGAGTTGAAGCCTACCTTCATTCCTAGAGAAGAAGCCACGCCGGAAGATGAGCCAATAATGATGGAAAGAAGAGATATTACGACAATATTTGCGAAGTATATGGCTTTGTCTCGAAGAGATCCGTGAAGCCATGTCCTTTACCGAATTGATGGGCTTAGATAGAAGAAGAACTAGGCTGAGCTTAGGCATCCCACACCTCACGAGAGAAGTGCAAAGTGCCTTGGGTAAGTTATCTTTTTCCACATTTGATGGATCTACCAAAGGTATCAAGTAGAGCATGGATTCAAAATTGAATACTTACTTATCTTTGAAGCTCATGTTGGAGGAAGATTCTATTAAGTTTGCCACTTTACATCTGGAGGGTATTGCCCACAAATGGTGGTTTTATGGATTAGTGACTCAAGGAAATAATGAAATCCATAGCTATGACGAGTTTTGTCAAAGGCTCATTGATAGGTTTGATAGAGTAGATCTGGAAGTCCATTTTCGTGAGCTTACTCAACTCAAACAAGAAGGCATAGTGGAAGAATATGTAGCAGATTTCCGGAGGATTTCCATAATGATTACGGATGTGTCGAAAGAAGGCTCATTGTTATTTTTATAGAAGGTTTGATGGAGCCCTTAAGGGGATTAGTTTGGGTTTTGATCCATTGTCTCTGCAAGAGGCAATAAATAAGGATTTGAATTTGGAAGGTGTTGCCCCAAAATCAGCAAAGAACTAATAGCAGCGTTCCTAATTTTGGCGGGAGAGGGAAAAAGCCCTAAGCAGCCCAAAAGCACCTCTTTGGACCAGCCAAAGAAATCACTACTTAAAGTGTCTCGAGTTCATACGGATCTGCACAAAACCAATGGAAAAGGAAGCGAAGAGTGAGCTACGAAGAAAGAACTTATGTTTTTCATGCAAGGATCCATGGACTCCAGGACACCATTGCTTGGGAAAAGGTAAGGTTCAATATATTGAAGTAATTTCAGATTGTGAAGATGATGAAAATGATGTTGAAGATAGGAAAAATAATATAGTAGAAAAAGAAGATAATAAAAATCAAGGCATTCTTGCCACACTTTCCGAGCACCTAGATATCACCCATTTTGGGTAAAAGGTGTTCTTCATGGCCAAAAGGTAGCAATTCTAATTGATAGTGGAGCCACACATAACTTCATCGATGAAAATTTGGTAAAGAAATTGAAGTTGAAAGTTAAAAATTTCAAGGGCTTTAATGTGACGGTTGCGGATGGATTCATACTTCCTTGCACAAAGAAGATATCACAACTCTCACTCACCTTGGGAGACCACATGGTAAGGGATGATTTTTATATCATTAGCATTGGTGAATCTGATTTAGTTTTGGGTGTACAGTGGCTTCATTCCTTAGGAGAATTTTCCCAAAACTATCAAAACATGGAGATCAAATTCAAGGCGGGAGATAAAGAAGTAGTCTTGCACGGAGTGAAAGGGGAACTCCACAGATTTTGACAATGAAAAACATGGAAATAAACTTCAAGAAAGGAAGATTACGTGGGCAACACATTTCTTGGTAAGAGCTAATTGTACTTCTTCCATTCAGTCTCCTTTTCATGAAGATATTCAGCCCATGCTTGATAAACATGATAGATTTTTTGATGAGCTACCTCATGGGCTACCACCGATAGAGGTTTCCAACATGTCATTAAGTTGGAACCAGCTTCCAAGCCGGTTATAACAACTCCCTATCGCCACCCTCGTACTTATAAGGAGGAAATTGAGAAAACAATCAAAACTTTATTGGATATGGGGTTAATAAGGCCTAGCTCTAGCCCATATGCTTCTTCAGTAGTGTTGGTAAAAAAGAAAGATGGCACTCTCAGAATGTGTGTTGACTACCGACTGCTGAATAAGAAAACCATCAAAAATCGATATCCCATTCCCCGGATTGATGAGCTTATAGATGAATTGCATGGAGCACTTTACTTCTCCAAAATAGATTTGAGGTCCGGGTATCATCAAGATAAGAGTCAGAGAAGAAGATGTGCACAAGACTGCATTCAGATGTCACTTCGGGCACTTTGAATTCCTTGTCATGCCATTTGGTTTGACTAATGCTCCAGTCACATTTCAGCCATGCATGAACCACATTTTTGGTAAGCAATTAAGGAAGTTCGTGCTTGTATTCTTTGATGACATTTTGATTTACAATAAATCTTGGGAAGAACACCTACAACATTTGGACACAGTGCTGGAAATTTTGGAGCAGCAGTCTTTATATGCCAAAAAGTTCAAATGTGAGTTTAGTATGCACGAGATTTTGTACTTAGGGCATGTGATCAATGCTCGAGGAGTTCATGTTGATCAAAGTAAAATCCAAGCAATCATTGATTGGCCCACACCAACCAACATAACTCATTTGAAGGGATTCTTGGGGTTGTGCTCATATTACCGGAAATTTGTGAAAGGTTTTTCTCAAATTGCAGCACCTTTGATTTCCCTTACCAAGAAGGATGCTTTCAGCTGGTCAGAATGAACCCGGGAGCCTTTGAAAAACTTAAGAATGTGATGTGTTCTTGCCCCATCCTCGTTGTTCCATATTTCTCTAAAACCTTCGAGCTTGCATGTGATGCTTCAGGTGAAGGTTTAGGGGCGATTTTAATGCAAAATCAGCAACCCATTGCATTTGAAAACAAAAATGGAAGGAACATGAGAAGAAGCTTTCCATTTATGACAAATAAATGTTTTCCATCATGCATGTCTTAACCAAGTTCGATAATAATTGATTTGTAAGAGGTTTATAGTAAAAAATGATCATAACAGTCTGAAAATTTTCCTTCATCAGAAATAATTGAATGATCAACAACAAAGATGGGTGAGTAGACTCCAAGAATTTGAATTTAATATTGAACATGTTTAAGGAAAGCAAAATGTGGTAACGGATGCCCTATCCAGAAAACCACCATCACCTTCAGAAGATGGAGTCATCCAAAAGAAAGACACAGAGAGCAACAAATATGGAAAATTTACGATTGCTTGAGGGCAAGCAATCTTGGGGAGGGAGGACTGTAATGTCCCTTTTTCCAACATAAAAGACTAAGAAGGGATTCTTTTGGCCATCCTTTCTCCGTGGACAAAAGAAGCATGCAAGGAGAAAAGCATTATAATATGTTTTTAATATTTTAATATGTTTTTAGTGTGATGGACTTAACTACATGGGTCGGCCTTGGTATTTAAGGCAAAATAAATAATTATAAGGGGTCGGCCAAGGCATAATGAATGGTCATAAGGGAGCGGCCATGTCTTTTCAAAAGTATAAATAGGGGACTAAGGGCAGCCATTTGGACATGTGAACTTTCATTTGTAAAATCTGATTTTGAGAGTGTTCTCTCATTATCTCACCACTTGGGACGAAAACCCCATGTGAGGTCCATATGAAGGATGAAAACCCTTCATATTGACTTAAAACTATTTGTACTTAAACTATATTATCATATTTGAAGGAATTATTGGGCATATTCAGATTTATTCTATTTTATCCTAGAAGTGCGACTTGCATATGATTGAATTTTGATTTATTGGCAAAGAATATTAACAAATCGACTTGGTCTTCTAATTCGCCTTGTCCTAAAAGGCTGGAATATTGAAGCTCTTGATTTTTGGTGTATAATTTCATGAAATATTAATTTGTATATGCTGTTGCGATTTCCAGTTCTGATTTCAATTTCCAGCTGTGTTAATTTTCTCTTCCTTGTTCGATTTGGGATATAAAATTCATAAAAAACAATATATAAATATTTGGAGAAGTTTGGTGATGATTTTAGGCTATTTTTGTGAAGATTAAATTCAACTGCAGTAAAAATTTCAGTCTGCTTTGCATTTTTATTTCCGAATCGTAATTTTAATTGAAATCCTCAAAAGGGTCATTACAGATTTGTCAAATGATTCCCACTCAATCACCCCTAATTTGACTAAGGTGATTTTTAATTTGAAAATGTAACAATTGCACGTAAATGGACATGTTCATCGGTCTTGGACAAATTCGTCAAACACACCTATTCTCAAATGGAAAACCCACTCAAGATTAGGATGAACCTTGATCGGATATATGAGGTGATTTTTGTAAGAGTCCAAAGACATGTTTTATTTAATTTTCATTGGTTCCATAGGTGATTAAGTAGGATGTCTTTAGATAAATTCAATAGATGTATAAATAAGATGACATTGAGATAAATGTAAAATGATTAGTTTGAAGTGCCTTAGGACAAAATTTTGAGTACTATAGGTAGGATTTTGAACACCTACACTATTTTAATGGATGTTAAGACATACAATGAGTCCATTGAAGGAAAAAAGTGAAGAAATGGATTCCCTTCCAAGTTTTTTTTTTTGGTTTTGAGGAAAATAAATCCTAAAATAGGTTTAGGAAAGTGTATGGTTTGATTTCATATCCAAACACATGTGAGTTGGGACAATAAGGAGTTTAGATGGAATTCCTTGCAAAATGAAGGATTTGTTGGGTGAGTTTTAGGAGATCATTTCCAATGATCTACCATATGGTTCACCACCCATGATTAACATTAATCATCATATGGATTTGATCTATGGATCTAGTTTTCCAAACAAGTTAACATAAAGATATATGGAGAATGAGGAGGTAAAGAGGAAAGTCCAATAATTTTTATATAAATGGTTGATGAGAGAAAGCTTGAGACCTTGCATATTTCTTGTAGTGTTTGCACTAAAAAATGTGGAGAATTGCATAAAATTTGGAGCTATAAAAAGATAACAATCACGTATAGATTTCCATTATTGTGGATGGAAGAATTAGTAGATTTTCTAATTGGAGAAAAATAATTCACAAAGATTGATTTGAATAATGTTTATTGCTAAATCAAAATGTGAGAAGGTAATTAACGAAATATTGTATTTAAAATAAAGGATCGATTGTATGAGTTTTTTCATGTCATTTAGATTGAAAATGTGTTGAATAAATTAATGAGACTCATGAATGAAGTGTTAAAATATTTCCGCGCATTTGGATGAAATTATGATCTTGATAGGATAAAATAATAACATTTGACACGCTTGAGAAAAGTATTGTAGAGATTGAGAGATTATAAGTTTCTATTCAACTTGAAGAAATGTAACTTCATTAAGGGATAATTGTCGTACTTGGGTTTTATTTATTTCCTAAGATGAATTGAATATGGGTCTAGAGAAGGTGAGAATGATTTTTGAGTGGTATATTTAAATCCAAAATATTTCATGGTTTACATATTTTTATATAAAGTTCATTAGAAAATTTAGTGGGTTTTGTGCACCTATCATATATATAATGAGAGGGGACAAAGAGGAGGTTTTCTTGATAATATAAGTATATAATATCTTCCAAAGTTTGAAGAATGGGGTGACTAAACAAACAATGTTGGAACTTCTTAATTTCAATAAGGTACTTTAGGTCGATTGTGATGTTAATGGTCTAATGATAGGAATTGTCTTGATTCAAGAAGGTAAGTGTGTAGCTTACTTTAGTGATAATTTGAATGACACTAACATGAAATATTCAATCTATGACTAATATTTCATGCCATATTATAAAATCTCAATATGTGGATGCATTATTTGTTACCCGGGGAATTAAATTATACATAAACCATCAAGAATTATAGTTCATCATAGTCAAGGTAAGTTGAATTAAAAAACATATGAAGTGGGTTAATTTTTGTATATTTATTCACTTGCATTGAAACATAACGTTGGAAATTCACACGAGTTGCACATGCATTAAATATAAGGAACCCATTATTAAATGAGATGTAATTAGAATTAATGTGATTTGATTCCATGAAGGAATTATATGAGAAAGATGAAGATTTTAGATACATATTGACAATATGTAAGAAACCCTTGAGTTTGGATAGAGCACCATGGTTTGACTATTTCATGTAAGAAGTTTTGTTATTCAAAGGTACATTATTGGGTATACCTTGAGGTTCTATGTGAAACAATTTGACTACTGAGAGAAGCACAATGGAGGACTAAACATTCATTTTGACATTGAAATAAAATAGTGCAACTAAGTGAGACTTAATATTGGCTTAATATGGGTATGGATGTGAGAAATTTTTTGAATGCAAGGTTATATCAACAATTACCTATTCTAGAGAGACCATGGGAATATACCGGCATGGATTTCGTAATAGGATTTCATAGGATGTATGAATTCCACTACACTAGTTTTGTTTAATAGATAAACTCTTTAAAATGGCTCATTTTATTCCATGTAAAAATACTAATGATATTATGCTTGTAGCAAATTTATTTTTTGAGGAAGTTTCCAAGTTGCACGGATTACCTAAGATTATAGTATCTCGACTCAAATGCCATTTTTTTGGGATTTTTGAAGAAAATTGTGGAATAGAATACGAAGATGCATTTTAATTCAACATACCATCCTTAAATGCATGGGAAAACATAAGTAGTGAATAAAAGTCTTGGAAAAAGGGTGTAATGTTTAGTGGGAGAAAATCTAGGATTTTGGGATTTGGTATTGTGTATGTTACATTTTATTAAATTTGGTTAATATAAGTAGTAGAAGTGTGTCATTATTTATTGTATATTTTTATCCCAATACATGTTGCAACATTGTGTGACATCATCGAGGTGAGTGGGAAGAGGACTGAAGTATAATATTTTGTTGAGTATATGCATGACATACATCGGTAGACGAAAGAACAATTGGAACTTGGAATATTGCACAAAAAAGTGACCTATAGATTTGAAGAGAAGATAATAATAATTTCAAGTGGGAGACAAGGTCTTAACACACTTCAGAAAGAATGGTTCCCAAGATGGATATATGACAAGCTAAAATAGAATAAGTTTGGAAAATGCAAGGTCTCGAGGAAGTTTGCAACAAATGTACATATGACATCAAGCTATCATATGGAATTGGCATTTCACCTATCTTTAACGTGGAAAATTTATACATTTACCATGAAGGAAAAACAAGTAATGAGAATGCAAGCAAAAATTCTACAAATGTGGATTGAGACAATAACTACCTAAATGTGTAAGATAATATATTGAGATGGTGACTTAATCTAAATTCATTGAGAAGACATGACAGAGTACAAGGAATATTTAGTGAAGTGGTAAAATAGACAAGATGAAGGTGTAACTTAGATGGGCACAACTAAAATTTCCAAACATGGAAAATCCATATAAATATCTCGATAAAATATTTATCGGTGTGAACTCATGGTTCATTTCACTTACCCGAGTTATATGATGCAAGGGAAACTAAGTCCAAAATTAATCTAACAATAACCAAAATTAAGGTGTAGTAAAAAGAAGTGTCTACAACCTTCAAAATTATTTAGGAGCATATCCTTGGTGCTTACTCACATAACATGTGAAGCTTTGCACATGCATCATTTAGATATATCTTGTGATGTGATTTGAGATAACAAGATCTTTCTAGGATTCCAAAATTTCACTAATGCATGACATTATTAACTTGCATGCCACCTTGCACATTGCAAAGTCAAGTGACATGTAAAGACATGCATACTACACTTTTATTTTGTACGATATTTTGTGATATACTTTGACTTCATATGCACGATATATCAAGTTGAATATATCTTATAAAAATTTTAAATTCTTCTTGATCAACAAGGTCACACGATATTCCATGAATCTATATGAAATCATGAAGATGCACAACACATAAAATATTTATATTTTGTTGTGAAACATCTACAAATTACATTGATATATTATTCTATAGGTTGGAACATTGAATTTCATCTTGAAATTTCTTGCAAACCTCATTGAGGTTTGAAAATATTATGCGATTATGCGAGGACCACCCTACACAATAAGGAAGAGCATGATGGTGCACTATGATAAACAATGAGTAGGCGGGTGAATTATTTTATGAATATTCTCAATCACGGAAGCATGAAATATATCATATTGATCATCACATAATAATGATTCCACATGTCCATGCAAGGTGGAAGGATAATTCCTTGTCGGTATGAGAAATGTTATTGGTAAGACATTGAAGGATCATACAGGATGATGATTTTCCAATAGATGGAAGTTAAACAATTGGAACTTCCTTGATAGTTTTTGGTTGGATCCCTATAAAAGAGACATCGGTGCTCAAGGGGTTAGTAAAGATTAGCATAGGTTGGCCGAGATGAATTACCAAAGACTTCAAATAGCTAAGATCTATGAAGGAAGAGAAGCGAGTCAAGGAACCAAGTTTGGTTCTTTAGAAACCTAATTTTTATTTGAAGCACTTGGAAACATCAATCTTGACACCATTTAAGACATTTGGACCAATGACATATATTTAATTCCTTTAACATACATTTCCTCCTAATTACCATCATATCACTTTGGTCTCCTCTATCTTACAAATTTAGATGCTCAATATAATTTCTAGTTTTCTTAGGATTATCGTTGCCCATCTATAGAAATTTCTTCATATTTAATTCCTTGATTTTTGACACTTGGCTTAGGTTTGGTATTCTTGGGAAGGTTCATTAAAAAGCTATCCACCATACCAAATATGTCTTCTCCATGTCGATGGATAATTTTTTTACACTAGGAACTTTAATCATGTTGGCCTAGGCATGATTTTCCAATTGGTTCTCATGGGAAACTAATAAAGAGTATCATATATACTTTTTTTTTTTTGGGAGGATCATTTGAGTCCATAGGAAATCCTAAATTAAAAAAAAAAAAAGTTGGATAAGAGTTTGTGTTTTGTGCGTTACCACAAAAGTCAAGGTCATGCTTTATGGAGATCCCTTTTATGTTGCAAAGGGCTAATGAAGCTATGTATGTCTACCAAATCCATTCATGTATAACACATTCTTAATAGTCTAATAACACCGTAAAAAGTAGTGAATAGAAGTGTATGGTCCATGGACAGTTTAGGGTCAAGCCAACTCACATTGTATGGTTTTTTTGGGCCTTATTTTGGTAACATTTTTTATTCTTAGGAGTGTTGATGGGTACTTGTGTAGTTATGCTTGAAGATGCCTTTGGGTGGCTTGCATTCCTATTTAAACAAACCCATAAAGCTAAAACTAAAGTAGTAGAGTCGGTGAAAAGATATATATTTTAGAGTTTTTGGTTACTTAGACATGTGTTGTTGGCATGAATCCTCTAACTCTAAAATTTGTGTGGTTAAAGGCCACTCTTAATTGGGATCCCTATAGACATTTGTATCATTTAGGACTCGAGTATAGTTTTCTTTCCTTTCAAGTGAGGTAAGATGGTTATTGATTTTTTCCACATTTGTGAGTGTGGGTAGAAAATCATTGCGGACATATTATAGCAAGAAGTTATTGGGTAGAAAGTGCGAGGATGCACAAAAAGTATTGGTGGTTTTCCACAATCGCAAGTGTGGTAGAAAATCATCATCTTCCAATAGAGTATTTGTTGGGTAGAAGGTGTAGGGGTTGCATAAATTGTGGGTATCGTACTCTTAAGGAGGTATTAATGGTGAACCAAAGAATAAATCCCATGAGAGGTCAAGTAGAGCGAGGCACAATACTTGATTGTTAGAACATAATATTAAGTGCGTTATAAACCTTAGTTTATTATTAAATAATTAGGAATATTTATATTCTTAATTATTTAATATAAACTATGTTGTTTATGGTTTATTGATTTTATTAAATCAAGTTTTACTAAGTCGAGTGCTTTGTTAAAGTCACATCTCGTCACTTAATATTTAATGACCCGCAGGCCAAATGATTATCCGGATCATTGTTTATGGAATTCATGTTGTGAATTCATAGAGTGGAGAAAGTGAGGAGATGAGTGTTATTTAATTTATTTATGTTTTAATGTTATATTTTATATAAAATTTAACGTGGTTGATTTAATTGGACCTCACATGGTACAAAACATGGCTATTTCGTTGATTAATTTAATTTAATTTATTTGTCCTAAGGGTTACGACCATTGGTGGTTGATTACAACCCGTAAATTTTTAATGTGTATAGTTCTTTAATGTGCGAGTAAAAGTAAATTTTTGGGGTAAAGATAAGTTAAAGCCAAGGTCTCCCAAGTGGAGACAACCCTCCACACAAATAGGGTTTTGAATTTTCCTATTGACCATGTGAAAATTTATGACAATGAGAAAAATATTATTTTGGTTGTAAAACCTATGTCTAACATGGCCCTGTTCTTTTTAAATTACCTAAATTTAAATAAATGTATGTTTATATTATATACTTTATATAATATAACTTAAGTTGTATATTTAAATTAAATCCCATGTCCCTAAACCTACCCCTCTACTTAATTTACATTTAACATGTTATAAACTATGCTTTTATCATATTAATTCCTAACCTAATCGGTAAATTAAATAAATTACCATCTAAAGCGGCCCTTAAAAACTTAATATTTTATTATATTTATTTAACTATAGTTTTAAATCATATCTAAACCCTATATGCCAAAGTGGCCTTGGTTTTATATGCTAAATAAGGATTAGGTATTAAATCCTAAATAAATTTTATAACCTAAATTTATAACATATCCCTAAGTGCATTTAATAAAGTGGCTTTAAACATATTAAAAACAATTATTGGTCAATGACCATTACCATAGGGTCTTCTATAGTTTTTATTTTTATTTAATTTTTTTCCCTAACCTAATATTATGTATAAAGTTTTAGTTTGTATGTTTTTAAACATTTCCTTGCCATGAAAGTGAACTTATTTATAGAAATGTTTTATTAGCTTGATGCCTAGTTCTTATATCACTACGCTTTGTTGGCTATAAACGTAGTGATATAAGAAAATGTTTTGTAATGGTGAATCAAACTCAGTGCCTACTCTCTCTCTTTGAATCAAAACTACAAAATTTTTGTTCATTTGTGGGTATTAATGTGTGACATCTGTGTATGGATTAAATCATTGAATCGCCATACTACTTTGGCCGATGTTCGATCCTTTGTCCATTTGTTACGTTTTAATTGGAATATAACTTTGTCCCGAGTTAATTTAGGCATATCTAATCATCTTATAAAACTTTGTTTTGTTCCACATCCGCATTTGGGCCTATTATAAATGAAGGGATGAAACACGTTCCTTGCTTATCGATTTGAGTTTCACCATTTGGATATGCTCCAATCATCCTTATTCATTTATCTCTAAAGGGACCCCTTGAATGAATGGCTTGTATATCAAAAGTCTTGAAAAATCTTGCAACTTCTTCGCGAAGTGCTTAGAAGTCTTTGATCGAAGCTAGGTGGAACGTTTTGCTAACTAGATGTGTTGTGACTGAGGAGAGAAGTGAGGAGAGGAGAATTTATTGGACCATGTAATTGTTTCTCAAATAATGGAAATCTCTTTTTGTTGTGGTTTTTACCCCTCGAGGTTTTTCCACGTTATATCTATGTGCACGTGTTATTTAATTTATTCATGATTTAATGTTATATTTTATATAATATTTAATGTGGTTGATTTAATTTTTCAAACCTCACATTGATGATTTTGATGAGTTAATGAATAAAATGCATGACCATTTGGAGGCTATGGAGACTATGCAACATAGAAGCATATTGGCGGACAATGTCAATGATGATGAGGTGGAATCCAAAAATCAAGGGCATAATCCATAGTAGTAGTAGAAGAAGCACATGAAGAAGGGTTAAAAGAAAGGATTGCACACACTATTAGAAATATGGGAAGTAAGTGTTGTGCATCTAGTTGTACCATTAATCCATTCCCAAGCACGTGTGTTATGGAAGTCAAACACATAGTTTCCTTTTATCCTTCACGTCGACCTATCATGCCAAAGTAAAAACTTTAGCGAGCTCACCTAAAGCACATTAGGTTTCGGGTTTCATCAGGTTGGCTCAATTGAAGTGGGGTTAAGATGTTTAGAACACAAAAAATGCTAAGTAACTTTAATACCTTCGGTGCAAACAATAACATTACTCCAAGACATACTCAATTCATAAATTAGTCATTGGTTACATAACTAAAAGATGTTTAGCGACTACATGATCCATTCATGCTTACAAAACCTACTCAAGGCCAAATATGACTTTGATGCACGAAAGCAAACTTCTCTTTCCTTTATAATGGGACCTTCATGATGTATTTATACTAGTGGGGACTTTACTTTGACTAGTATTTTGAGACCTATTAATAGCCCTCAAGTTACATCTACCAGTTAAATTGTTACATTTAGGTAGTGGATAAGTATAACCACTTTCCACCCTTGCATGACCTTGCACAATGAGTATTCGAGCCATCTTTATCTATTTCCATTTTATCCTTTTCCTTTTCTGCTTCCATGCAAGTGTTCTAGGATATAATTGGGTGTCTATTTCCGCCGTGTATTTTTAAGTGTGCTTTATCTTTGCATGTTTGTATATAGTTTTATCTTTCTTGCATGCTCATCATTGAAAAGAATTTGTGCTTCCTCATTTAAACTTATTTGTCTAGTACCTTGATTTTCCATGTGTGATGGTATTATTTTCCTTCTTTTTCACCTTCTTTTATCCTCTCCATGTGCTCTTCCTTCAAATTTCTGTGTATCCTTCCAAAGAATAGTAGATAAAGAATAAACAATATCATGCCCCAATACAAGACAAAATAATGAAGAATAAAGAATGAAAGAATCTAGGAACCAACATCACCTTGCACCAATTATGTTGTCCACCCTTAGGAAACACTTTTATTTTCTCTTCAAATAATTCTAGCACTTAGGATTTAAGCACATACTCATGTGCTTGCTAGTTATTAATGGCATTATGTATAAGAGGGCTCATTTGATTTAGCCGAGTGGTTAACTCTGTAAAAACCATTGCACCCCTAACTCCACCGGTGATTGCTTGACGTAGTTCTCTAAATTTTGTGTCTTGCTCTATGCATGCATTTTATAATTCGGTCTCTACCTTGTCATTAGGTTCATCAATTCTTCTAGCTTCTATGTTATCCCCTCCTATTTTTAGTGACTTTTCACTAAGCCTTTCATATTCCTCCATAAATGTATTTTGCTTGAATTTATAAAGGGAATCATATTCCATATGATATTTGAGGCATGCTTTCCTATATTTATCCTCACGCATGCATCCACTTATAATCCGTGTATATTTGAAAAACCTCTTTAATAAAATTCTTGGCATGTGTGGCCTTGTCTTCTAAATCCAAGCAATTTTTTCACACATCGCTAGTTTATTTTCACAAACAACCCTTATATTATCCTGGTATCTTTTTTTGTTGTTTGGAATTCTCCCTTTCACTCCCGATCTTCTTAAACAATAGGTTTATTAGTAATTCCAATTCATCAATCTTCTCCCCCTCGATGAATTATTGTGTTCCTATAAGCTTGGGCTCATGAAAAATAATTCTTTCTCTCAATTAGGACGCCCTAGTGTTCGTGTGCTTATACTTCTCTTATGAGGCCTTATTTTCCCTCCGTAAGTTGCACAAACTACTTCTTGACCCTTTGGATTATGAGTCATTACTATTATGGATGTTTTGTTATATTTGTTCTCCTAAAACTTTGAGAAGTGCTTCACCTACTTGTGTCTCGGAAAGCATGTAAGTATCTCTGACTACCACTAAATTGCCTTCCTTTCTTTGGATCCTTTTTATGCAATCAATTTGAAACTCTATTTGTGGTTGGTGCATGCATCTAAGGCAAATGATAATGATTTCTGCGAGCACCTTGTGGTCACATAGTTCTTCATACATTCACAAGAAAATAAATAATTTCCCAATTTTCTCTTCCGAATCTTACTAGCATAGAATTTCGAGGTTTATGTGGATAGCGATAAAACTACCCATCTTCTTCTTCATCATCCTCATTATCTGAATCCTCTACTAGATATTTTTATTTTTTAAGACCTTTCTCTTTCTCCTCATCACCGCCATGGCCTTCTCATGTGCTTCTATGTTCTCATGCGCTTTCTCCTTCACTTCATGACTCTTATTCACTCCCAAATCCTTCCTCCACCTCAATTACGTATGGAGGTGTTTTTGGATCAGCCACCGATCCCATGCCCGCATCTTGTGAATCCCCTACTTGAATGCCATCCTCTTTGTAGGAGTGTTGAGGGGGTCAATTTTGTTCCTTTGTATCCTTTTTCTCTCCTTGGGAAATGTTTTCTCTTTGCCAACCACCTTTGTCTAGATAGTTTCTTATTCATGCACCGGGGTTTGGCTCGGACGTATGGTTGTTTTAACGCTTTTTATCTACTACTTAGTTCCACTATTAGTATCCTTTTGTGCAGTCATGGGTGTTTTATTTATGTCTCCTTTGGATTCTTCTAGGGATAGCTTGATTGTCTGCCGAGCTCTATTGAAACTTTTTCTCACCCTTCCGCTTGTTTATAGCGTGGGGATTTGTAGGCATAATCATTTCTTCGTTTGGATCTTATTCTTGACCTTCCCCATCATCTTTCTTATTTTTAGGGCACATATAAAAGAAAATATTCTACACTATGTTATTTACTACAATGGTCTCCATATTTCTCAACATGTAGTTGTTTAACTCATGTATTTCTACATATGCTTCTTAGTCGGGGTTCTTGTAGGTTATTAGGAGGGTATGGATATCTACATAACATTTTAGTGCATTGATCCTTATTCTCTTAGCCTCCTTAATCCTATTGATGGATCACACAAAGTAATTAGTGGTGAATGCATATGGAAATTTAGCCTAGATGGGCCAATTTCCATCTATCTTTTTAAAATTGTGTCGAGAAATAGTTTGGTGTGACAAAAAAATCTCCCTCTCCCTTTATCTCTTTCATAGTTGGTGTGGGATCCTCCAGTCTTGTTCAAATAAATTTTGTAAATGCCTTAAATAATTTGTAAACTATTCCTTAAATGCATTGTTGAGGGTTGTGGGTGCCATAAATTGTTTGTAATTCATGACAGAGGATTCACTCTCTTCGGGGAATATCCACGTTGGTTCCCCATCACCTTCAAGAATGCCTATCTCATTGAAAACAAGTAGTAAGAGTGCTCCCCAACAATTTAATTCATGTTTTCTCATGCTTGAGCACCCCATCTTTCTTCCACTACAATGTCTATAATGAATTTGTATAAGTTGTATAATTTTCCCTACACCATCTTATGCATGATACATAAATATTTCTTATTCACTTTTGACCATCTCTCTACCATTGCTAGCTTTGAGGTTATTAATCGCCCAACGATTCTTGTCCCAAGGTATTTGATATCCTTTATGGGGAAATAATTACCACCTCATTTGTAATTTAGGAAGTTTATAACTCTTTCCACCTCCTTTTCATCTTCCAATTCTTGCGCTAAATCTTACCCTATGTTAATTGTTGGCGAAATAATTCGTCATGAGGAAAAATTGTGGGATTTCACAAATGCTCTAGGAATAAGTCCCTCTACTTGAATGGGGAAGATCCATTTATTGAAAAAAATGAAACATATATACACTACTCTAATTACAAGGGTGGTCTAACATTGAGGATCACATAGAAATACTTCCCTATACCTGTGGAAAAGTGCTTGTGTGGAACACAAGGGAGGAATTGTGAGGGAGAAAGGTGAGGAGAGAAAGTATGAGAAGGGATTTTATATTGCAAATAACATATGCGAGTTTGCCAACATAAAATCAAGAGTAGTTCCATGCATTCAATGAGAAGAAACTATGGCAAGATAAGAGGAACAAGATACAACCAACACAAAGTTTGCTTGCATGATATTGCACAATTACAATTTCTCATAGTATGAAGTTGAGATGGAGATAGAAATTTTTAGACAAGGAATAGAAGAATTTGATCACTTGTTCCTAGAGAGAATATGAGAGCTAGTAAACAAGAATAACCATCCCTTTACAATGAGGAGATCATCTCCTTTTATAGCCTTACAATCCAACTCTTCCTCTACCCCCATATAAGTGTTCATGTTCCTGTTCTGTTCATCTTGTGACTCTTTGTGTTCTAGGATGTGAAAAAATATGTGCCCTTTTTATAAATCAAAAGATAATTTTACATTTCACCATTACACTTTGCTAAGTGAATAAGATATATTAAAACGATTGTTTACTGATGAAGAATTAGAAAGGGGAGAGAGAGAGGAGGAAGAATGAGGAGAAGAGAGAATAAATGCTCCAAAACATGGATGAATATGCCTCCAAATTCAATGAAGATCATATCCAAAGAGGTTTACAATGAATATTTATCCATGGTGACCCTCCACTATGATGCATTGATGAAGAGATCTGATGAATACCTTTGAACACTCTTGAAATTATGAACCTCTATGACACCATTGAACACACCGAGAAGGTGAGTGATGAATCTTGCCCCGAATATTGCACATTGTGAGCTCATGCCTTGATTGATTGACCACGAGATGGAGAGGTGGAGACCATTAAATATGATGATGGAATATTTCTCTCACTTGAAAAAACATTCAAACCTTTGAAACATTGAAATTCTTCCTAAAATGCCAAGTACCTAATGCAACTTGAGACTATAGCTTGCATAATGGAGTCATCCATGAGATGAGATGATGAGAACCTAAACCATGTGAAGAATGAAGGTGAGAAAATAGATGAAACATGATTATAACTTATGATCAATTCATCCGGAGAAGTGAGAAACACACCGATTCCGAATGCTTCATTATGACGAACATTGGGAACCGAGAAGGATTCTATTTTGTTTGAGACACGACCACTTTTCACCCTTTTGAAATCATGAGTTAGCCATCTGCAAATGTTGAAATTAGTGAGGAATGGAGATGAAAAACAATGACCATTTTGATCCTTTTTCTGGACACTTATTATTTTTAGTAATTTCTTTCTTGGGTGACTAGTTTTGGCAATTTCACCGAATGTTCACTTTTGAGTACCTTTCCTGGGCAATGAACTTAGTGTTATGAATCCATTATTTATTTGGATGTACTACCATTAGTAAGTGTATTGAATGAGGACTTAGTAAAATTAGACATTGGCCACTAGGTTTCGGATCGTAAAAAGGTCTCCAAAAATTCTACTTCTCATCGGGATGCTTTGCTCTAATCTTCAGGGGTTTCGATTATCTGGTATTCAAAAAAAAAGTGAATGAGAAAGTGATTGCAAAGATTCTATCTCGGGTATTCTCACCGGGATGCTTTGCTCTAATCTTCGAGGGCAACTCCAGATATCCGAGGAAGAAATTTTCCATGGATGAGAAAGTTTTTGATGACCTTAAAAAGTGGATGAGGTTATCAATGAGGTCATGTAAAAACTCATTCAAATGGCATTCATGTAGGGAAGTTTCAAGTTGAATCTCATGGAAACCAGATTAAGGGTTTGTGAGATATGAGAAAACATGTGTTCTAAACATGGGGTTTCAAAAATTGGCATGGAATGGCTACAAAATAAATGGAGGGAAAAGAGATTCAAAATTTAGTTCCAAAATGGCTAAGGATGATCTCAATGTTCAAATTTTAACCATAGTTAAAAAACCAACTCCTTGACTACTCTGTGCATTTTTTTCCTAACCCGTGTGGAGAGTATGTTACGACTTGCTAAACAAGTCTAGAAGCCTCCATTTCACCTTACTACATTTGGAAAGTGGCTTAATGGTGAAAAAGTGAATCAAACATGAAAAAATGCACCACGAGGTCGGTTAATATGAAGAGGAGGACTGATTTGTGCATTATGGTGAGCCTAGTGAACAAGTTAAGTGCTTTAGTGATGGAAGAGGGTGAGAGAGCAAGAGGTCAAATTTTTTTGCACCTGATGAAATTTTGCACCAGGTGAAAATGCGCAACAACAATGAAAAATGGTGCAAAGGGTTCAACTCATCATGGAGGGGGACAAATTTGAGTTGTGCACACCTAACCATGTAAGTTATTTTAAGTGACGAATCTTCTTCCTCCCTTGGGGATGATTTTTTTTGCACCCATTTAAGTTTTGAACCAGGTGAAAAGATGCAATTAGGATCTCAAAGTGTGCCTTGGGGGTCTTTGGAACATGAGGATGGGGCCGGAATTGCATGTGAGTGCATAACACTCTCCTAACACCCAAACAAGTCACCTAAGTGACAAAAACTTAATGACATCATCCTCCTCCTTTGCGTTCACAATTTTTACACCCATTGAAAAATTTCACAAATTACAATGGTGTAATAGTGCATCCAAGGTACAAAAACACGACACGGACACTTATAGTAAGCCCACCTTCACCAATAGTTGCCAAAAATAGACCCTGGAGAGCGAGTCTTTGCCCTCAAAGCTTCCCTGAGAGTTTTATGGGAAAAATAATATGATTTTGACCAGAAAATACCTGATGAGATCATTGGTTGCATTTTCAAGAGCCAATTATGAATAGAATTCAAAATTTACCCTTTTTTTATTATGGTCATGAGCGATTCTTGGAAGGTCAAACTACCACCAAAGAGAGACTTGAGTTTTTGTATAAATTATCACATGGGACATGTAGACGGTTAAATTATATTCAATTTTAATTTTGAATTAGGTATCAAATCTCTTTGGAACTCTTAGAATGTTCATTTGAATCTCCACTTAGGATCGGGGATCTTCACTTGCACTATTCGGACGATATCGCGAAATAATGGCTATAGAATATCCCAATTATTTTTGCATGTGAAGTATAAATTTTTAGATTTTCGATGAGTATTTTTCACTTCACAAAATTACCGGAGGCCGTTGAACCATTCGAACAAGTTTAGAAGTTTTTCACCTCTTTCATTTCCCTTCCTGTCTTATAAGTAACCCTATGTTGCATACTTTATTCCTAAACTTGTCTAGCCTTACAAAAATTCCATAAACCGCCTATGATGATACGATAAATCAGTATAAACTGCTTGGAGGCATTAGATCTTCTTGGCACATCCCCAAAGGATGTTCATTAGGTGCCAAAGTCTTGAAAAATAGGCCTTTTTAGGCTTCCAGAGCATTTCCTTCAAAGTGGGTCACAATGAACCCATGAATTGCTTCCCAAAAAATTACACTGCACATGAAATACACTTTAAAAGTCTAGTTAGCACACCCTCCTTTGATGTAATGGGGTTTACATAGTCATAAATTGGCTAAAGGGAAGGTTTACATTACCCAGTTCAGGGATTTTTGAGTGTGGGCTTAGTTGTCATGGATTTTTTTTTTTCAATTTTTCATGCTATACATTTAGCATGAAAACAATTGGATCTAGCTTGGGGACTTGTTTTGGATTGAACAAAGTGAAGAAGGAGCAAGTATGAATCCTAGAATCTCAAGACACTAAGAGGACCAATGCCTTATCTATTGGGCTATAAGAGTCATTGCATAACAAGGATGGATACAACAAAACCTTATTTATTGAACACAACACATGAAAAAAACACACTACGAGAGGGGGCTCTATATTGGCTTCCAATATCACCCATGGGGATTTCATATCACATGCGTGTTCAGTATATGGGTGGGTATGGACTCGATCAACTAGACCATCTAGTGATGCTTTGTGGCCGACCACCGGGGTCATTTCATTTCGGGTTGACGTTGATTGATTTAGGGCTTGTAGTTGTTGTAGTTGCTCTCAACCGGTAGATAATGTAAAGATCGAGGCCCCTATCTAAACTCTATATCTCTATCTTCTTCTTTTTTAGAATACCTTAATCTACTAATGTAAAAAGAACATTTTCTGCTGCAGTTTGAGCAGCAAATGGTGAACGTCTTTTTGTGCCTTTGAATCCACAAGCACCGGCAGAAGACCAAGAAACCGCTTGTCCTTGTGTATCTGTAATATAGAATAATGGTATTTTGAAAAATTGATTGAAAGTTAATAACTCATTAAGGTATTATATGTTTAGTTCTACTTGGAGCGGTCCTTGGGGTTATACACCAGTAGACACAAAATCACAAACTTTGAGTCATTATTTAGCTATGGTCTTATACTACTATTCATATGGTTCTTAAGTGAAAAGAGTAATAATCAACCCATGTCTTTGGCCATTTTTACATTGCTTGCTATCGTATTTTGATCTTACACTTGCACTTTCCCAATCTGTATTGTCATTCTGCATTTTTCCTATTTTTGATTGGGGCGCCCAACTAGGACTAGCCCCCAGCGCCCCCGGTCCCCTGCAGGGCGCCTTGATCCTCTTTGCACTTTACTCTCACCTTTTGGGCACTTTCTAGCCATTTGATATTTCTATCTTTTTGGTGGTCAACCTTTTCGGGGTTAATTACAAAATTAGAACAAGAGAACCATATAAATATAAATTTATGTGACCATAATAAGGGACCAAGCACTAAGAATCTACTATCACCATCTAGAGTTGCATCCATCAAAGACATCTAAAGCTATATTTGCATCCATCTAGCTCCATCACAAGGCACACAAGGCTGGTTCATTTACATCACACTTCATAGGAGGGAGTTTATTGTTTCCATGCACACATTTACTACATTCTACATCTAGTTATTTGCTCGCTACTTCACAAAGTGGGACCGACACTGAGCACCTAGGGAACAATATTCACACACACACACACACACACACACACACACACACACACACACACACACACACACACACACACACACACACACACACACACACACACACCTATAACTACATTGGGTCTGATATGTAGTGCAACGCTTAGTTATTAAGTCCACCATTGTGGCCATTGAGGACAATCTGACCCATTGATATGCATATTTATTGTTTAGGGTTTTTATGCTTTGTCTGGGGTTTTATAGGTGATTATTTCATCCTTGGTTTACAATGACATCCAATGTAGTTTAGCGATACCCGTGCGGCACAGGAAGAAAAAACAAAGGCAAAGTCCCAATGACACATCGGAGGATATTTTTCTAGTCATTTCCACAGACTAGGGCTTCCAGGATCTTAGACTAGGGCACCTCAGGTGCCCCTATCCTTTTAGGCACCCCAGGTTTGGTCGACAACTCGGATATGCATTTTCTTAGGATCCCGTATGACGGTTTCCTCCTCCTATTCACCCATTCTCCACTTTGTAATGTAGTCCCGCACCTTCGTTGAATCAACTAAGGAATTCTTAACCCTCTCTTGCACATTAGTGTTTCACATTTCATTGCTTAAATTGCTTGGGTGTATTTGCTATATTTTATCGCCATTTATTTACTACTCCTATAACATTAGATTACACTAGAATATTTCCATTTAAGTTAATCATTTTGGTGAACTGACCTCGATCTTCACGCTTGCGATCCTCCTTTGCTTGTAATTTTAGAGTTTAATCATCATGAGTATCTCGATCAATGATTACTTGCTCGCAAATCCCGACTTAGTCGATCAAGCATAAGGTCCAACATATTCTTCTACTACTCGCATTTGTGTTGATATGCATCCTGACTTAGTCTATCAAACCTTCATAGATTCATTTTCTCAACACATAACATTCAAGTCTAATCCTTCTACTGATATTAACACTTTTGACAATGACCCACCCTTGTATATCATGGTTTGCATTTACAATGTGGGTATCAAGCTCACTTTAGTTGACAATGGATCTGAACTCAACTTATGTCCCATGTCATTCCTTAAGAAGCTAGGTATTTCTGCTCATGATGTTAGTCCATTTTTTCTTTCACTTATGCATATGATGGTTTTTTTTCCATGCATTGGTAATATTACATTACCTATCACTATAGGGCCGAAAAATGTTAACATTGTATTCTTTGTCATCGATTTTCCATTCTCATATAACTATTTTCTTGGTAGACCATGGCTCCATACCATGCAAGCCATTGCTTCTACCATACATCATTGTGTCAAATTCATACATGAAGGTATTGAATATAAGGTACTTCACGACTGTGATGCATATGAGTATTGTGACCGTGATCCTAATACTACTCTTCCTATTCCATGCACTGATACTATAGACGATACTTAACCAATGGATGAACTACCTCATTTACCACCGCTTGAAGGTGTTATTTGTGTGATTGATGCAGCAAAATCCACTCCACCACCTCCCTCTAACACTACTACTACTATGATTGTTTATCAGGGGCCTATCTCTACATTGGATGTTGTTTTAGCCCCTCCACCTTCTCGCATGCCACCTTCATCACTGTAGCCTCCTTTCACATGCACACTTTTCATGAATAATTTTTATTGGGAACATATTCCATTTGACCCTACTTGTGATGACACTTTGTATGTACACATGAGGGCTTGACTCGTCTAGGTTTTGCTTTTGAGGATCTTTCTCCTCTGCCACATTCTTCTCATCTTTATCATGGCTTCATTTACATTATTGCCACCTATGGTCTATGTGTCTTTCATCTCCAAGTCTTCCTTGCATGATGTTCTCACTCTTTGCCACTTACATTAGAACAATATCGGCTTGATTACATTGGGGCACACTTGACCACTGACCATCTACCGATATATCATTTCACATGCCCTTTAGCCATATATTAATTTGCAGCAGTTCTTTTCTTGGCTTTACACATAATCTTACTTGCTAGTATGCACATGGATGTCCCTTACCACCCTTCATTGATGAAGAATATGCTATGGGTGTGTATAACTTATGCCTTAATTTCTCATTACATGACCAATCGACACTATCACTTACCATGTATCAGACGCTTGTTCATTCAATTTTGATCATGACAATGATGACCTCTTAGATGATATTACATGATTAACTTCTACATCTTACACGCTTGAGGGGCATAACATCCATACATCCCCTCACCCTAGCATCAACAAACATTTCATACCACACATCAAACTTCTAGCATACACATTTTCATCTACACTCTAAGCATCATCACTACCCGATGACACACTCTTGTGCTTCGATTCACACTTGATTGTTGAGGGCATTCTATACACATGAACCCCACACACTGCACATTAGTCACTACACATCTTCACACTAGCCGACATCATCTACATGTTACACACTACAAGCTATAGATATTATGTGTGTTCATACATTCTACACTTTTCATCCTACAATTTGTCCTACATACATCATACACATTCTACTTATACTACACCATAACTATCACATATTGTGCATCTTTCCTATATCATACATGTCATCATATATTTTACACCCTTCACCTTACATTTTACATCTCACATCTTACATCTACTATGTTACACATCTTAGGTTGTCTACGCATCTCACATTACATACCATACACTTTACTATGCACATTACACATTTTACATATTCTCCTCTATGTGTTGCACTCACTACCCATGACACACTCTAGTCTCATGGTCCATACTAGACTTGTTGAGGGTATACATCAAAAATGGACCTCATCACCCTTACATGTTCATCATTCAATCTTTTTCTCATGCGACATTCCTAGGATTAGTGATATACACTTTAGGTTATAGGGTCACTTCTTCTAGCATCATCTCGTGATAGGCTACATCATCACTTTCGCTTACATTGTTTAGTGGTATACACTTTAGGCTAAATCACCACTCCTTTCTATTCATCTTGTCATGATATATGCTTAGGATAAAATTCACGCACACATCATCTCTATGTCGCATATCATCACCACATACTCATCACAATGTGCTACACACAACACATAATTTTACCATTTCCCGATGACACACTCTCATTTATGGTTCATTCTTGATTGCTTTGAGGGCATACTAAATGAACATCACTACATACAATTATATTCACTCATGGGGGCACGTGGCTCCTATAATCCTCACTGAATTACATTCCATCCATCCACAACATATTGCATTTTATGGTTGCATTTACTCTTGCTTGCACTTGCTTTTACATGTTTGCCTTTATTACACATGCTAGATAGATATCTTGTATGTCATTATCATTATCATACACACATGCACATTCACTTGCTTTCTAGTTGTGATCATAGAATATACAGGGATACTACATGTAACATGGATGCTTGACTACCAGTCCCATAACAGCTCCTGGGGGCATCCACATTCGTACACTACATGTGTTATTGTTTCATTTTTGTTCATAGCACACTACTTTGGTTTATACACACTTTGACATATGTTTTATCTTTCTAACATGCTAATGGGTGCTTCATGTACAAAATTTGTTATGCAGGAATATTTGCTTCCATACTTGTTTGTTACATTGTCTGCTATTTCTTGTGTTTGTTTGTGGGATTTGACCTTTGTCTTGTGTGCACACTTATTTGTTTGTTGCGGCCTTGAGTGTCTTGTGACACCACGAGTGGTGTCCCATGTTTCTGACCCGCGTTTAAGTGGTCTATGTTGGTTTATTGCGTGTTTACTTACATTTCTAGCTTACAAATTGTTTGCGTAGCTTATACTTGATTTCTACATGCATGCTTGTTCATACTAACACTTGTTTTTAGCCATTGTTTGTGTGTGCCTTGGTTTATTACAAGCACATTACCTTCCCCATGTAGGGCACAATTTGCATGGTTGGTCCTCTTTTAGGGCTGCATCCTCCTATCCGCGATGTCACATGCACCCTTAAAGAGGGGGCATCATTTAGAATTACACACATACACATACAGTACAATTTAGTTTTTCATTTATCATCCATGACACAGTGGGTTACATAGCGAGTGATTTCAGACCAGTCTACATAACTCCATACACAGTGGGTTATATAGGAATAATCATCTTTAGCATTTTGGGCAGAGGTTACAGGTTGGAGGAAAATCAAACTTTCCTCCCTACACTTCTTTGGCCAGTGGCGTTGGATCACCCAAAAACAGATAGTATAGAGATCTCTTCACAACTCGCGAGAAGTAGTTACAGGTTGGAGGAACATAGGACTTTCCTCCCTACACTTCTTCAACCAAAGTGGCGTGAGATCACCCAAAAAACTTGCACTTCATCGACATTTACAAGATATCCTTTCTACATCCTTTTTCTCATCACGGGTCATGTGCACATGTTCCTTTTTCCTTTTTGTACTTTCATTACATGATTTTTAGATAAATACATGCATTTTACACATTACACATATACATGCGTATTTGACTACTTGATCATCTTCTCTTTTGCAGGTCCATCCGTATGGGAGTCAAGCACTCAACAACAACACACACACATGGTGGGTACATCACACACACAATACTAACCATGCAAGTCAATACATAGTACATACATTGGCATCTACACACATGGTTTCACCCTAGGTTCAATCTCATCACTTTTTACACTTTTGCATATTTAGTCTCCACCCTCCACCTTTTTGTCACTCCACACTTTGTCTAGCCCCTTTGCGTGTTTTTCCATATCACTCTACATAGATTATTAGGTATGCATCTCTATCTACTTTATGTTACTGAGCTTTTGCTCACCAACATAAATTGGGGAAAATGTAGACATGAAATCACACACTTTGAGTCATTATTTAGTCTCGGTCTCATACTACTATTCATATGATTCTTAAGTGAAAAGAGTAATAATTAACCCATGTCTTTGGCCATTTTTACATTGCTTGTTGTATTTTTGATCTTACACTCGCACTTTCCCAGTCTGTATTGTCATCCTACATTTTTCCTATTTCTGAATAGGGCACCTAGCTAGGACTGGGGTGCCCTGCACCTCGATCCCCTCACGGGGCACCCTGATCCTCTTTACAATTTAATCTCACCTTTTGGGCACTTTCTATCCATTTGAGATTTTTATATTTTTGGTGGTTGGCCTATTAAGGGTTAATTAAAAAATTATAACAAGAGAACCATATAAATATAAATTTATGTGACCATAATGAGGGACCAAACACTAAGCATCTACTATCACCATCTAGTGTTGTATCCATCAAAGGCATCTAAAGCTACATTTGCATCCATCTAGCTCTATCAAAAGGTACAAAAGGTGGTTCATTTGCATCACACTTCATATTAAGGGGAGTTATTGTTTCCATGCACCCATTTACTACATTCTACATCTAGTTATTTTCTCACTACTTCACAAAGTGTGATTGCCACAAGAGCACCTAGGGCACAATATTCACACACACACACCTAAAACTATATTGGGTCTGAGATGTAGTGCAACGCCTCGGTTAGTAAGTCCACCATTGTGGTCGCTGAGGACAATCCGACCCCTTCATATGTATCTTTCTTTTTTGGGTTTTGATGTTTTATTTGGGGTTTTGTAGGTGATTCTTCCATCCTTGGTTTATAACGACATCGACACAATTTAGTGATACTCGTGCGACATGAAGCGAACACACGCGAAGGACCAATGGCACCTCGGAGGATATTTTTCTGGTCATTTCCACGGACTAGGGCTCCCAAATCTTAGACTAGGGTGCCCTAGGCGCCCTATCCTTTCCAAGAACTCTAGTCTAGTCGAATGACTCAAATCTACATTTTCTTGAGCTTCATGATGAATGGTTTCCTCCTCCTGTTCACCCGGTTTCCTTTGTGATAGTCCCACACCTTCGTTGAATCAACTAAGGACTTTTTAACCCTCTCTTGCACATTAGGGTTTCACATTTCATTGCTTAGATGTATTTTCTATATTTTATTGTCATTTATTTACCGCTCCTATAACATTAGATTACACTAGATTATTTCCACTTTAGTTAATCAACACCCCGGGGTCTGTCCCGATAGAGGTAAGGGGGTTATCATCTAGTCCGTAATCGTGAGGGATGGTTTTTCATCTAGAACATGAGAGGAAACACACAAACCTACATTCACCTATGGTACATGTGGGAGACAACCCACTTTCACTGAAGCACTTTATTTTTGGAAGTTACCCCTGAATAGGTAACATTGAGTGATGATATTCTCGCAAAGCCATTGACTGGTTCGAGGAAGTAGCCTCCTTTCCTCAACTACTTATGAAAGCCAGGTGTTTTCATTAGTGCCTGTATTCTTGGGAGGAGTGAGCTTACATGATCCCTTTGATGCTTCAATATTTTCTCACAAATTTCATCAATTTCAGATTGCGAATTGTCTTCTACGGTCACCCACATTGTTGATTTCTTACTTTAAATCTCACCATTTCCCCAAGATTGGTTTTGATTGGTTTTTTTGAATGTTCTAAGTTCTCCTCTTTCCCCTATTCATTCTCATTGACAAATTTTTCGTGAAGGGAAATGAGTTCATATTTTTCCCTACTTCATCATGAAAGATTAATGCATTGAATGAGGAATCAAAGTTAACCGTACTTATCTTGCAGGGTCATAACATGAGCTAAGATGTCAAGACTTAGCTCAGGATCTTCCATACCTTTTGAATCTTTCAATATCTCTTGCATGGAATGCTTCTTTGAAACTACCAAAAGCTCATCTTTACATTCATTTGAAGAATCTTCTTTTTGAAATTCAAGGCAAAAATTTGGAGAAATTAATTTATCATCTGAAAGCTCATTGCATTCCGTTACTTTTTTGTTGTGGTGAGTATCATCTCTAAGGGACTCAAAACTCTTTGTTTTAACTTTTCATCATAGAAATAATCTTCCTCTTCAAATGGAAAAGAGAAAACTTCAATTTCATCATTACATCCATCAATCATTTTTTCAAGAGGGATACCGGATTTTTCACCCTGCTTTATTTCATCATGAATTTTTTTTGAATTAGTTGAAGAGTCAATATTGGATTCATACTTGTCTTGCACTTCCATGGCTTGCAATAGGAGTTAAAGATTGAGTTGGGGGTCGTGTATTTCATCTACAAATCTTAACATATATTCCAAAGATTCTTGTTTCAAGATTTTTAAAGGCTCATTACAAGTTTTCCTTTCTTCTTCACGAATTACATGATCAAGAGAATCTTCATCTTCAAATGGGAATGAGAACACATCCTCATCATGGATAAACATCTTGGCTAATTTTTCAGCTTGAAACTCATCAAGAATCATTTTGTCTTCTTCATGACTTGCATCATTTGACAATTCGAATATGTCCTCTTACAATTCGATATTTCTCCATTCTTCTTCATAATTAATACTCCATCAAGAAGGAATGCTTGGTCCTATCAAGTCAAGAATTTCATCATCCTTTTCGATGTTATGAAATAATTCCTATTCTCGCTATCTTGGTATAAGATGTTAGCTCCTAGATTTCCGACTTTTTGCAGACTTTGTATATCTCATCTTTTTTTATAAAATCAACTTTTCCATATATCCTTTAACTGGAATGGTTGCGGAAGACCAATTAATCTAGATTTTACCTCCTAAGTCTCAACATAAGCTTATAATTAACAACATTCCAAATGAATCCAGAATGTCTACTACCAAGATAGTCAATGACACCTTCTTGTTTGGAAATTCAACAAGAGCCACTTGTGTATCCTTGATCTTCCCTACAAGTGGGACTTCCTTTGAATCCATGGAGTAACAAGAGCCATTAGCCCGTGTTAAGGTAAGTCCAAGAGCATTGGAAACCTTTATGGGCATTACATTGTCAGAAGTACCTGAATCTATTATGCAATTATTCAACCGGTATCTTCCAACAAGAAGGGAGACATAGAAAGGATCAATATTATTAGTATTTTATGAACTCATAACAAACATGTTCTATGATGGAGGTGTAGGTGGGGTTGGTAGTAGTCCCTTAGAACTAGGAGTCACAATATTAAGATTTGAACTACTACCCTTGATATGATAAACAAGCTTCTCAAATTGTTCGGGGTGAGTCCACAAATACTCATATTTGGAAATCTACACTTTAGATTTTTTTACATTTTCTAGATTTTTTTACATGTTCTATGATATCAAAAGGAGAAGATGCAAAAAGGGGATACTAATTTTGATGTTAGAATAGTCTTGGAAGCGTGAGTAGATGTTTGGGGAATGGAGGGTGATTTCAAGGTCCATTAGAAACTCTTAAAGGACTAGAATTAGAATTATAAGGAGCATTAGAAGACTTACTTGGAATAACATGTGACCTCTTACTTGCCATGAGATCTAGTTTCTCCAATGCAAACTCCATGGATGTTGAATGTGGAGATCCTCGAATGATTATTTTATTTTATAGAGTCACCACATGAGGATCTTCAATCTTGTTCTTTTTCACAAAGCAGCAGATGAAGAAGATCCTTTTTGAGGCTCGAGAACAAGTGAATACCGCATACATAAGAAACCATGTGTATCTTTGTCATCATCTTCTTCACCTCCTGAATATTCATATAATCTGATTTGTACATCATTCTCTACTTCTTCAATATCTAGGAAATCACTGTCTTCACTTTCTTGTTCAAGTCCTTCTTCATCTTCTTGAGTTCTAAAAATTGCATTGATAGGTGGAGCCTCTAAGCCAAGCCTTCGGGTGCTCTTGCAATCTAATTTCTGTTATGACTTTGATGGGATTTTCATTGGGCAACCTCCCTCTTCAACATCGTTAATTCATTTTCTAATTTATACAACAATGAATTAGCTCTCTCATTTTTGGAATTTTGGGCCTTATCCTTCATTGAAGGGTTCTTGATCTTTCTTGATAGGATGGGGTCATCTTCTACTTCAATGGTAATTTATTGAGCTTATGCAAGTTTCATAGGAAAATATCTTAAGAGGATAAATCCTACCTTAGGAAATTGAGCATTAATGAATAAAATTTTCACGTTATCATTAGAGGGCAAAGATTCAAAGGGTATCCTCTTGAGCAACCAGTTATAACGAGCTACGAAGTCTCTTATTGTCTTATTGGGATCCTTTTTCTTTTGAACCAGGGTGAACTAGGAGGTCTTGAAAATATTCACTAGATTTAAATATTTCCTCAAAACTAGTTTTGATGTCATCTCGATTAAGTAATGGATCGGGATAGTATAAGATAGAACCATTTCACTACCTTTTCTTGCATAGATTCTACAAATAATCTTATAGCAACATCTCCGTTTTCATAACTAGAATAAGTCATAACTTATTCATAACATATCAAAAATACAATTTTGATATACTAATGGAAAGATATCTCAACCGAATCACAACAAAACTTGAATAGAGTCCTAACTCATCTTGTAGCTCCTGCAATTCCACTTTTACCACAAACTACTCCAAACTACCCCAAAACTAGTCTTCATAAATAGGGTACACTTTTCCCTTTTTCACCTCAACCATGATCTGAAACCATCATGGACATGTAGAAAAAATCAGGGGATAAACACAATGTCAATTATTTCTTCACATTCTTTCGAGAACTTTCCCAAAAAAAAATTTATTCAAAAACAAGAATTTTCGTGGGGCCCACATATAATCACATGTGCTATCATACCTTTCTAGAAATATGGAAGAGTCCTCTCCAACATCTTGTTAGGAAATCTATGGTTAGTTCTCTCATGGTGATTAATAATTTACATGTGGTAAATTATTATTAGTAAAATGTAAAAGATTGGTTATTTGGTTATATGGTTATAACCTATATTATTTTATTATATCGTGAGGTTTGGTGGTTGTAACCAAACTCACGTAGAAACAAAAGAGGTTTCCTTAATAATAGGAAATCCTCTCCCTATATATATGGGTGCCTATGTATTGTAAATTATGAAGTGATTAATATATTGTCTATTATATTTGGTTTATTTCTTCTCTGTGTTCGGCTCTCTGCTGATTAAAACTTGCTCAAACTTTTTATAAAGGGGCTTCTACAAAGATATGGTTGTCCTTGATAATGAGAGAGATACGAGTGCCCTTATAGAGAGTGATAGTCGAGTGCTATCTGGGGCACCAACTGGAATCTAGCTCCGAGTGAACCCGAAATAGGCCATGGACTTGGATCTACCAAGTGACGAGGCCTCAGACGAGGGCCTCCTCCACATTTAAATATTTCGAGGGAGTGCCGAGGCCGCCCCCAACCTCCCATATAGAGATAGGGGTTGGGTCAAGAACATTCCTACTCTACCAACTAGGAGATCTAGATAGATAGAGAGATATATATTCTATCTGGGGAGGGGGAACGACTATATAGCCTAGCCGCCCGACTATCAACTATCCATGTATCTCCTACTCTATAGAACTGGGGGCGACTCTCTATAGTCCTCGACCGATGAAGGGCCGCCCTATAGATCTTCCCCTATATATGGATCATAGCTAGCTTCGATTCAACCGATGTTTTGTGAACGAACTTGGTAGACAAACGGAGTTTATGCGCCGCTAATGCAGCAGCTTGTTGAGCATCTGACAAACTCACACCCCGATAGGGGGGGGGGGGGACACGGTAATACTCTTCTCCCGGGGTCCCTTGAGTTATACCCTCAAGGGGGTCTAGCCCGAGTATGAGGGCTGGGGCGGCCCCTCCCCTCTCTATATATCTTATCTATCTCTTTTTATTAAGGGGCTTCTCCAAAGATATGATTGCCCCTGATAATGAGAGAGACAAGTGATAAATCTACTAATTGGTAGAAGGTTTGAAGATTTATTTTGTGCATTCATGTGATAGGGTATTTTCTTGTGTTTCATTTTAATCTTAGTCCGCAGCTTAAACGCCTCTGCCACGGCTCGCACAAACTACAGTAGACTCTAAAACATGTATTAGACCTCCTCGTATTATAGCTGATCCGATTTTCATATGGTAAATCGACTATAATCTCAGTATTATAATTTTCTTTCCGTCTCAAAGATCTTCAATGAATTTGCCAGCCAGTTATTCGTTCTACTGGAGTCTCTAATCCCCACGTCAAAAACTGCATTTTGTGTTATAGCTATGAACGTACATGTGGACAAAATTTCTATTCAATCCTATTTTCCGCATATGCCAATCAGATTTTTTTTTTTGAAAATTTGATTATTTGAGAAATCCTTATGGATTAAGAAATGGTTGACGGCTCATGCTTGGTCTTGTTGATCTCTTCAAGCTCGCAGATGTTCGTTTTGCATTCACGGATCTCACAGTTGCTACCACATGCCATAATCTAAGATTGCCACATAATTTCAATCTGGTGCCCATATGTAAATCTTGGTGGTATAAAAAATCTTCCATCTGTTCAAGTGCATCCACCTACACAATTTTACTTGTCTCTCACATGCTACGCACATGGGTATGAATTTCATCGACATGGTGTAGTGGATACAAAATTTCATCTCCTGGCGTGTTGTATGAATGCTAAATCGATATCCTTGTGGGTTACTACTTCATATTCGTCCCTACTTCATATTCGGATATTGATTTTTGTGTGAGTTCCTTATTAAGTGTCAAACAGCGCATCCACCTTTTTTTGCTAGTCGATGGCGAATGTGAGTTTTAATTTATTTGGTCAATATACATGTAAGTCAATATGCCACAGGGTTGATATTTTTTCCGTCACAATTGTTAAGTTTTGATTCAAGTCTAGAGATATCTATTTGTATGTTTTAAAATTTTAGGTTTAGTTTGTCATCTTGAATGGTCAAGGTTGTAAAGTGTATATCATAATAGTGTCTAGTCCATTATAGTTTAAAAATGTTAAAGTCTAGAGTTATTTTGAGTGTCTTTGAGGTCCCCTATAAAATGTAAAAATAGGTGATTTTAGGATTGTCATCCTTGTCTAATCAAGTGTAAGAGTGAAAAAATTGTACAAAAAAAAATGCCTTACTGACATACATTTTCACTTATACGCGATGTCCAAATTATTGAAGGTTTTTGAGATTCATGGTCAAAATCACTAAATTAGCAGCGTCACACTAGAGGATGGAGGCACAATGATGGAGGACAATCAACATCCTCTCATCAATCATCAACGACGGGATCACACACTATGGTTTGGTGACATGTGTGTTTGCAGTGTGATTTCAGTTTTTTTCCAGTTATGTCATCTGAGTTGCTATTTTTCAGAGTTCTTGTTGTTCTTGTGAGAAGCTGAGCTTCTTTTCCTATGTCGTCTCCTGAGGAAAGATATGATGAGAGTTGAAGTAGTACTGCACATCATGATATGGTTTGGGGTAAACCATTTGAAAACCTCTTTTGTCTCGGTTTTTGGTCAACCGATAGAAAACCATATCTCTGTCTTGGTTTGTGATAATCCAATAGAAAATCACACAACTCTCGGTTTCTGGTTATCCAATAGAAAACCATATTTGTCTTGGTTTGTGATCAACCAATAGAAAATCACACCGTCAAAAGCAGGTGTAGGTACTGAATTGATGTTTTCCCCATGTTCAAACTAAGGGGGAATGTTAGGAAATCTATGGTTAGTTCTCTCATGGTGATTAATAATTTACATGTGGTAAATTATTATTAGTAAAATGTAAAAGATTGGTTATTTGGTTATATGGTTATAACCTATATTATTTTATTATATCGCGAGGTTTGGTGGTTGTAACCAAACTCACGTAGAAACAAAAAAGGTTTCCTTAATAATAGGAAATCCTCTCCCTATATATATGGGTGCATATGTATTGTAAATTATGAAGTGATTAATATAGTCCATTATATTTGGTTTATTTCTTCTCTGTGTTCTCGCTCTTTGTTGGTTAAAAATTTCTCAAACGTTTTACATCTAAGCATAAATTTTATAAAAAAATCAAAATTGGTCTAGTACACTCAATCTTCTCCAAGTCACTTTGAGTTAGGGTTTAGCTAGGGTTTCAAATCAACTTACCTTCTTAACGATCATTTATAAAAATATGATGATCATCATAAACCTCATTATTTTTGTGAAACCTTCTTATTTCCATAGAAAAACATCCCTGAAAGTATCTTTCTCCCATCCATAACACACAATTCACAACGAGCATTAGAAGGTCAACTTTTAGCACAAAACCACACTCTAAATCACTCGGTTTTACCAAAATTGACATATCTTGAAAATCTCTTTTCGTAATGATTCGAAACTTGTCATGAAGCATCATGAAAATATCCTCTAACTAATAATACTCACCATATATCCCAAATATCTCTTAAACTCTCCATCTATTAAGACTTACCTATGCCAAATTTTATGTTCTCACCTTCATGCTTCCCAAAGACCTCATAAATGCACTGTATCACTTAATAATGACCTGAAACTTACCATATGCCTTAGGTACATTGCCGCCATGTTGCTACCATGCTTAACCAAGATTTATCAGCTCCAAATATCATGAATCTAACTCATTCTATATGCACCAGACTAGGAATATGCCAGAATGACTTGACTCAACCATGGCACACCATGAACCAACCTTACAGACCTTATGTAGACTCTTAGAAACACATGATACATCACACTAACCATGTTTAACCTCATAAAAATATTCAATCACCTTAGGAGGACTCAAACCATGACTATACTCACCGAAACATGCTCCGAACACCATAAACCTCACCAAACATGGACACTACCAATCAACCTTCATGTTTGACACTGAATGACGCCTCATGGAGACTCATACAACACCTTGACACCCTTTTCCATCAATGGAATTGACATCAATGTCAAGACTAACAGATACATGGCCAAGAAGGTGCTCCTATCCAACACAGTTCCATATTCTAGAACCTTTATTTTATAGTGATGATGTTGTTTACAATCTGTTTTAGTATTTCATCTACGTAGATCACTTCTTGTTCACTCGGAAATCAGCTAAGTCCTCTTATCTCTCCTTCTTGCTTAGGATTTCATATTGCACATGCTTTTACTATATATTAGTATTTATACATCATTTATTATAGTAGTTACTCTGTAATTAGACTTAATTCTATTTCTATTAAATCACGGATTTTTTTGGTTATAATCAAATTTTGTGAATCCAGATGATTGACATAAAACCAATTTTACCACACGAAAAGGTACCTTTGCTTATAATCGTATGCCTTTTGGTTTAATTAATGCAGGTGTTACTTTTCAAAGAGCAATGCATGTTGCTTTTGATGATTTAATTGGAGTAATTATTCAAGTTTACCTTGATGATTTGACTATGTATTCTCTTAAAAGAAAGAAACATTTGGACCACTTGAGAGAAATTTTCATTCACTGCCATAAATTTGGTATTTCTCTAAATCCAAAAAAACAATTTTTGGAGTTATAGAGGGTAAGTTATTGGGTCACATTATTACAAAGAATGGTATCTCCATTGACCCAGAAAGGGTGAAAGCTATCCAAGAATTACATCCTCCTAAGAATGAGTCGTTTACATTCATTTTTTGAAAAATTAATTTTGTACATAAATTCATATATGAATTTTCTGAAAAAGCCACCCTTACAAATCTTACTAAAAAGAATCATGGTTTTTTGTGGGATTCTCATGCATTCCGCCTTTGTTGATGTCAAAATGCTATCGCTTTTGCACTGTTTGGACAAACTTGACTTGTCTAAGCCATTCGTTCTATATTTGAATGCAAATGATAAAGCTTTGGGTGTTGTTATAACTCAATATTTTGAAGGAAATGACGAGAAACCTATTGCTTATTTCAATCAAACTCTCAAAGATGTTGAATTCAGGTATCCTTTAATTGAAAATTTTGTCTTTACATTGGTCTCGATTATGGGAAAATACAAATATTTGCTAATGGGAAACAAAATTATTGTTCATTCTAATGTCCATGTATTAGCATATTTTCTTAAAAACCTATGCATTATGGAAGATTAGCTAAGTGGATTTTCAAAATCCAACAGTTTGACTTAGAATTGGAAACTTGTAAGACCATTAAAGGAAATGAAATTGCTAAACATTTGGCTAAAAATGCTGATTTTGATGTCAATGTCATTATTTTAGCAGTGGACGATGTTTTACATGTTGTCCCTCATTTTCAGACTATGACATGTGTTGATTTGTTTTCCAAATTCAACATAGGTTTCATCATGCAAGAATGGGATTGTTTGTTTTCCCAAGATGATTGGTATCATGATCTTATTTATTATTTCAAAAACCAATCATGTCCTGAAAACATAGATAAAAGACAATGAAGAGCACTTCATTTTCAAGCTCTTAAATTTGTGCTTTTAGAAAATTCTTGTTTTTCAAAAACCATGATGGTATCGTTTTAAGATGTTTGACACACGATCAAACTGTGTGCATATTAAGGATTTGTCATGAAGGTGTTCATGGTGGTGATTACATTGCTAAAACTACCGCTCATAAAATTTTATGTGTAGGATATTATTGGCCTAATTTATTTAAATATGCATACAAATGGGTTAGGTCATGTGCCCCTTGCCAAATGTTTGCTGGTCGTAAATGTGTACCAGCCATGTCATTAAATCTCATCATTCGGATAAGCCCTTTACCAAGTGGAGAATTGAATTTATTTATGATATTCACCCCCTTCTTTATTTGGTCATAGATACATCCTAACAACTACTGACTATTTTACTAAATGGGTTGAAGAAGTTTCTTTGAAGAGTTTTGTTCTTTGGCAAAGTTGTTATTTTTTTTGAAAATTGAATCTTTTCTCGTTTTGGAGTCCCTCAAGAAATTATATCAAGACAATGGTCCATAATTCATTTATGAGGAATATTTATATTTTCTTAGCAAATATTCGATAATCTCAAGTCATTCATCCAAATATTACCCACAGGGTAATGGAAAAGTTGAATCTACAAATAAAAATTTGATCAATATCATCAAAAAGTTGGTTAATAATAGTAAAATAAATTGGCATTCAATTTTTAAAGCTTTGTGGGCTAACAGAATTACCATCAAAACAAGTACTAGTTTTTCACATGTTATGTTTGCTTATGGTTTTGAAGTCATCATACCTATTGAATTGCAATTTTTTTCTTCGTCTTGCTTTGAGTTATGATTTAGATGAATTAGATGATTTACAATTATGATTAGATCAAACAAGAGTCACCGCTTTACAAAATATCGAAAAGGGTAAAAAGAAGTTGAAAAGGTTATTTGATAAAAAGGCCACATCTAAAAATTTCCAAGTTGGAGACCTTGTTTATGTTGGGATAAAGCTAGGGAGAATCCTGGAAAACATCATAAATTTGATTCCCTTTGGTTTGGTCCTTATCAAATTGCTTTGTAGTATTGGGGAATAATACTTTCCACTTGAGGGAAGTTGATGGTGATTGGTTGCATTATACAATCAGGGTCAACATTTAAAACATTACTACAATTGAGTCTCTTGGCTTGTATATTATGTACATATTGTTTAGCTTTTCCTTGGTTCTTTTTGGTTTCGTTTGGTTTTTCTTGGTTGTTTTATTTTTGTTTTCTTATGTCTTGCAGCTTCTAATAAGTTATTGTGATCAATGAAATTGCTGATATACTTCACCTTTGCAAATGTCTTGGGTTGGACAAAGATGCTTATCAAGTTGTTCGGATGGTAAGATTCTTTTGAAACTTTTAGTCAAAGATGATTTATAGAATAATTTATCTGATTTCATAAATGAATGTTCTACTAATATAGTTGACATGAAGAATGGTACTTGATTTCAAACCAATGAAGGTTGACCATGTATTTGATCTTATCCATCCCTCACTTCCTAATCTCTTTACATCCCTTCTTCATTTACAATCAATCGAACATTCATACCACTTTATTTTAAATCATTATCGGGGTCCACGTAGATTGACTCGGAAACAACATACAGGTTGTATTCTTGAGCGTTGATTTTGTCATCTTTGATGCGATAAATCCTTATTACTGAGAAGCCACCCATCATGATCGCTAGTGTTATTGAAAACATTTGACATACCCCTCCCTCCGTGTCAGATTTGTCAATATAAATGTGTTTTTATCTATCGGGGTTTTACTTTAACAACTTAGTTCATGAACCATAACTAAGAAGTTTTGCGGCAAATAAGCATTTTGTTTAAGAAAGGAAAATTACGAAGAAGAGGAAGTAAAGGAATTACAGAGAAGAAATGAGGAAGATGTGCATCCCAATTAGTAGATTGCAGAGCTAATTGCATGCACATAGAAGAAACTCAAATAGATTTGAACACACAGAATTATAAAGCAAAGGCAGCTCTAGATCTAGATCTAAAATAACACAAAGTCTATTAAGAGATCTAAGATTTAGAAGCAAGAAACAAAATACACCGTGACACAAAGTTCTCCGGAAACCTGCTTCTTTGTATTCCTCTGCAACAAGTGGCTCTCAGGGGTTCAGCACAAAGTCTAGAACACAAGATTGCTTCTTACAAATTCTGATCGATGATTAACCCGAAGGTTCTTCCTCTACTTATAGAATGTAGAGGGGCAATTACAAGCTGGAAGCTTTAGTTGAACTGACACATGTGGAAGTCGAAAAAGAAACAGCTGGCAATCTCCTTCCTGGAATTCCTCTTTGCGTGACATGTATGATTTGCAACTGAAAATAGAACCTTCTATTATGCACGTCCGCCACCTATCTCCAAGTAATTGACTTCTTCAAGTAATGGCTTTTAAACCAATCACTTAAGTTGTATAATTGAATTGATCGCTCAATTACTTTGTCGAAGGAAAGAAGAAGGAAGAGGAAAGCTGACTTTGTCGGAGGAAAGAAGAAGGAAGAGGAAAGCTAACTTTGTCTTTTTTCATGTCTGCATGCAGCTGATTCAAACTGGATCTGGAAACAAGCTAGAATTAGTTGGATCTTGAAGCGGCTGGATCTGGAAACAAGCTGGAATTACTGCAGCGATTGGAATTGGAAGCAAAGCATCTGGAAACAAGCTGGAATTGCAAGCGAGTGGAATTGAAGCAAAGCTGGATCTGGAAACAAGCTGGAATTGCAAGCAGTTGGAATTGGAAGCAAGCTGGAATTTTTCCTTCACATTGTCTTCTCTTTTATCCTTTGAAGCTTTTGCAGTTCTTCTGTTGTACATGCATCAGTGCAAGGTTGGCCGTAGATAACTCATCATCCTTATTTTTAATTGCATATGAGCAATTAAAAATTCTGGAAAGCACTCCGGATGAATGAAAATTCAATGAAAGCTTCAACTGGAAGATGAGAGCACATGCACCGGATCTTGGAAGGAATTTTCCACGCACTATCTTCTTCACGGGTTGCATTCAAAACAAGAGGATGAAGCCTTTGTGCCAGAAGCTTTTGCAACTATGAGATCTGGATCTGGATCTGCATATGGATCTGGATATAGATCTGCACCTGCATAACAAACTTTGGCAACTGGGCTATGGATGGAAAAGCTGCAACTTGAATAATTCCACTGCTTTCAATCTGCACGCATGAGTGAAGTTTCTCCTGCTCTGGATCTGTCTATCAATTTAGCAAGAGGTTTCTTTTTCATCTTTCTTCGCCATAGCTTTGTCTATCTTTGTCTGAATGTCTTTTTCTTCTTATTTGACTGGAATTCTTCAATACTGGTGTAGATCTGGACAATTCTTCAGATTCGGAGGATATATGCAATGTATTGGACATTGATAAAAGCTCCTCTTCTTTTATAAAGCACCTGTAATGAATTCCTGCAATTTATTCAGACAAAAATGGCCACCGGGGTATGAATAGTGAATTTAAATTATAAAAATCTGCACTTTTCAAGCCTGCTGCCCCAAAAATTGGTGTCTAATTTGCACATAAAGAGAGCATGAATCCTTTCAATCAACACCTGAGCTCCTTTAACACCTGTGAAAACAATTGTGCAGACGAAGATGAACCTTTTCCAAAGCATGCGCCAAATCTGGAAGCTTTTAGCCTTTGTTAGCACTTTGTGCATGCAAAATCCTTCCTCTAATGGGGGCGCACTTTTTCTCCTTGCTGCAATTCTTTACCTGTGTGTTGAATAATAAATCCATATGGCTGCCCATGCTTATATAACCTTCATAATTCTATAATTAATAATTGCCCTAACAATTAAAGGCAATTAATTAATTAAAAATCATGCTTTTCTCTTTTAAAAAATAGCATGTTTAAGGACAGCCATCCAATAAATTAAATTAATCCAATTTAATCCTCCACACTTCACTTCACTTAAGCTTCACAGTGTGCTTTGACCATAGCCACTGAAAATAGGAATTAATATAATCATTTAATACTTTAAAAAGTATTAATTCCTTCTCAAAAGGGGCTGCATTAAATAAATTAAATTTATTTAATTTTAGAATTCTATTTCGATTGATTTATTCCCCTTTGCTTTTGTTGACTTTTCCACAATGACACAGGGTGCCAAAATTGGGTGAATAAATATTAACAAATATTTATTTAATGCATTATTATTCACCCAAGGTGGGTCGCACTTTTTTGCATAATAGAATTCTATTTTTAAGAATTTCTGACAATGGGATTTTTAACCCTGCAAGGTAGGCACCACAATCCCATGATCCACTTAAGTGATTTGACTTTTGCAATGGGATTCTTTACCTGCAGAGTAGGCACTAAAATCCCATGATTTCACTTAAGTCACTTTCCTTTTATTATATCATGGGAATTTTCACCTGCCAGGTAGGCGATAAATTCCCACACTGCTGACCTCTATTTTTCCCACTTTGCGACTTAAGTGACTTTTATAACACGGGAAAAAGTACCTGCCCAGAGCGGGTATACAATTCCCATCACTGCTGCGGCTTATGTTTTTCCCATCGCGACTTAAATCCTTTGTTTTCCAAAAATGCGCCCATCCCATGAGGGCTTTCCTGTGCTGACGACTTTTTTTCCCGGTGATCGGACCTCGGATGATGACTTCCTCCGGGCAAAATGTGCGTGTATGTTTTCCAGTTGCTCGGGCCAAAATCGGGCTTACCGTGAAGGAGTTATTCGGAGAAATTTCTACGAGAAAGCGAAGCGGACACCACAAAAACACGAAAAATTGCCAAAAGTTACATATAAAGCCCAAAACTTAGAATAAGTTAAAATCCTTCTGGTACATAGGAATAATAACATATCCGCTCATAACAGAGTTAAAACGGAGCGCAAATAGCCTCATACGGGGCTCAAAATAATTAAATACAAATTTCCCGCAGACAAATCCCGATGACAGAATAAAACAATTTTGGGCATCTGGGTATTTGGCGAAAAGGGCTAATATGGCTCTTTAGGATTATCTTGGTGCAATACAGGAACTTTCAGGCAATAAAAACAACAAATGACCCATTATTTTAAAAGTACGAAAATTTTTCGGATAGGGTAGTCACAGATTTCAGGGTGAAATCTGAGTGACACCAGTTGGCTCCGTCTGTGGACATCTTTTTCTCTTGTTAGAATGACAAAGGGAAAAGATGAGATCCCAGCATCTCTGGTTTCGTATCTTGTCTTTTGGGCACGGGGTCAGGCAAACAAACACAACACAACACAACACAAAAAACAAAACAAAACAAGGAAAAACAAACAAAGATTTATTTATGTACATACAGGTTTTACCCTACTTCAGCTGATGAACAACTTCAGATCCTGCCTGTTGAAAGGCAGTGGTAACTCAATTCCATCCTGGTAGGCAAGGAAGAAAGTGTCCATTCCGGCAACTCTTTTGATCATGAAGGGCCCTTTCCAGAGTGAATCAGATTTGTTATGCATGTCCTTCGGTTCATGTCTCTTGTCCCACCAGAGTACCCAATCTCCGATCTTGAACTTCCTTTCTTTGGCCTTCTTGTCAAATTCTCTGGGCAAGTCCTTATCAACTTCATCTGGTGGTGGCTCATCCTTTCTTCTCTCCGTGGTGGGCAAGTCTGCATCAACTTGCTCCGTTCCCAGATTTATTTGCTGCATTTCGAAGGAAGAACTATCACCATATTCTTTGTTCTTCTTCAGATACTGATCATGCTTGTTGAAAGTCTCCACTAAGGAAACTAAACCCTTGGGGATTTTGTTACCTTTTGATTTGATTGCTCCACTATTGTCATCATGACATGGATCAACTTGTCCTTTGACTGTTTGTCGTGGTGGTGATTCACTCCCTTCAACATGCAGACATGCAGATGTTTGTTCAGGGACTCTGGGGTGGTAGACCATCTCCACTTTATAGCTTCCTTGTTTGAATATGGACGGTGGTCTATCCGAATTAAATAGTGCAGCAGTGACTGCTAAAGAGTCTGCCTTGGAGTTTAGATTTATTGGAACAAAGTCAATAGAGAAGGCTGCAAAATTGAATGTGGCGGAAAGCACTTTATCTCTGTAATGCTCCAGCTTATCTCTTTTGACTTGACTTTGCCCTCGAACCTGCTTTATTAGAAGTTCAGCATCTCCTTGGGCTTTGAGAAGTTTTACTCCTTTCTTTTTAGCTTGTTCCATTCCTAGAAGCAATGCTTCATACTCCGCCGTATGATTGGTGTTCTCGAACATCAGCTTGTGAGAGTATGGAAATACCTCATGATCTGGAGATATTAGTAGAGCGCCAGCGCCTGATCCAAAAGAACAACATGTGCCTTTAAACTCTAGAGTCCAAACTTTCTCTTCTTCTGCTGGCTCTGGTTCTGGTTGAATTTCTTGCTCTGGAACATTTTTATCCGTTTCCAAGAAATAGACCCCACGGTCATATTCCTGAAAAAGAATATGAGATCTAGGATCCTCAGATTTTGTAACCGTGTACCTGGACTTCTTTTCCGGCTCCAACTTATGGTTAAGCCCTTTGATAGGAATGTGCGCACAGGACCAATCCATCTTTACTTCTCCTCCCAGCTCTTTGCAGAAGTTTCTACTTAGCAGCATCCCGTAGGAGACAGGAATATCTGCAACTAGAATTGTCATCTTTAATCTCTTGTTAGGAAAAGCTGCCAGAACAGCTTGCGCATCTTTGATTTGTCCGATTAAAGGGACTTGTCTCTCCATGGAATAGCACTTTTTTATGGTCTTCGTCAGGGTAAGCCCAAGAGCATCTGCAACTTTAGCTGACATGACATTGTCAGAAGCACCTGAATCTAGAATGCAATTGCTTAACTTGAAACCATTAAGCAATAGAGAAACATAGAATGGTTCCACTCTTTCAGAAGATGGTGAGGATATAACTGCAGTGTTGTTCTGGAGAGGAGTATCCTTGGGCTTAGGCAAAAGGCCTTTTGATGTACTGGATTGTTCTGGTGATTGCACATATTTGACTAGCATATTTAATTGCTCAGGAAAGGCCTTCAAGTATCCAGCTTCTGACATTTGAACTCTAGTTTTCTTGGCATGATCAATAATGTCAAAAGAAGAAATAGATTCAGATACCTGAGCCACTTTCTGTGGTTGAGATGAAGAACTCACATTCTTATCTCTAGGAGCCAAGGAAGAAGGTAAAGGGCTGGCCCTTCTTTGTTCGTCAGCTAATGCTTCAGCTTGGCGAGTTTGTGATCTTGTAACTACTGCATATGCATGACCATGATCATCTTCATGAAGTTTCTCATTGTCATGTTCAAATTTGTAGTTCAGGTAATTAACATTGGAGTCGCCAGCAGGAGCTACAAAATCATCATTCTCGAACTGATCAGCATCAGCTTCCTGGTCTTCTTCATTCATCTCCACGTTGTTTCTAGGAGCAGCTTCAATTGCTAATCTTTGGAAACCAACAATGCGGTTCTGGTTGTTGTTGAAATTCTGAGCAGGGGCAGTATTGTTGCCTTGAGCCATTTGAGCCATTTGTTTCTTCATCTGCATCATCTCATTTGCTAACTTTTGCAGTAGTGAATCGGATGTAGTAGCAGAGGATGAAATTTCAGCTCTAGAAGTACTGCTCTTTATCTTTCCAGCCATGATGAGGTCATCTTCAATTTCAACCGCCATGTTTTGAGCTGCTAACAAATCAGCAGGACGTGCTCTTCGCAGTTGATAGCTTACTTCAGGAAGCAAAGCATTGATGAAGAACACCTTTTGATTCTCATCATTCAAAGAAGCAGAAGCCGGAATTTTGTACAGTAATCTTTGGAATTTTGCAATAAAATCCCGCATGTGCTCATGTGGCTCCTTCTTCAACTGAGTCAGCTGAGTTATCAAAGTGCTGGAATCTTCGGCTGCCTTGAATCTTTTCAGGAACGCATCCCGCATAGTAGCCCAGTTGGTTATAGTGCCAGGAGCTAGCCGGTAGAACCATTCTCCAGCCAAGTCATGCAGAGTCTCTATGAAGAGCCGGACAGATACATCTTCATGTTCGACTGCAAGCACTCCACAGGATATGAAAAACGCAGCCAAGTGATCATCCGGGTTTTGCTTTCCATCTCCAAAGAATTTTGGAAAATTCTTTCTCGTCCCTTTAGGTAGATCATGCATAGGAGGAGTCAGATTCAAAGGTCCAAAGGCTGCACCCCATGGAACAGGCGCTGCAGGGGCAAGTGGGTTTCGGTTCAGCATGATGAACGGGGCACGTCCTCTCCAAGAGTAGACTTGATGAATAATTCCAGCTGCCGAATTATGCTGAAGATGATCCGGATCTGGATGAGCGTGCACTCTTCTTCCTGGTGAAAGACTAGATCTGCGGCTTCTAACTTGAGGAGGATGATTGAAATTGAATTGCTCCTGCAGTCGGAAGAAATGATCAGTCCTTCCTTGCGCCTTCACGGATCGGGTGAATGGACGTTCAACCAGGTTGAGATTTGTATGGAAAACACTCTGATCTTCATAGATAAGCTTTGATCTGCAAAGATAGTTGTTCCCCAGCGGAGTCGCCAAAAACTGTTGGCTAGATTTTCTGCATAGCATCAAACCTAGGCAGTCATGAGATAAATCTCCCTCATTTAACCGGTGAGGCTCCCGTGTCAGATTTGTCAATAAAATGTGTTTTTATCTATCAGGGGTTTTACTTTAACAACTTAGTTCATGAACCATAACTAAGAAGTTTTGCAGCAAGTAAGCAGCTGTTTAAGAAAGGAAAATTACGAGAAGAAGGAAGTAAAGGAATTACGAGAGAAGAAATGAGGAAGATGTGCATCCCAATTAGTAGATTGCGAGAGCTAATTGCATGCACATAGAAGAAACTCAAATAGATTTGAACACACGAGAATTATAAAGCAAAGGCAGCTCTAGATCTAGATCTAAAATAACACAAAGTCTATTAAAGATCTAAGATTTAGAAGCGAACACAAAATACACCGTGACACAAAGTTCTCAGGAAACACTGCTTCTTTGTATTCCTCTGCAAAAGTGGCTCTCAGGGGTTCAGCACAAAGTCTAGAACACAAGATTGCTTCTTACAAATTCTGATCGATGATTAACCCGAAGGTTCTTCCTCTACTTATAGAATGTAGAGGGGCAATTACAAGCTGGAAGCTTTAGTTGAACTGACACATGTGGAAGTCGAAAAAGCAGTGGCATCTCCTTCTGGAATTCCTCTTTGCGTGACATGTATGATTTACTGTGAAAATAGAACCTTCTATTATGCACGTCCGCCACCTATCTCCAAGTAATTGACTTCTTCAAGTAATGGCTTTTAAACCAATCACTTAAGTTGTATAATTGAATTGATCGCTCAATTACTTTGTCGAAGGAAAGAAGAAGGAAGAGGAAAGCTGACTTTGTCGGAGGAAAGAAGAAGGAAGAGGAAAGCTAACTTTGTCTTTTTTCATGTCTGCATGCAGCTGATTCAAACTGGATCTGGAAACAAGCTAGAATTAGTTGGATCTTGAAGCGGCTGGATCTGGAAACAAGCTGGAATTGCAAGCAGTTGGAATTGGAAGCAAGCTGGATCTGGAAACAAGCTGGAATTGCAAGCAGTTGGAATTGGAAGCAAGCTGGATCTGGAAACAAGCTGGAATTGCAAGCAGTTGGAATTGGAAGCAAGCTGGAATTTTTCCTTCACATTGTCTTCTCTTTTATCCTTTGAAGCTTTTGCAGTTCTTCTGTTGTACATGCATCAGTGCAAGGTTGGCCGTAGATAACTCATCATCCTTATTTTTAATTGCATATGAGCAATTAAAAATTCTGGAAAGCACTCCGGATGAATGAAAATTCAATGAAAGCTTCAACTGGAAGATGAGAGCACATGCACCGGATCTTGGAAGGAATTTTCCACGCACTATCTTCTTCACGGGTTGCATTCAAAACAAGAGGATGAAGCCTTTGTGCCAGAAGCTTTTGCAACTATGAGATCTGGATCTGGATCTGCATATGGATCTGGATATAGATCTGCACCTGCATAACAAACTTTGGCAAGCTATGGATGGAAAAGGCTGCAACTTGAATAATTCCACTGCTTTCAATCTGCACGCATGAGTGAAGTTTCTCCTGCTCTGGATCTGTCTATCAATTTAGCAAGAGGTTTCTTTTTCATCTTTCTTCGCCATAGCTTTGTCTATCTTTGTCTGAATGTCTTTTTCTTCTTATTTGACTGGAATTCTTCAATACTGGTGTAGATCTGGACAATTCTTCAGATTCGGAGGATATATGCAATGTATTGGACATTGATAAAAGCTCCTCTTCTTTTATAAAGCACCTGTAATGAATTCCTGCAATTTATTCAGACAAAAATGGCCACCGGGGTATGAATAGTGAATTTAAATTATAAAAATCTGCACTTTTCAAGCCTGCTGCCCCAAAAATTGGTGTCTAATTTGCACATAAAGAGAGCATGAATCCTTTCAATCAACACCTGAGCTCCTTTAACACCTGTGAAAACAATTGTGCAGACGAAGATGAACCTTTTCCAAAGCATGCGCCAAATCTGGAAGCTTTTAGCCTTTGTTAGCACTTTGTCTGTGCAAAATCCTTCCTCTAATGGGGCGCACTTTTTCTCCTTGCTGCATTCTTTACACATGTGTTGAATAATAAATCCATATGGCTGCCCATGCTTATATAACCTTCATAATTCTATAATTAATAATTGCCCTAACAATTAAAGGCAATTAATTAATTAAAAATCATGCTTTTCTCTTTTAAAAAAATAGCATGTTTAAGGACAGCCATCCAATAAATTAAATTAATCCAATTTAATCCTCCACACTTCACTTCACTTAAGCTTCACAGTGTGCTTTGACCATAGCCACTGAAAATAGGAATTAATATAATCATTTAATACTTTAAAAAGTATTAATTCCTTCTCAAAAGGGGCTGCATTAAATAAATTAAATTTATTTAATTTTAGAATTCTATTTCCAATTGATTTATTCCCCTTTGCTTTTGTTGACTTTTCCACAAGCCTGGGTGCCAAAATTGGGTGAATAAATATTAACAAATATTTATTTAATGCATTATTATTCACCCAAGGTGGGTCGCACTTTTTTGCATAATAGAATTCTATTTTTAAGAATTTCTGACAATGGGATTTTTTACCCTGCAAGGTAGGCACCACAATCCCATGATCCACTTAAGTGATTTGACTTTGACAATGGGATTCTTTACCCTGCAAGGTAGGCACTAAAATCCCATGATTTCACTTAAGTCACTTTCCTTTTATTATATCATGGGAATTTTCACCTGCAAGGTAGGCATAAATTCCCACACTGCTGACCTCTATTTTCCCACTGCAGCTTAAGTGACTTTTATAACACGGGAAAAAGTACCCTGCCAGGCAGGTATACAATTCCCATCCTGCCTGCGGCTTATGTTTTTCCCATCGCAGCTTAAATCCTTTGTTTTCCAAAAATGCGCCCATCCCATGAGGCTCTGCTGCGACTTCGCTTTTTCCCAGTGATCCAGACCTCGGATGATGACTTCCTCCGGGCAAAATGTGCGTGTATGTTTTCCAGCTGCTCCAGGCCAAAAATCGGGCTTACCCGGCGAAGGAGTTATTCCAGAGAAATTTTACAGAAAACGAAACGGGACACCACAAAAACACGAAAAATTGCCAAAAGTTACATATAAAGCCCAAAACTTAGAATAAGTTAAAATCCTTCTGGTACATAGGAATAATAACATATCCGCTCATAACAGAGTTAAAACGGAGCGCAAATAGCCTCATACGGGGCTCAAAATAATTAAATACAAATTTCCCGCAGACAAATCCCGATGTGAATGAGAATAAAACAATTTTGGGCATCTGGGTATTTGGCGAAAAGAACTAATATGGCTCTTTAGGATTATCTTGGTGCAATCTGAGGAACTTTCGGGCAATAAAAACAACAAATGACCCATTACAGATTTCGGGTGAAATCAGAGTGACACCAAATATGGAACACACATTCAATGCCATTCAATCTTATAACAGATTCTATATGTTCTTTAAATGACTCGAGGAACTCGCCGATCTTCCATTTTCATGGCTTGAGTTTCAACGATCCTTCATTTCATGACTCGCAACAACCGATCCTTCATGTTCGTTTATGCATAGTATATTATATATACTGTTCTCTTAACCGTTTCTTGATTATTAAGTGATCCATTTAAGAAGCCTATCTGAATATCTGTTACTGATATTCATCTGACATCCTGCATCTTAAATTAAGTGATAAGGACAATGCAACCAGCAATTGCGATACTTTGGCCAAAGATTTTCACATGCTTTGCATGATCATATTCCTGGATGTGATACACATCAACGGAATACGTCCTTCACTTCACTTCACCTGTTATCTAGAATGGTCTTTCCTGGTTCCTACCAGTCCTCTTCATTTAAGGTCAGTTTTAAACTTCCAATTCCAACTAGTAATATGAACGAATATAGGAAGGCACTCCACGGTAACTAAAGATACGCAGACATACGGTGTCATTTCCCATGACTCCGTGTGTCTAGTTATCTTTAGTATTTCGAGTCACTCCATATACTGGATCATACCCTATCCCCTGCTAAGAGTTACACATTCAGCCTATGTATTCTTGATGTTTTAATTCGGGAGGGCATTGCAATATGTCAGCTGCAACATTGTGTCGTCATGCAGACCCCGTCTTCATGGAGACACCTTGATGTAGGCGGCATATGCCAATGTCTGAGAATCCTCCCATCCAGAATACACATCCTGCTCAAGTGATTTGGATACGATTTAATAATTAAGAGTCAACTTTCAGCATCCATGCTGATCCCTTTATCCTCGTTTCCGTTACAGTTGTATATAGCTAAGAGGGACTAAATCCGTCCATTAGCTTGCTATGCATCTTCTCCTTCGTATCGAAGGGCTACATTTCCCTACTTGGTTCACTTCTTAATCATTGGATTAAGCAGTCCGTACCGTCGGACGTGATAAGTTTAACCTATTAAACTTAGCCAAGATTTTCCCAACTGTAACTAAATTCAGAATACTAACTTATTAGACGTCATTTAAACGAGGTCTAATTCCCAAGAATGTATTCATTTGTTCTCCTTAACGTTATATAGTTAAGGTCCATTAGTTATGGATATACTTATCCTATATCCTTTATTCTGAATTTAGCATACGAGATCATTAATGGAGTTCGAAAACGAAGTTCGAACACTCCGAAATTAATTGATATTCCTTAGCTCCTAAGCTAATCCTGAATACCCTTTCGATTATGGAATCATATTCTTCTTAAACCTTTTTAATGTCAATTAAAAATTCATCTTTACCCAAGTATGAACTAATTGCATTTTTCAACTTAAAAGTTGCATTTAGATAAGAATAGATATCAGTTTCATTTAACATCCATCCAAGGACAATGAAGCAAATCCAAATCAAGAAATAACATTATATTTCCAATTTAGCCAACAATATCAAACTGATATAATTATTAAAATATCACACTTGTAATTGTATTCAACATTTCATGTCATAATCTGTACATTTGCCAATCCAACTGAATGGGCATGGTTTACATAAAACATCAATACAACTCATAGATAGAAGAATATACTTTCTTCTTTCCACAATTCCTCGAAGAGGAATAAAAGCAACAATTACAATTTATCTTTCAGCTAATCAAGAAGCATCAGAAAACAACCATGTCTTCATTCTAATCAAATTCCATCTGCAAAATGATTTGCAGGTCGATTGAATAGGAGCATATTAAGAACTTATCCTTAAAATAAGGTGCTTGACTAACTGTCTCAATAAAAGAACCTGCTTTTGTGAAACGACAGTTAAACATCAATCACGAAATAGACACAAAAGAAAGATCAGCATAACAACTGAACTATCAAAATATCATCACAATCAGCCAAAGGACTGCTGTCTGTTTCCACATAACCGTTACAAGTCTTAATTCACAATAATTACAAAGTTAGAAATACAAATAGCTTACTGCTGATATAACATCCAGTATCCTTTCCACGCCTTTCATTAATAATAAATGCAAGGATGAAACTAACTGAAATGTAAACCTCTTTACTGTCCTTTCAGTTCATGCATCATATTAGAATCCAAGCAATCAAGCACAGATAAGAAGGTGAACAATAATGCATATAGTCGCTCATATCAAAGCACTACAAGATTCGTTACCAACGAATTATAGATTTCCAACTGAATGAAAGAAGAACAGATCATTTTTCCAAGTCATTCACCCATGACCCTATTTCTTTCCAAATGACTGTCCTAACAATGGAATCCAAACGAGAGACAAAGCAAGATAACAGCTTTAGAGTGAAACTTACAAAATCCATTCGAATTCACTTTCCGACAAAGAAGAATAATTTCATTTATAATCCTTTTAAAATGAAAACAGGGAAGAATTCATCATCCATATCCATTTTTCAAGTTCATGATAGTATGCAGAACTCCAGAATGCAAAAATCAGATGTCATTACCTTTATCAAAGTAAACCGTACAGGGTGTCAAATACATGGATCTGATACAGTCAAGACAACCCACACAACAAGACAAAATTTCTATGCATTTATTCTTTTGTTCAGCAATCCAAGGCTAAGTCGTAATCACCAAAACAGTCCGATCTTAAAAGACCGATCAACATCAATAAACACAACTAATCATCATACCTTCTTAGCAAGAACACCGTATATTCATTATAAATTCAGAAGGAAAACTATTTCTTTTCTAGCTCCCACGAATACTCATTCGTATTCGTCAATTCACATAAAAGAAGAAACACAACAATAATTATATTACTAGCATATCCGTCTAATCGAGTTCACAATACTCAGATAAAACTCTAATGCCAATTCCTTTAAAATGCAAAATGCTATTTCCTTCTAATCCCAAACAGAGGGGAAAAGAAAAGTTTTATTTCTTTCAGCAAGAAAAGGAAAGAAACAGCCAAAAACGTGTTATCATTTCTTTTTCCCAGGCAACTTCCTATATTCAGACAAAATCCAATGTTGTATTCATCCTAATCAAACACAACAGAAGAGAGAAGATCCATTTCCTCTTGTAAAAGAAATTTCAGTATAGAAACGACCTCATGCAACTCGCACAGCCGATACAATTATATCACGAAAGACCATATAACAAAGAACATTCTCATAGCAGTGAAAACAACCCACACAGTCTGCCAGTTCATGATATAAAACTTAAACAGTGAAATACCCATTCCATGAAGCTCGAAAAGAAATGATATTTCTTTTAATCCCGAACAACAGATAGTAAACAAAAAGATCTTATTTCCTTCAATGAAAACTTCAGTATAGAAACGACCTCAGGCCGTTCACACAACCAATACAATCATATCGCAAGTTCAGGTGACAACAAAACAATAGTACAGCAATAAAATACCCATACTGCCTGTACAGTTCCACATTCTATTTTACAAGAATAACCAGTTCGAAATTTCATATTATGTCAATAACCAGCACAACATGGAGGTGTTTCCACTCAATTAAAATGCAAGGACAGATCAATCACAACAAAGAGAGAATGATTTCTTTTCCAAAATGAAAGGAATGAACATCTCACACGAAGCTTTTTTTTTACATGTTCTATTTCATATACAACATGAACAGAGAAAGAAACTATCTATTTCAATCCACCATACTGTCAACCATCTAATACAGTAATTCATGTTCCAACTTGATTCGTGCAAAGACGAATCAAAGCCTAGCAACCAGAAGCGAAGCTTCTTAACATTTTCAAAAAAAAAGGCAAGAATCAACGAAATCCAAATCAAATCGACCCGACAACAATCACACAATCCAAACCCAAGAGCAGGGTTGTTTTAATGAGACACTTAAACAAAGCAAGAATTTTTAAAGAGAAGGGCTTAACATGCCTGTAATCTCTTTTCCAGAACCCGAAGAAAGCTTCGTTTGCCGAGTTATTTCCTTCCACCACGGCAGCACAAACTTCCCAACACTCCTTTCTTCTTCAGGCTCAACAACAGCCTTAAAATCTCCAAGAACAGTGTCAAATTCCAAGAGCTGGTTCGACTGAACCAGACCAGAAAAACCAAATGCAGAGCAACTTTGCAAAAGCCCGAATCGACAAAATGAAAATCAGAATTCCCTCATACACTTTCCAAGGCGAGCTGGTCGCGAGGACCGAGAATAATCAATGCATTAAAGGCTCTGCCTTTTCCTAACTTCCCACGCCACTGCCAACTTGAGTTGGCGAACTCAATTTTCAAATTTCCCATGCAAAACCGAATTTGGCTCTATCTCCAAATAGATGCCTCCATTTCTTACCTGCCCCGCCAAAACTGGCGCTGTCCACGTATGGACTTTCTATTAAATGCTAATGAATACCCTCCTTCCATCCTTATCCTTTCCCTCCAAGGGTCTGACGCGCCCCTTTAGATTAGGATTAGTTTAGGTTGCATATAGTGTTCAACCTAGGTCTTAGTTTAGCCTTAGGTTATTAGGGCTTAGGTCTATTTTCCCTCTTTTTTGTAATTTAAAAATCCACTTAGGATAGTAGTTTAGGATGCATGTTAGGACTTAGGATTAGTTTAGGGTTTTAATTCCTACTAACCACTAACACCAAACAACTTCCATCCACCTTCCAACCGCCCAAATTCACGTTAATGCGCAGCGGACGTTCCGTCCTTTGGATCACGTGTCGAGGCCACCGTGTCCGGCATTTCTTGCCTCACGAGGTCCCAAGTTCGGCATCTGACAGGTTTAAAAATCAAACCACCTGCGTTGGCATTTACGTGCCAGCTGCTCATTCCTGCAATCAGGCGCTGCACGTTCATATCAACCTCTGGTTTGGTTCAAGAGTAAATCGACACAGAAATCACAAGAAGCCCTCAGCATACTTTGGATCAATGAAATTGATTCAAGGTGTGCTGTCAATCAGCAACGAGAGTTTAGCAAGTATACGACAATTTGTCATCACATCAGCAAACACACAAGTACAATAACTGCTGTCCTAACAATAAATCACAGCATGCAAGAATCCAAGTTAGCAACACATTCCTTTAAGATCAGAGTTTATCTTAACATGTTTGCTTTCATTCCAGCAGTTATAACAGCATGAAAAACTTTCACCAAGATAACATACAAAATCAGAGCGTTACATTCTTCCCTCCTTAAAGAATCATCGTCCCGATGATCAGTTTAAACAAATCAAGGAGTTCCTAGGACAAAGTTCAGTTATTGTCCTTTCATTCATAAGTTCATACCAAAAAGATTCACTCTTAAAAACATTTTAAGACAATCTGTATCATGATAGACTAATAATTGTCTAAATTTGGTAGAATTATTAGTTCTTTGAATTTCAAATTCAATTAAACAGGTGGAAAAAAGTAGATCTCATTTCTTCGAGATTTTCCCAAGTTGCACTTTCTTATTTGAATCTGGTCCCACTTTGGACCTTACATTGTTCACTTCACGATTTCTTAAAATCAAGTTGGCGAGTTCCCGAGACTCGAATGGGCTTAACCACGATTATTCCTGGGTCTTGGACCTGCAAGGAATTCCAATTTAGCACATGTGATAAATCTGTCACGTATTTCTTAAGCAAAGAAATATGAAAAACATCATGCATTTGAGACAAAGCAGGAGGTAATGCTAGACGATAAGCTACAGGGTTGATTATTTCAACAATTTCAAAAGGTCCCACGTAACGTGGCGACAACTTGGCAGCCTTGCCAAAAGTTATTGAGCTCTTTTTCGGCTTCACCCGAAGAAAGACCTTCTCTCCCAGTTTATAATGCCTGTCAACCCGCTTCAAGTCTGCATAGCTCTTTTGCCTATTGGCAGCCTCCTTTAGATGTTCCCGAATCATTTTGATTTGCTGTTCCATTTCCATAAGGATTTCTGGCCCAATTACCTCTCTGTCCTCAACGCTGTCCCAGCTGACAGGGGTTCTGCATTTTCTTCCATACAATGCTTCAAAGGGCGCCATTTTTAAAGAGGCATGATAGGTGTTATTGTAAGCAAATTCTACCAGCGGAAGGTATTCCTCCCATTTATACTGCTGGTCCATGCAATACATCCTTAACATGTCCTCTAAAACTTGATTAACTCTCTCAGTCTGTCCATCCGTTTCCGGATGATATGCAGAACTGAAGTTCAATTTAGTCCCCAAGGCCGCATTAAGCGTTTGCCAAAACCTTGATGTCATCCTCGGATCTCTGTCCGATATGATTAATTCCGTTATTCCATGCATCTAAAGATTTCATGTACAAATCTTCTTCTTATCGTGGTGCATCGTCCTTCAAATTACCAGCAATGAAGTGTGCCACTTTGGTCAATTTGTCGACTACAACCAGGATAATGTCATGCTTATTTCTTGACATAGGCAATCCTTGAACGAAATCCATCGTTATCACTTGCCATTTATACTTTGCGGAATCTTTGTGGGGATCTGATAATCTAGCGGGTGCATATGTTCCGCCTTAACAAGCTGACATTCGAAGCAGTATGTTACAAACTTTGCCACATCCTTTTTCATTCCCTTCCAGAAATATTGTTGCTTAAGATCAGCGAGCATTTTTGTAATGCCAGGGTGTCCAGAAAAAGGTGAATTATGGAATTCAATTAACAATTTCCCTCTTAAGTCATTTTCCACAGGTATATATACCCTGTTTTCGAACCTCAGAATTCCTTCATTATCAAAACGGAATCCCTTATACCTGACGTCCTGCGGGTCTGCAGCAAGTGCTGATTTGACTTGCTAGAAATAAGGATCTGATTCCAAGGCATCTTTCACCTCATCCTTAAACTGAGTTCTTAACGTTATAAGAGCAGAGATATGCTTCCTTCGACTCAGAGCATCTGCTACTCTATTTTCCTTGCCCTTAATGTAGCTTATATTGAAATCATACTGAGACAGAAATTCTAACCATCTTCGTTGCCTTGCATTCAGATTTGGCTGAGTGAAAATATACTTCAGCCCTAGATGGTCTGTTTTTAACTCGAAGGGCTTGCCTAAAAGATAATGCCTCCACATTTGAAGTGCATGAACAATGGCAGCGAGCTCAAGATCGTGTGGAGCATAGTTCTGTTCATGTAACTTAAGTTTTCTGCTTTCATAAGTGATGACATGGTTATTCTGTAATAGAATACCTCCAAGGCCTTCTCCTGAGGCGTCCGTTACAACCATAAAATCTCCATTTGGATCAGGTACAGTCAAAATAGGTGTTGTAGTTAACTGTTCCTTTAACTTTTTAAAGGCAGATTCACATTTGTCTGTCCAGACAAATTTCTTTTCTTTCTTTTGCAGCGAAGTGATTGGGGCAGCAATTTTTGAAAAGTCCTTAACGAACTTTCGATAATATCCAGCCAAGCCCATGAAGCTCCTCACTTCGTGCACGTTCTTAGGCGCAGGCCACTCCGTTATAGCTGTGATCTTTGAAGGGTCAACAGCTATCCCATTTTTGCTTATAACGTGTCCCAAATAATGCACCTCTGCATCATAAAAGGAACATTTGGACAGTTTTCCATACAACTTCCTCTTTCTTAAGATTTCCAGCACTATCCTGAGATGTTCTTGGTGCTCTTTGACATTTCTAGAGTATATAAGAATGTCGTCTAAGAATACAAGCACAAACTTGTCTAAGTATTCTTGAAAAATATTGTTCATTAGATTCATGAAGGCGGCAGGTGCATTAGTCAGCCCAAAAGGCAACACCATGAACTCATAATGCCCGTACCTCGTTCTAAAAGTTGTTTTATGAATATCTTCTTCCTTTATTCTCAGCTGATGGTACCCTGATCGAAGATCTATTTTTGAATAAACTGATGCTCCTCACATCTGATCAAACAGATCATCAATTCTTGGAAGTGGGTATCGATTTTTAATAGTTGCTTTGTTCAGCATTCTGTAATCAATGCACAACCTCAAAGTGCCATCCTTTTTCTTTACAAAAATTACCGGCGCTCCCCAAGGTGAGACGCTCGGTCTGATCAGCCCCTTAGTCAGAAGTTCTTGTAACTGAGCCTTCAGCTCTACCAACTCAATGGTAGTCATTCTATAAGGTGCCTTAGATATGGGTTCCGTTCCTGGTTTGATTTCTATTGCGAAGTCAAACTCACGTTTGGGCGGAAGACCTGGCAATTCCTCTGGAAACACATCACGGAAATCCCTCAACAATGGATATCTTTCCATGAAATCATTATCTTCCTCTGCATTTTCTGTCACTTTTCTGCGCATACAAAGTGCAGCCTCTATTTTTAGCCCTCTTTAGTTGCATTCTTTGTCGGTTTCCTAACCGCTAACTTCCTGTTTACACCTTGAATGATCTTTGCTTTTTCTGCAGTCATCAAGGTAACAAATTTGTTTTTCATAACATCGACCCTTGCCTTATGTTCAGCCAACCAGTTAACTCCAATAATGATATCATATGATCCTAGAGGAGTGACATACAAGTCAACTTCGGTGGAGAAACCAGCAGATCAAGAATTGCCCCAAAAAGGCACATTTCGACTGTATGGACAGCATTATTCCCATAATGCACTGTCCATGTTTTATCCATTCTTGCAGCCTTTCTTTTTAATTTCATAGCAAGTTTAGCAGAAATAAAACATTTTGTAGCTCCAGTATCAAAAAGTATAACTATAGGTGTACCGCATAACTTACCCCGTAACCCATGGGCGTCACTTGCTTTTCAACTTGTGCTCAACCACTGTAGCGTGTATCCTATGCTTTGCTTGCTCTCCGCAATCATCCTTCTTCGAGAGGACAAAGTGATTCGCATAGTGGTCCTTTCCACAGTTGAAGCATCCTCCAGCTGGCCCTTTTCTAGGCTCAAATTTATTACCACCTTGAAGTTATCATTTTGGCTTCCATAGGACTTCGTCTAATGCCATTAACTTTTGTGAAGGTGTTCATTCACGCTATTTATAGGTCTATTCATCACGGGTTTCTTGTTTGTTATCTCTGACAATTTTGTTTTTCACACCAAACCTTTTCCAAGGTCCCTTTTTGGTGCAAGAGACGAAGAAGGATTCAAAATCTTCTTCCTTATCTCTTCCCTGTGAGCAGATATTGCCCTCAATTTTTAGTTCCTGTCTGATTGCCTTTTCGACAACTCCATCCATGGTGGTTGGGCCGTGGACATCCACTTCACCACCAATGATGGGATTCAGTCCCATTATGATTTTTCGTATTTTGAACTTCTCGTCGACTTGAATGCTTGTGGCACATACTTAAGGAGTTTAGTAAACCCTTCCCAGTATTCCGTCACCGACAGCCTTCCTTGCGACCAGTTCTAAAATTCAGTCATTTTCCTATCAAAATAGAGTTGAGGCAGCCATCGTTGCCTAAAATAACCCTTAAATTGATCCCAAGTTATGTCTGATTCGACAATATTCAGCTCAACCTTACGGTTGTCCCACCATGATGATGCTTCATGAGAAAGCTGATATGCTCCCCATATCGCTTTAGTCTCTTCGGAGAAGTTTCTTATTGCAAAGAATTTCTCCATTTCACTTGAGCCGATTCTCGCTCCGTCTCCAAGAGTTGTTCCATCAAACTTTGGAGGACTTATTCTCTTTATATCATTTGTAAGTTCAAATTGCTAAACTTGCCCTTTTATTTTCGGGGATTAGGAGCATTTACATTATTATCATCAACACCCGGATTCCCTCCGTTGATGTTGTCCATAGGAGGTAGCTGATCATTTATTTCAGCTTCATTCTCCTCCTCTTCATTGCCCATTGACTGCTGTTCCAAAACAGTCAAACGATCCCTCGTATCAAGTAGGGCAGCAAGGATTTCATCCAGCTTTTGGGCAGTCGCTGCTTCTCCACCCTGTAACGGGTTATTCGCAGCATTCCCTCTTGTCCTGACCATTTTCTGTTCAATAAGAAAATGTAAACCTTATTAATATCGTGGACTCATTAGGTCCAAGAGCTGCAACCTTCAGCTCTGATACCAAGATGTAACATCCCCATTTTAAGATACCAGAACAAGGGAATTTTTTTTTTTTTTGATAACGTTCTCTGTTATGAATTATAAAATTCAAACACACGTTCAAGTTTTAATAATTGTTCTCTGCCCAAACAACACAGTTTGGATCACACAATTTCTTTTTAAAACGAATGTTCCCTGTTCGCATATTTACAATATGGAACACACATTCAATGCCATTCAATCTTATAACAGATTCTATATGCTGCTGTAAATGACTCGAGGAACTGCCGATCTTCCATTTTCATGGCTCGGAGTTTCAACGATCCTTCATTTCATGACTCGGCAACAACCGATCCTTCATGTTCGTTTATGCATAGTATATTATATATACTGTTCTCTTAACCATTCCGGTTATCAAGTGATCTATTTAAGAAGCCTATCGAATATCTCATTCTTGATATTCATCGACATCTGCATCTTAAATTAAGTGATAAGGACAACGACCCATAATTGCGATACTTTGGCCAAAGATTTTCACATGCTTTGCATGATCATATTCCTGGATGTGATACACATCAACGGAATACGTCCTTCACTTCACTTCACCTGTTATCTAGAATGGTCTTTCCTGGTTCCTACCAGTCCTCTCCGTTTAAGGTCAGTTTTAAACTTCTAATTCCAACTAGTAATATGAACGAATATAGGAAGGCACTCCTGGTAACTAAAGATACGCAGACATACGGTGTCGTTTCCCCATGACTCCGTGTGTCTAGTTATCTTTAGTATTCCGGAGTCACTCCGTATACCAGATCATACCCTATCCCCTGCTAAGAGTTACACATTCAGCCTATGTATTCTTGATGTTTTAATTCGGGAGGGCATTGCAATATGTCAGCTGCAACATTGTGTCATCATGAAGACCCCGTCTTCATGGAGACACCTTGCTGTAGCTGGCGTATGCCAATGTCCTGCAGAATCCTCCCATCGAGAATACACATCCTGCTCAAGTGATTTGGATACGATTTAATAATTAAGAGTCAACTTTCAGCATCCATGCTGATCCCTTTATCCTCGTTCCGTTACAGTTGTATATAGCTAAGAGGGACTAAATCCGTCCATTAGCTTGCTATGCATCTTCTCCTTCGTATCGAAGGGCTACATTTCCCTACTTGGTTCACTTCTTAATCATTGGATTAAGCAGTCCGTACCGACGGACGTGATAAGTTTAACCTATTAAACTTAGCCAAGATTTTCCCAACTGTAACTAAATTCAGAATACTAACTTATTAGACGTCATTTAAACGAGGTCTAATTCCCAAGAATGTATTCATTTGTTCTCCTTAACGTTATATAGTTAAGGTCCATTAGTTATGGATATACTTATCCTATATCCTTTATTCTGAATTTAGCATACGAGATCATTAATGGAGTTCGAAACGAAGTTCGAACACTCCAAATTAATTGATATTCCTTAGCTCCTAAGCTAATCCTGAATACCCTTTCGATTATGGAATCATATTCTTCTTAAACCTTTTTAATGTCAATTAAAAATTCATCTTTACCCAAGTATGAACTAATTACATTTTTCAACTTAAAAGTTGCATTTAGATAAGAATAGATATCGGTTTCATTTAACATCCATCCAAGGACAATGAAGCAAATCCAAATCAAGAAATAACATTATATTTCCAATTTAGCCAACAATATCAAACTGATATAATTATTAAAATATCACACTTGTAATTGTATTCAACATTTCATGTCATAATCCATACATTTGCCAATCCAACTGAATGGACATGGTTTACATAAAACATCAATACAACTCATAGATAGAAGAATATACTTTCTTCTTTCCACAATTCCTCGAAGAGGAATAAAAGCAACAATTACAATTTATCTTTCAACTAATCAAGAAGCATCAGAAAACAACCATGTCTTCATTCTAATCAAATTCCATCTGCAAAATGATTTACACGGGTCAGTTCAATGAACTGAGCATATTAAGCACTTATCCTTAAAATAAGGTGCTTCAACTAACTGTCTCAATAAAAGAACCCTGCTTTTATGAAACGACAGTAAAACATCAATCACGAAATAGGCACAAAAGAAAGATCAGCATAACAACTGAACTATCAAAATATCATCACAATCAGCCAAAGGACTGCTGTCCCGTTTCCACATAACCGTTACAAGTCTTAATTCACAATAATTACAAAGTTAGAAATACAAATAGCTTGCTGCTGATATAACATACTGTTATCCTTTCCACGCCTTTCATTAATAATAAATGCAAGGATGAAACTAACTGAAATGTAAACCTCTTTACTTTCCTTTCAGTTCATGCATCATATTAGAATCCAAGCAATCAAGCACAGACAAGAAAGCGAACAACAATGCATATAGTCGCTCATATCTAAGCACTACAAGATTCGTTACCAACGAATTATAGATTTCCAACTGAATGAAAGAAGAACAGATCATTTTTCCCAGTCATTCATCCATGACCCTATTTCTTTCCACATGACTGTCCTAACAATGGAATCCAAACGAGAGACAAATCAAGATAACAGTTCAGAGTGAAACTTACAAAATCCATTCGGAATTCACTTTCCGGCAGCAAGAATAATTTCATTTATAATCCTTTTAAAATGAAAACAGGGAAGAATTCATCATCCATATCCATATTTCAAGTTCATAATAGTATGCAGAACTCCAGAATGCAAAATCAGATGTCATTACCTTTATCAAAGTAAACCGTACAGGGTGTCAATACATGGATCTAGTACAGTCAAGACAACCCCCACATCAAGACAAAATTTCTAGGCATGTATTCCTTTGCTCAGCAATTCAAGGCTAAGTCGTAATCACCAAAACAGTCCAATCTCAAAAGACCGATCAACATCAATAAACACAACTAATCATCATACTTTCTTAGCAAGATCACCGTTTATTCATTATACATTCAGAAGGAAAGCTATTTCTTTTCTAGCTCCCACGAATACTCATTCGTATTCGTCAATTCACATAAAAGAAGAAACACAACAATAATTATATTACTAGCATATCCGTCTAATCGAGTTCACAATACTCAGATAAAACTCTAATGCCAATTCCTTTAAAATGCAAAATGCTATTTCCTTCTAATCCCGGAACAGCAGAGGGAAAAGAAAAGTTTTATTTCTTTAGCAAGAAAAGGAAAGAAACAGCCAAAAACGTGTTATCATTTCTTTTTCCAAGGCAACTTCCTATATTCAGACAAAATCCAATGTCTGTATTCATCCTAATCAAACACAGCAGAAGAGAGAAGATCCATTTCCTCTTGTAAAAGAAATTTCAGTATAGAAACGACCTCATGCAACTCGCACAGCCGATACAATTATATCACGAAAGACCATATAACAATGAACATTCTCATAGCAGTGAAAACAACCCACACATCTGCCCACCATGATATAAAACTTAAATAGTGAAATACCCATTCCATGAAGCTCGAAAAGAAATGATATTTCTTTTAATCCCGAACAGCAGATAGTAAATAAAAAGATCTTATTTCCTTCAATGAAAACTTCGAGATAGAAATGACCTCGGCCATTCATTCACACAACCAATACAATCATATCACAAGTTCCGGTGACAACAAAACAATAGTACAACAATAAAATACCCATACTGCCTGTACAGTTCCACATTCTATTTTACAAGAATAACTAGTTCGAAATTTCATATTATGTCAATAACCAGCACAACATGGAGGTGTTTCCACTCAATTAAAATGCAAGAACAGATCAATCACAACAGCAAGAGAACGATTTCTCAGAAAGGAGAACATCTCACAAAGCCTGTTCCTATTTCATACAACATGAACAGAGAAAGAAACTATCTATTTCAATCCACCATACTGTCAACCATCTAATACAGTAATTCATGTTCCAACTTGATTCGTGCAAAGACGAATCAAAGCCTAGCAACCAGAAGTGAAGCTTCTTAACATTTTCAAAAAAAAAAAGGCAAGAATCAATGAAATCCAAATCAAATCGACTCGACAACAATCACACAATCCAAACCCAAGAGCAGGGTTGTTTTAATGAGACACTTAAACAAAGCAAGAATTTTTAAAGAGAAGGGCTTAACATGCCTGTAATCTCTTTTCCAGAACCCGAAGAAAGCTTCGTTTGCCGAGTTATTTCCTTCCACAGCGACAACACAAACTTCCCAACACTCCTTTCTTCTTCAGGCTCAACAACAGCCTTAAAATCTCCAAGAACAGTGTCAAATTCCAAGAGCTGGTTCGACTGAACCAGACCAGAAAAACCAAATGCAGAGCAACTTTGCAAAAGCCCGAATCGACAAAATGAAAATCAGAATTCCCTCATACACTTTCCAAGGCGAGCTGGTCGCGAGGACCGAGAATAATCAATGCATTAAAGGCTCTGCCTTTTCCTAACTTCCCACGCCACTGCCAACTTGAGTTGGTGAACTCAATTTCAAATTTCCCATGCAAAACCGAATTTGGCTCTATCTCCAAATAGATACCTCCATTTCTTACCTGCCCCGCCAAAATGAAAGTGCTGTCCCACGTATGGAATTCCTATTAAATGCTAATGAATACCCTCCTTCCATCCTTATCCTTTCCCTCCAAGGGTCTCGCGCCCTTTAGATTAGGATTAGTTTAGGTTGCATATAGTGTTCAACCTAGGTCTTAGTTTAGCCTTAGGTTATTAGGGCTTAGGTCTATTTTTCCTCTTTTTTTTTTTTGTAATTTAAAAATCCACTTAGGATAGTAGTTTAGGATGCATGTTAGGACTTAGGATTAGTTTAGGGTTTTAATTCCTACTAACCACTAACACCAAACAACTTCCATCCAGCCTTCCAACTGACATTCACGTTAATGCAGAGCAGGACGTTCCGTCCTTTGGATCACGTGTCAAGGCCACCCGTGTCCAGGCATTTCTTGCCTCACGAGGTCCCAAGTTCGACAGTACAGGGTTCAAAAATCGAACCCCTGTCGTTGGCATTTACGTGCCAGCTGCTCATTCCTACAATCAGGCGCTGCACGTTCATATCAACCTCTGGTTCGGTTCAAGAGTAAATCGACACGGAAATCACAAGAAGCCCTCAGCATACTTTGGATCAATGAAATTGATTCAAGGTGTGCTGTCAATCAGCAACGAGAGTTTAGCAAGTATACGACAATTTGTCGTCACATCAGCAAACACGCAAGTACAATAACTGTTGTCCTAACAATAAATCACAGCATGCAAGAATCCAAGTTAGCAACACATTCCTTTAAGATCAGAGTTTATCTTAACATGTTTGCTTTCATTCCAGCAGTTATAACAGCATGAAAAACATTCACCAAGATAACATACAAAATCGAGTGTTACATCAAGTTTCATATTGTGATATCATTTTTCAGTTTTCAAGTTCACATCATGGTATATTTCTTCTTTCCATTCTGGAAAATGATTTGTTTAAGTGACACGATGAAGATGAAGTGAGTTTGAAATAGTCATTGTTTTGTCTCGATCTCATTAGCAGATCGCCACTTCACACATTTTGATAAGTTTATGACTGCTTTCAACCATTTTAATAAGTTCGTTGAGTGTTATGTGATTTTGATCATATCATTTGGAACTTTTTAAACCCAAAGTTTGATATATACATGAGGTGGACATTTTTGTTTTCATATGATGGTGGTGATATCACTTTGCATTTTTAAATATTAAAGGATATTTGGCATGTAAAATGGCTAAAAGGTGATATATTAAGTGGCTACCATGTCATTCAAGCTTTTCACCTTTGTTATGAACTATGGTTGATATGTCGGTTTCTAAAGTTTTGGTCATGGTTGATTGGTAAGCATGTATGTGGCGCTTTGTAGTGGTTTAACTTGTAGTGGGTGCATTGAATGCATATGTATGCATTAAATCCTCCTTGTTAATGACTTCGAGCCGGGAAAAACTTGGATGCTTGAGCTCTTTGTGATTTTGTTGTTGGAAGTATTTTGGTTTGGGAGCTCACTGAGTGTTAGTTGTGGGAAATGTGTGTTTGGGTCCTCCTTTTCGAGTGAGTGCGTGGCAAGATTTCACAAGTATGTTTCTCTTGGATAAAATAAAAGGAAGTTACCAAAATATGATTCGTTTTCATGCATACAAGTAGTATATTTTGGGTCTGTGAGTTTGTAATTTTTGATGAAACCGGTGCCATGTGGTTATTGAAGTATTTTGCTCACATTTGGTTTATTATTCCCACTACCCACATTCGAAATGATTTAATTTTGGTAGATAATGAAATGGGTAGAGCTTATTTGGAAAGAAAAGTATATTTTTGGGTTGTGAGGTCAATTTTTTTAGTTGAATACAATTTTGTTTTGAGACCCAATTCAAGATTTGAACTGTTATGGAAAATGAAGAAGAGCATGAATTCTTTTCCTCTCGTTCTTGTTTTATTTAATCTCTTATTCTTTGAGTTCATCGATATTTTTCATGGTTTGATTAATCCTTGACAATGGTGGTTGTTTTTGTACATGTATGGGTCGTTTTGATGAAAATGTGAATTTGCAGAATTAATAAATTCTTTGAGGCTTCCCAGTTTTGAAACCATGATGGGTATTGAAATTTATCGTTTTCTTGTATGGGCTTCTCGTGTCATTTCAAAGAAAGATGTGTATTGAAAATGTTTTATGAGTTGTGATCTATGGCATATAAATTGGTAGTATTTATGGTCTTGCACGGAAATTGTTTTTGTGCATGGGGTGTTCGGTTTCAAAGATGCACTCTAATTTGATTTATTTTAATATAATCCATGCTCACAAATAGAGGTTCAATTTGATTTTATGGAAATACAGTGATTTGAAATAGTTATTCCTTTTGATTTCAATTTGGCTGTTGTCATTTGTAAAATGTGTGTTTTGAAAAGGTAGAGATATAAAAGTGGAACTGCGAGAGAAAATGCAGGAATTTTTGAAGTGATGTTGAAATCTTGGTGAATTTTTACATTAAAATTGGAGTTATTAAAGTTCAGTTTGATGAAGTATAGATTAAATTTGATTTCCAAGTGCAGTTCTTAGTTGTTAATAATAATTTCTTTGGTTGAATGAATGCCATATGTCATCATTTTATATGCCATGTTTTTTTAGATGTAAAAATTGTGGTTTTGAAGTGACCAAAAAACCCTTTACAAAGAAAGAAGCAAGGTTAAACCATGTAACCAACAAAAAGGCAAGGAGGCCAAGTCAAAAAATCTTAACAAGGAGACCAACCCCAAAGCAAAGCCAAACCCACACAAACTGAAAGTTTAACAGTACACTAATTTTTAATAATAAAACCAGAGAAACACTGGGCTAGTAGAAAAGGAAACATGAAGACAAAACACACAAAAGGTCAGCCAAAGGCCCACCATTATTTATTCTTGGTGTTAAGGTTCTTGCTGCATGTTCTGGCACTTGGGCCACAATCCTTCGAACCAACAACCTTTATAATCACCCATTTAAGCATTTTCCAAGCATTGTCCTCAATCTAGGTGTCCTCCATCTGGGTGTCTTCCACTCAGGATTAACACGGTATTTGGCCTTGACATCCTTGGCGTCACTTTCAAAGCTGCTAATGATGAGCCTCATCTTCTCGCTTTACAGGATAGATAACCTCTACTCTTGTATTTTAAACTCCACGTGCATACCCCGAATATGCTTTTTATGGACTTCAATTTTATGGTGGCAATCTTTAACCTCCCGAACCAAGTTTTTGTTAACAATTAGGATTGTATTAGTAGTCAAATCAAACCTCATCAACCTCGGCCTCGCATTCCACTAAATCCATCTTTTTGCTACTCTCACCCTTAACATGTACACATTTTTTTAGGTCAGCAGAGCACGCCAAAGAATCCTCCGGAGAATCTTTCCATTTCTCTTTCTTAAGACATTTCATGGCCGATGCTAAGGTTTCATGGTCTGACTTTGTATCATTAGGAACCTCTAGTTGAGCAGGGATAAGGGGATTTCCATTCTGAACCATGAGGAGAATCAGAACATGATGAAGGGGGACATCAATTTTTTTCTTCTTAAAGTCTACAATGGAAGAAGTTAGGGACCTGAAGAGGAAAAATGATAGTCTTATATCTTGGTCTCTTCAAAGAAAATTCAAAATGGATAGGTGATACGAGAAAATATTTTTAAATTTTCCTTCTAGGGTCAAATACTTCAACACCATTAAGCAAACATCGGCCCAACGATCGGGAAGGAAAGTACAAGCAATACCATCATTGTATTGCACAATACATTCACTAGGGCCAAAAAAGTAGCTAATTTATGTTTTTATCTAGTTTTGTCTTTAAATATTTTGAGACCCTCCATAGTTAACCCAGTTACCTTGGCTATGGACTCCTCATAAACCCTAATTTCAACCCTCCTTAGTCCAAGAATTTTTAAATTCCACATAGAGCCAAAGATCATTACCTTTTAAATGCCGAATATACTTAGTAAACCCTCCTCCGTGCAACAATATCCAAAGGGCCACATCATTTTTAGGTGGAGGAACGATGTTGGCTCTGTTTTGACCCTATCTCCGCCCATCTTGAACCAAAAACACTGTCTTTATTTGGGAACATCCAAAATGGAGCTGCTAATATCAACCTAATTAAAATGCAAATAACCATAATGTATGTCCTTTCCCAAAAAATAAAGGATATTTTTATGATGCCGAGCATGAGAAGCTCAAATGCTATCATTGTGTTGCCTCCAAGGTGAATCATCATTTATAAAATTTAAAATATTTTTCCAAGGTATGAGTTTCCCTGGCCACATCACCATATCTGTCATGTTGTTACCATGATTGGTGAGCACATCAACAGATGTTTATTACCTGATTTGTAAGTGTGTTGAATGTCCACTCTGTCAAATGATTACATCAACATCCTGGCCTCCTTGATTATGTTGATAAGCCTCCACCCACAGTTACTTTGTTCCTTAATGGAATTGATAACACATAATGAATCACCCTTAATAATGAGGTATTTTATGTTCAGTCTATGCACATCTTTATACCCCATAGCATAGCTTTGGCTTTGGCATGATTGTTGGAATGATTTCCCAGAGGGCCCACGTATGCACTTAGACATATCCCAAAATGGTCACGAACAAGGCCTCCCTAGAAAATCCCTCCCTCGCTTAGTAGACCCATCAAAATTGAGTTTGAACCAACCTTTGGGAGGTCTAGATCACTAAACTTTTTTTTTTTGGTAATCCTGTTAGTCACCTGGACCGTTGGGTTTGAGATTCATGCTACTAAGAATACTTCTTTTTAAATTCGGAAGAGCTTAGATGATTTAATCTTGATAATCTGGGCATTATCATAAATAGTCTGTCCCACTTTTTCTATGACCTTATTTAGGCTTGAATATTGGTTCCTGAAGATTTTATTATTCCTCTCAATCCACAACCCCCAAATAGTGTGCGACAGGGCCAATTTCTAGATCTCTCTAGTCAAATCATGTTGGAAATTGAAGCTCCATTGATCTGGGAGTAAGGAAACATCCCCAGGAAGCACCATGTTTATCCTAAAAAAACCAAGAATAGCAGAGAAAACTTGGAAGGAGAAGGTGCATTCTAGAAAAAAATGTTGAATCGACTCTTCTTGGAAATTGCACAAACTACACATGTTAATGATAATCATCCCTCTCTTCCTTAATCTGTCCATAGTAAGAATATTTTTTAAAACAACTTTCCATAAGAAAAAAACCATTTTGGGTATTAGGTCTTGTTCCATATCTTCTTCCAGAAACTATTAGGTTCCATTTCCTCAAAGTTTAGCAAATAACTAGACTTCACCTCATACTCCCCTGAATCTATGTTTCTCCATATTAATTCATCTTGGGCTCTATTTTGGGGTATATGACATTCCTTGAGGAGCTTGTTAAGTTCATCAAAGGGTTGTAAATCCCCCAAATAATTAGGTGGTGGTCGGATATGAACCCATTTTCTCTCTTCATTCCAATAATTGGAAACCAACTCCCAATCTCCAAAATAAATAAATAACTTAGATTATGCCAAGGTTTAACAGTCTTGAGGGCCTTATCATGGATCCATGGATCATCCTAGAATTTTATCTTGGTTCTATCCCCAAGATTCCATTTACTCCCTTGACCATTGATCGCCTTGTCTCGATAGACATTACTCCAAAAATTGATCCCCTGGGTAGCTCCTATTCCAAGAAAAGAACCAAAGTGCCACCAAAGTGCCACAAATATTTCACTTTCAAAATATTAATCTAGGTTCATTCTTCTCTGTATAATCTCCATCCCACCTTAGCTTTTAGAGCTTGATTCATGAATTGAGTATTTTTTAGACCCGCACTTCCCTATCCTTGGGTTACGTGACCTTTTCCCAAGCTATTAAAGGGTGTAGTCACAAGATCATGCACTTTAGACATTATTTATCCCAGTTTCATACTACTATTTATAAGGTTCTTGAGTGAAGAAAGTACTAATTAACCCTCATCTTTTGGCCATCTTATTTTAATTTATTTTGTCATTCCCGACCTTTTACTTCCATATGCCCAGTTAGATTTTATGTAATGAAATTACTTGTATAATTCATATTAAGAGCAACAATAGAACACCAAATAACACAATATTTCAGAATAATGATCTCAATATGTAATTAGAATAGCTTCGCCACTTCGAGGGGGCAACCTCTAAACCATATAATAAGACTCAAATACTCAAATGATAATGAAATACTACCTATAATCCCCTATATATACTATTCATATGTTATGGCCATCACCAAGGCTGACCTATTAAGCATGAGAAAGTATAAATGATATGGTAAGCCACAAGTCAGCTACTCATATCCTAATACAAGCAATAGGTTAAGGGTGTAGCATGCCCTTCCCCTTCAAACCAATGTTGTCCTCAACATTGAATAATCCTGGATGTTGCTGCAGAAAACCTTCATCCTCCCAGGTGGCGTCTTCTATGCTCATATTCTTCCACTTGATCAGATATTCCTTAATGTCTCTAGTTTTCAGCCTCTTAGTACATGTTTGCAGAATCTTCTCTGGCTCTAAAATGATTCTTCCTTCCTTGCCAAGTTTTGGTAACTCTGTCTGGGCTTCAAATTTCTGTCCAATAACCTTCTTTAGGCATGAAACATGGAATACTTTGGGTGTATGTGTGAAGATGGAGGCAACTATAGTTTATAAGCAACACTACCAATTTTCTATAGAACCTAATAAGGGCCATAATATTTAGGAGCAAGTTTGTTTTCCTTTTTCTGTTGCTTTAGGGACATTTGTTTGTAAGGCTAGAGACGTACAAAACCCAAATACCAATTTCAAAATTTCTTTCACTATGGTGTTGATCTGCTTGTTGTTTCATCATGTTTTGTGCTAATGCTAAATTCTCCTTTAAACTAGCCAAAACATGTTGTTGATGTTGAATGTGTTCCTCAACATCTCTGACCTTAGTTTGCACCCTCAAGGAGGAAGTGATAGAAGGTGGATGGTAACCATATAATGCTAAAAATGGGGTCATTTGAGAAGAGGTATCAAAAGATGTGTTATACCACCATTCTGCCAGTGGTAGCCATTTAATCCACCTTTCTTGCTTATCGGATACAAAACAATGTAAATACCCCTCTAAGCATTTGTTGACCACTTCTGTTTTCCCATTAGTTTGAGGATGATAAGATGAACTATGAGCTAGCTGAGTACCCAAACATGAAAATAATTCCGTCCAAAAATTACTTGTGAAAATAGGATCATGATCACTTACAATTATCTTTGGGGTTCCATGTAGCCTTTGAACTGTCTCCAAAAAAATAGCTGCGACTGTATTGGCTGCAAATGGATGTGATAGGGCATATTTTGTGAGCCTATCCACAATCACGAAAATAACATTCTTACCCTCTAAACAAGGCAATCCGGTGATGAAATCCATAGAGACCTCCTCCCATCTCTAGGCTAGGAATTGGTAAGGGTTGCAACAGACTTGGTGTCTTAATTGTTTCCCCTTTGTTCTGTTGGCACACTAAACACTTTGATACAAACTTTTGTACATCCCCTTGAGTCCTTCCCAAGAGAATTATATTTTTATTATATGACATGTCTTCAAAAACCCAGAGTGTCCTCCAACAGGTGAGGCATGTAGCTCTGCAAGAATCTTATGCTTCAACTAAGAATCTTTACTCAAGTATAACCTATCCTTGTACCATAGGGCATTACCTTTAAACTCAAATTTGTTAGATGTCATAGATCCTTGCTTTATATTCTGTATTAGAGATTGTGTATCCTTATCTTGATTACATTCTAATCTTGCTTCATCCACCAAATCGGCCATCAACATGGACATTCCACATAGTAAGGCATCTGCAGATGTATCCCTTCTAAACAACGCATCAGCTACTACATTTTATTTACCCTTTTTGTATATGATTTCAAAATCATAACCCAACATTTTTGCTACCCACTTTTGTTCTTCCTCAGATGATAACCTTTGCTCCAAAAAGTATTTGAGACTATCGTGATCGCTTACCTTGAAGTGTCTACCCATGAGATAGGGCCTCCATTGCTTGACCGCATGAAGAATAGCCATCATTTCTTTCTCATAGATAGGTTTGAGCAGATATTTTCCTTTGAATTGATGACTCTCAAATGCAATTGGTCTTCCTTCCTGCATTAGAACTGCTCCCAATCCTGATCCTGAAGCGTCACATTCAACAATGAAGGTTTTTGAGAAGTTGGGAGTAGCCAAAACTGGGGTGCTGCACATGGCTTCCTTCAGCTGCTCAAAGGATTTAGTGGCTACGTCTGTCTAATGGAAGGCATCCTTCTTTAGCAATGCAATGAGTGGGGTTGCTATTCTACCATATCCCCACACAAATCTTTTGTAGTACCTTATTAGTCCTAGGAACCCACGAAGATTTTTGAGATTTTTGGGCCTTGGCCATTCCACCATAGCTTTGATCTTCTGAGGATCAACTTTGACGCCTTCATGGGATACAATATGACCCAAGTACTCTACCTCTTGTACACCAAAAGAACATTTGGATGGCTTTGCATACAAAGTATGTTTCTCCAAAACTTCCAACACGTTATTTACATGTTGTAAGTGTTCTTCCCATGTCTTACTATAAATCAATATGTCATCAAAGAAAACTAATACAAATTTCCTTAAAAACGGCCTAAAAATAGTGTTCATCAAGCTTTGAAAGGTTGAGGGTGCATTTGTAAGACCAAAAGGCATTACCAAAAACTCATAATGGCCCTCACGAGTCCTGAAAGCCGTTTTATGAACATCTTCCTCTTTTATCCTAATTTGATGGTATCCTGAATGAAGATCTAATTTTGTGAAATAAACAACACCATGCAATTCATCAAGTAAATCATCAATTACTGGAATAGGAAACTTATCTTTGATGGTGTACTTATTGAGTTCTCGGTAATCTGGACACATCCTCCACGTTTCATCCTTCTTACGTACCATGACCACTGGTGAAGAATATGCACTCTAGCTATGCCTGATGATACATGCCTTCAACATTTCCTCCACCATTTTCTTGATCTCACTTTTCTGGGAATATGGGTATCTGTATGGTCTGATGTTAGGTGTTTGGCTCCCTGGAATGAACTGAATGGCATGATCATGATCCCTAACTGGTGGTAGTCCCTTTGGAATTGCATCAAAAATAGATGAGTGAGCATCCACAATCTTCTGAAGATCGGGTGGCATTGAAGACTCTGTATTTTGTACTTCTATGGAAAATAGCTTTGCTATAAAGCCATCCACTCCTTTTCTGAGAACCTTTTGCATCTGATGAGAGCTAATAATCTATGGAGACTTAGCTACCATCCCATTCAATTGTATTGTCCTTCCATCTGAATGAAATTGCATGAAAAATTCTTGGAAATTCATCTCTATAATACCTAAGGTTGTGAGCCATTGGACCCCCAAAACAATATCTGCCCCTCCCATAGAAATAACAAACATAGGTGAGTCTAACATGTAGTCTCCCATGGAAATCTTGATACTATGGCACTTTCCTGTGCACTTGACTGTCCCACCATCCGCAATCATAACTTGCATTTCGGAGCTAGGTAAATAAAACAATTGAGGTGAGCAGCTAACTTACTATTTATGAAGCTATGAGTATTCCCCGAGTCAATCAACACCGTCACCTTCTGTTTTTTGAGATAGCCAATAACCTTGAGTGTTTGAGGAGTACTAATGCATGACAATGCATGACAAGAAATTAGAGGTTGGTGATCCTCTACTTCATCTTCTACTGGTTCCTCAGCCTCTCCCATAATTTCAGCTTCCTCATCATCCTCATTACCTCCATCAATATAGAACAACTTCTTCTCAAACATTTATCTCCCAGTCCATATTTGCTATCACAATTAAAACATAATCCCTTTTCTCTCTTTTCTTCCATTTGTTGAGGAGTTAGTCTAATTGGCCTAGCAAATGAAGGGGAGGAGATACTAAGGTCTTTGGTGTTAATGAAAGGTGGCCTCCTACTACAAAGAACTTTTTCCTCTACACGACATGCCATGATAATAGAATCAGAAAGCTTGATTGGATTAAACATCCATACCTCATGCTTGATGTGGTCCTTAAGACCCCCAAGAAACAAGTCATTCAGATTCTCTTATGGAATATTCTCCACCCTTAAGGATAGGTTTTGGAATTGATGCACATAATCTTTGACTGATCCTATTTTCCGTAACTTTTGCTAATTGACTAAAGTAGTTCTCTGAAACACTGGAACTATAGTGCAATTGCAACTCCTCGGTAAAAACTGTCCAAGTGACACCTAGACCATTCTTCTGCCTCTGAGCACATAACCAACGATACCAAACAAATTGGTCGGGTTCAAGATATAGGGATGCTAATGTCACCTTTTGTCCTGATGGTGTTTGATGTAACTCAAAGAAGTTCTCCATTTGATTTATCCAATTCAGGGGATCCTTACCATCAAATTTGCACATATCCACTTTCGGCATCATGTTCCGTGGTTGTGAATAAGTTTGATTCTGATGGGACTGGAAAAGTGATCCAATATGGTTAGTTTGTCCATGATTTTGAACTGAAGGTCCTCCTTGGTTGATATGGGCCGAATTTGGGCCATACTAGTTACCCTTTACATGTTGCATGATATCATCCAATCGATGATTGATTTGGGCTATGTCTCCTTTAGAGGCCATCTCAGATTGTACATTTCGCAACTCATACTCAAGTTGGCTCACCTTATGATCAACTGAGGTAAACCCTAGTGCTGAGGAATCTGTATTTACCCCTTCTAACTCCATCTCTTCAATCACTATCCCATCTTTATCTAGGGTTTTACCTGGAGTAACCGGATTCTATTTTGCTCTTGTGGAAGGCCCGACCATGATGTCAAATCTTAGGGTTTAGGGTTTTGATACAATTTCATCCGAACAGAAAAAACACGAGTAGATACTAATACTATTTTTTTTAGAGCTTTATGAAAATATAAAGGACTTGAAAATTTTCCACAATTTGCACCCTAGGGAGTGATTTTATGAAAAAACCTAAATTTGTAATAACTTTTGCAAACTAAATAAAAAAGTCTGAAATTTTCAGGAACCTTACTTGAAATGCTTCGCAACTCGGTAAAAATATATCCCACCAATTCAATCTGTTCATGATATGTGGCGGAAACAAAAATTAGGGTTTTCGCCTAATTTCGGCCCGATCACACTTTGTGATACCAAATGTAATGAACCGTTACACCAAAACTTCGAGGCGTTAGTGAAATCCACACATGAGGATTATAACATCCCACCTCGCTTCCGTATCCCGGACCTCGGGCTAGATTTGCTCCCATATAGTGGGACCCCACCTCGCCTATACAAGCCCCTGGGTGAACACCGCAATGTCGGCGTAACTACCCAAGTGCTGAGACTTGAACCTAGGTGGTCGCTTTGATACCACTTGTAATGAAATTACTTGTATAATTTAGATTAAGAGCAACAATAGAACACCAAATAACACAATATTTCAGAATAATGATCTCAATATGTAATTAGAATAGCTTCGCCACTTCGAGGGGCAACCGCAAACCATATAATAAGACTCAAATACTCAAATGATAATAAAATACTACCTATAATCCCCTATATATACTATTCATATGCTATGGCCATCACCAAGGCTGACCTATTAAGCATGAGAAAATATAAATGATATAATAAAATGATATGGTAAACCACAAGTCAATTTACTCATATCTTAATACAAACAATAGGTTAAGGGTGTAGCATTTTATCACTTCCTGCTTATTTTAGTCTCCTTTGGGCGCCCATGGGCGCCTTGATTCCAACATGGATGCCCCAATCCTTCTTGAAATTTCCCACCACTTTCTCGGGCTCTTTCTAGCCATTTCTCCTTATCTTTTTGGTGGTTGGCCATTTCAAGTTAGTTACGAAATTAGACATAGAGAACCCTATAAATATAAAATTATGCGACCATAATGAAGGACCTATCACTAGTCATTACTATCATCCATCTAGAGTTGCATCCATCTATTGCATTAGAGATCACGTGCATCCACATAGTTCCATCATGAAGGCATAAGGCTAGGACATATGCATCACACTTCATAGGGGAGGGATTCTATTATATTCTATGCACACATTCTATTACATTTTCTACATTTAGTTATTGCTCGCTACTTCACAAAGTGTGACTAACACAAGAACACCTAGGGCACATCATGCACACACTCACCAGAACTACATTTGAGTCCAAAATGTAGTGAAACCGTCAGTAAGTCCATTTTTGTGGCGTAGAGGTCAGGTCGATCCTGACCCATTCATTTGTATTTTTATTTTCTAGGGATTGATGCTTGTTTAGGGTTTTGCATGTTTTTCTACTCATCTTGGATTATTAACGACATCCCAGGTATGGGGCAATGAATCTGATGCGACACACAATGAGGGTTCTATACCACCTCCTAGCCATGTGAAGATCAGTTTTCGATATTTTGCATAGACCAGGGCACTAAGTTTATAGGCCGAGTGCCCGTAGGCACCCTAGTCCCTTCCTAGGCACTCCATTTAAGGGAATCCATCCAAATCCATCATTTTCGAGTTTTTTCACGATGCTGCCTCGTTACACTGTGGAGCTTGTTTTCATGTGATAAAGTGTTGAAGACTGTACACTAAGAGTATTGTACACTTTCCACTGCTTGTCTTTCCACGGGTTCGGGGGCGCAACCTCTAATTTTTTTACCTTAAAATGTGCCCGATATATTGGGAAACGTGCTTTTCTTATATGGGCGGGATTTTGACCCATAGGTTTATGGGACAGGTTTTGGCCCATGGTTTTAATACCCATGGTTTTGTAAAATTGCTTAAGCAATTGTCTACTTATATGGTTTTATGCATATGGTAGGTATAATGTAACATTGCATATGTGTTTTGAATTCGGGTGTGAATTCTGTAGAGTTTGTTGAGCATAGCTCCAAATAGATCTGGGTATTGTATTGAGAGAGCGGTGGCTTGTAATAAAATATGAGCAAGTGATTCTTGGTGGACATAGCCCAAATTGGGTGAACCACGTTAAATATTGTCTCTTTGTGTTGTGTTATTTTATTCTACACTTTTATTTGAGATCTGTAATATTTTTTGCATATTAGTTTCTATTGTTGCGATTCTGTGAGGGATTATTCCACATATTTTATCCCTTATTTCCTAACAATTGGTATCGAGCCTAGTTTGGTTTGCTTTAAAGTGTTGAATTGCACGAGAAAGTTTTCTTTTAGTAGTAAGATGATGGAAGATCAAGGGTTGATAAATTCAACGGGCGAATTTTAGTCTTTGGAAGATGCAGATGAAAGATTACCTTTATCAGAAGGATCTTTATATTCCGTTGTCTGAGAAGGTGAACAAACCCTCGAGCATGACGGATGCAGAATGGGATTTTATGGATATGAAGGAACTTGGGACAATCCGGTTATGTCTTGCATCTTCGGTATTATTTAATGTTTCAAAGGAAAAGACTACAAAAGAACTGATGGATGCATTAGGGAAGTTATAAAAATTCTCTCCTCAAATAAGATATTTTTAATGAAAAAATTGTTTAATATGAAGATTTCTCGAGAATGGTTCGATGTGAGATCGTTTAAATAATTTTAATACAATGTAAATATGCTACCTTTGGTTACAATATAATTTGATGAAGAAGTTAGGGCTTTATTAGTTATGTTCTCTTTACGAGAGTTGGAATAGCCTTTGGTAATGGCGGTAAGCAACTCGGTTCCAGCTAACTCAAAGTTGAAGTTTGAGGATGTTGTAGGGGTGATTCGAAGCGAGGAAATGTGAAGAAAAAGCTCTAGGGAATCTTCTACTTTAATGAATGCTTTGACAAAGTGGAAACTAGAGGGAGACAAAGAATAGATGAAGCGAAAATGGAAAATGAAAATCCATAAGCAAGATAGTATGTCGCACTGTGGAAAGTCTAGGCATGTAAAGAAGGATTGTTGGGAGCTTCGGGATAAGAAGAAACAACAGGAAGAAAATAAGGAGACAAATGTGGCAACGGGTAATGTATGTCAGGATGCTTTGATTCTTTCTTTGCACAATATTATTGAATCTTGGGTTTTCGATTCGGGGCTTCTTTCCATGCTACTCCACATAGACATTATTTTGTTGATTATGTTCAGGAGATTTTGGGAATGTTTTTCTTGGTGATGATGAGCCTTGTAGCATAGTTAGAAAATGTTCTATTCGAGTTAAGATGCGTAATGAGAATACTTGGCTATTGAAGGATGTTAGGTATGTGCCTACATTAAGACGCGATTTGATATCGGCGGGGGCAATTGGGAAGTGATGGTTGTACTGTGATATTTACAACAGACTCTTGGAAGGTTACCAAGGGTTCTCTTGTGGTGGAAAGAGGTAAGAAGGTTGGAACCTTGTATTTAACCACTTATAGCACTAATGTTTGTAATCTTGTGGCTTCATAAGTAGATACAACATTGTGGCACTATAGGCTCGATCATATGATCCATAAGGGCATGGAGATCATAAAGAAGGATTTTCCCGGATATATAGAAACATGTTTGGAGTTACGTGAGGACCGCATATACGGGAAACGAAAGGGAGTAAGGTTTCTCAAGGTTGGACCTACAAAGAAAGAGAGTAATTTAGAGCTGGTGCATTATGATGTGTGGGGGTCGCCTCAGGTATCCTCTCTTGGGGGTTCAAGTTATTATGTTACTTTTATTGATGATGTAACAAGGAAATTTTGGGTTTATTGTATTAGAAACAAATTTGATGTAATTGACACTTTTTTAAATGGAAAGCCTTAGTAGAGAATGAAACATGTCTTAAGCTAAAATGTCTCGGTCGGATAATGGAGGGGAGTATTACAAGAATGAATTTGATGATTATTATTCTAAGGATGAAATCCACAGGGAAAAATACGGTTCCAGGAAATCCACAATGAGAATGGGGTGTCAAAAATGATGAACAGAACAATAATGGAACGTGCTAGGAGCATGAGATTACATGCATGACTCTTTTTTTTTTTTGGGCGAAGTGGTGAGCATAGCTTGTACTTGATAAATAGAGGACCTTCAAGTGCCTTGGATGGAGGCATACTTGAGAAGGCTTGGTATGGTAAGAAAGTTGATTATTCATTTCTTATAGTCTTTGGATGTGAGGTGTTTGTCCATATAGACAAGGATGATAGGACCAAGCTAGAGGCTAAATCGAAAAATGTACTTTCGTTGGTTATGGTGGTGATGACTTTGGATATAAATGTTGGAGTATTAAGGACAAAAAATCATTCGATCTAGGGATGTGATCTTTAATGAAAAAGTCATGTATAAGAAGTAGTTGCGGGAAAATATGGAAGAATCCAAGAAAGAATATGCAAGTGGTAGAGGATATTTCGGATGGGAAAGTGACACATGAATCGGTTCAGAACCTCCTCAACAGAAAGCCCAAACTCCTATATTGAGAAGTTATTCTAGGGTAAGAAGAGAACTTGAACATTTTTCTCCATCTCTTTATTATTTATTACACACCGATAGTGGAGAGATAGAGAGATTTGATGAAGCAATGCGGGTAGATAACAAGAAGAAGGGGAGCAAGCCATGGATAAAGAGCATCGAGGCTCTCATGGAGAACCAAACATAGGATTTGGTGAAGCTACCCAAGTCAAAAGAGCATTACAAAACAAGTGGGTGTTTAGAGTTAAAGAGGAAGGAGGCAAGAAAAGGTGAGGCCCGGTTGGTGGTCAAAGGGTTTGCACGAAAAATGGTATAGATTTTAATGAGATTTTTTCTCCTATATTAAAAATGACTTCTATTAGAACTGTTCTTGGAATAGTTGCAATAGAAGACTTGCACTTAAAGCACCTTGATGTAAAGACTACATTTCTCCATGGTGATTTGGAGGAGGATCTATATATGCAGCACCCGAGGATATGAGGTCAAAGGTAAAGAGGAGATGGTGTGCAAATTGAAGAAGAGCTTGTATGGCTCAAACAAGATCCACGTCAATTGTATAAGAAATTTGATAGCTTCATGATAGAGAAATGTTATATTAAATGTCATTCGACTATTGCGTGTATACAAAGAAATTTGAGGATGATAGTTATATTATCCCGTGTTTGTATGTGGATGACATATTGGTTGCGGTAAAAACATGCGAGAAATAAAAGTACTCAAGAAGTAGCTAAGTGAATCCTTTCTTTATGAGGGATTTGGGGGCAGCCAAAAAATCCTTGGTATGAGGATATCTCGGGATAGGAAGGAATGCAGGTTTACTTTATCTTGGGAAGAGTACATTAAGAAAGTCTTGGAGAGGTTTAATATGTCGATGCTAAACCGGTTGACTCTTTTGCAGAGACCATTTCAAGTTATTAGAGGAGCAGTGTCCCAAGACAGAGTAGAGAGAAACCAGATGTCCAAGGTACCTTACTCATCGGTGGTGGGCATTTTGATGTATGCCATGGTGTGCACTAAGCTGATATTGCCCATGCACCGAGAGCGGTGAGTAGATTTATGAGTGATCCGGGTAGAGATCACGGCGATGACAATAAAGTGGATCCTTCGGTATTTGAGAGGGACCATGGGGGTAGTTTTGTGATAGAGTGGATTAGAAACCATTTTTTGTGGATATGTAGATTTAAATATGGCTGGAGATGTAGACAACAGGGGAGGAGCACGATAGGTTATGTTAACACTTGTAGGTGGGACATCGGTGAGCCGGATTTCACGACTATAGAAGCTGGTGGCTTTGTCAACACAAAGGTTGAGTATGTTGTTGCCACAGAGGCAAGAAAAGAAATGATTTGGTTATAGAAATTGCTTGAGGAGTTGGGGCATAAGCAGGAGGAAGGAAAGCTGCATAGTGATAGTCATAGTGTTATACACCTAGCTAAGAACTCTACTTTCCACTCTAGGACGAAGCATATACAGTTAAGGTACCATTTCATCAGGATAGCTTTGGAGGAAGAGAAGTTGAAGCTGGAGAAGATTCATACCAGTCAGAATCTTGCAAGACATGATGACCAAGGTGGTCACAAGGGAAAAAATGAAGTTGTGTTCAGCTTTGGTTGGTCTTCACGGAAACTAGTGAAGGGTTGAGAAGCTTGCTCAGAGGAAAACTAGTCTCCAAGTGGGAGATTGTTAGGTTGTGGAGCCTGTTTTCATGTGAGAAAGTGTTGAATATTGTACACTAAGAGTATTGTACACTTTCCACGGTTTTCTTGCGGGGGTTCGAGGGCAGCCTCTTGTAGCTTGAGGGTTCGGGGCATAGCCCCCAAAATTTTTTTTTTTTTTTGGGCCTTAAAATGTGCTTGATATATCAGGAAACATGTTTTTCTCATATGGGCGGGATTTTTGACCCATAGGTTTATGGGACGGTTTTGGCCCATGGTTTTAATACCCACGGTTTTGTAAAACTACTTAAGCAGTTGTCTACTTATATGGTTTTATGCATATGGTAGGTATAATGTAACATTGCAGATGTGTTTTGAATTCGTGTGAATTTTGTAGAGTTTGTTGAGCATAGATCCAAACAGATCTGGGTATTGTATTGAGAGAGCGGTGGCTTGTAATAAAATCTGAGTAAGTGATTCTTGGTGGACGTAGCCTAAATTGGGTGAACCACGTTAAATATTGTCTCTTTGTGTTATGTTATTTTATTCTGCACTTTTATTTGAGATCTGTAATATTTTCTGCATATTAGTTTCTACTGTTGTGATTATATGAGGGATTATTCCGCATATTTTATCTCTTATTTCCTAACAGTTCTCCTTCCAAATTTTCCAGTCACCTCCGCAACACTATCTATCCTATGAGCATCTCCTATTCAGCTGATTTATTTCCTTTTCCCTCATGAACATTAGGGTTATCATTTCCTTTTGCATAGTTATTTGGGTAATTTACATACTTCTTTACCGCACTTATTTACTTTATTACAATTATTCATAACTTAGATTAACTATAGATACACTCTCATATTCCTTATTTTAGTTAATCATTTTGGTGAACCCGATTCAATCATTCACACCTCTCGATGCTTCCTTGATATTTTATCATTCTAGGGTTCTTTCATTTTTCTTTCACTCAATATCTTAGCCTCCGTTCATCATGAACATCTATATTCACACTTATTTGCAAAATCACCCTGATTGTACCAATAAGCTTAAGAAGTACTTGTCCACTAATTAGATTCCTCCTCATACTTCACCCGACTATGTATACCATAAATTCACTTCAGCTCTATCCCGTAATGAGGATCCAATCACTTTCACAACAGATGATTTAGCTTCTCCAACGATATTAAAACATGATCCTCCTTTGTATATCCAATTTTACATTAATAAGGTCGAAGTCAAACGTGCTTTAGTCAAAAATGGATATGTCCTTAAAATTTGTAACATCACTTTTCTTCAACATATATGAATGTAGGAAACATCTTTAGCACCTTTGTATATCTCTATTTGTGGCTTTGATAACATCCCCAAGCATGTTTTAGGTACTGTTAATTTACCGGTCACTATTGGTCCATGTACAATTGATATTTCGTGTCATGTCATGCCTAATAACCTTAATTATAATATTCTTCTTGGGAGACCTTAGATCCATGCTATGCATGTGGTCCCCTCTACACTACATGCACGACTTAAATTCCGTCATCAAGGCATTGTTTATGACGTGCGGCTGATCCATCACCTTTTGAGTATTGTAACTTTGTTGAACAAACTACTGATATCCCTACTTCCTCCGATATTACTCATGACTTTTCTAAGTATGGGTTAGGGTATGAATATTTCCACTTGCTTTGGATTTTCTCGATGCACAAGAACATTAAATCACATAACTTTGGGACCTTCCCGCATGGCCACACAAGTTTGGGCTAGGGTATCAACCTCCTTCTACACCTCCTACGGATACTTATACCACTTTTCATGTTACTTCACTTCCCTTACTACATCTAGAACTCATTAGTGATGATGCATCTACTCTTTGGGATACCCTTGATACTTTTGCTATCGATAACACACTGCTTGATTATATGGGTGCTTATGATCATCTTCCCTCTTTCCACCATAAGAGGCATCATCCTTTATCCCTCACTAATACGGTTTACCTTGGAGAATCGAAGTTCATCGTTGATAGCGTCGATCCTCCCGACACTATCCCTATGGATCCATATATTGAGGATCGCTCCACCCTTCTCAATGAAGAAACAATACAATACAACTTGGGCACCTTTGAGCATCCACACATAGTTTTGCTAGCCGCCTCTCTTACCCCTGCAGAACAAAAGGATATCAAGCAAGTTATTCATGACTTCTTAGATATTTTTGCATGGGATTATAGTGATATGCTAGGTATTGATACATCCGTGGCAATGCATAATATTGTCCTTAACCTAGGTGCTAAACCCGTCCAACAAAAAATTCGTAAGATGCACCCTAAAGTATCCCTCTTAGTCAAAGAAGAAATTTAAAAGCTTCTAGACGCAGGTTTTATTTGCATTGTCAACTATTTGAATGGGTATCTAATATTGTGTTGGTCATGAAATCAGATGGTCGGCTTCATGCTGCATTGATTTTCATGATTTAAAAAAATCTTTCCTAAGGATAGTTTTCCTTTTCCACACATTGACGCTATTGTTGATTCTACAACCGGATATGATATTCTTTCCTTTATGGATGGCTTTGCATGGGTTACAATCAAATCAAGATCAACCCAGATGACCAAGAAAAACCTCCTTCACCACACCATGGGGTACATTTTGCTATACATCATGCCCTTTGGCCTTAAAAATGTTGGGGCTACTTATCAATGGGAAATGACACATATATTCCATGACTACATTCACAAGATCATCGAGGATTATGTAGATGACATCTTGGAAAAATCTAGGTGATGGTCTTCCCATATGAAAGATCTTCAAATACTATTTGAATGTTACGACAATATCGTGTTCTCTTGAATCCTAAAAAATGTGTTTTTTGGGTCACAACAGGTAAACTTCTTGGATATATTATCTCCCAATGTGGCATTGAGATTGATCCTAACAAAATCAAGGTCATCATTGATATGCCTCCACCCAAAACCTGCACTAGTTATGATCATTACAAGGTAAAATTCAAGCTATTCATCGATCCATCAGCCTAACTTGGTCGAAAAGACCCAACCATTCACACAACTCATGAAGAAAGATACAAAGTTTGTTTGGGATGAGCAATGTCAACAAGCCTATGACAATATCAAATCCTATTTGTTAAATCCACCAAACCTAGTTCCGCACTTAGCTATTGACCTTTCTTGTTGTATATCTCTCGCTACATTTCACACATTAGGTGATTTATTGGCACACCATGATGATTCTCAACGCTAAAGAACAATATATTATATTAGTCATACTCTGCTCTCTTACGAATGTAACTATAGATACATTTTAAAAATGTGCCTCAGTCTTGTCTTCGTTGCAGAAATTGCGACACTATCTCCTTAATAATGAGGTACATATTATAACAAAATTTGACCCATTATGTTACCTCTTATCCTGCACACATCTATCAGGATGTTTGACATGTTGGGTCATGCTCCTCATTGAATTTGATTTTAAGTTCATACCACAAAAATCAATCAAAGGACATGTTATCACCGATAAACTAGCCGCAACACCCCTCTCATGCATCACCCATTTCTGACTCCTTTCATGATGATTTCACTGCCTATACCATTGAGCCACATATGTGGACAATGTACTTTGATGGATCTTGTTGTCACTCTGCACTTTGGGGTTCGGATAGTATTCATTACCCCACATGGTGATCCATTCCCCTTCGCATATCGTTAGGATTTTCTTGCCTGACAACATTGTTGAATAAAAAGATCTCATTTTAGGCTTGCTTACCACTCAAAAGTTTCTCATTCACAACTTGTGCATACATGGTGATTATCAATTAGTAATCAATCATGTTAACAATACATATAATACAAAGGAGGATCATCTCATTCCATACAACACCCTTATAAAGGATCTTTTAGCTACTTTTGAGTCTTACTCCATTACTACTATTCCTCGCAAAGATAATCATCATGCAGATGCTATGGCGATCTTTGCATCACTCATCCCATAAGACATCATTGACAAACAAGCTACTTTCATAATTACACACTTACGACATCCCTCTATCTCTACATTACCTCTTGCAGCTTGTGCCATCATGTGCAAATCAAGACAACGTTGAATGGTTCACACCTATTTATAATTACTTATATAAGTAAACTATCCCTGACACCCTACAGCCTCACGAAGCTCATCGATTACGTCGTGAGGCTACTCGTTATGTTATCGTTGGGACTGAATTATTCAAACGTGATATCGAAGGTCGTCTTCTTTGTTTCCTTTCACTTGTAGATATTCCCACAACCATCTCCCAAATTCATGATAGCATATGTGGTGGTCACTTCTCGGGTAAAGCTATGTTGCAAAATTTTTTTACGCCAAGGGTATTATTGGCCTACAATGGAACAAGATTGCCTTGAATATGCTACTCATTATGAAAAATGTCAAAAACATGATAATATCCATCATGCACCCACATATGACCTCCAACCCATTGTGCCTACTTGGCCTTTCTCCCTTTGGGGACTCGACCTAATTGGTATGATTAATCCTGAATTGACAAACGAACATAAATACATTATAACGACTACCGAATACTTCATAAAGTGGGTCGAGGCGACTCCTTTATGAAAGACCATTGTCCGGACATATCAGTAACTTTCTCACCACACATATTATCACATGTTTCAGGGTTCCTTTTGCTCTAATCATTGATAATTGAACCTCTTTCCAAAATAAAGATGTTAGGGAGTTTTACACTAACTTAAAAATTAAAATTTAATTTTCGACACTTTATTATCCAACAGAAATGGCCAAGCTGAGGCCACCAACAAAACCATTGTCAAAATCCTACGCAAAACCATTGACTCTAGTGGTACTGATTGACATAACTAGCTATTTTACGCATTATGGGATTGTCGTTCTAGCGTTCGTACACTTACTAACATTACCCCGTGTTTTCCTTGGTTTATGGTGTTGAGGCTGTTATCCCACTTGAACTCGAGATACTCGTCCTTATGGATCTCTCTTAAAGGCATTCTTAAAGATAATGAATATCGTGAAAACCAATTAGATGAACTAGAAATGTTGGACTCACGTCACGTATAAGCACTTGAACATCTCCGCACATATAAATCCCGAATTTCTCAAGCCTACAATCGAAAAACCCGTGCTCGAGAATTCAATATCAGTGACCTTGTCTTGAAGGAAAATAAAAAATACAAATGCTGAGGCACCTCTCAAAGGAAAATTTAAGCCCAACTGGCTTGGTCCATACATTATTACTATAAACTCGGTGGTGGGGTATATCACCTCGCTACCCTTTTAGGTAAACCACTTAAAATCCACTCAACATCATGCATCTTAAGAAATACTACGCTTAGGTTACCACAATGTGACCATTTCCTAATGACACACTCTTGTGCTTTGGCTCACACTTGATTGTTGAGGGCTTACAACACATGAAGCCCACACACTACACCTATTCATACATTAAGCGCCATACACCATACATTCTCCACTTAGTCTACAATATTTTGACATTTGTGCATTCATAAATAAGACATCATACTAGTCTTCATTATACATACTTGCATCTAGCATTCCATACTACTCCTCATACATACTACTTTTAGTCTACACCATACATTACATCTTATACATCATACATTACACATTCTACTCATCACATGGTCATCTTTCATCATTACATATACTACATTGTCTTCTACACGCTACACTCACTACCCTATGACACACTTTAGTTCCTCGGTCCATACTTGACTGCTGAGGGTTTACCAATCAAATGGACCTTACATTCATCACACATTTATCATTCCACCTTTCATCATGCGACATTTCTAGGATAGTGACACACACTATAGGATAAATTGTCACTTACACTATCATCTTGTAGTGGTATACACTTTTAGGCTACATCACCACTCCCTATTATTCATCTTGTAGTGGTATACACTTTTAAGTTACATCAGCACTCCCTATTATTCACGTTGTAGTGGTATACGCTTTAGGCTACATAACCACTCACTTCTATTCATCATGTAGTGATATACACTTAGGGATAAATCATCACTCGTACATTCATCTTGTCGTCATATATGCTTCGACTATAGGGTTGATGCATGCATCTCTTCTATATGTCACATCTCATCATCACCACATATATACATTCATCACAAAGTGTGCTAGACACAATACACACTACTTGACCATTCTCGATGATGCACTCTCATTTACAATTCATTCTTGATCACTGATGGGGAAAACAAAATGAGCCTCATTACATCGATTTCCATTCACTCGGGAGGCACGTGGCTCCCACAATCAATCTTGCATTCCATTCCATCCATAGAATTTTGCATATTATGGTTGCTTTTACTCTTGCTTACTTTTTCTTATTCATGATCACTTTATTACACATGCTAGTTAGCTTAATCGTATGTCATTTATCTATATCATACACACATGTGCATTCATGAATCTATTTAGTTGTGATCGTAGATACATGTCTCTTACACGCAACAAGGACGCTCACCTTTTACCCCTCCTACATTGGTCACTGGGGGCATCCACATTCGTCTCTCACAGGTGCTATTATTTCATTTTGTACGTAGAAATTTACATCACTTGCTTATACATGCTTTTGACATACTAGTTATCTTTCTAAAATTATAATGGGTGCTTCATGTGTAACAATTGTTATGCAGGATAATTTTCTTCCATACTTGTTTGATAATTTTTCATGTTATTGTTTGCTCTTGTTTACGGGATTTACCTTATGTTTGGTGCACACAATTGTTTCTTGTTTGTGGCCATGATGGCCTTGCGTGTCTTGCGACATCATGAGTGATGTCCCATGTTTGTAGCCTACTTTGTGTGGCTTACTTTGTCTTCTTGCATGTTTACTACATTGCTTGATCGATTTTACATTGTTTGCGTAGCTTACACACTGTTTTCTATATGCATGCTTGTTTATGTTAACACTTGTTTTTGGCTAGATTTCTTGTTCGTGTGTGCCTTGGTTTATACCAAGCACTTTCCCTAAGGTATAGCTCATGTGGTTACTCCTCTTTTGGGGCCACATTAACCTATCAACGATGTCACATGTGCCCCCAAAGAGGAGGGGCATTATTTGGGGTTTACATACTAACACAATGCATTTACACCGGTTCAGTTCAGTGCACTTTCGCCATTGGCATTGTGGGTTACATACAATGAGTGGGTTTAGACCAGTCTACGAACCCCGTACACAACAGATTTTACAGGACATGGTGTCATTAGAATTCTGGGGAAGTAGTTACAAGCTCGAAGGTTGCAGTGGGTGTGCCTTCCTACACTACTTCAGTCGGTGGCGTTGGATCGCCTAAAAAAACTAGGACATAAAGAGATATCTTCACACACATTTAGGAAAGTAGTTAGAGATTGGAGGATACTACAGAATTCCTCCCTACACTTTTTTGGCCTATGGCATCGAATCACCCAAAACCCCGTAGTACAAGATATACTTTTCACTCTCTTTCTCGACATGGATCAGGTGCACATGTTCCATTTACACTTTTCATTTGCGTATTTTACATTTACATACTCTTACATGCATATTTTGCATTGCGTTTTTACACATACATACATATTTGAATACTTGATCGTTTTCTCCTTGCAGATCTGGTCGTATCGTAAACAAGCAATCAAATGGGGGCAACAACAACAAAAACAACAACACTTCGCAGTAACACACACATTACTAACCATGCGGGTATATCACACATCAATAACTACACATGCGTTTTCACCCTAGGTTCACTCTCATCACTTTTTTGTGCATTTTCATCATTAATTTCCACACTCCTCCATCTTTTTGTCATTCCACGCTTTTTCTAGTCCATCATCACATTTTCTTCTACAATCTTCATGGACATTAGGTACACATCTCTATCTACTTTATGTTACTGAGCTTTCCGCTCACCAACATAAAGTGGGGGAAAAATGTAGTCACAAAATCATGCACTTTAGACATTATTTATCCCGGTTTCATTCTACTATTTAGAAGGACATAACACGTGTGCATTATAATGCGTACGCATTGTGCGCGTTATGCCTACTATAAAGAAAAAAGAGGCCCAAGCCTCTATCATTTTATCTCCCTCAAACACAAGTTTCAGAGCTTAATCGTGCCCTCACATTTTTTCATTCAATTGGATCTCAAGCTCAAAGGATCATTTTGGATCACCGGGAAGATCTGAATCGATGATGGCGCCACGGAGAAGAGGTAAGCACAATTCTTTTCTCAAAATTGCATTGAAATATGATAATTATAGATTAAAATTTGAATTGAATACATATTTTTTTATTACAGTTAGAGGTCGAGGAATCAACCACAACCAAACCTGTTATTCTGTCATCCCTCCCGACACTCCCACAATTGCTCAACATCCCCGGGTAGTCAAGAAGATTTAGCAGCCCACATAGTTGAAAACAAAATTGAAATTGAGGATTTAATCAAAACAATGAGGGATTCACAATCTATAAACCCCCACCGCGCCTCTCTTGCAAACACATTGGAGGCATTACTTGTTCAAGTTGACACGGAAACGGGGAAAATTGATCATTGAAAACTTACAGAGAGGGTTGTAGGGTTTATTATTCCAACAAATTGTCATATGTGGATGTAAAGAAAAAGAAATTTCAAAAGACCTCATATGCGCCTTATTCACGGACCCCTACACTAATTTTCTTGTTCCGTTGTCATGTAAATGGTTTCCCATCCATTGGTGCAATAATAATTTGATTAAAAATAATTTTTGGGACCGATGGTGGATGGTGTTTGATTTTCCACCTTGTAATAACAACGAGGTGCCACTATACTTTATGAGGAAACTCTATTACGAGTTTATCCTCAACGAGATCCCAAATTATTTTGATTTTCGAGATTTCCAGGGCCGAGGAAAAGGATCTGCACAGATCGACCAGTGCACAACGTGCACCTATTCATAGGGTAGATTCCCCACACAGAAAGCCCCCTCACCCTGAGATTGTCCCTCAAGCAGTGAAGGAGACAGTAGAGATTGATACACTCCACATGCTTTAGGGGCTATCTGCGACCCTTGTTCGACATACGAGGAGATTTTACTAGCAGATGCTCATGGAGGTACACAGAGTATTCCCTCAGGGAGTACTAGCATGAGGCCACATCTTTTCTCGTCATGTGGTAGCATATGTTTGGGGCCCGAGGAGGACGATACTTTCATGCGTACTGATTTTGGTGCACCTAGTGCTAGGGGTGCACATGATAATGTCACTATGTCAGATGTCCTTTTGAGTGAGACATTTGGATTACATTCATCGGTGTCACCTTCATAGGTAAATTTGTTATGTTTTGTTATGTGTGTTACAAAAATTTTGGAGTACTTGATTTACTTATATATGTTAAATTTTTGAAATAATTGTATTTGTACATGTATATGCATTGATATTACAGTGTGTGGGAGGCACATCTTCATCCCGACCACAGGCGGCGAGCACCATGCATACACATACATTCACAGAGGTAATTTAGAATGTTAATTATGTAAAATTTTCACATACATGTGTGTGTGTGTATATATATATATATATGTATATATATATATATATATATGTGTATATATATATATATATATATATATTTTTTGAAGTCAAATATATGTATGTTCTTGTATGTCCATCTAACTCATGTGATATACATGTTTGATAAAGATGTTGACTTCACTAGACACCCCACCATCTCTGCGACAAGTAGATAAAGGTGTTGCCATTGCGATTTCATCTGCAGTAACTCACTGAGGTATTCAAACAACACGTAAATTTTGTTAAATTTCTCGTGTAATTCATATTATGTTAAATTACATGTTAGTAATGTCTTTCATTGTAGAATTATTAAATTATGTTAATAATGTCCTTCATTGTGTATATGCAGGAGTTACCTATGACAGTAGCAGCCCTGTTCATTTGATTCACAGGCGTGGTGGGGTAAAAACAATAGTTCTATATTGATAAAATTAGTTAAAATATTGTCATTATGTACATACATGTACTTAGTTCTATTTTCACTAATTCTGATGTTAGATTTTTGATCTTATGTGTATGTAGGGAACTTCAACCCCCTCCATTTTGACTTCGAGGGCATGGACTCCTCCATCTCATCGTCTTCATACCCCGTTCATAATTGCTGGGAGCTCCCGATGACTCATCTGAGCATGAGATGCAAATTTCGGCGTGATCGATAACTTGCGGTAAGTTTGTGTATTTATGTAAATACTTTCATTCTAGCATGGTCTTAAATACATGTTGAAAACATATATAAATTAAGTTTTGACAAAAAAACATTGTTTGCATTTACAGGCTCATCTACAGGCGAGTATTCAACGGAAGAGGACTCAAGCATGGGCTCGGATGATCCAAAGTCATCTCATAGATCTCCATCTTCGTCTAAGGGAGGGCCTTCTTCGAGCAAGGCCAAGAGAGGGATATATTTTGATGAGTAGGAAATATATATGTCTTACATGACATTGTTTTTGTATGCCTATGTGCATGGCATTGTATGTATGCCTATATGGCATTTGAACTTGATGGTATATGACCTATTTGGGCATTTTGTATTTATTATGCACATTAAAATACTATTTGGAACTTGATAATTTTGTATGAGACCTTACATTTCTGAGATTATTTTCGCATGAAACTAATATGATGTGCACTTGACAATATTTAAGACATTATGGATTATTTTTTCATTTATTGGTGATGTACATGTACTAGCATTTTCAATGTATAATATGCATCAAACTTTGGAAATCAATATTTATATAATGTATGTATATAAAGAGTTACCTAATCTGAGTAATTATTCATTCAATTTATCAATGTGTATATGTGTATTTACCTTACTTGCGCTTCTTCTTGCTCATGGTCTCTTTGTATTGGTTCCTATCTTATCATGCACTTACTACATTCTTATATGCTTCTTAGTCTTCTCCCTTGTTAAAACACCCAGAGTCATCACAATTTGATGCCTTTCATCTGTTGATATTTTGAGAATGTCTCTCCATATACATTACTCCAATGCTTGAGAATGTCTCCAGATGCAATGACATTCTGATTCGGACACTCAATGATTCTTGATTATCTAATCCTATCCAATTCATGTTATTACCTTTAAATCTGTAGGCATTTCAAGTTATTTGGAAATCACATCACACCCTTCACTAGGCTTGATGACTACCCCTATCCTTTTGAAGGCACTTTTGAAAGCATCCATGGGTTTATCATAGCATAAATTATCAATGAATGGAAGGTCACTAAGCCGTAGGCCAACTAACTCCCATCCAGAACTAAACAAGAAAGATTTACTAGGTGATTGATAACTCCCATGTGTTCTTAGACATACCCCTATCAAATTCATTCTTAAGCCAATCTAGTCATTCAGGGCTCTTAAGGGACTACGCCCGGATGAGGTAGCCCAAAAGCATGGGTAGCATAGGGAACCAAAAAAAGCCTCCACTAGCATTCACCTAGCCACCCCAACATGTGTTGGCATAGTTGGTTCGGTCCCATGAGCTTCCGTTTGCAAACTATAGCGTCTGGCGAGCCTACACTGGCTGACTCAGACTGCAGTATTTCACGTGTTTGCAAACAATAGGACAACGAGAGAACCAAATGGAGATGGAGAAAACTGGAGAGAATTTTGTAGAGGGCTTCAACATGGAGGTTTCGATCTAACGAGATGTCTCTAGGTGCCACAGAGTCCGAGAAATCACATGTCGAAGATATAACATGTTTTGGTCTTAGGGCTCTTAAGAGACTATGCCCTAAATGAGGTAGCCCGAAAGCACGGGGAGCGTAGGGAACCAAAAAAAATCCTCCACTAGCATTCACCTAGCCACCTCGATGTGTTGGCATAGTTGGTTTGGTCCCACAAGCTACCGTTTGCAAAATACAACATCTAGCAGCCTTACACTGACTTAGACTACACTATTTCACACGTTTTGCAAACAATAGGACAACGAGAGAACCGAATGGAGATGGATAAAACCGTGATAGATTTTGTAGAGGGCCTTGACATGGAGGTCTCGGATCTGACGAGATGTCTCTAGGTGCCACGGAGTCTGAGAAATCACCCGTCGAAGATATAACGTGTTTTGGCCTCAGGGCTCTTAAGGGACTACGCCGGACGAGGTAGCCCGAAAGCATGGGTAGCGTAGGGAACCAAAAAAATCCTCCACTAGCATTCACTGGCCACCCCAATGTGTTGGCGTAGTTGGTTTGGTCCCACGAGCTTCCATTTGCAAACTATAGCGTCTGGGAGCCCTACACTGACTCAGACTGCAATATTTCACGCATTTACAAACAATAGGACAACGAGAGAACCAAATGGAGATGGAAAAAAACCGAGAGGATTTTATAGAGGGATTCAACATGGAGGTCTTGGATCGACGAGAGACATCTCTAGGTGCCACGGAGTCCGAGAAATCACCGTCGAAGATATAACGTGTTTTGGCCTCAGGGCTCTTAAGGGACTACACCCAGATGAGGTAGCCCGAAAGCACGGGGAGCATAGGGAACCAAAAAAAAGCTCCACTAGCATTCACCTAGGCCACCTCGAACATGTTGGCATAGTTGGTTTGGTCCCATGAGCTTTTGTTTGCAAAATACAACATCTAGCATTGGCCTACCTTACACTAACTTAGATTACACTATTTCACGCATTTTGCAAAACAATAGGACAACGACGAGAGAAACAAATGGAGATGGATAAAACCATGAGAGATTTTTTGTAGGGGGCCCGACATGGAGGTCTTGATTTGATGAGAGACATCTCTAGGTGCCACGAGTCGAGAAATCACCTGTCGAAGATATAACATGTTTTGGCCTCAGGGCTCTTAAGGGACTACGCCGGACGAGGTAGCCTGAAAGCACGGGTAGCGTAGGGAACCAAAAAAAAAATCCTCCACTAGCATTCACCAAGCCATCCAGATGTGTTTTCCTAGATGGTTTGGTCCCACAAGCTTCCGTTTGCAAACTACAGTGTCTGGGAGCCCTACACTGACTCAGACTGCATATTTTTCATGCGTTTGCAAACAATAGGACAACGAGAGAACCAAATGGAGATGGAGAAAACCATGAGAGATTTCATAGAGGACCCAACATGGAGGTCTCGGATCTAACGAGACATCTCTAGGTGCCACGGAGTCTGAGAAATCACCCGTCGAAGATATAACATGTTTTGGCCTCAGGGCTCTTAAGGGACTACGCCGGACGAGGTACCCCGAAAGCACGGGGAGTGTAGGGAACCAAAAAAAGCCTCCACTAGCATTCACTTGGCCACCCCAACATGTTTTGGCATAGTTGGTTCTATCCCATGAGCTTCCATTTGCAAACTATAGCGTCTCAGCAGCCTTACACTACTCAGGACTACGCAATATTTCGTGCATTTTGCAAATAATAGGACAACGAGAAAATCGAATGGAGATGGAGAAAATTGTGAGAGGATTTCATAGAGGGCCTCGACATGGAGGTCTCGGATCTGATGAGACATCTCTAGGTGCCATGGAGTCCAAGAAATCACCGTCGAAGATATAACATGTTTTGGCCTCAGGGCTCTTAAGGGACTACGCCCGGACGAGGTAGCCCAAAAGCACGGGAGCGTAGGGAACCAAAAATCCTCCACTAGCATTCACTGGCCACCCCGACGTGTTGGCATAGTTGGTTTGGTCCCACGAGCTTCCATTTGCAAACTATAGCGTCTGACAGTCGTATACTGACTTAGACTGTAGTATTTCACGCGTTTGCAAACAATAGGACAACGAGAGAACCAAATGGAGATGGAGAAAACCATGAGAGGATTTTTGTAGAGGGCTTCAACATGGAGGTTTCAGGATCTGATGAGACATCTCTAGGTGCCACGGAGTCTAAGAAATCACATGTCGAAGATATAACATGTTTTGGTCTCAGGGCTCTTAAGAGACTACGCCCGAACGAGGTAGCCCGAAAGCATGGGGAGCGTAGGGAACCAAAAAAAAATCCTCCACTAGCATTCACCTAGGCCACCCCAATGTGTTGGCATAGTTGGTTTGGTCCCATGAGCTTCATTTGCAAACTATAGCATCTCAGCAAGCCCTCTGGCTGACTCGAACTACAATATTTCATGCGCATTTGAAAATAATAGGACAATGAGAGAACCAAATGGAGATGGATAAAACCGTGAGATTTTTCATAGAGGGCCCCAACATGGAGGTCTCGGATCTAAGACATGTCTCTAGGTGCCACGGAGTTTGAGAAATCACCCATCGAAGATATAGCGTGTTTGGGCCTCAGGGCTCTTAAGGGACTACGCCCGGACGAGGTAGCCCAAAAGCACGGGGAGCAGGGAACCAAAACAAAGACTCCACTAGCATTCACCAAGCAATCCAGATGTGTTGGCCCAGATGGTTTGGTCCCACGAGCTACCATTTGCAAAATATAGCATCTAGACCTTACACTGACTCAGACTGCACTATTTCACGCGTTTGCAAACAATAGGACAACGAGAGAACCGATGGATATGGATAAAACCATGAGAGGATTTCGTAGGGCCTTGACAATTTTTCCATGTTAGTACTGAAGAGCTTCAAACTTTCATTGAATGACTACATAAATCTAACCTAAATAGTCAGAGTAATAGACTAAATCAGCATTCTATTTCTCACATATAAAATGAATTTCTTCCTTCAAAAAAGAAACTATGGGTGAATGCTCAATCAAAAAATAAATTACAATTCTAAATGAGTTTCAGGCTCAATTATCAATACTTCATTGCAGTTTTTCTTGCCAGTATGCTACTTTTGGAACTACCTGGTTTGATTTGTGAAGTTGAAGCAGCTGGGATTAATAAAAATAATCAACTTGGCATGTTGTCCTTAAGATTATCCATGATTCTATCGACAACATCACATAGATCTTCCATTCCAGTTAAGTTGTGATCCTTCCACGCTTCCCATTTTTCCTTTTCTTCTACTCGTATCTTCTCTTTAAGTTCTTCCAGATGTTTTTGGGTAATCAAATTGACTCTTTATGACTTTCAGGAGGCATTTCTTCTTGAATCATAGTGACATCTTCACCTAATTGTTTTTCTTCACGATGTTCATTGTCATCTAAAGTTGAAGACTGAAAATTTATATGGCCTTTGACTTCTTTTTGGGCACAAACAACCTTTTGTAATGTCCAAAAAAATTCAGGCTCTTCATTCTCTGTTTGATTGAAGATATTCATTCTTTCAAAATGAATAGTTGGAACATTGGTGGTCTCCCCAACAAAACTAAGTTCATAGTCTACATAGTTGCATCATGTGGAAAAATCATTGAACATTGGTGGTTTCCTCCACCCGTGCTTTCGGGCTACCTCGTCCGGGCGTAGTCCCTTAAGAGCCCTGAGGCCAAAACACGTTATATCTTTGACGGGTGATTTCTCGGACTCCATGTGGCACCTAGAGATGTCTCGTCAGATCCAGAGACCTCCATGTCGGGGCCCTCTAAAAAAGCCTCTCGGTTTTCTCCATCTCCATTCGGTTCTCTCGTTGTCCTATTGTTTGTAAACGCATGAAATAGTGTAGTTTGAGTCAGTGTAAGGTTGCTAGATGTTGTATTTTGCAAATAAGGTAGCTTGTGGGACCAAAACCATGTGCAGCCAACACGTCAAATGGCCTGGCTGGCAGTGAATGCTAGTGGAGGATTTTTTTTGGTTCCCTACGCTCCCCGTGCTTTAGGCTACCTCCTCGTTCGGGCGTAGTCTCTTAAGAGCCCTGAGACCAAAACACCTTATATCTTCGACATGTGATTTCTCAGACTCCATGGCACCTAGAGACATCTCATCAGATCCAAAACCTCCATGTTGAAAGCCCTCTACAAAAATCCTCTCACGGTTTTCTCCATCTCCATTCGGTTCTCTCGTTTGTCTATTGTTTGTAAACGCATGAAATAGTGTAGTCTAAGTCAGTGTAAGGCTGCTAGATGTTGTATTTTGCAAATGGTAGCTTGTGGGACCAAACATCTACCAACATGTCTGGATGGCCTAGTGAATGCTAGTGGAGGCTTTGTTTTGTTTCCCTATACTACCCGTGCTTTCGGCTACCTCGTCTGGGCGTAGTCCCTTAAGAGCCCTGAGGCCAAAACATGCTATATCTTCGACAGGTGATTTCTCGGACTCATGGCACCTAGAGATGTCTCATCAGATCCAAACCTCCATGTTAAAGCCCTCTATGAAATCCTCTCATGGTTTTCTCCATCTCCATTTGGTTCTCTCGATGTCCTATTGTTTTGTAAACGAAATGCAAATAGTGTAGTCTCCAGTCGGTGTAAGGCTGCTAGATGTTGTATTTTGCAAATGGTAGCTTGTGGGACCAAACCAACTATGGGCAAAATGTCGGGATGGCTGGCTAGTGAACACTAGTGGAGGATTTTTTTTGTTCCCTACGCTACCTGTGCTTTCGGGCTACCTCGTACAGGGTAGTCCCTTAAGAGCCATGAGGCCAAAACATGCTATATCTTCGACGGGTGATTTCTCGACTCATGGCACACTTAGAGATGTCTCTCGAGATCTGAGACCTCCATGTCGGGGCCCTCTACAAAATCTATTGTGGTTTTCTCCATCTCCATTCGGTTCTCTCATTGTCTTATTGTTTGCAAACACATGAAAAATAGTGTAGTCTAAGTCAGTGTAAGGCTATTAGATGTTGTATTTTGCAAACGATAGCTTGTGGGACCAAACCAACTATGCCAACACATCGGGGTGGCCAAGTGAACACTAGTGGAGGATTTTTTTTGGTTCCCTATGCTCCTCGTGCTTTTGGGCTACCTCGTTTGGGCGTAGTCTCTTAAGAGCCCTAGAGGCCAAAACACGCTATATATTCGACGGGTGATTTCTCGGACTCATGGCACACTAGAGACATCTCATCATATCCAAGACCTCCATGTTGGGCCCTCTACTAAAAATCCTCTCAGTGGTTTTTCTCCATCTCCATTCGGTCCTCTAGTTGTTCTATTTTTTGTAAATGCGTGAAATCTTGCGAGTCTGAGTCGGTGTAGGGGTGTTTTGACGCTTATAGTTTGCAAATGGAAGCTCGTGGGACCAAACCAACTACGCCAACATGTCGGGGTGGCCAGGTGAATGCTAGTGGAGGATTTTTTTTGGTTCCCTACGCTCCCGTGCTTTTGGGCTACCTCGTCCAGGGCGTAGTCCCTTAAGAGCCCTGAGGCCAAAACACACTATATCTTTGACGGGTGATTTCGGGACTTCATGGCACCTAGAGATGTCTCATTAGATCCAGACCTCCATGTCGGGGCCTCTACAAAAATCCTCTCATGGTTTTATCCATCTCCATTTGGTTCTCTCGTTGTCTTATTGTTTGCAAAACATGTGAAAAATAGTGCGATCTGAGTCGAGTGTAAGGTTTGCTGCCAGAATGCTATAGTTTGCAAACGGAAGCTCATGGGACCAAACCAACTATGCCAACACATCGGGGTGGCCAGTGAATGCTAGTGGAGGATTTTTTGGTTCCTACACTACCCGTGCTTTCGGGCTACCTCGTCAGGCGTAGTCCCTTAAGAGCCCTGAGGCCAAAACACGTTATATCTTCGACGGGTGATTTCTCGGACTCATGGCACCTAGAGATGTCTCGTCAGATCCGAAACCTCCATGTTGGGGCCCTCTATGAAATCCTCTCATAGTTTTCTCCATCTCCATTCGGTTCTCTCATTGTCCTATTGTTTGTAAACACGCACGCAAAAATAGTGCTGTCTGAAGTCGAGTGTATGGCTATCGATGCTATAGTTTGCAAACAAAAGCTCGTGGGACCAAACCAACTATGCCAACACATCGGGGTGGCCAGGTGAATGCTAGGAGGAGGCTTTTTTGGTTCCTACACTACCCGTGCTTTTGGGCTACCTCATCAGGGTAGTCCTTAAGAGCCCTTAGGCCAAAACACATTATATCTTCGACGGGTGATTTCTCGGACTCATGGCACCTAGAGATGTATCATCATCAATACCTCCATGTCGTCGGGGCCCTCTACGAAATCCTCTCATGGTTTTCTCCATCTCCATTTGGTTCTCTCGTTGTCCTATTATTTGCAAACACATGAAATCTGTGAAATCTGCAGTCTAGTCGGTAAGGTTGTCCATTGCCAATCACCTAATAATATAGGTGGTTCATACATATAGGTGGTGAAATGAGAATTTTAATAAGATATTTTTACAATATAGGTGGTGAAATGAGAATTTTTGTTTGTTGTTCCTTTCTAATATTTAATTTCTCTTAGCTTCACTTGGCTTCGAGAATAATAAATTCTCTACTGATAGTGCCAACCACGTGAAGGTGGAAGCTTTTTGGCACCACTAACCTACATAAACATGTTAGTAAGCAATTAAATAGAATTTTAAATCATACAAAATTTAAACAAAATCATTTAAGTAAATATTCAAATTAAATTCATGAAGAACATACCTTTGCAAATTCAATCCAATGAACCGCAAGGATCAACTCTATTCTTGATAGTAGTAAGAATTGCTTCATGATCTGATTCACGAACCTTCCACATTCTTGTTTGATGGCCAACCTCGATATTTGATCAATTTAATATTTGTTGCAAGGACCAAATGTGAATAGTGAAGTATCTTCGATGTACTTCATAGTCTTCAAACAACCAAATGTTTGATTTTTTGATAGGATATCGTCGAAGCCAAGTTCAGTGACTACCACTGACCCAGTGGGATACTCAAGGTCTTCACCATCAATGATTGTGGAAGTCAATTTTTTTTCCCCTCTACACAACGAGACAAGAAGTAGTTTGTTCCCTCTTCGTTAAATTCCATCACAATAACTACAAAAAATGTGCCCTATGTATCACAAAGTAAAATTGTTCAGTCAATTTAAAAATACATTAAGAGTTGACCATTTAATAATTTATAAATCTAAAACATGGCATGTACATATATGTATGTACCTTGTTGCACTAAATCAGAGACTTGGTCAAAGTCAGGTGATGTTGTCATTTGATCTGAAGACCTTGCAAGTTGTAATGCTCATGGAACTTGATGTGTGTCGAGTGGAATTAGAGGTCTACAAGTCCATTCATCCACCCATTATTGTGACTCACATTCATTCCATGTAAAATCAATGCATGATATACAAAAACATGTCATGCACCTAGTATAAATAGTCCAAGCATTTGCATCTGAACTACGGAATGAGTGCATATCACTTGATCCTGCAACTATCATATACAATCTTCAAAGTTTTCCAGATGTTGTTCCTCTATCAACCAAAAATATCTATGAACCATTGATCTCTCTTGAGATTCATGGCCCATATTCTTGACACACCAATCAACAATGTTTTTTGCATCTATAAATTTAGCACCATCCTTGAACTTTAACTCTTCTCTTGCAAGTGCTCTTTTCACACATGCTCTACACCATCATGCTCTCCTTTTCCATGCCCTACCTCAGTAAAACTCCAGATATGTTGTACATTTGTTTCTTTGTGCATCCTTCTTAGCCAATAAAACATCTGCATTCTTGAATTGTGATGTGCAGTTTGTCGACCAAATGTAATGTTGATCGAAACTAATGTTCCTCTCATTCAAGTTCATATAAAACACTTGGAAACACCCTTGTACATATTCTATAGAATGTGTTCCCAATCATCACTGATGTAGAAATGATACTCTCTTAATATTTTTCGATCTTGCTCAATGCTTTTAGGAGAGTGCATGAATGTTATATGTACAAAAATAGAAACTTGCACTGAGTTATAATATTGAGACTGAACCTCCATTTGTGGCTGCAATGTGTAATTCTCTGCGAAGTCAACTACTGAAACAATAGTACCAAGTGGGAATGTGTCCTTGCTTAACTTGAATTGTTCATCCAACCATCGAGCTCTATGTGTGTGCCTTGCATACTCATAAAAAAATTCTCTCTAAATTTGACCATATATTCTGATACAAGTAATTGTTTTCTAACAAGCTCACACCTCTTAGATTCTTTTCCATCTTTTAATTGATATGCCACCGATTTATATTTGGTGAAATCAACCAATTATTTTCCTATTGAATATGTACTCTCCTCATGGATACAACTTTTCAGATTTGGCAAGCCACCACATACATTGCACATTCCATCCAAACATGCTTTGTTATAAAAAAATTCTTGTTGATTTTTCACAAAATATTGTCGGAATAAATTCCCTTGAAGATTTTTGTGGGACATTTAATCCACACTCCTGCAACATGATGTCAATATATGCAAAACACGACGTATTTGACAAAAAAATCATAATGCATTGAAAATTCAACATGATGCCTACAATAACAAAGTGGTACGTGAGTGATTGATTTTCACATAAAAGGGTTTGCTCATTTCAAAGAATCTTTGGCTAATGTTAATTTGTGGATTTTCATTCTTAAACTTAGAGAACAATTTTGTTTGAGTCATATCTAAGAAATGTTTTGCACACGATTCATGATTACGAGAACCTATTCTTCTTTTTTTGTATCTCTTCTATTCGGTGACACCCTTGTGTTCTCATTCCAAAATTTTACAATTAATTCTTTTAGAATATCAGATGTATTCTTGTCTTTTCATGGAAGTCTACTAGAGAAATCCCAATAGTCAGTGTTATTGATTGACTCAAGATGTTTACGTCTCTCTATTACTTTCATTAGTGTTTTTTTTTTAGCTTCAAAGCACTTGCTTGTTTTTCTAATCAAGCGTTTATTAACTATTTTATCACTTACTATACAATTAGTAAGTGCATGCCATGTAACATTACTATCTTTGGTGCATCTTTTTCCACCTACAATTTGGTATGCTTTATGTATGTTTTCAACAATTGACACATTTTGATCAACAACATTAGATGTTCTTAACCCCAGGGTCTTCATTATAGGTCTCATCTTAATTAATTTCATCAATGTAACAAATAATTGACATCTTTGTGTGTCATTTAAATTCTCAAAGTAATTATCCCAAATTCCACTAGCTTTTCTTCTCGCATTTCTTTCAGACATTTTGTTAGGCATTGGTTTTATAATGTTTTCATCAATTTCAATTAAGTGAATTGGTTTTCTTTGCAAAATGGAAGGAGGTGTTCTTAGAGGTGAAGATTCATTTACAAGGTTACTTTCTTCATTCAGTGTTTTTATACAAATTTCGGGGTTAACATTTGGATTCTCAGGTAAGGGTTCAACAATTGGATTCATATCAATTTCTTCATCCATACCAACATTATCATTCAATTCAATATCATTATTCATTGCAAAATCATTATTCTCTACATTTTCATTATGTATTTCATCCCCATTTTCTAATACATTAGCTACATTTGATATAGTGGATGTACCTTGCCTTGTTTGAAGTTTTTGCATTCTCTTCAATTTCTTTATTCTCTTCTCTTCCAATTGCTCCGTGTCTTGTTCTTGACTTTCCTCTTGTCCTTAGCTCGACGTTTATCGCCCATGATTAGAAAAAATCAACTAGTGGGGTAGGGGACAAAATGAACTACTAAAAAATCATGCAAGAATGTAGAGAAAATTACAGACAAAACAAAATGTTTGCAGAATTCCCATGAAAGAGATGAAAGGGACGTTGGGGGCCACAATATATAAAAAAAAAAAAATGTATACGCGTTATAATGCATAACACATACGCATTTTTTATTTTTTTTTTTCCAAGCCATGCCTCAAGGCTTGGGATCCGGTTTGGATCCCCAAGCCTGAGGCATGGACCTGTATAAACACAACAAACAACGTGTTTTTGCAAAAAAATGTAAAAATGCCACTTCCTCTATGATAAATCAAAATAAAACAATCGATCCATTTTAAAAAAATTATACCACAACGTAGAGCAGAGTTTCTTCTTTCTAAAAATATAATTTTTCAAATTTTCTAACTAATATAAGGTTTCCATATTATTTATTTTCTAACTATGCCTTTTTATAGCTATTTTTTGAAGTGTAAATATGTCTATCTTTCATGGTGTATCTTTTTTTTGGGTGATCAAAATTTTAAAAAAATTATACTAGCCCAAACTAGGCATAATTCTATACATATTAAAAAAAAAAATCTAATTTTCGATATTTTTTGAGGTAGTTAGGGGGGGCACGGTTGAGCTCCATTTATTTTTCAAAACATAAAATTTATGTACTAGAAAAATCATAAATAAAAAAATATTCGCTATAAAAATCTAAAAAAATGGAGCCCAAACTAGATGCTCCTAGCTATCTTTCTACCAAAGGGTTTTCAAAAATACTAAATGGTGCTCAAAAAATGGTGGGGGCACGAAAGTCACTCTATTATGTTTTTTTAACAAAAACAGAGCATCTGTTGGTATTTTAGTTGTTTGACCCACTTAAACTTATTTGTTTTCAATAAAATTTAGTAGCTTAGAAACTAGACTCAAAATGCTACGATTCATATTTCTACAACATCTTCCAATTTTGAGTGTAACTATTTTGAAAAACTCGTACAAGTTGACTAGCTCCATCATCAAGGCATAAAGATAGGACATCTGCATCACACTTGATATGGGGAGGGATTCCATTCTATTCCATGCACACATTTTATTACATTTTCTACATTTAGTTATAACTCGTTATTTCACAAAGTGCGATTGACACAAGAATACCTAGGCCACATCATGCACACACTCACCGGAACTACATTTGGGTCTGAAATATAGTGTAACGCTCGGTAAGTAAGTCCACTGTTGTGGTAGGCCGAGGTCATCGACCCATTCTTTTACATTTTTGTTTTTAGGGATTGATGTTTGTTTAAGGTTTTGCGAGTCAAATTATTGGCCACATCCTGAGTAACAACGAATCTGATGTGACACACAACGAGGGTTCTAGACCACCTCTTAGCCATGTGAAGATTAGTTTCAGATATTTTGCACGATCAAGGCACCAAGTTTATAGACCAGAGTGCCCGTAGGCACCCCAATCCCTTCCCAGGCGCTCCAGTCTAGGGAATCAGTCTAGATCCATCCTTTTCAGAGCTTCTGCACAGTCATTCCTACATCCAGTTTTCCAAATCACCTCTATGACACTTTCCCTACGAGCATCTCCTATTCTATTGATTTTTTTCCTTTTCCCTCTTAGACATTATGGTTAGCATTTCCTTTTGCATATTCACTTAGGTCATTTACATACTTCTTTACTGCACTTATTTGCTTTATTACAGCTATTCATAGCCGGATTAACTATAGATACACTCCCATATTCCTTATTTTAGTTAATCAAAGGGATTCTTGCCTTTTCTTGAGCACTGTCCATAAAAATCGCTTTTGTAGGCTTTCAATAGCTTTTTGATTCTCATTGGTATGATGAAGATAGACATAACATACACCGCAATACCTGCAAACTTGCTTTGAAGAAGTTGAGCTTTTCTAGCTTGTGACAACAAAGAGCCTTTCCAAGAAGCCAATTTTTTATGAAATCTCTCTATCAATTTGTTCCATCCCCCTTCTTCAAGTTTTTTCCCACAAAGAGGCATTCCAAGGTAGGTGTCAGGAGGGTTTTATACTACATTCTAGAATATTAGCAAGCCTAATATGCTGCTCCTCCTTCACATTGATGAAAAAATGCTCTTGCATAAGTTAATTTGTTTCTCAGTAACTTCTTCATACTTTTTGGTGATATTCTTGAAGGTACAAACCTCTTGGAATGATCATTATTCCAAGAAGAACCGTCTCATCCGCAAACTACTGCAAACTTTGGTTAACAATTCCATTGACAACTTTTATACCCTTAAGCCTTCCTTTATTTTGGGCTTTTGAACATAATCTACTTAAAGCTTCAACAACAATAATGTAGAGGAAGGGTGAAAGGGGATCCCCCTGTCTAAGACCCTTTTTGATATGAAGAAACCATTCGGTTTCCCATTTATAATGATAGAAAAAATGGGGCCTTGAGTACAAGCTTGAATCATTTTGATGAAGTGAGGATGGAAACCCAATCTATGTAAAAGGAGGAACATGAAATTCCAAGATATCCAATCATATGCCTTTTGCATGTCAAGCTTTACAATCATAGCCTCTCTGCTTGATTGTTCCACAGAATGTATTGTCTCATGAATGGTTATTATGTTGTCAAGAATTTGTCTACCCGACACAAAGGCACCTTGATTAGGAGAGATAAAATTGCTAAGAGTTTCTCTCATTCAAAAGCCATAATTTTGGATATGAGTTTGTACATTGTGTTGCATAGACTTATGGGTCTAAAATCCCCCAAGTCTTTAGCCCCTGGATTTTTGGGTATGAGAGCAATAAAGGTGTGATTGATTTGTTTTAGCAGGCTCCCCGACCGAAAGAAATCTTGCACAACAGTAACCACCTCTCTTTTTACAATATCCCAATACATCTGGAAAAAGAATGCAGGGAAGCCATCCGACCTTGGAGTTTTATCCCCCTCCATGGAAAATAAAATAGCTTTTATTTCCTCCTCTAGAGGGTATAGCAATGAGATCTCTATTTTCCTCATGGTTGATGACCGGCTCAAACAAATTGAGAGTTTCAGTGATAGAGATCTCAGACGGGAGTTGACCTTTAGAAAACAAGTTTTTAAAGAAGGAGACAATGGTATTCGAAATATCCTTATCTTCCATAGCCATGTCACCATCTTCTTTTTTAATTTCATGGATTCTTCCTTTATTGGCCTTAATAGTGGTAGAGATGTGGAATTTTTTTGTATTGCATTCTCCCTCTTTCAACCAATTGATTCTGGATTTATGCTTCTAGTAGATCTCTTCTCTCCTTAGGATGTTATGGTATTCAACAAGAAGATATTTTTCCTTAGATTTGTCTTCAATACTCCATCCTCCCTGTTCCATTATTTCTTCCAATTCCCAAAGTTCTTCAGAAATTTTACTTTTTTGAAGAAAAATGTTTCCAAAAATTTCTTTGTTCCAAGTCTTGATTTTTAATTTAACATTTTTAAGTTTTGCTTTGCGACCTTGAACATGTTGTTTCCTTTGACTTCAATGTTCCACCATTCTTCGATCATTCTCTCCAGGTCTAGGTGTGTAGTCCACATTTTCTCGAACCTAAAAGGTCTTCCTTTAGATTGCTCCCTTTCACTGAACTTAAGGACTATAGGATTATGGTCCGAGCCAATACGAGCTAGAGAGGAGAGGGAGTACTATTGTTCCTAAATCCATTGGAAATTCACTAGGAAATGGTCCAACATTATTTGAATTAGGTTCTCCCCTTCACGTCTGTTAGTCCAGGTAAATTTAGATCCACTGAGATCCAAATCAAGAAGTTCATTCAACCCTAATTTTTTTTCTAAATCTTCCATACTCTCAGTGTACAAGTTGATTCCACCTTTATTTTCTGAGGGAATCAGAGGAGTGTTGAATTCTTCCCTTATGATCCAACTTGAGTCATTGAACAACCTTTTGAAAGTGGTCAACTCCTCCCACAACATCCTTCTAGCGAACAATGATATTCAAAGCATAGATATTTGAAAGGATAAATTGTTTTCTGGAACTGATAGAAGTGAAATTAATAGCTATATGATGTTGACTATTGATCAAGGGATAACCTTCCAACACATTCTTATTCCGTAGACACATTAAACCCCTAAAACCCCCACAAAAGATTGACAATGGAAACCCGCTTCTTTCCAAAAGAAACTATGAAAGTCATTCATCCTATCCTGATTCATTTTAGTCTCCTGAATCATTATGACATCAAGTTTTTCCTTACTCCTAAAATCAGACAAAATCCTATGTTTACTAGGGTTGTTTAGACCCCTTATATTCCATGATAACAAAATCATTTAAAAGAACCATATTTTTCGCTTACCACCAATGGTTTCTGACGTCCTTCCATAATATCCTTTATGGTGGCTCTCTCTCTTTTTTCCTTCTCAGACGGTCTCCCTGGTGAGGATTTATTGGACCCCACATCCGCCTTAGAGAATCCTCTAGTTCTCGGGCCGCTTTTCTTTTCGAGACAATCTAGTACTACTCTTCATCTCCCCGATGACCGGGGTAGAGAGACCCACTTCTTTGAAAGTTTCATTACCGTCATCTCTTAGGAGAATTTTCGTTCAAGCTTGATTGAGAATATTCTAGATCTGGGTCCTTGTTAGTCTCTAGAGCACACTTTAGATCCTCTTCCACAGTGGAAATGTCCTCTAAATTAATATCCAACACCTTAAACATGTTGCTTGTTCCTAACATGACTTCCTCCGGTTGTTGTGTAAAAAAACTTGCATCCATTGTGTCTGGCACTATGGATCCAACAATCTTATCTTCTATAGGTCTTGACTACCAATAACTCCTCCACGTTTTTGAATCTAGCTCACTTTATATCGCTGACCTTTTCCTGACCTGCAACCTCAACTATTTCCTCTAAAACCAGTTCTGATTCATCAAATCCTTGTGCTTTAACTTTGTGAAGGTTTATTGACTTACATCCATGTAGGATTTATCTTCGAGGGACCACTAGCATTTGGCTGCATGACTCCTTTTCCTTTCAAATCTTCTTTAGTAGTTCATTTGTTCTTTTTGAGTTGAGCTTTCAAAGCCACTTCTTCCTTATCCTTTGGACAAGATTTGACATTATGGCCTACTTTGAAACATGAGAAGCACATGAAAGGTGAAAAATCATAGTCAATTTTTTGAGAGTGGACGCCCCATGAAGCCTTGAGCTCAATACTTTTGGGAAGGCTAGTCTCTGGGACTACATTGACACAAAAATGAGAAAAAAGAAGTTTGGTCTTGGCACAAGTAACATGATCAATGATAACCAGAGCCCCAATAGCTTTCGCTATCCCCTGTAAAATATCCAAATCCCAATATTCTAAGGGAAATCTGGGCAGTCTGACCCAAATGGGATATTCTTTGATAATAGTCTCCAAGGGATTGAAGCCGGGTTGCCATTTTTGAACCAAAACAACAACTCTGCCCATAAACCATGGGCCTCTAGCAAGAATCTTTAAAAAATCCTCTTCCAGAGATAGAGAAATCACAAAAAGGAATTAACATAAGAAGCTATCTCCATCGATCCTTTGGGCATCCACTTCTTGTTTTCCCATTTTCTAAACTCCTCTATATTTGGTTTGTTACCCGAATCTTGGCCAAAATAGTATTGCTCATTGAAGATCTAACCCGTTCAACGACTTGATCCGGTATTTCCAAAAAAACTCCATTCTCATTACAAACAGGACTAAGGTTAATAGAGGATACATGTTTGACTTTGTTCCCTGCCACCCTCTTCGCCCACATGATTGCGGGTCCTTTTTCCACTCCACGTTGTCCCTTTTTATTGTGAAGTTCGCATCTTTCCTGCCATCAATTTGAAATATCCTTGTGAAACCTGCTGACTTGTCTCGCTTCCTTTCCCCGCTTGCTCCCGGTTGAATTCCATCACTCCTGAGAGTAGAGAATTTTTATATATGCCATGTTATTATAAATTGGGTCATTTTTAGTTCACTATGTCTTGAGAGAATACATGAACTTGTTAAGTTATCTTCAGTTGAGCTTGTTTAGTAATTTTGTCATTTCTTCTCAATTATTACAACATCTCAGGCTGAGATGGATGGAAAAATTCTATAGGATCAAGTTATCATCATTAATGGTGTCATAATAGCTTTTGGGGTCATTCACAATGGAAGAGAGGTTCACCTAGGTGTGGTCCACGAGGAACTAGTACACTTTGGGGTAAGAGGCCTTTTATGAGAGCTAATCCTACTCATGTCTCAATACACTTTGATGTTAATGAACCTTGTTTGCATGAGGTATTGCAAGTTATCGAGTCATATCCTCATACCCAACCCTCTCGAAGCATTCATAATACTCCTCTCCATGAAAACATGCTGATCGTAATCCTTCTTCCAACTCTCATCCATTTTTATTCGTCACATTTTCCTTCATGTAATTTCCAACCACATGTTAACTCACCTCGATGCTTGGGCAAACACAACCATCCTGCTCACATGACTCACACCCATTCCCTAAGCGTGCTAGGTCCTCTTCCGTTGTTCCTAGGGTGACTAGGGCATTAAAGAGGGTGAAGTTGGAGGTAGAGGAAGAGTCAGGGGCCATTACTCATACTACTCTTCTTGTTGGTCCTTATGAGTATGTAGCACTGATGACTAAGACTGGGACACCGTTGCTTGACCTCACTGGAGATGACTAGTATTTTATCATGATATGAATTTCTAATTTCTGTTTTGAATATGGATTTGAACAAATATTTTTAGTACTTAACAACATTATGAATTTACACTTGATGTCATATGACTACTTGGTTTTATGAACTTAAATATATATTTGGTTTCGTTGATGGGAAAAGTCTTGGTTACATGTTAGATTATATTTTGATGATCCTTTTTGGATGTGATGGAGTATTTATGGTTTAAATGATTTTGAATGTTGAATGGTTTTTTTATGTATTTTATGTGACGTATTTAATGTTAGGCAACCCCCTCCCTTTCTTGTCTCATTCTTGAATGTTTTAACAATCATGTTTTATTTTGAAAAAATAGTTACCCGAGTCCTCTCGGTTGAAATTTATTAAACCATTATAAAGTTTCACTTAAAGATAAAGTGCAAATTTTATTATAAAATTAATTATTATTTGGAGACAAATCAGTTGTAACTGATTTTTCTAAGTAAAGGACTTGGAGGACACATTTTTGATGATGAGAAATCAGGTATTGTAAGCAATTTGTGAAGCTTATTTCATAAGGAATATTTATGTGCAAATGGTTTTTTGAGATAAGTGATCTTACGGTGTTATGATGACATTGTTTTGAGGTTTGAGTATGAAATTCTGATATAACATGTATATCTAGTTTTAATATTATTTTATTGATTATTTGATTTTATTATTCGTATCTCATCTAAACTGATTGTAGATTTTGATCTGTCATATCTAGAGCAGGCCATGAAAGACATTTTCATTCCAATCTTGAGATAAATGCAGATTGATAGCCATGTTGGCTTTTGATTTGATCATGACTCTTGTTAGACGTTGTTTTGGCAATCATTGTACATTTCATAAATATAAATTTGTTTCTCTTCAATATATTCATCTTCATTTTCATCTTACAAATTGTGCAAATGTGTCATACTTGTGAATAATGTGTTTATGTTTATTTTCTTTGTTTTTTGTTTTGGTTTTGTCTCCAAGATCATAAAATCACTACTTATAATATTCACATTTTCAAGAGGTTGTCTCATAAATAGACTTCACTCTGTTGGATAAAGGTTAGATAACAATTTCTTTGATAAAGAAATCAATCTTATCAATAAGTGATTTATTATTTTTATGAACTATGATGGAAGATTATTAAGATACTTAAATGATCTCAATTTCATATCTGATTTAATAGTAAATGGTCTTGTTGTGTCTTTTTCTTGTGTGTTTATTTGTTTCTTTGTTGTTGTTTTGTATATCCCTCTGTTGTTAGAAGATAGAAATTTTCCCAGAATCTTAGGTTGGTCTACGATTAACCTATACTTAAACTACCCATGCTTAAGCTATTCTTAAGTTTCTTCACGATTAAATTGGTTCTGATTCCAACTTGACCTTTACGTTAGGTAAAAGGGTTGATTAGTTGTCGGTCTACTTTTTATTGACAACAAACACTTTCCCTACTACCGTGACAAATCCCTACAAAGCTAAGTTGAATAACTGGCTCAAAGATTTGAAGGATGATTTTGAATATGAGTGGTGTACCACGATACTCTTGTTAGATATCATTGAGAATAAATCCCAATTCATCGTGATGCAACACTATTCACTTCGTGGGTCTTGATGACAGGTAAGAGCATGTATTCTGGTTGAATTCCCTTATGGGTTCATAACAAGTTATTTGTTTAGATTTAGTGAATCAAATATCCAATGCTATGTAGATCGAAATTGATGTGGAGTACGTCAATGCGGATATACATCTCTTGTGCACTATGTATGTCTACCTTGGGATGAATGCCTATTTTTAGAAGCACAAGTTTGAATAGTGCGAGATTGACCCTCAACGAGATGATTGTGGTTGACAAGTCTTCCTATAGATTGCTCTTTTTGAAGCTGAGGAAGAATATTGAGGATGGATTGCAACACGATGAAGAGAATGAAATGTTGCACTCCACAAAAGGGAAGCTTGAAGAAAAAGGTTACAAAGAGGAAGAAAAAGAAGATAGATCTTATGCCACCCATTATTGAGGAAGAAGAATAGTATTCAAGTGAAGAAATTATTGAAGAAAAGTGAAGTCAAAATTTGTAGAGGACAAATGATGGTGCAAAAACCTCCGCACACACTAAAGAGAAAACATCCATAAAATAGTTTATGGCTTATTTGCCCCATATAATGGATGTGGAGCATTGCAGTGATGCCTCTATCCATGTTCACGAAAAGGAGAAATAGATCAAGAAAGGGCATGAAGAAGGGACCTAACAAAAGGGTAGCATGAGGAGGATAAGGATCAAGAAGAAAATATCCCACCTAGGCTTACAACTCTGAAAGAATACTCTGCATGCAAAAACACTGCAGAAATGGAGGAGTTGGGTTAAGAAGACACTTGCATGAGGTAGGGTTCACCTCCATGAGAAAACTCCCAAGGTTATAAATTTAGAGGAAAAGGCTAAGGATAAAGAGAGAAAGGGAGAGAAAACATGAAAAGAAGAAGATACAACTACAATTCTACGTGCTCACTATCAGTAAGGGAAAAAGACAAAGACCTTTACCTCTGAGTGGTAATGGACTGTGACAACCCAACAGAAAGGACTGAGACAAGAGTGTCTTTTCCAGTGGATTTCTATATGGATAAGCCACACTATGAGGTTATTCTTTTCAACTTGCGCAAGCCTCCCACAAAGATACCAAGGAATTGGCAGTAGCTTATGTGGATCCCTTCCACTTGAGTGAATCACAAGTGGGTGACACATTGATAAAGATGGTTGTTGAGGTGGCCAAATAAAATTTGATAACTGACACGTCACTGAAACAACAGACCGACTGTACAGGTAAACTTGAAAAGTAACTTGAATTTGAAAAGAGAAGAAGACAAAGATAGACCACAAACAAATGGTTGAAGACCTAAGGGTCTGCAATTGTGTCGCCGCATCCTCAAAGAGAATCCAAATCTAGCAGATGGAGTGAAACTTGATCAGCTAGTTAGAATAGGAAGCTCAAAATCTTGGTGGACCTCCTATTGAAGCAACGAAAAGACAACGGAGGCACATGAGCAAGGCAGATTGAGAAAGTTGATACCTAGAAGACCAGGTTCTGCTTGAGAAAACATGAAGGCATACAAGGATCTAAATAAAAATCTAATGAGAAGGCCACTTCCGCAAGACATTTTTTTAGCTTGGCGTAACAGGAAGCAATTGTTGAAGTGTGCATCCACCTAAATAATATAATCAAAATGTCTTGGGCATGCAAGTATGTATATACTACAAAGGACAAACCTAGTAGGAAAACGTTGTTGCAGGAGGTGGAGGAAATGGAAAAGGAAATAAGCGTGAAGAAGGATGAGTTCAAGTTGCGGTTCACCAAACTACAAAAGAAAACTCTTAAAGAGGAAAGCCATTTTGAAGACGTAGGTACGGAAATAAGCGAGAAGTTGAGTGCCATGAGGGAGGAAGCCAAGGATGCCAAAACTACGAAGGAATTATGTGTACAGGTGGATGAGTTAAAGCGGATTATACAGGCCACGCTAACCAAACCAAAAATCTTTGAAGACCAACAAATGTAAGGAGGCGCTTCATATTTTTGAAAAATAAATAATAAATGGGTTACTTGAGAATGGGCAACCTAATTAGTGTGGGGGTGATGTTGAGACCAAATATTGACTAAGCATATACATATTTTGGCTCAACTCTGTGTTTTTTAACAACTCATCTTTGGTCACTTAAACTGTCTTGATCTCCCTTTTTATGACAACTTTTTACGATTTGCTATATTTGAATCATAATGAGGGATTACTGGAAATAATTACTTTAACTTTTAATTCCAATAACTTAAGGGTGACCTTCACCCAATCATATAGTTTAGCTTTCAATACCCAACTCATACCTATAGGCTTGAGCTTACAACCGAAATGAATCGTGATAGCTATGACTGGAACAATTGTGAGGTGAAGGGAAGACAAGTTCCTAAGACATATGTGTAGTCTTGGGATCCGGCTTGCTAGCACAATGCCAAATAACTATGGCCATAGTAATGCATGTAATTGGATGCGTTGTCTTTTCACCAAGTCTTTTGCTACAGTGTCGAGATTCGGATGATGGTTACAATAGTAGCTTTTCGAAGGACGCTAAAAGGCATCACAAGTTCTCAGACTGTAATAAGACTTAACCAATTAATACACTGGATGTATTGGCTCGTTAAGAGTGTTTGAGGGGATTAAGGAGGATTTGTAAACTCTCACAGTTGCACATGGTTGTCATAGGTTATCCGATTGGATTCTGAAGTTTATTTAAATGTTGTTATAAATCAACCGATGTTGCAAATAATGTATTTTGATCAGTGTAAAAGAAATTAAGAGATAACAATCTCTTGTGCGCGGTTCAATATGTTGTGTGTTCAGTAAAGCATTAATTGTGATTAAATAAATAAATAAAAATTCCTTAGTTTGATGAAGTAAAAGTGGTTGTTACATAAGTACCAACTTTGGCAAAGCATAAGGTATCGTGGTTTAAGTTTAGGTGAGGTGCGAGACTTGGAAGCTTTGGGTCCTCTTGGAAAGGTGCACATATAGAAGAAATAAGGGGTTGACAATAGGCATGTATGTGTAGGGTAGAAGAAGCCTTAAAAGCCAATGCATGCAAAAAAATGAATACCTCTTTGACCATAGTGTGTGTGAGACCACGATGACACCCAGAGACACCTTATGCGCGAAACATAACATGGTGGAAACAAATATTGCTATAGATCCAAACATAAGTGGAGCCAAAGAGAGAACAAGGAGTCTCTGAGCATAGTAGAATTAACTGTAGGTCACATAAGTAGTGAAAGGATGAGGGAAAGTGTTAGAATGAATATTGTGGCACGAGATAATGAATTAAAGGTGGCACCCGCATAGAAGATCAACATGGAGCATGCTGCATATACCAAGGGAAAATGAAAGATTTCGACATGTACATCGATCCCAGTTTATAGGACAATCTTTGTAAAAAATTGATAACCGAGGTATCGCAATTTTATCTCACATAGTCATACCATGCCTTTGAAAGGACCCAATGACCTAGCACAACCCGAAGGTGCATAGTTGTATAGCGAATCCAATCGCACTAATCCTCGATAACATAACCGATGCCCCACTGAAGTGTTGCAAGTTAAATCAGGATTGAACCTATGACCTAGTGGTCACCAAAACAACAACACATTGTTGAGGCCAACCCTAGGGGCTAAACACGGACAATCTTTGTAAACTAGTACATGATGACTAGTCTAATTAATGGTTAAACCGATGAAGGGAAATGCAACATCACTATATATACACATCCTTATATGGTTTTGGGGATGGGTGAGGAACATTGGTTGAACACTTGATGGGGAACTATTTTGGAATGAATATAGTGGATTAAACATTGTAAATGAAATATAAGTGATTACAAGGTGATTCATTTGTTATATTGATGAGATTGATGATATGAATACTAACTATGTCGATTATCTTCTTCAATGATTGTTTTCTTATTTACTTAACAAGTTATATATGAATGTTTCCTAACCATCATGATGTAGTTAAAACTGATGAGAACCGATTTTCTCTCGTGCCTCGGGTGTGTGCACAAGGTGACCAACTTGTGTGATATGTTGGCGTAAGACCACTTTGTGCATAATAAGTGCATTCAAAGCTTCTTTGAGCTTGCACGTGCCACTTTGTATATTGTGGTTTGGGGGATAACAAGTTCATAAATCACATATTTTTCTATATAATTTGTACACACATGCGTTCATGAGGTATGTTGAGCTTGATACTGAGAAAACACATAGATTGATACACGATGACAGGTTCCATTCTAGACCCTTCCCACTTGGACCTAATTTTTGAGGGCATCTCCTACGCTATTTAGGTGCTTTTTTGTTTCAATAAAATTAATTTTAATTCCTCATTATGGTTAATATTTTATATTTGTGTATATGTTATTTTTGGACTATTATAACTAACACATGTGTCTTGTGTATTTTTAGCTTATCTTGATCTATGAGTCTCTCAACTATTATTTTCTTTTGTATTCACTTATTTTCGAATATATTTTATTGCATTGATCCTAGATGTATAGGACAGTCTTTGTAAAAAACATTATAACCAAGGTATTAGAATTTTATCTCACATAGCCATGCCATGCCTTTGAAAGGACCCATGTCCCAACAACTCGGCGCAACCCGAAGGTGTGCAATCAGAGGCGAGTCCAATCACACTAATCCTCCAACACCATAATTGATGCCCCAACCTAAAGTGTTGCAGGTTAAATCGAGATTAAACCCGTGACCTAGTGGTCACCAACGCAACAACACACCATTGAGGCCAACCATAGGGGCTAAACATGGACAATATTTGTAAATTGTTACATGATGGCTAGTCTAATTAATGGTTAAACCGATGAAGGGAAATGCAACATCACTATATTTACACATCCTTATATGGGTTTTGGGGATGGGTGATTATGGATGTGAGGAACGTTGGTTCAACACTTGACATGGAACTATTTTGGAATGGATATAGTGGATTAAGAATTGTAAATGAAATATAAGTGATTACAACGTGATTCATTTGTTATATTGATGATATTGATGATATGAATACTAACTATGTTTGATTACCTTCTTGAATGATTGTTTTCTTATTTACTTGAACAAGTTATATATGAGTGTTTCCTAGCCATCACGATGAAACTAAAACCGATGAGAATCGGTCTTCTCTTGTGCCTCGGGTGTGTGCATAAGGCAACCAACTTGTGTGATATGTTGGGGTAAGACCGTTATGCATAATAAGTGCATGCAGAGCTGCTTCGATCTTACGTGTGCCACCTTGTATATTGTGGTTTGGGGAAAAATAGCAACAATTTCATAAATCACATATTTTTCTATATACTTTGTACACACATGCATGAGGTATGTTGAGATTGATACAAAAAACACATAGATTGATACAAAATGGCAGGTTCCATTCTAGACCCTTCCCACTTGGACCTAATTTTTTTAGGGCATCTCCTACACTATTTAGGTGCTTTTTGTTTGAAGACAATTAATTTTACTTCCTCATTGTGGTTAATATTTAATATTTGTGTATATGCTATTTTTTGGACTATTATAGCTAACACATGTGTCTTGTGCATTTCTAGCTTATCTTGATGCATTTTTCTCTCAACTATTATTTTCTATTATATTCACTTACTTGATTTTTGCTTTTATGTGTGCGGCCTTTGAAATTTTCTCTTATTATTTTGGCAAAACCTTCGTGACCCTTTTTGTGGCTTTTATAGCCTATTGCATATGCTTGTGTGTGACACCTTTGTGTCACTTGTTTGCGATCTATGCCTTCAATGTGATTAACACATGTGACATTGTTTGTGTATTTGTTTGCTAAATTACTTGTGTGCTTGATTGCTTTGTATTTTTTTTTTGTTTCTATAACATGTTTATTATACATTTCTTGTTTGCTTTGTTTGTTTGCTATCTTTGTACGTCATGGTTTCTACCATGCACACCTTTACACGAACAAAATCTCAACAAAGTGACCACTAGTAATAACCCCGTATTTGATCCAAAACAAATTATTATACACATCCAACATGGACACACATCTTATTTTTTGAGCAAAGCATTATGTTTTGCATATCTCACTTGCCTCAAAAGAGGGGGCATTCGAGTGGGGTATATTACACATATATAATTCAGAAATAAACTACATAATTATATAGAGCACATATCTTCATAAACAAATTTAGACACAATGGATACAAATTTTGCACTAGTACGTAACCATCCAACAGGACGAAACCATGGTATGCTACGATCCAAGATGATTTTTTTGTTTTTGAGGAAAAGTTACAAAAATTACAAAATGCTCATATTTTCACTAGCATTTACAAATTTACGATACAAGTTCATATTCGTAATGCACAATTTAAGGTAGGGTTTACTACATTTTGTATAAGATGTGGGAGGTATGAATACTTCATTTCTTTGTGACACTATACAAGTCGAAACAATTTATATAAAGGGAATGTGGACATGGTCCTTCTCCTCTTTTTATACTCAACATTGCATATATTAGAATCAATAGTTACTTCACACAAAGTGGGAGGCATGGGTCAACCAATCCCTTTTGACTTTGTGATATTTTACACTTGGGCCTAGATCCCTTTGTAGTGGCGTGGTCTATGGATTTGAAAATATCAAGGTGACCAGAAAACCTTGTGGCCTCCTTCATCTCACTTTTTATTTGACAAGATATCAAAGTGGTTGGATACACTGTAGGCTATTCTTCCTTCTTTTTTCCTTGGGAAAATGTCCTATGACACCTCTCCTCTTGGTGTTGGGTCAAGTGCACTCAAATTCTCAAAATTGGGGACCGATCCACCCCAAATCCTTTAAAGCTCGGTACAAATATGAATATCCGAGTAAAAAATGTGGGAGCCTCTCCCTTAGTAAAGAAAAGGGGTGTATTCCTTCTATTCTTTGTGTCTTAACTTTAATATGTTACAAATTCAAATTTCAAAGTTACAAATATCCTATTTATAACTTGAGTTTCAAATATCCTATTTATAACTTGAGTTACACTTCAATTCCTTTTATAGACATTGACCGCACTTTATGTTATATGTTTCATCATGGAGTATGCCAACACCAAAACACCATCATCAACTCCAAGTGAAGATAAAGTATGTGTGTGTACTGGGTATCTTTTCCTTTTAAGTATACAATTTTCAATTTCACACTCAAAGAATGGGAAAATGTAGACACCTAAAATTAACAACTTATGCTTTGGCGGTGAAATTTTTTTCTTTGTCTATATATTATGAATTGTGCACATATCCTAAGTGCAATTGAATTCTCTCTCTCTCTCTCTCTCTCTCTCTCTCTCTCTCTCTCTCGCATTACTTGGTTTACTCTACACACTTCTCAATCGTTCATATATACAATTGCATTTATCCAAAGTAGTGTATCAGTTCCAAGCATCTTTCCGAAAATATTACAATGTCATCATGAATTAATTGTCCAAAACCATATGGATTCAAGCCTGGTTGTACTATGGTATGGGCGAACCTATATGGTCCCATCTCCCAACAATTTACGACTCTTTTCCTAATTCAAATATCTTTCTTTAGGTCGTTTATTATTATATAATTCAGCCTTATTGCGATGATTGAGCTATAAATTATATAAGCATGCCTAATGCACTTAAGAACTCGTATGACGTTCCCTAACATTTATAAACACTCCTTAAGAAAAATAAACTCCTAAAGCACTCAAGGATATCCTAAATCTTCCTAATTCAACAACACATCCTTACAAGCAAGTACTACACAAGTATAGAGCACTCAAACCAAATTCAAGAGTTTAGCTTCCCCATTTACAAGCCTCCAAAGGTCCTAAAGCCAAGTTAGAGAAGAAAAAGTCAACACCAAACATTTCCAAAGTTTCTAAGGGTCCAAACGGAATCAATCTAACATCTAAAACACAACATACTATATCACTACCACATAGGGTAAATTATACTTTATTTATAGTTATGCTAACTATTCTTTATGTCAAGAGATGAGCACAATATGAGATTGGTTTAAATTTGTATTCACAATTGAACATAAAATAAGAGAACTACATGGAGTTTTCTCCATCCTTTGAGGGATATAGTGCATGGCCCTGGATGGTTCAACAAGGGTTGACCACCATGGTAAGTCCAACTCCACAACACATTGATTTATCCTTTTGTTATCTAGTCAAGTTCATGAAGTGTTAGTGTAGTTATCTAGGGTTTTATCCATTGCATGTCACTACAGGAGGGTGTCTCATAGTTGCGAACCCTAGTATCATACAATGAAACATTTCCATGCCACCGATAGCCACCAAAAGTTGCAAATCTCTAGAAGATCTCCGTCTAAGACTATACAACCCATGACAATTTGTAGAGTTCTGTCCTAGTTGAATTTCTAGTGATAGCTATAGAGAAAAAGCACTTTTAGATCCTTACAAGTCTACACATCATGTCTACATACCCAATTCCTCTTTGTATCTTTACGTTAAACTAAGCACTCTCCTTTCTTGTGTTTTAAGAAATCATTTCTATATCACACATTGCTTCAAAAGTTATATTATACTTTGCAAATTAATGTTACTTAATTAATTTACAATAATACAATGTACATAACCTTTGTGCTTGTTAATAAATAAGGAACTTAAACTAATATTACCACCATTATTTAGGGTGTAAATAACTATGCTTTCTTCAAGATTATGACAAACCCAAAGGACTTTCTCATCATACCTAGGGCAAAGGAGCCTATGCATCATCATATTCATATTATTTGTAGAATTGTAGGCATGCCAACTTATGAATATAGTGTTCTATTTTCAATCCTCATAGTGAATTAGAATTTTTACGGAATTAGAGGCTCATCACCGACAACCAGACGGTTCCAACTTAAATTCCCATATTTTTCAATAATTCAAAATCTCTTCTAATGTGGGTACCTATAGGTAGATGAATAAAGGTTTCTACCCCACTTCCATCTCCCTACATCCTTCGACAATATGAAAATCTCATGGGACTTCCACTACATACTAATGACAAAGGGGATATCATATTAGCAATTAATTTAACATTTGTTATTTCCTTTGACCCATTTTTGCAAGAAAGGTAAGTGCGAGACTTAAAACCTCAACAATTCCATACTCATAGAATGGCATTTACATAATCATTTTTGTATCTTTCTTTATGCTCTACTTTGAATTGCATACTCACTCCACATAATTTGTGAATAAGCACATTTCAAAGTGGGGCAAAATGTAGAATTTTAAAACGTCACATTTCCTTTTATTCAATATCATATTATATGTTTTATGCACTTTTATCTATGTATGGTGATTACTCTAAATTAGCCATTATTGAAAAATTATGGCGAATTTTATTGGCTTGAAACCCCTTACATGATTGCCAATGATATCCCTTTGTTCTAATCTTGCGTTTCCCTATCAAACATCGTAACCATCATGCGAGTTTATTTATCCCTCCACTTTTCCCATTTCTAGTTTTTGATAGCATGTGTACCAATTTTGATAAAAATTTGAATTCGATCATCTATAAATAGATAGGTGGATTTCCTCAACTAAGGGAGAAGACATGCACATCACATTGAACACATGTTGAATAGAGGCACATCATATTATATTCATGGTATACATCTCATATTTTTTAATCTTTGTTTGAATTTAAGGGATCTTATAATTTGGTGGATTTATCTAATATATCCCCCGATTGCAAGTGTAATAGTCGAATTGCATACGAGTGAAATTGAAGTGATTTATCATAATTTTCAAAAGAATCATGACAATCTGCTTGAGATTTACCAATTATGCATGTATGGTCATGGTAGGGGATAATGGATATCCATATGGTACCATGAGGGCAATAGTGATAGGTACATATTTTTATGTGACAAGGAATACAAGTGACAAATGTGTGTGGACAAGATCAAATCACAACATCATATTAAAAACTCAAAATATCCTCAACCAATTATTTAAGGGTTGCATACATTTATTTGGAGCATCATTTTGGAACAAGAGGGTAGGGTGAGAGGCATTTGAAGAGAATTTGATACGATAAACAAATACGAAAGAAGCGATTCTTCATAGAATCTTTGAGGTAAACTGAAAATAGAGAAATGACATACACAAAACAACACAATATACAAGATATAATTTGGGAAATCCTTTCGGAAAAATACCCAACAAAGTAACTTATCTCCTTATTGTATTAACTCAATTGTTTTACCATACAATAATGTACTTTAATTTTGCTATATCCTACCGCATGTCTAGTTATATGTAAGCACATTGGTAGATAACCATCATAGTGGTATTACAATACAATGAGTATCAAAACCATGGGCCAAAAATACAACCCATAATGGTTCCCCATAAATATGAGTTATCTTCTCCATTTGGCAACATTCATGTTGTATACGTATTCATATGTGTTATCTACGAAAACCCTAACCCCCAAACTAGGAATCAAGAATTGTTGATCCGCTTCCCGGCTCACTCATTGATTTGCCTCATTGTATTCACCTCCATCGCTATATGCATGTCTCAACAAAACAATAAGTAGCTCTCTATAATATAAAGGTATGGTCAAGGTAATCTTGATCCCGACTATATATAGCCCAAGCACCCATATAGATCTAGTTGCGGGTGCCCTAAGGTCTTCCCTATGTGTGTGTGTGTGTGTGTGTGTGTGTGTGTGTGTGTGTGTGTGTGTGTGTGTGTGTGTGTGTGTGTGTGTGCGTGCGTGCGTGCGTGCGTGCGTGTGTGTGTGTGTGTGTGTGTGTGTGTGTGTGTGTGTGTGTGTCTAGCTAGTCCCGTCGGCGCCCTCCCCTCTCTCTAGATGGGCCCATATATAATATACATAGGGGGTTGGTGCGAGGGAGGTGGGGGTACTATAAATAGTCACCCCACCCTAGATGGATATATAGGGTGTTGTGAGGTCCAAGTCGTAGGAACCTCGATTCAATTCATATTGATCGGTCAATGTCTGGTCACCATATCTATATATGGATGACCCTATATATATATATATATATATATATATATATATATATATATATATATATATATCACCATTTTATAAATCACCATTTTATAAATCTACCAATGATAAATGAACATAGAGAGAGGAGCCTGTGCCAACCGATTGATTGACCAATAAAATATTTGATCCTCGGGTTGACAAATGATGGGAGAGAGAGTCAACGAATTGCTTGGGGTGGAGGATTTACTCGTGGGGTGTAGTCTCCCCATATAGAGAGGGAATTGGGAGTTAGAAGATGGATGGTACCGTACTCAATAAATCGACACACCATATGAGATATAGGAGATCGGTAAGGAATTGATTCAATCCATTTATTTGTGCGTACCGAAGAATACTCAAATGAGGAATACTTGAACCACCCCATAATAGTATAGATTAAAATTACTTATACGGGCCCGAAATCCTATAAAAGGGACACCAAAAATCTTAGGGGCTAGCCTCTAAACCCCCAATCAAGGAAATGCCCCAAACCCAATAGGTTGTGTTAGGTCAGTATAGTCTAAAAGAGTGCAACTCATTAAAAATATACAACACATTTCCAACAACATTCACCAAACATTTCCAACATTTCGAACACATTTTATAGAGCGCATTGGGGGCACGATCGTAATATTTCGGTTCATTTCGCAATGGACTGGAAGGACAAAAAGGTGAAATATGGTGGTCACCGTGTTACTATTAATGAAGATTTGATTGCTAAGGCTACAGGCCTCGAGTTGGAGGGATATCATTTTTTCAACAAAAGGATTGACAGGGTTGCGAGGCTAAGAAATTCTCTGATGAGGGAGAGGAGCTCAAATTTGTTTATGCGGGTGTTAGGGTAAGTTCTATCCCCAAGCCATTTGATGAAGTTACAAAAATGATGGTTAGGTACATTTCTTTGGAAGGGCGATACAAAACTATCCCTGTTAAGCACCTAGTCTTTCTTAATCACTTTAGAAGGAAATTTGTGGTTTACTTCCCGCATTACCTACTAAATTCCCTTCAACGCTCCATTTTGGACTTCCAAAAGCACTCTCGTGCTATCCCTCTCCACCAGGGCCTCATCTTCCTGCTTCATAAGCTCTGTGTCTCCAAATTCCCGGCTTCCCATCCTCTACCAGTGATCCGCACATCACTACCTCCACTGCTCCCACTCCCATCTTTGGACACCTCTTCCAAACCCAAGACTAAGAACTTGAAGCTTCCAAAATTGACATCCCTCACTCTTTCGAGTTCTTAAGCACCAAAGAGCTGGAAGTTGCACAAAACTTGCTGCATATTAGCAATCTTTGGCTTTGGATACGACCACGCATTTGGAGGGGAATAACATACCTCATAGGTTGGAGTCTCGGGAGAAAGATGAAGCAGCTTAAAGAAGGACTGTAGCGCTTGGAAAAGCAAAAAGACAAAAGAAAAATTGATGATGATAATGACATTGGGTAGGATCAGATAGCTGACATTTACAAGAAACTGAACTCACTGGACAATAGATTGGGGAGAGCAAAAGACAAACATGATCACAACATGGCTATCTTCAATGTCATTAGTGACTTCTTAGAGCAACATGTTCATAGCATTACCATGCTTAGCGGGATCCCTGACACTATTTGGGGGAATGAAAAAGAGAGAAGCCGACTATCTCGAAGCCGAACGAATCGACTCCAAACCCGACCAAGACATCACCAATTTGGCGTTGTTCACTTCGCTGTAAACAATCCAATCCGGGAGCGACAAAGCCTCAAAGAAGTAATCTCCCTCGGGCGGCGGGCCTCGTTTTTATCACCGCTATTTTTGGTTTATTTGTTACTTTTTTGTTGTAATATTGCGATTTACTGTTCTTTTTGTTTCTTGCTTGTAACTATCTTTTGGTTACTGTTGGATATTGTGTTTTATCTGGATTTTGATCCTCTTTTGTTGTTCCTATATAGCTATATTTGGCTATTGAGCCCTTTTTGTAACAAGGTATAGTCCCTTCAAAACTATTTACCAATAATAATAAAAAGCATTCACCAAAGAAACACCTAAACATTAATTGAGCATTGTCGAAGTTATGTGTTATATGATAGTTAATTAAAGGTAGGAATACATTATGCATATGCATTAATTAGAAAATTAATTCAATGTTGAAGGTTAGCGTATGGGTTATTGAGAGACAATTGTCTACTTGAATATATAAACCTTGTGTTGAGCATATAATGTAGAAACAAAAGTTAAAATAAGACTTGGTAATGTTTACACTATTGTATTTTGAAAGTAAGGGTCAAAGTCCATTATTTTTCAATATTAAGGAAATTTTTGAGTTGTCCCTCATGTTTTGGTCATAAATATAATATGCTAACTAAATACATTATGGTAAATACTAGCCTAAATATTCCAACATTCCCCTTTTTAGTAAAAACATAAGGGGAATAAACCAATATACATAACTTGGAACACATGACGCTGCATAGACTTTTGGATGGTTTAGAACTCACCAATCATCCATCAACCACAAATAATGATGGATATGGAACTCATCGACCTTTCACCATCCAAGTTATCAACCTTCCATGGGTCAAATTTATGTAGCCATTGGTTTACAATCATATGTGTACATTAGTTTACACTTGTTCTTACCACACAAAAACTAAAAATGAAGATTAAGGAGTGGGTTATTAGTATCACATTTAAAGCCACCATTCTTGATCATTGTCACTTAATCAAGGACAATTTAAGATGATAAGTACTATCACTTGGAGACCAATCTTAGCTTTAGTTGATTTGGTGAAATAATGTTTTGCCTCTAATTCAATGACTCCCTTCGTTAACAACGAACTTGAAGTCCTTCCTATGTTGTCTACTCTTTCCAAATGAAGTGTTTCTTACTCAACAAGTTTGATCTAGAAGCTCAATCTTATGAACAAATCCCCCTCTAGCCCTACATGTCAAAACATATCCATTAGACGTTCGATTCACCTAATATTGCATCCATGACAAGAACAACTTTGATTTACATGTTGACGCTTTACGACACTCACGTTTGGAAAACTAAAGCGAGGATTCACCATTTATTATAAATATTTAGATTACATTAATGAAAATAGACATTTGATTTGATAAACCAAAATCAACAACAATCTAAGACCACAAGAACAACATTAATCTATAGTATATGGATCATATATGTCTATATAATAAAAAACATTAAATAACTCTATTGTAGACTAAAATACGACGAATAACCTAGGCCTAAAGCAATTAAACCAAAACCAGATTTATATATGATTTTAACCAACAATAACAATGATGTTGCTAAGTACCGCCACAACAAAAATTATAATGTACAGGTTAGTAGAATGTTGAAAAAGGTGAACCAATTGGGATGGACACCTGTTGCTTGCATTTGGTGAAACAATGTCAATGTCTCATGAGGAAACCCATGTCTTGGCTCATGATCGCATTGCATAAGATGATATCTTGTTCAATAATTTTGTTAAACACTTCACAAATAATCACCTCCCCTCTCTTTATGTTATATGACATAACCTTGGGAATTCTGACACAAGTCTTCAAATATTTTATTGTCATACCCCACAAAGTCAGTTTGTGTTACAAAAGGATAATTCGTTAATCGGTGCTTTTAATGCTTATTGTGCATGTGATGTTGTTATGAAATGATAATTGATATTCCTATAATGGAATAACCAATTTGTTGATAGAACAATAGTTCAACTGCCCAAGTATTGAAATGATTCCTTTGATGTTCATAAAGGAGTCTTACGGTAATTTTAAATTTAAGCAATGCCATTTTATCTATCAAGCTCAACTATTGCTTACAGTATTGGGGACGGTATTTGGCCACAGCGATGAGTTAGTGTCGCAAGTCAACAATAAGGTGAATGATTTCTTTGGTCAATTTCGAAACAACTTTGATCTTGCAAGATAAGGTATAGGCTTATTGTTTTGCCTTGAAGGTGTTTTACTTCTTGGGTCTTACCTTACTAGAGGGACATATTAATGTCCAATAAGTATTGCTTGGTTATAAATGTTACCTCCAATTACTTATTATACATATTTGATTCTATGTCATATTTTGGGTGACCATTAATAGGTCGAAGATCGACCATCATAAAATGGAGAAAAGGGCTATTATGGGTTCTTGGCATTCATGTTGTTTTATGAAAAGGTTATGTTTTTTGTAATTAAGGATAAATTCCCTAAGATAAGCACATCATGCAAAATTCTAAAGGGGTTAATGTGGTAGTTGAGGGTTTATCATTGTTTTATAATTGTGGATAAAAAGGGGTCAAAGTGACCCCATGCACGTAATCACTCAGTTAAACTGATGACTCACCTTTGGTCAATTGACCATGCATAGATTAAAATGGAACTCTTGTTCAATTCATTTAGCTCTAGCTAAATATGGAAAATAATACAATGGCGATTGGTAAATTTATTAAGGCCACATACGTGGCATAGAACAAGTGAGAGGCATTCAATGCATGCCTAGTCCCCTAAGAAACTCAAACCCTCTTCAAGAAATTACCCAATTTTGCATGGAAAGTGGTAAACAATTGCAAAGGGTAAACGGTTTTGGAAATCTCTCTCCATCCGGTTGTTTGGACCGCCATTATCGTGAACCATTGCATGCAATCTTGTGAGCAAATTTGTCTTCCTGGAAAATATAAATGCTTTCGTTCTTAGTAAAGCTTCTCTTACTGGAAGAAGTTGGAGAAAGGAGAAAAAGAAGAAAGAAGTTCAACCTTCCCTTAACAGGCATGATGAGCCCTATCTCTCTCTTAATGGCTTACTCCCTTTAATATTTGTGTAAATCAAATCTCAGCAATTCTTGTGTTCGAATTCTATGGAAATGGGTTTTGGAAGAAATGTCTTACTTGCTCTTTCTATAGTTATATATTCTTGGTATGATTCAAAACCCTGAAAAGTTTCAATGTTTATCATTACTGTTGCTTGACCTATTATTATATGGGTGAATGCATACTTGGTTTATGAGCATCTTTGGATATATCCAAGGTTTGTATTTATAAAATAAATACCCGAAGCTTTAGGTTTCGAATGACATATATATGCATATACGTTTTAATCGAATCTTCGGATTCGAATGTGGGTATCCTGGTATTATCGTTTTATTCTTATATGACTTCTATGATGAATGAAATCTCTTTAAAATCTACGATGGTTAACGTGGTTGTTGTTCTATTTTTCTTGGGGTGAAAACATTTGGCTTATGAGGATATTCAAATATATATTTGGCTTGTATTTTTATAATAGTAAAACCCGAAAGATATGGGTATCGCGGGAATACTTATATGCGCCTCCATCGAATCTTGATTAGAGCTATGGAACCTTATGTTTTTCATTTGTGAAAGTTAGCTCTGTTATCATTTGACTAGTTAAGGTCAACTTCCGGATATTATGGGCACTCTGTGGGTCTTAATAGTCGACCTTCCCTTCCTTGGAGGTGGGTTTCGAACTAGTTGTTATCCGATGTCTATATGGATCTATAGGTGATTCTGTGAGACCTTGTTGTTCGACCACAAAGCGTGATCGGTGTAAACTATTCACGGATATAGTTTTCGTTGTCTGTTGGTTGGATTTTATGATCTACAACGGTACCGTGTATCGTTTATTTATGTTATTACCGTTTAAGAGAGTGATTCATTGGTGGAACAAGATTTGACTTGTTTTGGTGAGGTAAACATTACTCTAGGCTATTCGAGTTGTTACTGAGCTTGCTTGGAATAATGGGTTGATTGTTAGTGACGTGCCGTCACACTTGTGAGTGTCTCCAGCATCGCATCTCTCTTGCTCTCTTTTGATTGGAATCTCGAGGCATTAATGTTTACTTTGTTATAACGTATTTTCCTTAGCAGATAATTGTGATGGGCCTTGAGGGTAATCTTTGATAAGTCTGATATGTTGTCATTGGGTAGATAATTTATGTGGGTATGGTACTTTCGTAAGTTTTAAGGTAAATACGGTTTACCTCGATTTTTCAAAACATTATTCACCCTCTACTTAAATCCATGGACATACTATTAAGGGAAGACCACGAAGTGATGGTCAAGCCTTTCGTATGGCCTCCTTGGAATACATGAAATCATGATGCAGATTCCATTTGACTGTAACCCTTTTTTGTGATAGGAGATTGTGTATGAATATTATGAGTAATCGGATCCAATTCATGACATGGAAATTTAAGGGTCCCTATAAGTGGTTTACTTATTTGGTATTTGGGTGAAATCACTATTGTTATAAATAATAGTATTTACTTAAGTGATTATATACTAATTGATACTTGCATCCATTGAGTGATGAAGTAATGTTTGATGTTTGAATTTTAGTGAGTGGTTTGATATCATTCGACACTTGTATTTAATTCGATGATTTAAATACTAATTTGTACATGTATTTAATTGAAAGATTAAATACCAATTGATGTTTATATTTGTTATTATATAGTATCAACATAACTATTGATCTTATGACTATAAGTGGGTAATGGGAATTATAGGGTATTGATATAACTATTGTCCTTACTATTGTAAGTCATAAATGAACAATTGTTGTAAACTATTATGTATCCTATCACTTGCAATACTATTCTTGAGTAAATAGATTTGAAGGAAGTGAACAATAATGTGTATGCAAAGTGTTTATTTGGATATGTTATAACTATGATTTTGTGTCCTAGTAGGTCATTTATGTGATTTAAATTAATGCAACATTTCATTTATGTAAATACTAAATGACATAAACTATTAAGGGGGAAATAGGTCTTATCATGCTAGTTCTTTCAAACTGACCGTTGCTAACATTTTGCAGATGGAGTACTTTAAGTTTGTAAGGCAAATGATGTTGAAAGAAATTAGTTGTTCAATTTGATTGATTAAAGCTAAATTGTATTGCATAGTGAAAATTGTAATTGAGCGAATTACCATTGTATCTTGTTTAATTGATTGTGAGGATAAATTAATCATTCTCATTATTATTTGTTTTGGGAAATGAAATAAAGAAGGATGTATTCATTTATTAATTGAGTCTTGATTGCATCAAAAATTTATATGAAAGGTTTCTTTATCTTAATTTAATGAATGATTGGAAACTTATGTGGATTAATATAATATATTAATAAATGAATAAATATGATGTATTAAAAGAATGATACATGCATATTTGCATTATTAATGGTTCTAGTGGATTATGAATATACTACTTGTAATTGAATACAATACATATATTAAATGTTATATGTGTAATTGAAGTTACATATGATTGACTTATATATGTTATGGATTGTTGCTTAATAATTGTATTTGACCATATTAAGTGCTATTATAAGACTTAATACTTTACTAGTGTAAACAGATTAAATATGATTTGCGGAATTAATGTGGTAGGCTGATTTAAGTCTACAACTAGTAAATATAATGATCGTGATAAAATGACTCTAAACATGCAATTGATATGTGTGAATCCCTCGTTTTGATCCTTAGGTACGAATGCATTATACTTTGCATGGTTATGTACCCAATGTCATCTTATGATGACTATGGGAAAGGAAGCGGACTCGTAATGATGCAAATCATTATAGAGACACTTACTCTCCATAGTCATCCTAAGCTAACATAGTGACACTTACCCTTGCAGGCTGATTCGAATTGTTACCTTATACGCAACTTGTAACTAATCATAACTCCTTTATTTGTCTTAATAAACTAAATGAACCTAGTAAATAGGAATGGATATAAATGAATGCTTAAGTTGTCAAATATGAACATAATAAGATGGAAAAGAATCTATATAACTGAACTAGGTGAAGGACAAGTTCCTAACGACGAATGTGTCATCACGAAACCGAGCATGACATACATGTCTCTGAAACTTTGGCCAAAGTAGTGTAAGTTGTTGATTACACTATCTCGGATTCACCAAGGATCTAAGATGTCGGATGCCCGATGGGATTCAATGATTGAGTTCCAAGTATGCACTTAGAAAACATTACTTGATTTTCAATACTTGAAAAAGGAAACCAAATGATACACTTGGTGTATTGGCTCATAAAGAGTGTTTGAGGGGGATCAAGTAGGATCTGTATACTCTCATGCAGCTGCACATGGTTTATGACAGTTATCGGATGGATTCAATTTCAGATTTATGCTGGATTTAAATGTTGGGTATTTAAATCAGTGAAGCATGAAGTTAATAAAATAAAAATTCCTAGTTGAGAAGTGTAATAAAGAGGTGTTACATTTATTCTGTAAACCCCTACGAACTAGTAATAATGCACTATTGCTCTAGATGGACAAGGACTTCGACTCATGGCACCTTCCCAACACAAGATCGTTCACCTGCAATTTTGGAACCCTTGAATGACCACAAGCCTCGTTAGCATTCACATAAACCTTTACCCTCACATTTTCCGCGTATTTTAGTTTGTTTACAGTATAATTTGGCAGAGACTGTGTTTTATGCCAATTTTGAAAAAAAAAAGAATTGTTTTTCTCTGCTAACTCGGTTCTCCAACCATTGTACAAATTGACATATGTGTCAGGTGATGATTTTGGAGAGGATTTGGCCTCCAGAATCTCGCACTTTCTGGCTTTGCATTTCTTTGACAGAAAATTGTAGGCGACATTGAATTTTGTAGAGGCATTGTTGTTACATTTCAGACTGGAGACAACTTCAACATGATTCTTTGCAAAATCAACTAGAAGCGGTTCCAATTCTTGAACTTTTGGAATAGCCGAACATTCATAATTCAAAGAGATGTCCAACAGTTGCTCTTTGTCAAATCCATATTGTTGCTCTAGGAGTATTTCATTTTCTGGTTGAGACGCCAAAAGAAGGGTAGAGTCGTCATCATCGGTTGCACCAACGAGATGCATTTTGAGACGCTCGCCTTCGCGATAGGAGTGAAGATAATTCTATAGAGGCTTCTTCATAGAAAATAGCACGAATCACCCGTCTTTCTTGAAAGATCGCATATATGAGGCGATGCTGGTAGAAAAGGAAAACAAAGGCAGTGAAAATGACCTCACAAGACCCATCGATTGTAGATTCTTCTTCTTTTTCATTATTTTCTTCTTCATCTACGTCGTAGAAGGAATCCATCTCTTCAGCTTCTTCTTCGTCTTTGGACAAATAATAGTCCATAATCACAGACAAAGATTTGTAGGAAACCAAATCTATCAAACAATCACGGCTCTTGCATCCAAGCCCCTCCGTGCAAAGCTGAAGGTTGTCATCACTCATAGAGCTACGACTTCTGGTGATTGGAGCATACACCATCTGAGTTTATTAAATCCCACGTAGTAACAACGTGTCATCTCTTAACCGCGTAGCCATCATTCTTGATGTAGACAACCAGCTTCATGCCTGGGCATGGCCCAACCTAGACCAAAGATTGTTAAACATAAATTGCCAATTTGTTAGTGACATGCTTGTATTTATTTATAATAAATGCTATGACATCATGTTTTTCTTGAAAGTGTTGAAGGTTGCAATAACATGTTAATTTATAGGCCAATCAAATTGAAGATAAATGCATTTTTACAATTATTTTGTTAAAAATTGTGCAAGTTTACTAATGTTTATTAATGATAAAACTATATTTTTTAATGAAAATAATATCAATCCCTGATTGGTTAAAAAGTACAAACAATAATAATTGGTTAAATAAATGTGAAGCCTATAGTATAATCTTCCTTCAAGTAGTACTAATAGCATCTACTAGATTTTAGCTATATAGATTTATTGAAACCTAGATGTTAGAGTTGCACGACGATGAAAGGGATGCACACACCAACCGACAACTTATCAATGTGGATGCACATACATAATGGGTAGATCTGTAAGAGTGAATTATGAAATAGGTGCATGTGAATAGAACTAGCAATCGTACGTGAAATGTACGATGTGAATGCCGAAGGGGATACATTGAAGACATGAAACTGGGAAATGAAATGAAATCAAAGGAAAAAGGTCACTAAAGAAGGGTTTGAGGGAGGAGAGGATGATGGTCAAGAGAAATGGTTGGCGGAAACAAAGGGAAACTCCTCTTTCCGACAACCACATCCCATTTTTCTCAATCGCAAGGAAGCGAAAGGGGTTACGGTTTGCAAGGCAACATATTTTGGAGATATTATTGAAGGTAAGGAGTTAATGAATATTTCCCATCTGAATAGCTATTTATAATTTTAGTTCTTTTGTATTTTGGGTATTAAAATGATTATCATGGTAATGAATAATTTGTGCTCCACATTATCATCTCCATGTCACTTACATTTTGCACAAGAGTGTGATTTGCAGTCAAAGGGGTCAAAATGAAAAATGGAGAAATTCCAACAAGATCCAGGTTTGAAATCCAATCTTAATTTAGACATATAGAGGGTCGCTCATTAAACGCCATTAATTTGTCTGTAAATTGCAGGTGCTAACAACTAACCCTTACACAATAGAAAGAAATGGAAAATTTATAGAAAAATGGAGAAAACGGGATTTGATTTTTTAAAAAAATTCTTTTTACGATGCCAAAATTTTCAATTGGATGACATTTAATTTGTTAAATAAGAGGAAGAATGGAAAACATGAAAGAAAATGGGGGACTTCAAGGTGGAAATTTAATTTGTGATCTATTTTATTGGCTCAACCTCATTCACATTATTTACGTGCGTGCAATTTGAGCTAAAAGGGAAAAAGGAAAAAATCAATAGGTTTAAGGTTTGAAACCCAACCACATTGTTGGCTTCTATAAGCACCATGAAGCGGTCCTTTTCACTTTTAAGGTAGATTAATTGCAGAAAAACAAGTGATGCACGAACAATCAAGGATAATTGATTGTATTCTATGAGATCACATTTCCTTGAGTCATTTAATGAAATGTTTCACATGTTTTACATATGCCTCAATTTTGCATTCATGTCTACAAATACATGAACAACTACAACATTCAACAAAAATACGCTTTCTGGCATATAATTTGTCATACATTGTTGTTGAGTAGACGAGTATTTCTTATTACAAACGTAGGGTGTAGGAGCAATCTCTACTTAATTACTCAAGATTAAAACTGATAGGGGGCTACAAAGAGATACATGAAGCAAGCATTGTAGTTGTATTTAAAATCTAGAACCTATTCGATTTACCCTATTTTTTTTTATTTTGGTCCCTTTAAGCACAAATTGCACTCATGTAAATAATGTGAGATAGATTGAGATGGTAAAATAGAGCACATATAGCATATATTATTTGGGTAGGAACAATCTGAGCCATGGAATAGGTGTGTGACACACATGTATTTAATTCCCACATTTTTACTTCCAAATTTTCATTCATGACTTCCTCTTAGCTAACACATTAAACATCATCCAACCGAAAGCCTTGATGCCATAAGAAAAAAGCTAATTCCATTTTATGTCGGTGCTCATTGTTGTACAACGTCGTCATGAGCATTGAAGGGGGAACCCTAATCACTAACTTGATAGCTAGATAGAGACCCGAATTACAAATGCGCATGCAATGGCCACCCTAGGATGTTAGGTCCACTCCACATACCCCTATCTTTAAAGTGTCTCAAATGACACACAAGTGAATTGCCCTTATATTGATGTGTGTTCTAACTACCCAAAGAACATAAGGATTGACATTGCAAACAAAAACAATTTACAATTGCCATGTCATCTAACTTATCCTCTCAGTTAAGAGACAACATATTATTAACAAAACCATTTAGTGTTATTGCTAGAGTTATGCATGTCCAAGCCCCTTGAGGCATTTTTCCCATGTGAAAGAGAGATTTGGGCTGAGCTACTCCCCTAACTCACCCACCAACATACCCAGTGGAAAGCGTAACTGAGAACCCAACCACCATAAAGTAGGAGACACAACTAATCATATTGTGAAATAGTCGTCAATATCAAATTTCATGTGTTATAGAAAAACCCATCTCTACACATTGCCACTTTGTACCACTTACCACCCATGGTTTGTCACATGAAAATATAACACGAATATCCCAATATGTGTAAAAAACTCTCATGTTCATTTTTTTGAAGAATCTTTTTCATTTTTGAACACCTTTTTTACAATTTGCATTAAAAATGAAGTAGCTTATCACAAATTTATTTTTGGTAACTTATGCTCGATATACATAACATAAAAATAATTTTTATGTAACCCTTAAATTGTGTTGAAATTTATTCGTAATATACCATGTTTTTCATTTATGTTCACTTTTTTCTTACAATGGAGTTACTATTTTCTTGGTCATGAAATCCTTTCTTGAATAAGATGAGGACATCAATAATCATTATTTTCTTAATCGAAAATGAATACCCAAAGCAAAACAATTATTTTTATTTTCTTCAAAAGCTTTTGGGTGTGTATTTATTTTCTTCAAAGGCTTTTAGGTGTGCAGGGTATTGTGAGTCCATTCACTTGAATATTGTGGAGGTTAGAGATGATGTTTGAACTTGTACAATATTGTATTGGTGTTATTTTAGAAAGTTAATAATAAAATAGTTAATGAGATATTCATGTAGCGTGAAATAAACAATATGTCACATCCCACCCTTTTTCGTTCTTAATCTGTTGCGAAATGAGTTTTGGTATTAAACAAATCTACAAACATGAGGACTAGTTCCGATACACTACCCCATATACAGTTGTACATACGTGTGCACAACTGAAAGGGTATGCAAACTTATGCGTAAATGTATGCGTGATATCGCAGCAGCACTTGTCATCATGCTTTCACAGGGTGTTCAATGTTTTGATTCATTTTGTGTACTTGGTTCTTTGAGGATGTGCATTACCTTGCTTGTTGTCAATGATGGTTTCGTTATAGTCATAACTTACACGACTATGTTGTTATGCTTATTAGAATATTCATGTTATCGCTTGAGCATTTGGGATAGATATACTTGCTTGCATTATAAAAGCACGTAGTAATTGTTATATTAATCTTTCATATGTTTCGGTCATTGGCTTAAATGTGTCAAAGGATTTTAATTGTGGAAATGACAACATGAAGGATTAGGGGATTATTTACCTTCATTGTTATCATGAAGTTTTTATTGTTGTCTACAAGCTCGACGAATGGTCATGGACCATAGTGACTTTAAAGTGATTGCGGGAAGCTAATAGTGCCACCGTTGACACTAATGATGACAGAGAAGGTAATGGTTTATAGTGATCCTATAATCTAGTAAGAAAAGAAAACAGAAGGGGTGGATCAGTATTGATGATTATATAATCAGATTATTATTGCATGCCATGGTCTTCAACCATGTAGAAGGGTCAAAAGATTGTAAAGGTTATAATCCTAATTATTATAGTTATGGTCTTTGACCATGTGCATAAGCTAATGTTTATAAGGTTTTTGCAATGTTTAAATGGTTGATGACCAACCCTAGGCAATAATGGTAAAAGGAATTTTATCAACCAAAGGTCGACCCATGCAATATTAGAGTTTTATTCCCCAAAAAAATCTTTGACCGCTCGAATGGGTGACCTCCATGCAAGTTTTGAAAGTTAATACTACTTGCTAAAGTTAACATGCAAAGTTAGAATGAAAGCTAGCCAAGTTTAACCGTGATGTTTTGGAGGGAACTGGTAACCAGTAATTGCATGCATTAATGACAATAACTCCCTTCCCCATGGACCTCGGGAGAAGCACGAAACTTCTCGAGGAAGCTCTCTAGGGGGTTTTGTGTTTATCTTTTGTTCATTTTCCCCTTCAACACTTTTCTTGCTTTTACAAGCTCTACATGTAAAAATTGATAACTCCAGATTTTACCTGGTTATTTGGAAGCAATGAGTGGCATATGTTTAGCAAACTATTCACAAACAGATAGTTGAGATCTTAAGGGGGCTATTAATGGAAGTCATTAAATTTATAATGAGTTTTTGTCGAGCTCTGGGGTACCGTTATTTTCTTTGAGTTTGAAGGCAAATTTTATCTGGAGGTTTCTTGGGAGATATAGTGGGGAATTTGTTCGTTGCTCAGCTCAACTCAGGAAAGGTTGTAAGGGAAATTGAAAGGAGGGTTTGATCTTTTGTTACTGAGGGATGTCTTGTCTTTCTTCTCCCTTGTCGTTTATTTCTCTACAATGATTTATAATTGTATATTTTTGTGAATGTTGGGTATTTTTGTGACTGCCAAGAGTATGGATAGATGCATATGCAATGTTTTCTACTTGGTACGTGCGTACAAATATTTAGGTAAACTATTAAATAATATGGTTTCCATCTTTTGTTGTTCTTAAAGAACAATTTCTGCTTTCAAAGATTTGTTAATGGGGATTTGTGCGGGGTTCGGTAGCCATTTCTGGGCATGACCATGAATTGGTGGCTAGGTATAATCCATCGATTCGAAACCATGGATAACAAGGGGTTTAAATAACTTTGTCTTGTGTGAATAACTTCTTTGAGCCAAGATACTTATGGGTATGCGTTTATTTGGTTATTTAAAATCATGAAGAAGAAACATACGTGGACCCACGACTTTTATGCGGGATTTCTAAAATATCTTTTGATTCATCGACTTGGGTGTTGGTCGATTAAGGGGTCAACCGATTTTCGGGGTGTTACATTTCACAATTTAAGAACATGAAGGAGATGACAAAATTAAAAACATCTAACAAATATTTTGACATATATGTACAAGATCTGATTAAAATATTCTCCATATCAAGGAGAAAACAAGGGGAGAAAACATGTTACATAAATGCACATAGTAAAAAATAACATTGTGTTGCATCTTTTTCAGGCATATGGAAGGGTTGCTTAGTAAAAAAACTGGCCCTTCCCCTTACACAACTAAAAGATATAGAAAATTGCGTGAAAATATAACAAAAGGGGGCTTACCTTTTATTAAATATTATTTTTTATTGTGTTGGAAAGAAAAGGCTGGGAATTCAAAACATGTGTCCTACACCTATTCCACAACTCAAATTGTTCCTACCCAAATAATATTTGTTATTTGTGCTCTATTGTATCATCTAGGCCTTGCTCGCATTGTTCATGCAAATGTAATTTGCACAAAAATAAAAAAGGGAAAATCTAATAGGTTCCAAGTTCAAAACCCAACTGTAATGCTTGCTTGTTGTAGCACTTTTAGGCCACATTTTTCAATTTTAAGCTTGAGTAATTGTAGGAGAACATGCGATGCACGAACAATCATAAAAAAATGAGCCCCTCCAACGGTTGATCATATGAGTGGTAGGTAGATTTTTATGTGCGGAACCGAAAGTTTTAGACTTAGAATCTGTATGATTTCTTAAGTTGTTCAGAGAAAATTGCTCTCTAATTTATTTTGAGGATTTTTTTACTAATAAAAGCATTAAAGTGCATCGTGTAATGTACAAGGATGAAAGAGGTAATCAAAGGAGATCTGCCATGTTATATTATAACATATAACATCTAGGCTTTATCATATCATCTAGGCCTCGCTTGCATCGTTCATGCAAATGCAATTTGCACAAAAATAAAAAGGGAAAATCTAATAGGTTCCAAGTTCAAAACCCAACTGTAATGCTTGCTTGTTGTAGCACTTTCCATCCCCATTTTTCAGTTTTAAGTTTGAGAAATGTCGGAGAACATGTGATGCATGAATAATCATAAAAATTTGAGCTCCTCCAACGATTGATCATATGAGTGGTACATAGATTTTTTATGTGTGGAACCAAAAAAATTAGACTCAGAATCCATATGATTTCTTAAGTTGTTAAGAGAAAATTTCTCTCTAATTTACAAGGATGATTTTTTACTAATAAAACCATTAAAGTGCATAGTGTAATGTATAGGTCTGAAAGAGGTAATCAGAGGAGATCTGCCATGTTATATTAAAATAGGAACTGGAAATGGAAAGGGGCTATGCCATGAGGAACTAAGGTCTGGCACATGGGATTTTCACATTACAGTGACATATTGATATTTGATGAGGGCGGGAATATCAATGGCTATCAAAGCATTGGGTTTACATGGTGTTGCAACAATACCAAAACAGAGCTAAAACAAGGGCACAAGGCCAAGGAGGCAACAACACCCACTTCTTAGATTTCCACCTGTTGTTTCAATTCTCCACGTTATAGGCTCCACAAAACTCTATCAACATTTTTAATGTGGTTTCAGTAGAGAGTAAAACACGTAAGACGTTGTGGAGTGGACTCGAACTTTACATCTAACAAATGTATTTGCGAGAAAGTCTCGAGGGTCTTTTCAACAAACCCATTATTTGCATGTCCACAATCATTGCGATCAATATATTTTAGGCATTTTGTTGAACAACTTGCATGCTTCAAATTTACAAACATTCTTGGGAGGGATCTACTTAGTATATATGTAGAAACGATGATTTCTTGCCAATTCTAGCCATATAATTTGTGAATAAAAGAATCAATACAGATATATAAACGGGAAACTTTTGAACTTCCATCATGTCGTATCTAAATGCGATCCTAAAGAGAGTGATCACACATAAAAATAGTAGTTGGGTTCCGAATAGCCCATGACCGAGATTACACTAGCGATGATAGTGGAATTAGGCATAATGTTTTCATGTAGCATTTGATGAAAAAGCATTAAGGCCTTCCAAGCATATCCATTCTGGTCATACCCAATGATCATTGTCGACCAAGAAACCACATCTCTCTGGGACATTTAGTCAAACAAATGGCATGCAATTTCAACACCCCCGCATCTAGCATATATGTCTATCAGAGAGCTTCCCACAAAGCAATCTGAACCAAACCCGCTCCTAACAATCTACTCGGGCATGCACTTACCTTGTAGGAGATCACCTAATTCAACAAATGTAGGAAGAACACTTATCATAGTGGTCGACTCGGGGATTACATTATTGCATCACATTCGATAAAATAGTGTCAAAGCCACATTGACATTCTACGAAACAACATCTCTCTGCCATATTTCGTCAAACACTTGGCGTGCATTCTCTATACTCGAACACTTAACATACATATCTAGCAAAGGATGTAATGTCCCCCTTTTCAAATAAAAATTAAAATAAGGGAAAATCGATTTGCACATATGAATTTAAAAATCAAAATATATTTTTGTGCAAATCAAAAATAAGAGAGAAAATCGATTTCCTTGGGATGATAATTATTTGTTTTTGGAAGTAAATAAAGTAACCAAGCAAGTCGCATTTTCTTGGGATTATTTAATAATTAATATTTGAATAAATTGATTTATTCTAAGCATGGGTCGATTCATATGGGCATCATTTAATTTAATTTCCCCATGCATTTAATATTTGTTTTGAGTGTGATTTCCAGGCACTTTTTAAAATAAAATTCTCTCCTAGATTTTGGCGCCAAAAATGGAGAAGGAACTTTGGAGATTGAGCAAGGAAAAGATATAAAAAAAGATGATGGGCACTCATTTTCGCATGTTGACGGTTATTATAACTTATCTTCATGCTTGAAGAGGGATGTATGCCCACTTGTGATAAAAAAGTGTTCATCAACACCACCAATTGTGAAGTGTGTGTGCCCTTAAGAGCTTGAATTGATAAGTTATTTGCATTTTTCTTCGATATAAGTGAAGTCGTCATTATTGAGAGAGTTTGAGAGGTTATTTGGAGAGTTTTTGAGTCATCTTTTGAATAATAAATTCTGAAAATTGTTGCTAGTTTGTCATAGTATAAATCGACCTATTTGAAGGAGATTTGCGATGTTTTGAATGGTTTTTGGCAATAGTAAATTTTGAACTATTCTTGCTCATTATTCTATTACAAATACACTTTAATTCATGATATTTGGAGCTGCTAACCTTACTGGAATTTAGTCTTAACAAATCGACTGGTTTGGGTGAATTTTTGTCATATTTTGGAAGGGTTTGAAGGGCTTTTTGATCTGCTGTTATAAATTAATTAATGCAGATTTGAAAGTGATGATTTTGAGTGTGGGGAAGTGAATAATAAGGCTGGAATTAATTTTATAATTTTCCCTTAACCCTAGCGACTTGATCTGCAGATTCGGGGGCTGATTTGAGTGGGTTACAGTTGGTTAAAAATTCTGATTGTGGGTTCATTTGAAAGATTATAATTTTATCTTCCAACTGCAATTTATTTCAGGCAAAAAGGTTAATATTGTGGAGATATTAATTTTTGAAGTTTGCAGTCATTTTCAACATTTTAAATTTATTTTACTACTGTTGCAAGTTATTTGGTTAAAGAAGTGTTAATTCTGACTAGTAAGCCCATCTAAACCCTTACCTTGGCTCACTCCAACTCCATTTGGGTTGTATTGAAGCCGACACTGAGTTAGTTGAGGTGAACCTAGAAGGGTTTCTCTTCTAAGTTTACTTCCTTTGCAAGTAGTTTAATAAAATCTAATTAATATCCCACAAGGGGATATCACAAAGAAGTAGTCACATAAACATGACACTTAAAACCACTTACAACTATTTGACCATGAATTTTCTTTCCCCGTCCCAATATCCATAAACCAATGCATGCCTTGAGCGCAAAGGCGTAGGTGAAGTTGTCTAGGCATATGCCCACACATTTCATTTGAAAGTAGAATCACAGAGCTTCCTCATAGGGTCCATTCTAGGCATACTCTTTGAGTAATGGATTCCATGAGAATGTTATTCGCTTAGACATTTTGTTAGACACTTGGCGTGTACTCTGCAGATTGCCATGTTTTGAGTACATTTGAACCAGTTTGACACCCACACATACATTTTTCCCAAGCCCACGAAAAATCATGTTGGCGTTTAGTTATTTGAAAGCTCGACAATGGCGCATGCCTATCCCAGATATTATAGGCAGGTTTGATAAAATTGTAGGTATAGACAATGAAAAATGTAATAGAATAGAATATAATTAAAAATAAACAAAAAGAATGTATAAGCCATGTGCAGATCATAACAGATCAGATAACCCCAAATATGTTGAAAAGAAAGTGAGAGTTATACAAAAATGTGCACCTTTATAAGAAAGGTATGAATGAGTAATCGAGCTAAAGAATCCTTAGGTGGTTAATTCCAACCAGAAAAGAGCCTAGCAATATATAGTGAGGTATCTCAGTGAACTCGGTGGTGAGCGGGATCAAAACCAAATACACAGACACTGAAAAATAAGACACTCGACAATTGAAATGAGCTCATTGTAAATGCAATCTCGAAACCTCGCAAGGTTGCAGTAATGAAAACGGAGCTTGGCCACAATGGTTTGAGCTTCAGATTAAGGCGGACCAACAAGTACTCATTTGAATGTGTTTATCGTTGGACTAGGCCGTCCTCCTCGCTTCAACACGCCAAGGTAGTATCACCATACGTGGGCCGTGTTTCAACGCATTCGTCCTCACCCTCCCGCCCACCGCCGATCGATACGTGTCGCGCAAAAGCAAGGACCTTCCTCAAACTCCCCACAAGCAATGCTAATGTGTTTGGCGTTGACGTATGTGGTTCTATTCACACACATCGTCACGTCAATCACAACAATGTCCTCCTACACCTCATTCGTAGGATCAACATAAAAAAATTAATATGTCGACAAAGCACGACCGTCATTTACGCCATCCACCTATTTCTCCACTATCAAAGTGGGCAAGCCTCAACCTAATTGTGAACGCCTTTGAGTAATAATCTGCACTTGTAGTGAATGTATAGTGAGTAGAGACATGCTTAAGGTTAGGAAACATAGTAGATAGAAGCACGAGATCAAATGTTTGCACACAAGAGGGACATGTAATTAAGAGATAATCACATGCATACACCGAATGGTAGTTGTTGTCGCTTGATCTCGAATGGAATAAATTGCAACTCACACATAAGCAACGAGTATTTATCAAGAATGTGATACATGCGCATGGGTTGGAATATTTTCGCGGCTGAAATGATAGATTTCTATACGATTCATCATATCCATAGCAGATGTGAAATATTAATTTTGCTGATCCAAACATGCATGAGATTGATCAAAGAGGATGAATCCTTAACGTGGAACACAAGCACTCGAGTGGTTGACCGGTGATTAGAATGTTGTTAGTCATGCACAAGAGGAATGACTATATGTAATAGGGTCACACGTGGAGATAGAGCAGGGGTTCGATAGTCTTGCAATGAATAGAATCCTATATGTTATAAGTTATTGCATACTATACAAAGCCGACAAAATAAGGCGTTGGATGCATAGTAGAATCTTGTACGAAGACTACGAGCATAAAACTGATCGAGATTGCAATGGCCATACCATTGCTTTGGCCAGTAAGATGAATAACTATCACTTAAACATTTGAAAAAAAACTACCATAAAAATGGCAGAAATAAATCTTAAACTAAACTCACCACCATAACAAAGAGTGACTCATATTTGGAGCAACTATGCTCTCTACGGCGTTGCCCCCATTTCATTTTATTTATTCATCATAGGCATGGATCAATGAGTTATCCGACACCAATTGATCTTTTGGTCGAGATTTACAAACATAAAAGATTCAATGTTTCTTATTCATCATATGAGGCATACACATAACTATCGAGCTTCTACGAATAAAGAGTCAATTGTTATCACAAATCCGTATAATCTCTCTATCACTCTAATCTATAGGTGAGTTACAACTCATGTACAACTTCTCATTCTCACACAAATATCTAATATGCTAACTAAATACATTATGATACGTAATAACCTAACTATTCCAATAGTCCCATGATTTGGATATTTGAATACAACATGCATAAACAAATACTAGCTTCTTATATCACCATCTCTTGGGTTTAAGCACCCCATACTATGTAGCTAGACATGGTTGTGTTGTTGCAAATACTAGATCAAAGGCTTCAGATACAAACATTGAGAGGGAGAGCAGGGGAAGAGTAGGTGGGTGGAGGGAGGGTGGCATGGAGAGGGAGAGAGAGGGAGAAGGAGGTTTTTAACCTATCAATGTTAGTAATATAACTGCCATACTTTCATAGTCCAACAAATTTTTGATGGAGAATAATTATTTTAAGGTGCAAGAGTCATTTACTACCATTGACTATGTTCAATTTTGATCAAGACAACACTATTATTATAAGCCAAAGTTGGATCACTTTATAACAACAAAATACCACCAAAATTATATGAAGATATTTTCCATCAAGAACCCAATAACCTAATAGGAATCTCTTTTAAAAAGCAATTTCATATGTACCCCGTACTACAAGTGATTGTGATGTGTATTAATAAATCTTATAGAAAGGCTTGGGCACTCGTATAAAAAGTAATCAACGAAATAAAACATATAACTTCTCACAATAAAAATGAACATCGAGAATAAATGGTCAACTCCAATACTAGAACTGAATCTAATAGACCCACATCAACTCAAATCAAGCTCAAAACACCAATTTGAGCATTAAAAAGATCAATTTATTCGGATTAAAGTTCCAGTGCTATCTCACTCCTGCACATGGATTATGTTTATATTTAGTTATCTTTAGCAAGCACTTCTTGTATTTGTTTGATCTCCATATATAACAAAACCATTATTATTATTATTATTATTTAAAAAAGCAGATATATTTTATTTCATAGGAGAAATATTTTTACAATTACAACGATGCCAAGCTTGATAGCTATTTGTCCAATCCAGAGCACTATAAAGGAAAATAAACATATCAGAAAACATTAAGGATAGTCAAGTTTTAGAATAGCTTGCATAGCTTCCTGATCCCGTTGAGGCCACCAAAGAGGAGGATCGCCATAGCAGCTTATGTCATGATTATCCAGAGCCCAATTTGCCAATGCATCTGCCACTTGATTTCTCTGTCTAGGAATATGTGTGATTTGGAAAGTCTGAAATTGTGCCTGCAGACCTTTAATTTTATCTATTTCTCTCGCAATCTGCCAGTTTGAGCTCCTCTGAGTCCCATTAATAGTTAGCATCCTAACAATGACCTTAGAATCAGATTCCACCTGCACTTGAGTCCATCCACACTTAATAGCCTCTTGCAGTCCCGATAAATAGCTCGACCTCAACAATATTATTAGTAGTGATACCTAGTTTTGTAGCAAACATAAAGGTTGCTTTCCCATCATGAGTTCTTCCAATACCCCCATCGCAGCAATCCTGGATTTCCCTAGAAGCCCCATCCGTATTCAATTTTCCAAACTGCATAGGAGGAACCCATGGTTGCTTTTTGTCATCTCTCCTTGGCAGATTAAAAACAGGTAAAGTGGAGCTTTTAGCCTTTGTAAAGAAAGCACCTTACATATATTAGCCCACTCCGGAGAAAGAGTAGAGGGAAGGGAAACCTTTTGCTTGATGGTTTCTGCCATATTAATTGTAGTTTTCTGCCACACATACTCCCTATCTTTTATCTCTTGCTGGAAAATTCTTTTATTTCTTTCCTTCCATATATTCCAAATTAACAACGAAATGCATGTCCATAGAGCTGGGAGTAAATTTTGTCCTTTTGGTAGATGTTCTTGCCAATCTTTCATCAATTGCTCAAAAGAGTGAAAGCCATAATAATGTAAATGAAACATATTAGCAAGAGATTGCCATAAAGGTATCACCCACGAACATTGAAAGAAGAGATGATATCTAGTCTCCTCATCCTGCCAACATAAAGTGCATCTAAAAGGACCATAAAAACCTCTTTTCATAAGTCTGTCTCCTGTTAGAATTCTACCATGGACTAAGAGCCAAAGAAAGGAACTGATTTTGGGCCATATTAAGACCATTATTATTAAGGCCTTGCACCAGCAATTTTGGGCCTTAAAAAAGAATCAAACTAAATGGAATACAAGTTTTGGAGCACCTAGAGTTGACAACAAATTATCTTAACAAACAAAATCAACTATCGTGAAAACGTGATGTTACTAGATTCGCACACCCAGAGATCCTTTAGATCTGTACTCTGTAGCAGAGTACCTATACTTGAAACGTTGTTCAATTTTCAAGGTTATTTCTTTATCAATTATGTGAATGAGGAATCTTTAATCTAAATGCGTCAATATTATTTTGAATCTTAAATTTTTATATTTATTTTTTTGATTATCTATAATTCATGTTTCGAATAAAAATGCATTTTGTTGCACCCCCACCGTACCACTTACGCACCCAGAAATTGAATGTACCCTTCATACATTAACTCTGATAACTACGGTAAAATTTCTGACTCCAAGAACACAATAAATTATTGCCAAGGCTTTTCTAAAAAGGGAAATAGAGACATTCATAGTGATATGCTCGATCTGCCTGTAGCAGTATTTTCATTATTTTGATTCTACCTTCCCATGTCCATAAAATCCTTGGAAGAACATATTGAAGATTCGAATTCTCAAATGGTGTGTCAAGCAAGGCAATATTCACTGCAAATATTACAAATGTGGTGGGGAGCTAAAAAGAGAGCAGCATTGAAGTAAAACACAAATAATTACAAATGACCATAGAAAAACAAGAAAACGGTAGCAGGGAAATAACTTTCTTCAAGCAAATAAAGCAATCAAATGCATGATAAGTGAATCTCTACACTATATATTCTAAGGAGGGGCACAAAACTCCTCAATGCATTTTTATGCGTTCTACTTTGTCATATATAAAAATAATTCTGTATCATATATTTTTTACTTTAGAGAAACTATACACTTGTCATAGGCATCATCACTGACCTCTGAATCGCAATATGGAAAAATGAATAGCAGACGAAGATCATAGTAAGTGATTGTTCTTGTTTGCAAGCAACTCTTTAATAGTCAATTCAATCTCCTCTTCCAAATAGTTTGTGAAACATTTTTACAATTTTTGTTATCTTTTCCTGAGCCAATGTGCTTTTTTGCCAAGCAACCCCAAGTAAACCTTACAACTTGATGTTGAAGGGTCGACTGATATATTTTCAACTTCCTTGCGTACATGTACCTGAACCAAACCAAGATAAAATGCACTTCAGAATACTTGAAGAAATATGAATGCTTTGGATACATATATGAAATTTACCATAGTACTGTTAGGAATATTGTGTTAGTACTCACATGAAAGTGAGTTAGTTAGTAATATTATTGTACATGTGAAGAATATTGTAATGAGTTGTAACAACTCATAGTTAGAAATAGTATGTGTGTGAGTTAGTATATATTAATAATAGACATTACAAGAGTTGTAATAACTCTCATAATGGTCTAGAGGTGAGAGTAATTGTAGGAGATTACTGTTATAAGATTTGATCAATGAATGTAAAGGCTCCTATTGAATAATGCAACGAAGAAGGAAGCTCTACCAAATTTTTATATTTGGTATCAGAACAAGTTTGATCTTTGAGATGGAAGCATAGTATATTTGGGATTTGCACAAAGGTCATTACTATAATCTCAATATGGTGTGTTGATTAGGCAAAGGGGCAGTCCTCTCTTCTTTCACCTCTGAACAATTTAAATTGTAAGTTTATATGCCAGACTTTTTAATTTCTAGCAAATAGATAGGTATTCTACAATTCTCATGGTAGTTTTTTAGCATTCAAAGTATTTTAAATCTGCAGCAATGTGTGCACAACCAGTCTAGCGCAGATTCTATATTTTTTCTCAGTATTACTGGCTAATCCTGTCTGATCAGACTGTCAGACATCTGTGCCAATCATCTACGACCGGGATCAGATAGCTGTCATGCATCAGTTGAGAAAGTCTTCACTGCAGGACGGGTTACCAATTGCCATTGACCGTATGGAACTTCCATTCAGCCTCCGGAGGCCCTACTTTCACCATCTATCCAACATCAATCTACCTTAATTCCATCTACACACGATCCTCTCATCGCTTAGATTCCGAGACTCACACTTCCTATTGCTTTGCACGGTTCGTATTGCTTAGTACTCAGCTTGGCTGCACTGATCTCTGTGAACCTGCATTGCATTGACTACGCCGTTTGAATCAAATTCTCAACTCGACAAGAAAGCATTGATTCACATCCGCACAGGCATTGGATCTTATCTCAAACAGCAGAATTGCATTGGCATTTGGATCCTGGCATTGAGATTCACAAAGGCCTCGACTTCCTGTATTGGCATACACATTTTATTAGTTTTCCTGACATCACCGGTCTAAAGCCCACGAAGTTTCTTTAAACAAAAGACTGCATCAGTTTTGTGATTTCAAGCAGAGGCACTTTCGGTTGGGGTGGCAGCAGGTTTACATTACATTGTGCACTATATTGTAATCAACGTTGAGCTCAACCTGGTTGCATTAGAGTCAGCACTGGATTGAATCCTGCTCGGTTTTCTCTGGGGTAATAGTGAGTTTTAAATAGCTCTAAATATTAGTTTGTCTACTTTCAAGTTGTTTTATGTAAAAATCATTTATGTTTTTGTAAGTCAAAATTGTTGTTTGGAGTATTATTTTAAAGAATAATTTTCCTTACTACTTTTTTAGTTTGTTTAAATCATCATTAGTCATCAAAGTTCAAAGTCGGCATTTTTTATTTTTTTAAAACCAGAGAAAATTTATATTATAGAGAAATCAAAATATACATATTTGACTGTGCCAGGCATGAAAACTATTAGTCCAGACCTGGGCAGTATAAACAAAAGCATACAAATAAGTAGCTAACATTGATACATATCTTTATCCAGAAGTTCCTTGAGGTCTTCTTGAAGCTTGGTTGACCACCATAATGGTGGAGGACCATAACAAGTGAGATTGTGATTGTCAAGAGCCCAATTTGCTAATGCATCCGCCACTTGATTGAGCTCTCTAGGAACATGATAGAATTGGATTTCAAGGAACTTATCCTTTAGTTGTTGAACTTTCCTCAACTCTCTAACAATTTGCCAATTTTTGCCCTGGGCCTCATCATGATTGGATAGCAAGGTAACTATCAGAAGAGAATCAAATTCAACCTGAAGTTTTTGCCACCCAACCTTCAGAGCTTCTTGTAAACCCCTATAAATTGCCTTAATTTCTGCTAAGTTATTCGTTGAAACACCCAATTTTTCTGCATAGAAAAAGGCCACTGAACCGTCAGAAGACCTGCCTATTCCACCCATACTAGCTTGACCCAGATTTCCTCGGGAAGCTCCATCAGTATTCAGCTTTCCAAATCCAGGCGGAGGAGCAGTCCACTTTCGATTCAACTGTGTTTTCTTCCTTGGTTTAAAGGCAGCCATGGAGGAAGTCAAAGGTTGTAAGGGAAGCATTTTGAAAAGATGAACCCACTCTGGAGAGGGGTGTTGAGGAAGACAGAGCATGTGTTTAATAGATTCAGCCATATTTGTTTTTATCTTTTCCCACACACCGGAACTATCTCTATTTTTTTAGGAAGATTCTTCTATTTCTTTCTTTCCAAGTATTCCAGAGCAAGAGGCTTATGCCACTCCACAAGGCTGGTAAAAGATTTTGACCCTTTGTCAACTGTTTCCCCCACTCTCTAAACAAAAATTCAAGAGACTGGATACCAACCCAAGGTATTCCAAACAACTTGGAAAGATGCTGCCATTGTTGGACTACAAAGGGGCATTGGATAAAAAGATGAGTTATGGTTTCATCATTATCCAAACACAAAACACATCTAAAGGGGCCATGAAACCCTCTTTTCATGAGCCTATCCCCAGTTAGGATTCTTCTTCTTAAAACCAACCAGACAAAGAAACTCACTTTGGGCCATAAAGGTTGTTGCCACAGATGGTGAAAGATATCCTTCAGAGGATGAGGAACTACCTGACAAAGGGAGGCATATCCAAAAGAGACCAAGTAGATCCCTGTGGAAGATTTTCCCCATGCTATAGAATCTTGCCTTGTGGAAGTTGAGAGAGGCCGAGACAGAAGAATAGTATCCATCAGTTGTTTATGATCCACCCCAAGCTGAACTAGCCATTCATGAGTGGGAATCCAACAGTTTCCAATTTCTCATTGGTTACTAGAAGGCTTACAGTAATTGGCAACCTTAATCCATTCCTTTTCATGAAGAAGTTCCATATCCCTTTTTAAATCAGGGAACTGAATGATGAGAGACGGATTTGCATATATATTATAATAGATGCAAATAAGGCGTCCATGTTTGGGGGCCGACCCAACACTTTCTATCTCATCATAGGTTTGTTTTGTGTGTCCAATTTACATTTGCATTGATAGTGGGAAGACTGCATGTCCTTTTCTGTCTCAACGTCTTTGTTCCTACACTTTTTGCTTTGCCCAGATTCGTGTAGGCTGTTCATTGTTTGGTAGTGAGAGGTATCCAAGTTTACCCTTTGGGATGGACGCGTGGATCTTAAAATGCAGATTGAATCTAATCGTGGAGGGAATTGAGTTGCACATTTGCAGGATAACGATGAACCCTCGAAAATGTATTTCAAGGCAATCTTGCGGGAGTCAAAGATTACAGGGCCAGGTCGTAATCTTAAGAAACAACCTTTGAGAATGCCTACAATCGATCCAAGGAAGACTGAAACTGGATGCATGAAAGTTGCGGATGGATCACCTATAGTTGTGCCTCAGAAATCTGATGTTCAAAGTGGTATCGACGAATTGCAAAGCAGAGGGCTGATTGTCCGCTTTATCAGTTTCCGCCCTCCATTATTGGTTTTCAAAGAATGGACCTGAAAATATTGGCACACCACAGTGAGTTTACAATATCTATTTACCATGGTGGTTATTTTCTTATCTTCTTCACTATTGTTGAAGATAGAGAGTTTATCATCCCACAAGGGCCATGATTTTATGGCAAAGCGGGGCTCCTCATAAAGCCTTGACACCCTAATTTCAAAGAAAATGAGGAATTACCTCCAGTAGCTCGGTACTTTAATCATATTATTTTGTCAATCCAGGAGGTGTCCACGATTTTTTTGCAAATAAAGGAAACAAGTAGGAATGATTTTGCAAAGATGCACTTTAGTAACAAAAACTAAGAAATTGCTGAACTGATCGTGATTACAAAATAAAATACTTGAAAAGAAAACTAAAACAAAAGACAGAATTGAAAAATCATTGATCATGGAAATGCATATGCATCAAAGTAATGAAATAACTGCTGGAACATCAAATGCATTCATAAAGACTAAAATAAATAAATGTAAACTCCCTTTTCGTTGGTTAGGAGTGGCCCTTGCTCTTTCCTTCGATCAAGTTTAACACTTGAACTTAAACAACAAAATTTCCCCTGAATCTACTATCTTTATTGAATTGAAAAATGCACTTTTACAATGAATCAAATGACTAGAAAATCGAACCACTAAATCTAAGTACATGATCTCTTTTATACAAGAGATGTTCTAGTTCTATTAGGAGAGAACTAGTTATTCCAAATGACTAAGTCTACTTAACTAAATGCTAATGAAGTGACAACTTCCTATTCGGAGATACATTAATGAAAGGGTAGTCCTTAAAGTGTTTAAATTGGAATCATTCATGACAACTGAAGAGGAAATCCATGATTGGCTCCTTTGAAGGAGTCAATCACTACTAGAAGATTTTTCATCTCATAACTGATTGAGAGAATTTCGATGACAACAAAGCTTAGTTCGGGGTACTTCATCCTCAAAATTGGGTGGAATGTTTGTTGAGTTAATGGTGCCACTTATGTACAAGATATGGTGCTGCCAGCTGTGATTCTAATCATTTGAATGATCTGCATGTATGTGTGAATTTCCTACTTTGGAGAATCAGGTCGATGACCTGGATGGATGTGGTACTTTGAGTTCCCTATTAACACGGAGGTGAGTCCTACTGCCAACACGTTAATTAGAGTCCTGTGTCGGTGCATGAATTAAGTCATACGCTTCTTGTTATAACTCAACACATACTCTTTCAAAAGTGCAGTTAATGTTTCACAAACAAATCTATTTAAGCCATTTCTGAAGAAGAATTAACAAGGTAAAAATAACAAACATATGCACAATAATTCCTTCAAAATCATAGTAAAGTATTAAATATAAGAAGTTAACATTGTTCATCATGTACTATGATATCAAAATGGTATATGGCTAAACATGGCTTAAACATCACAAAATGGGGTTCATCACTCCCCGAACTAAAGGTTTAGCAGGTCCTCCTACTACCTAGCATTTAATTGCTCTCTACAATCCTAGAATAGTTATATTCATTGGAAAAAGTTTCCAAGTTTCATCCAAAGATGTATCAAAAAATCCAAAATGATCAACATTATTCCTCCAAGTCTTATAGTAGTTGTCCTTTGATTGGTCATTTGTTGAATTCCATCATGGCACGGGTGCAAGGACCAGTGGGGGCTATATCTCATTCCAATCCATTGTTCTTTGAGGTCCAAAATTATCTTGCAGATATCTTTTTCTCATTTCAATGACCACCAGAGGTTCATTGGTGAAATGACCTCTTTCCTTTTATATGGATCTGCAAGCAATTGATATCATACTTGGAGGAAAGGAAATTAACATTGAATGTGGGGATCACCTATTCTCTAAAGTTCTTGACACAATTCTTGAAGAATATCTGTGTACTTATCTACTAGACGTAGATAGTACACCTGTGAACGGAACCTTGTTGAAAAACCAAAGGGGTGCTGGTAAATCATGCCTCATCAAGAGGCCAATGGTGGATTCTAGACTAAACAAAGACTTCCCATTGATCTCTCCATTCCCCTTGATGTCTGAGAGTAGAAATAAAAGACCTTAATTGCACTTCTCCCACATAAAGATTGATTGGAATTTCAATTTGTTTCAGGGAGAAGAAACTTATGAACATAAAATTCACATAACAAATTTTTCTCAACATCATTTGCTGCAATATATGCAGCTACAAATTGTCTATCATCATCAAATTCTATATCCATCATTGCACGAGCCCTTGATATTTTCCATTTGAAGAACTGTTCTTTTAAAAACAATGCATAAAATTTGAAGGGGGTCGGCAAGAAAGGACCTGATCATAGAGTCTACTTACTGTCAACACATTTTCTTTCAACAATTGATTTTCTTCTTTCAAATTTTTATTCTCCTCTTCCACTACCCTTAATCTATAGCACTCTTCCATCCACTTAACCATACCTTTTAAAACAATAATCTGAGGAAAAACATTCTCTTGCTCTCTTTTTTCTTTCTCCGCAACAATGTGTGAGTGAGGTGCCAAGTTCCTCAGTTTTAGCATGAAGGAGGTTACCTCTTGTTCTCGTTCCTCCACAATATTTTGTAATTAGAGTGTGGCTTCCTCATGTTGAGCTATTGTGACCTGTAGTTGTTGAATTTCCTGATCTTTTGAAGATATTTGTTGGGAGAAGTGATTTTCTTAGCCTCCAAAAGGGACTGCAGTTGGTTTATTCTCTCTGAGCTATTTGTAGCTCAAACTGAATTTTGGACAAGGAAAGACTTGAGGGCATGATAGTATCAGAATCAGGGGGAGAACTAGGTTCTCCCTCTTCCATAGGTGCCTTCCCTTTATCTCTATCAGTGATCTACGGTTGTAGGCACAAAATGTTCAATCTCCACTTCTATTTCAGGGGCAAGATAAAGGAAACTGGATTTCTAGGAGACACAGGTGGGGTTTGAACCAGGGTTTTCATTATCTCAGCTTGCTTCATGTTCCTCATGGGACATGGGGATTATCAATTGATATCTCATGGAGGGTAGGTATAGGCTTTGAAGTTCGAGACATTTCTTGGGTCTCACAGAGGTAGAGGGGGCTTGTTCTCAACCACCACAGGATTCAAGGGCACATTCTTTTTGAAAATTTAACCATTTCTTCATCCCATGCCTCTTCTTAACAAAATGATGTTTACATATTAAGTGGATTAAACCTAGAATTTCAAATATGGATCCCCCAATGAAATTTCTCTGTAGCAACACAAATGGATTCATATAGAAATTGTGGAAAATTAATCTTATATTGAGGTATGTTTTGACCATGTCGAAGATGGATTAACATTCTTAACACATGACCCAATACAATTTCATATTGTCCTTCACATGTAAAATACTTAATCAACCATTTTTCCATTTCAGCCCAAGGTTCAGTATAGTGATTCTTTTAACCCCTTTTTCTTTTCCCTTATTATCTATGACCAACTATAGTTTCTCTTTTTCCCAACTATAAATCTTTTAATTACTTCATGATACATGGTCCTATCACTTACTAGCTAACCCTCATTAGGTAAACCAGAAAGATGATTGATTATAGTTGGAGAAAAGGGAATTTTCTTACCATTAATAATAGAGTGCCCTCTTCCATGTTCCTTGTGAATTCTTCAATCATTGAAACACTGAATTCTTCATATGCCAACAAAAATCCAACCATCCCGCACTTTCAAAAATTTCAACTGCCTTAGTATCGCCAAAAGCTCAACAGAGTTGGTGGGTTCATGTCACAACCTAGGCCCCATTCTTAGAACTTATGAGCAGATAGAAAATATGGATGAAGGCGTAGGATCGGAAGTGGAAATTTTTTCTAGAGTGGGAAGCAAGGAATGGAAGGGTCTAATTCGGAAAGCGGAAATGGAATGGACTTAGCATGCATGCAATATAACAATTTGGGAAAGTTATGCTATTATCCCAGGTGGTAATGGAGTTAATTGATGCGTGTGAACATTATGGGGAAATGAATTATGGATTTAGCTTGGGATTTGAGAAGCGTGTGAAGTGAGTGGTAATCAAGGTGCACGATGTTCAATAATTAACAACTCATGATTTAAAATTCCCTACATTAAGAAATGAATTGATTGTGCATACCTTGTCATTAAAACTTGTCAAATCTCCACGCCATTTTCAAATTTGAATGGTTGTGATGCTTCCTTTTTTCATGATGATGTAATATCTCCTTTATTGATGATCAAATTTATCGATGATCAAGACCGCCATTGCATTTCTAGTTTTCGGTCCTCTTCATTTATTTTTTTATATATTATATTTTATATATATTTTTGGAAGCATTGGCTGCCATTGCTTGGTTTTCAGCCAATGCTTCAGAGGAGGATGACCACCATCATTGGTTTTCAATCACCCCTCTTTATTGTTTAGTGTTGGTTGATCAATTCGAGTTGTGTTGGGAAAAGAAATTTTTCCCACACAGTTCAGATCTGAATCTTCTTGAATTGCCTTCTGAAACTCTTCTTTTCGATGTTGGTTTATGGTACAACCTCAATTTGTGCCCATTAACCAACATTACCTTCCTTTCACCATCTATTGGAACCAATTAGACAATCCCATTGTCAAATACCTCTGCAATTTGATACGGGCCCATCCATCTCATCTACAATTTACCTTTAAAATCCTTATACTTTGAATCAAAAAGAAAAGCCTAGTCTCCTACCTAAATTTCCTTGGCTTTATCTCTTGTCATGTCATGCCAAAGTTGTTTACTCTTTTATTGATGATCTCAATATGATGTAATTCCTGAAGTCTAATCTCATCTAGTTCATTTAATTGAGTGATTCTTGGCATGTTGTGCTTCTGTCAAATCAATGCCCACTTCAAATTGTTGTCCTCAAGGTTTGAATCTCAAATTCTATAGGTAGAATTGGCTTCTTACCATAAACTAATTCATAGGGAGTAAATCCCGTTGTTGTTTTCCAAGTAGTGTTATAAGCCCATACTGCTTCTGGTAGTTTTTTTAGCCCAATTCTTCCTTGAGATGTCTATTATTTTAGTGAGTATGTTCTCCAACTCCTGTTAGTCACTTCCACTTGGCCATTAGACTGTGGATGATAGGGAGATGACTTCTTATGCTTCAACTGGTATGTTTCTACAAAAGAACTTATTACTCCTGACATGAATTGTGGTCCTTGATTTGACACAATGGATCTTGGTGCTCCAAACCTTTGAAAGATACGCTCATAAAGAAATTCTGCAACTTTCTCATCCCTTGCATGTGGCAATGCTTTGAACTTCAGCCCACTTAGTAACATAATCAGTACAAACTAGGATGTATTCTTTTCCTTGGGAAGTTGGATCCATGGGTCCAATGAAATCCAACCCCCATTTTTCAAATGGTTCCAATACAACCTATGGCTGAAGTGGCATCTCTTGATGTGAATGTTGGTTTCCCCATTCTCTGGCATTGATCACACCTCCACACATACTTTTGACATCCTTAAACAAGGAAGGCCAAAAGTAACCAGCTCCAAGAACTTTGTGAATGGTCCTTTGAACTGAATAATGCCCTCCTGATGGCTCATCATGACATGCTCTAAGTATGTCAAACACTTCATTTTCAGCTACACACACTGCGTAAGACATGATCAAGCCCACATTTGAAAAGAATTCCATTTAACCAAGTATACATTACACTCTATTTAATTAATTGCTTTCTTTTCTTTGAGTGTGAAAAAGTTTGGAAACTTCCTCTGTAGCTAAGTAGTTAGCCATATCTAGCATACCAAGGAGAGGTAGTGGAAAGTGCAAACAAATGCTCATCTAGAAAGTCATCATTGACTGCTCTTCTTCTTCTAAGTGGTAAGTCTAGGAAAGAAAATCAGCTACCACATTTGATTTCCTTGGTTTGTCAATGATTTTAATGTTAAACTCCTATAGTAGAAAACAACCATCTTACAATCCTGCCATGCACTAAAGGTTTATTCATTAGATATTTGATGGTAGAGTGGTCAGTATGTACAATCACTTCATATCCTGTAATATAATGTCTAAACTTGTTGATTGCATAAACTACTACCAAAAATTCTTTCTCAGTTGTTGTGTAGTTTCTTTCAACAGGGGAAAGATTTTTACTAATGTAGTAAATGGCGTGCATAGGTTCTCCTTCCTCTTGTTGTCCCAAGACAACACCTACTACTTCATTTGAGGCATCTGTTTGGATATGGAAGGGTAACTTCCAATTAGGACCTCTCAACATTGGTGTGCTTATCAACTTGTCTTTGATTGCATCAAAAGCTTGTTGACATGCTTCTATCCATTTAAATTCAGAATCCTTCATTAGAAGAGAAAATAATGGAGAAGCAATTTTACTAAAATCTGAAATGAACCTTCGATAGTAACTCGACATGACCAAGAAAACTTCTTACTTCAGTTTGGTTTGTAGGTGATGGCAGTTTTACAATGATATTGACTTTGTCTGGGTCAACTTTAATTCCTTCTATTGAGACATGATGGCCCAACACTATACCTTGTTCCATCATGAATAAGCATTTCTCATGATTCAAAGATAACTATGCTTTTCACATCGAGCAAGGACTTTATCTAAATTGTTGACCACCTCTTGGAATGTTGCTCCATAAACCGTGAAATCATCCATGTAAATTTCTACACAATCATGGGTGAGATTAGAAAAGATTGCCAACATGGCTCTTTGAAAAGTAGCAGGGGCATTACATAATCCAAAAGGTAGCACTCTGTAAGCAAATGTCCCCCAAGGACAGGTAAACGTTGTTTTATCTTGATCTTCAGGGCCACTGTTATTATCTAGTTGTATCCACTAAACCCATCAAGGAATGAAAAGTATCTTTACTAGAAAATTATCTAAAACCTGGTCAATAAAAGGTAATGGAAAATAATCCCTATGAGTGGCTTTGTTCAATTCCCTATAGTCCACACAAACTCTCCATTTCCCATTCTTTTTAGGAACTATGACTAAAGGAGAAACCCATTGACTATCTGATATTGATAAATAAATCCTACATTTAAAAGCTTCTCAATCTCTATTTTCACAATATCCCTTAAAGCAAGGTTTATTCTTCTTTGAGGTTGTCTGACTGGTCTGGAATTAGTGGTATAGATGTGATGTGTACAAATACTAGGGTGAATACCCTTCATGTCACTATACTCCCAAGAAAACGCTTGGGGGTGAGAGCAGAGGAGTTTGAATACAATGTTTTCCTCTTGCTCATTCAACCAACTATTAATTATCAACGTTTTCCCTGAAGAACAGGTAATTGTTTAGTTTGTGGGTGGATAGAATCCACTACAGGTATTCTCTTAAGAGTGCATTTAATGGACACTTGTGTGGTAAAACAACTTGTGAACAAAATGATGTTTTGGAAAACCGTTTCGGTAAGATCTACATTTTTCACAAACAGACAGATAATGGGCTTATTATCCTCATCCAAGAAATCACTTCTTATTTCAGTTTGTTGTATTGCAGGACTAGAAGAAGGATCAATGTAGGACTCGAGTTGAATTTTGTGCAGGACTCAGGTGTAGGACTAAAACTATGTCCGGTACCAGGTTGTGGTAATTGCATTGAATTTGTTCTGAGTGCTCTTGAATTACTACCATACAAAAGAGAGATGATATCATCAGAATTGTCAGAATCATCTTGAGACCCTTGTTGGTTGTCTATGGCAAATGGTTTAGCAATAGGCAAGGTATAATGACAATTTCTTTGAATCCTACCCATTAGTGATCACCATGTTCCCTATCCTGCAATCAATAAGGGGCAATCAGTGTAGCTAACCAAGGGTGTCCTAGGATGATGGGGTACCCAATTTTCCTATTCTTTGTTTTTATGATCATGAAGTCTACCACATAGTCCCAGGATTCGATGGTAATGGTGACATCTTCTATTATTCCCTTGGGTTTGTTTACAGACTGGTTTCCATCTGCAAGACTATAGATGTAGACTGTGGTTTAGGAAGTGATAATGTGGATAGAGTATCTGTTGTCATTACATTGATGGCAGCTCCTAGATCAATCAAAACGTTAGGAATTTGGACTTCTCCTATGCAGACTGTTACAAGAGGACTTCCAGGATCTCCATATTTAGGAGGGGGAATGTTCCCTTCCAAAATACTAGCTAGCTTTCCATCAACATGGATGGTTTTAGGTTGGTTCTTTCTTCTTCTTGGAGCCTTGAAACAAAGCTCTTTAATTGTTTTGTTTAACTCAGGATTTCCTTAAGAGCTTGCAATACAGGGAATGTCGATACTTAACTTCCTCAATCCTTGGATTAATTCTGACTTTGATTTATCAAGAACTACAATATTTGGTTTCTCGAAAGCCTAGATGGAAAAGGAATGTCTTGTTTGGTGGAGGAGTTTCTCCTACAGGATTAGGTGTGCTTCTTCGGTTTTTCTATTTCTTCTAGTATTTCTTCTATCATAAGAGAGGAAGGTTTTGATGCAACCTTCCTTGAATGCAACAAAATATTCTTGCAATCCACTCAAATTTACTATGGGATTCCTATTAGATTCCACAATATACATTGGGTTTTCCCTTGCCTCATGTTTTTAGGATTGGCCACAATTTGTGCAGGAATCTAGTGGCTTTGTGGTTGGGTAGGTTGATCAGATTGGGCAACATTGGTGGGTCTAGTCAATAGGTTTTGTTGGCCTTGAGGTCTTCTTTGATTATAGTACTGTTGCCCAGATCCTTGAGGTGCATTCCACTATTGTTGGTACTTGTTGTTGATATGGTGGAATGTTTGGATGTGGAGCCCAAGGTTGTTGATAATAAGTTGGTGGGGTGTCCATTGTGGGCTCCATTCTTGTGGGGCTTGTTGAACCCAAGGTGGTGGGTATGGCCATGGTGCATTCCATTGATTTGGATTCCATTGTGATTTTGGGATGTAGGGCTGATTTTGATTGGCCTGAAATTGTCCTCCTTTCCTCTGAGCCATATAGTTCAGCTCAGATTCCTCTTGGTTGCTTTTGTTTTAGGTGATTCTTTAGCAAGGGAAGCAGTCCACATTGATTTGTGGCATGCTTAAGTTCATAGAGAAGACAAATTTCTATCTTATCCAAAGGACAATCCTTAAGTCCATGTTTAGCTCTACATCTTGGGCAGTAAATGAACAAAGGCTTTGTGTTCCTAGCCTTCTCTCTATCCATAGTTGTATTGAGTTGAATCAGGAGGTTTGTTTTCAAATTTGCAATTTCTTCCCTTAATTTGGATAGGTCCCCATTAGCCATTTTTCCTTTTTTTCCTCAAATTGGGGCGAGTTCAAGAATAATTCCTACAGAGGTCGATAATGTGTGAACTCTAACTTGTTCATGTCTCCCTTTCCCATTAAATTGAATGCTTCTTGTGTGTCTTCATCCAACCCTTTAAGAAATAAAGTTTTAAGTAGGTTAATATCCAAGCCAGTTCCACACCTTCTATGAAGGAAAAGGAACCGATCTAGGTAATCTTCTACACTTTCATCTTCCTTTTTGAATTCTAAAATCTTCTTTCCTATCCCTCACTCTACAGTAATCTTGATACTTTTCCAGAAGGCTTGTTCCATTTCTTCCTAGTTATGAATGGAATTTGGGCCTAAACCCATAAACCACCTCATAGCTGCATCTTTCAGAGTAGAGGGAAATAGTTTAAGCTTTTGGTTATCGAAGTGTAGTCATATGTTTGGCATAAAACCTTAAACTCAAAAAGGAATTGGTCGGGTCCTCTGAAACTAATCCCCAGAAAGTTGGAAGAATTGATGGGGATATATTTTTCATAGGAGCATCTTCGTTAGGATCTAATTCAATAGGGTAGGTAAACGTCCTTCCAACTAGAGGATTTCCATTGTTTTCACCATTGGGGTTATGTACTTCATCATCCATTCTTCCTTGGTCAGCAAGTTGTTCCACAGGCTGGTTTTGTGGGGGTTTTGAGGATTTAATCTAATGAATCTACCTCTATGGTCTCTAGGTCTAAACATACAATCCTATCATACTGAAAATGGTTCCCTAACTATTAGTATCTGAACTCAATTGTGTGTGTTCCACATACTCCAACTCGAGGATTCTTGTTGTCACTACAAGGTCTTATGATCTTTTTAAAATAAAGAGTTATGGAAATGATATTTCTGAATGGAAACTTACTAGACAAAAATAAGCAATACCTCTAGCTAACACCTTAACCTTTGATAACACCTTGAATTCCCCAACAACGGTGCCAAAAAGTGACGAGTGTCGTTGATGCTTGTACTTTAATCATATTATTATGTCAATCCAGTGGTGTCCATGATTGTTTGTAACAAAGGAAACAATAGGAACGATTTTGCAGTATGTACTTTAGTAACAAAAACTAAGAAATTGCTGAACTGATCGTGATTACAAAATAAAATGCTTAAAAGGAAAACTAAAACAAAATACAGAATTGGAAAATCATTGACCATGAAAACATAAGTGCATCAAAGTAATGAAATAAATGTTGGAACAGTAAATGCATTCACAAAGACATAAAGGAAATAAATGTAAACTCCCTTTTCGTTGGTTAGGAGTGGCCCTTGCTCCTTCCCTTCGATCAGGTTTAACACTTGAACTTAAACAACAAAATTTCCCCTAAATCTACTATCTTTATTGAATTGAAAATGCTTGTTACAATGAATCAAATGACTAAAAATCGAACCACTAAATCTAAGTACATCATCTCTTTTATACAAGAGATGTTCTAGTTCTGTTAGGAGAGAACTAGTTATTCTAAATGACTAAGTCTATTTAACTAAATGCTAACTGAAGTGACAACTTCCTATTCGGGAGATACATTAATGAAAGGGGCAGTCCTAAAAGTGTTCAAATTGGAATCATTCATGACAACTGAAGAGGAAATCCGTGATTGGCTCCTTTGAAGGAGTCAATCACTACTGGAAGATTTTTCATCTCATAATTGATTAGAGAATTTTGATGACAACAAAGCTTAGTTCGGGGTACTTCATCCTCAAAATTTGGGTAGAATGTTTGTTGAGTTAATGGCGCCACTTATGTACAAGATATGGTGCTGCCAACTGTGATTCTAATCATTTGAATGATCTGCATGTATGTGTGAATTTCCTACTTTGGAGAATCAGGGTCGATGACTGGATGATCTTGATGTGGTACTTTGAGTTCCCTATTAACACGGAGGTGAGTCCTGCGCCAACACGTTAATTAAAGTCTTGTGTTGGTGCATGAATTAAGTCCTACGCATCCTTGTTATAACTCAACACATACTCTTTCAAAAGTGCAATTAATGTTTCATAAACAAAACTATTTAAGCCATTTCTACGAAAGAATTAACAAGATAAAAATACCAAGCATATGCACAATAATTCCTTTATAATCATAGTAAAGTATTAAATATAGGAAGTTAACATTGTTCATCGTGTAATATGACATCAAAATGGTATACAACTAAACATGGCTTAATCATCACAAAATGGGTTTAGTAAAAAAGATAAATGTGACTGAAAATTCAACAGCAGCAATGCTAATCGATATGCTTTACCCTTTAGACCGAGAATGAGGAAACAAATATGAAAGAGATCATAGATTCCCGAGTTCCAGAGACAGATGCATAAATCTGGACCAACAACAAAGGACATAGTCAACAATAGTCAGCTAGTGGTGATTCCAACAATGAAGATGGAGGAACCCCATAAATCTATGAAAAGTTATCAACGAAAACCAAGTTACGGGAGCAATTTGATCCTAATCATATTTAGGGAAAAGGGAAAGATGACTTGGTTAAACCTTTGATGATTATGGACAACCCCGCCAACTTCAAATAGGCTAAGTTGCCACTTAGGAGCATCTTGGGAAAAAGTAAGAAAATGAGAATGGATACGAATGTTAAGGCAGGAAGGAAATCCAATCAGACCAACCTACAAAAGGAAGGTCAAAAGTTGAGCAATACAGAACAGTTCGGGATTTGTCCCAAATCTTTAATCAATCTTCCCAATGAAGGTGATCACATGGAATATCAAAGGGCTGAAAGGAAGTCCCTCTAAGATTAATGAAATTCGAAGAATGATTCAGACTAATCATCCTCAGATGGTGTTTGTTCAGGAAACCAAGGCTTTTATTGAGTTAATGAATGTTTTAGTTGATAGGATATGGCCTCATGCCCAGGTTATGTCTCTTAGTTCTCATGGAGTGTTTTGTAACGCCCACATTTTACACACACAAATACAACTCTAAAAATACCAGAATAATTTTATTTTTTACTTACATTGTAGTACACATGACACTACAGGAGATCACTTAGGACAACGCACAACACAAATATTAACCCACATAGATAACATGGAAACATGTGATGCACATCAAAACCACCTTTTTTTTATCAAATGACAAGGCAACACATAATGATTTAATGACAAAGTATAAACTTATAGATAGGGTCTTCCCACGGCACGATATTTTTAGGATTACACATTTATTATGATCATGTTTCAATCTTTAACTTAAGTCCTAGAAAGGCTCATAATATGTGAATCATACATTCCTTTTCCTTTTTTTTAGATTTCCTTTATACCATTTAACATTTAACTTACGGTGTATCTCATTGAATAAGGATCATCTACATTATTTCAATTACTTGTTTAATTCGCTCATTTGTTAATAGGGTATTTAGTTACACACAAGGCTATTTACATACACACAAGGCTACTAGGTCTTATCCTTAGGATTCACTCCTAAGGGCATGCATCTTGATCTTATATCATACCTCCATTACACAACAGAAACAAGTGTAAGTCCAAAGGAGGTGAAGTTCACATTTTTAAAGGATTTAGGGTCGCGTTTCTTTCACTCATTTATAAATTGATAATTGATTTAGTACACAATAAGTATTATATACGAAATAGGTTCTTTATCCATAACAAGAGGGTTTAATCACATTATAAGGAAGATCATGTTTCACTTTACCTATGGAATAACATCTCATGATTACACTTCCCAAGGCCAAGCGTCAATTATAATTTTACTATAGTTATGCTCCAACAATTAGTTAAGGATTCAAGGCACTAACATGGCAACATACTTCCTTATTTTTGTTTCTAGATTAGGTTTCTTGAGTATTGTTTTACGTCCAAATTAAGAGGGTTTTTCCCAACTAGGTTCATATGCCTTTTGTAATGAATTGTGTAACCTATTTGTTAATAGGAACATTTGTATCCTTATGAGACTACTAGTCCCTGTCTTAGGGATTTGTCTCTAAGAACATGATCACATAGTTTCGCATCATACATCTATTACATACCAGACAAGTGGGAGGGCACGAGGAGAATTCCGTCGTTTAAGGGTTAAGATTCACATTAAATTTTACACAACGTGGATCTGGTTTCCCACCACAAGATGGTTTAAACACATTATATGAACGATCTAAATTTCACTTTCCTCCTAGCACATCATCTATGGTTACATTTTCACAAACTAATCATAAATTAAAAAGTTGTTAAGTTTCACAAATTACTTAGTATTGTACCATAGAACCCAAAACGATAATAGAAATTGGGTAGCGAGTTCATTTATAATCCCAACTCCTGAGGTGACTTGCAAGGGTAGTTGACGATCTTTTCCACCCAACACCATTCACTCTACACATGTTTTCGGGCCAAGAGGGTTTTAAATCATGTTTAAAGTTGGTTTCTCATACACACAACTACCGATCCTAGGAGGTAACCACATACTCAAGACAAAGTTTAACCGTGTCGTTCCTAACTGTTGGGTTCACGGCAATGTCGCTAAGCATACAGGCTAGGATGGAAATCTCAACTTGGGCTCTTATTTCCTTAAGCTAGAGGGTGCCATTGAGTATAAGATTTAGGTTCATCCTAAGGTTTTAATTTCTTCTATGCTAAGAAAGATCATGCGAGAAGGGTAGATATGCACAAGTTTTAAACTAAGGTTGATTGTTTTATTTAGATTTCTTTTCTATATTTGCTAGTTAAATAACACAACACTCTAGAGATTTCATCATAAATTTCACAACGAGAAAACACTATAAGATGTCAATTCCATTTCATTTAACATATATATCCAACTTTTACAATACAAAATTTGGGATCAAAATAACACCCATGTTTAGATGAACAATTCCCCTAAACACTAGCATCTATCCAAAGCCTAAAACATAGTGGAGTGGAGTTTTGTATGTAAAGTTTTGGCTCAATTTGGTTTCTCCAGGATTGGATTGAATGGGTTCAAGCTTGCTTGTCTTCAGTTTCATTTTTAGTTCTGGTTAATGGCAGCCCAACTCAGATTTTTTCAGCTTCTAGAGGTATTTGACAAGGTGATCCAATATCTCCTTTCCTTTTTATTATTTTGGCAGAGTGCCTAGGAAGATTGGCCACCAAAGCTTGTCAAGAAAAGAAGATCAATGGTATCACTCTAGCGAAAGGGGCTAGACCTATTACTCACTTACAGTTTGTTGATGATTCTACTCTCCTTGGTAAGGCTACTTGTCTAGAATATTTTCAGATGCAAAAGATCCTCGAGATTTTCTTTGTAGCCGCGGTCAATTGATTAATCATGACAAATCTAGTATCAATTTTTTTCCATTGCTCTTGGAGACAAGGAACAAATTCTAGATATCTTGCATTTTAGAAAGTGTTCTCTTCCATTCCAATACTTGGGAGTCCCTCTTCAAGCTAAACATCTAAAAGATTGGTATTGGTTAATCAACAAAATTAAGATGAAAATGCAAAAATGGACGAATAGATGGCTCTTCTCAAGAGGAAGAATGACTTTGGTCAACATTGTCCTCCAGGCTTTGCCGATCTATGTCTCTTCTATTTTGAATATTCCTGTTGGAATTCTTAAGCAAATGGACTCCCTATGTCAGAAATTTGTTTGGAGGGGGTACAAGAGAAAAAAATGGTCATTAGTGAAGTGGGAGACTCTGTGTCAACCGAAAAAAGAGGGTGGATTAGGATTTAGATCTACCTCAAAACAAAATAGAGCATTGACAGCCAAACTCTATTGGTGAATGTTACCTGATCTGCATGAGTGGTGGGCTGCTAATATCATAGCTAAATATGCTGAAAATAATCCACCTGAGAGGATCATTCGGCTGACCCTTCCATCTAAAGGATCCCCGATTCTTTCAATTCTACGACATGGGAACAACTCATAAAGAAGCACAACTTTTGGATCATCAAAGTTGGCATTTTCAAAGATTCTCATCAATACTATAATTTTTTGGTTGTCATATAGACTAAGAAACTAGTTGTATCTTTGTTGTCTAGTCAAAAGAGTCATTGTGTATCAAGTGTCAAAAATGTTCAAATATATATATAAAACCTCACATATGCATTCTCAATGGAACTTGTGTGCAACCCCTATTTTCTCTTTGTGAAAATGGGGATCCTCTTAAGTTTAAAAGGATCTCAAAACAAACAAAAAGACTCATAAACATAAGAAGAAAAACAAGAGACTTAGCTTAAACATTTGTGAAAATTAGGTCCCCTTTGGTATTAATTTGGGTCTCAAACACATTTTAAACGCCACCAAAAAAGTTTAGCCTATATTAACTTAGACACCCCCTTAATATACTTAACATTGGAAAAACCCCAACCAAACTCTCAACCAATGATGCGTTTTCACTCACTCGGGTCACACTCCCTTTATGTTTTAAACATGGTTAAAAACCGTGAACTCGAGAGCACATAATGGTTAACACTTGGCATATTTTGGGCTTGGTTTGATTTAATATTTAGGATTTTATTTAACTTAAAGTGCTTTTCATGGGTCAACTTTATTTGTTTCTCTTTGTCTGACTAGTAGGGACACGTGGCATCTTTTTGGTAACTCTGGGAGTCAAAGAGGTTGAAAAAGCAAACAACGCATCAATAGGGTCAAATCGGTGAAGGCCTCGTAACAACATCCACATGGCCCAACAACAGATGGGCATTTCAGCCAATCACGAGCTAACAAGAAGCTCAAAAGGAAAGGGTTAAGAAAAAGTATAAGGGTTCGAGAACCCGAGAACCACGAGCAAAGAAGACGACTCATTTATAGGATATATGCTCGACTACGCCCACCTAGAATCAACATGAGTGGACTGTATAGTGATTGATCCATTCTTGACGTGTTCTATCCATTCTAGGCCCTTGTGCGGTCACTCAATATATGATGCGTAACACCACCCACCGATATATATATTGAAATATAGACCTCTTTATGCACTTTGTACAATCTTTTGCGTAACACCAGCCATCGATATAGAGGGCCAGCCCATATCTATATATTCCACCGACCTTTCCTTTTGGTCCTAGGAAAATCATGACCTAGGAGAGGAGACATGTGGCCAATCAGCGCAAAAAGAAACCAATGGCGAATGCTTGGTTTCTTGGCTTCATAAGGCATAGCTCAGCGAGGTCCGAGTTTGGATAGCCAAAATACCGTAAAGGGTGACATGTGGGCCAACCATGGCAGAGAAAAAAAAGCACAAGATGTGAACATGTCCTAAGGATAGTACATTACATTTGACGGCCAAATGAAAGTAAACATGGCAACATGATTATGGAAATTTTAGAAGGCCATATCTTTCACAAATCAACTTAGAATGATGCAAGACCATACTTGTTGGAAAGCTCTTGGAGAGAAGTTCATGTTTGAAGCTTCCGAGCTGTTTTCTCACCGGGCTTATGTTGTAAACTTGAGTTGGGGAATTCAAAGGAAATTTTTGAGTATTAGTTGATTTTGGAGGAGTGTGCACAGTCTCCAATTGTGTTTCCAAGAAGCGAAAAGAACATAAGAAGAGAGAAGGAATTTTGAGCTTTACTTGCAGAGAGCTCCCACTTGTTTGTCGTTGTCGTTTCTAAATGATAGATTTGATGTTCATCTGCTCCATATTTTTTAAGGATTCATGCAACATAGCCAGAGGACAATGTTGGGCTCCAAAAGAGTACTTGATTGGGCCCATGAAATATGCCCAATGCATTAAAGATGATAATTCAAAATGGGTAGTTGGAGACCACTGGTGATTTGAATTTGAATTTGTTGATCGTCTCGTAGGCTTGGTGAGGGCGTCCCACCACAATTTTGCTATAAATATTGTGTCGGACATCCCGTATCATTTGACGAGATTTGCACAAATTAACTTAGTAAACTAAGTTTACCCTAGCAGTTGGCTTACCCCCAAATTAAGTTTTTGTAGTAAAACTTGCCACTTTCCAGGTGTTGGGGAGGGAATTTTCAAATTATGCACCATAGTTTCCACAATATTACTTCGAGTTAGCTCCTTGACATACCAACTGTCTCTAGTTTCTGATTTGAAAATACGTCTATTTCTTTCTTTCCAAACATTCCACAACATGAGAGAAATAACAATCCAGATTCCTTTGTTAAAGTCTTGAGTGTCAGAGACTGATTGTTTCCACCCTCTAAGAATATCCACAAGATTCATAGATGAGTTCCAAGTAACCGAAAGCCATTCAGCCAAGATATTCCATCGAGATGTAACAAAAGGACATTGAAGAAAAAGATGTATCAGAGTTTCATCTGCTTCTTTACATAAAGGACACCGAAAGGGTCCTACCATCCCTCGCTTCATCAAATTATCCCCAATGTAAGAATCCTCTTATAGAGTAGAAGCCAGACAAAGAACCTAACCTTAGGCCACAAAGTAGGTTGTCAAAGATCAATGAAGATGTCCTTCCAAGGGTGTGGCTGAGTAACTATCAAAGCACTATATCCGTCAGCTACAGAGTACTTTCCTTCCAAAGATTTTCCCCATGCAAGGGTATCAGGTTCATTGGTAATAGGAAGGATCCTATTCTCAGGAGGGTTTGAAAAAAATGAATTTGACCATTAGACAAGTTGACCTGCCACATGGATGGAGAGATCCATTCAATCCCTTGAGACGTTGATTGTATATAATGGCTCACCTTTTCCTTTCCTTGACTGTGAAGAGTATTCATAATATTACTACTTGAAATCCGGATGTTCAATCAAGGGTGGGTGTCCATCCCACGAATCAGTCCAGAAGTTAGCCTGATCACCTTTTCCAATTTTCCAAAAAAATTGTTTTTAATGAGTTCTTCACCTATTTTGAGGACTGAAAGAATCGGCGAACCCCGAGAAGGTAAAGAATGTCGAATTAGTTCATGCGGCAACATACCTTCCACATATTTTGCTCTAATATTGATGCCCCATAGCTGATACGGGTTTTGCAGCAATCTCCAATATAACTTTGCAGCCAAAGCTTTATTATTTTGCACACTGGATCTAAAACCCAATCCTCCCTCTTTCTTTGGCAAACATAAAGTTTTCCATTTCACCAGATGCCATTTTTGAACTGTTGAGTTCCTGTCCATAAGAATTTTTGACTAATGGAATCTAGCTGATGCAAAACTTTTGCAGGAATGTTCGAAGGGAAGCAAAATAGATAGGAATAGCTTGTAACACAACTTTAATCAGAGTTATTCTTCCCCACGTTAGCCATTTATTAGTCCAGATTACTAAATTTACGGAGAATCTTTCTTTTGCAAACCAATTCCAAATCGATTAACCTTTTAGAATCTAATGGAACACCCAAGTATTTTAGAGGTAATGTGCCCTTCTGAAATCCTAATTTCGCCAAAATATCCTGCTCCAGCCTAGGAGAGCAGTGAAAGAAGATGATTTTTGACTTTTTCCTATTTATATCCTGACCAGTGGCCTTTGAAAAGAGCTCCAAGTTATTGTGGATTTGATTAGCTTCTTTTAAAGATGCTTCCCCCATGATAGATGAGTCATCCACAAACTGCAGATGGGAAAGAGGGTCCACCTGAGTAGCCAGTTTGATACCCCTCAACTTCTTCGAACTCTAGTACTGGAAAACAATCTACCAAAAGTTTCAACAACTATAATGAAAAGAAATGGAGATAAAGGATCTCCCTGCCTTATACCTCGAGACGCAAAGAATCTAGCTGTAGGAACTCCATTAACCAAAATTGAATAAGAATCAAGAAATGCATGCTTGTATCCATTGAACCTAAAGGGGGGAAAAACCAAACCGCAAGACGATGTCCAAAAGGAGAGACCAACTTACCTTATCATAAGCTTTAGACATATCAAATCTCAAAACATAGCTAGTTTTTTTTTAATGTCCATGGAATGGAGGGCTTCTTGAGCCAAAACAATATTGTCATAGATTTGTCTACGAGGTACAAATCCCCTTGTTCCGAGATATTACTTTATAAATGATAGTTTTCAACCTTTCAAAACGGTGAGCTAAGAGAGATTTATGGAAAAAAGAGGTATTTTTATCTCCCTCTTTCAGCCACTTAATTCTGGACTTCTGTTTCCAGAAGATTTCTTCTCTTAATTCCCATTCCGTCACTTGCTTGAGAAAGATTTCCTTTGTTTGCAATTCCTTTGAGTACCCTTGTGTTCTTACTTGATGAGACACCTCCTGTAAAGCTTCCAAGATTTCTCATTTCCCCCACGGACATTTCCAAAATCAGATTTATTCCACTTCTTGAGTTGGTTAGTAATATGTTGCATTCTTCTAGTGAAGCAAAACATTTTGGTACCATGCCTGGGCTGGCCCTCCTTCCACCATTTATCAATTAAAGAAGGAAGATGTTCGTCTCTCAACCACATCAATTGAAATCTAAAGGGAGCTCTGAACGGTTTTGATTTGCCCAATTCCAATAAAACCGGCCAATGATCAGAACCTGAATTGTCTAGAACATTAGCAATCGGAATAATGCTGCTTTCTAACCATTCTTCTGAAATTAAAAATCTGTCCAACCTTTCTAGGATACAATTCTCACCCACTCTTTTGTTGGACCATGTCATTAGTCCATTTTGGGTTTGAATATCAACCAAATTCATCTTTTGTATAAAGTCCAACATGTTAACAACAGAGGCATCAAGGGTAGAATTCCCTCCCTGTTTCTCATGAGAGAATAAGACTGTATTGAAATCTCCCCCATAATGATAGGTATTCCAGAATGAGCTGCAACAATATCATAAATAATCTTCCACTGTGCTTTTTTTTGCTTCCACCTAAACCGGAGCATAGATGTTCAATAATAAAGTAATTTGGTTTTTAAGAATATATCTAACCACCATATAGAGAACACCCTGATGTCCTCCACTATCTATATAATGAACCTGTTGAGGGTCCCATATGCATGCCATGCCTCCAGAAGCTCCCTGTGAGCTTAAAGAGACAACTTGAAGTTTTTTTTGAATGTTAGGGGTCACTTTGCTGCCATAAAATCTATAGATGCTTTAGTCTCCTGAAGAAATATCATGTGAGGGTGATGCTGGTTCAAAATACGCTTTACTTCATTAACTTTAGAGGGGCTACCTTTTAGCCCTCGAACATTCCAAGTGATCAACTTCATTGTGGGGTTTGTTCAAAAATTGTAGCCAAATCCCCAACTTTACCAGTACCAGTTAATTGCTCCCCTTTTTTCTGAATATGAAGTTGGTTAGATTTTCTTCCCGCTCTCAGAGTAGAATCCATACGCAACTTTTTCTGCTTTTCTTGTTGAATTCTGAGGGGTATCTCTCCAGAAGGTGGTTCTCAACAGGGGTGAATATCTGCGGAGAAGGCAATAAAGGAAAAAGGGGACCCTGATCATTTCCCACTTCTTCCTTCCTTTGTTCCTCTATGAGCTTGTGTTTCCTTTGATAACTTTTCATTTCTCTGAATGTGCTCAGTGCACCACCAAAGGTGTAGAGATAGATTGGGGATGAACATTTTCATGCCCTTGCTGTGGTACAACTTGAGTTTCGGATATTTGGGTTTCCTGCACTTCTTCCATGTCTTCTTCCGTTTCTTATGATTGTAAGGCTGCAAATCTATTTGTATTATTTTGTTGTGGTTTTCCTGTGTTTTTCACTTTAAATGTCTTTCTTTTTGGCAAGGTCACAATATCTTCATAACTATATGGATCCTTATTTTGTTCTTTTATCCGCTGCGGACAAATCTTTGACAAGGTGACCATATTCATGACAAAGACAACATCTAAAAGGAATGTTCTCATAATCAATCTGTTGCTCCCATTTATCTTCCCCAACTTCCAACAGAATTTTTGCAGGCAAGGGTTGATTCATGTCCATATAAACACACATCCGAGCATAGACCATTTGCTCCATTCTCGATTGAAGAATCCGCTGCTCGAACAAATTTGCCAATAGAATTTCCAATATCCTGAAAACTACTGGATTCCAAAATTCAGCGGGTAATCCAAACAACCTAATCCAGACAAGAACTATAGATGGGAGTTCCTCTTCCGCTTTAAATAGAGGTTGTCAGGGTTTCATAAACAAACCCACTCTCCCAAAAAACCATGGACCCCCTTGGAAGATGTATTCCTTTTCAGCATAATTTGCAAAAACAACCAAGAAGTAACTATTAGGATAGACAAAAACAATATACTCACCTGGGATATTCCATGTTTTTCGGGCCCATTCCTTGAATGCATGCAGTGATGGTTTAAATCCCAGAAAACAAACTATAAGGGCTCTGTCTTCCAGTTCTCGAATATTAGCTTGGACATCGACGCTGCAATTTTTATAACCGGAGTACCATCCACAACTTTCATACAACCTGCTGGAGTTTTCCTAGGGTCTTCTTTTCCCAAGCAAAATGGACAATTCGAACCAGAGTGGAAGAAAAAGGCTGTTCGCGGGGTCCACGAATCACATCTAGAAAAGACAAGCGGGAGGGTTCTCCTTTCTTAAAAGAGTGAGCTTTAGAGGATTCCATCTAAAGGAATCACAATCCTTCGGCCATAAAGAGTAAAAACAAAAAAAGAGACTACAACAAAAGAGACAAACTTGGCATAGGATTCACGATAATAAAAAGAACAAATAGAATTCAAAATGAGGGTCGAAAAAGGAAGAGAACGTGAATCACGAGGGAGAAAAGCTACAGTGCCAATGAAAATTGTGAGTCACGATGGGGCCAAACGCTAAGCAGAATAGTGTGTAAACGGTGATTCGCAACAAACAAATACACCGGTGTCGAGTTTTTGCAAACCCCGATCTCAACCCTTGGGGATCAAGATGTGGGAGGGTAATCAAAAACGAGGACAATAAAATCATAAATGAATACCAGAAAAACGTAGAGTGGAATGACGAATTGATTTAGTGTGAAAATCCCTAAGTCGATACATGCAGAGCTAAGAAGATACTAAAAATATAATTTTCATACCCAAGAAGAAGAGCCACAAGGCTTAGAGTTTTATTTCACCCCAAAACATTTCATATACAATTCAACTCAGAAAAAGGAAAGACCAAAGAAGATAGAGAAAAATGAAATTAAAAAGTAATAATGACTCCAAATCATACACATTTCAAAGAAAGCAGCACCTAGTTGATTCAAAAATAGCCAGATATTGGCCTATTTAAGGATATGGTCTTCTCTCGCATTGTCCTCGGTTCCTTAATCTGTCCATGACCACTATAGAAGTATGGTAAAAGAAGAAAGTCCTTGCGTTCTGTCCTCTACTGTGTGACTGCGAAACTCTCTCTGAGCCCCAATTTCCTGTCCATGTCTGTTGAATCACTTGTTTTGGTTCATTCCCTCTTTGGTGTTATTGATCATTCTCTTTCCTTTCCATGGCAATATGATCTAAATTCACGATGTTTTGAATAGGAAGAGGAGGATTAGTAAGGGATTCCAAGATTTGCATTCCTTAGCCCTTGTATTGGGAGATGGCAAGATTTGCTAGTCTATCTGCAACTGTTTTCTGATTTCTTCTATGATACCAATATGGCAACAATAGGCAAAAATACAGGTCTGGTATGGATGCATCCTAGATACACCTACATACACGTCTTGGATAGTCTGGATACGCCTTTGATGGTCCGGATACGCCACGATACTCTGCAAACATATCTGGACTGCCCAAGATGTAAATAGCGTTTTTTTTTTTTTTTTAAATTAAGAAATAAAGTGACTAATATTAAGAAATAAAGTGACAAATGTAAATTAAAAATCTACAAAAACCTGAAAGGTCAAAAAGACAACATAAAACACTAAAGCAAAAACACTTACATCTCATTCCTCTCATTGCATATTTACCTCTTTTTGCTCATTTAGGTTTGGTTCTCCATCTAGAAACATTGTTATCATCTTCTAATACTAGTACGAGTGCCGATTCATTCCCAAGGCAATTGAGGAGCTTTAAGGGAGAATGATTCTTGAATTGAATGTTATGTTTTAACTTTTAGCCTTTTTTATTCATTTTGTTTTCAATCTTCACACATTTTCTTCGTTCTTGTTTTCATTTTAAAACATTTTTGGCATTTGTTGAGCAAGTTATCAACTGCATACATGCTATGACCTAGTGTTTGTGTTTTCTTCCATTGTGGTGTTGGTTTTGAAATTTGCAGGCACAACTAAAAGGACGACAAATACAATGGAAAAAATTTCTTAGCCTACAAACCAGCACCAATTCAAAATTGTTTCACATTCACTGCTTTGGAGGCATGTCAGAATGCTACAACTTCAGGATGGTGGGTATTTTCTTTGGCAATGCCATGATTGCAATAGAAAATCCAAAAGCTCATAGAGTTGGGTGAAATCCCACTTGTGTGCGATACCAAATCAAGTTATCGAACTTACAAGGAGAAATGGTGTGCGGGTGAGAACATTAAAATTCATGGAGTACATAAAGGAGCAAGAAGAAGAAGATGCAACCCATGCCTTGAAATCGGGTCATCCTTTGGCAAAGAAAGGTTTATTGTCAAAAAAGCCACCTTGCCTCATTTCATAGTTGTGACCATGAGACATTTGTTTATAACAACACCATCCTCTGCGCAAAAGATGAGTGTTTCCAATTTTCCCTATTTCATGCAAGAGGATAACTCTTGGACCAATTGAAAGGTCATTTCAAAATGAGAAAAGTGATATCATGGATGAGCACATTGCGCAATGTACATTAGCAAATGGTTTGTCCCACAATGTTGTCAGGTCACCATATTGGCAAGATATAGTGAGAGCGATCAACGATGCCCCAAAAGGGTACAAAGGGCTAGGGTAAATAAGCTTCTAACAACCCTATTATCAAGGAAAAAAATCATGTAGAGAAACATTTGCAACCAATTAGGGATTCATGGACCAAAACAAGGGTGTCTATCGTTTCCAATAGATGGAAAGATACAAGAAATCAGCCTTTATTAAATGGGGTTGCAGTATATGCCCTAAAGGGGCAATGCTTTTAATGTTTTTGGTTACAGTATGTGATTTTGAGTGTAGACATACATTATAATGTGATTTATAATTCTAGAAATATTGTCAATTTGTACACTTGGAATACCTTTGTTGATAACCATTTGAAAACCCTGACAACATACCCCCAAATCAGCCATATTGTTGCCTTGAGTCCCAATTTCTTGGAGGTAAGTTAGAATGAATCTTCTCTAGACAGCTTAGATAATCCCTCCTATTCCTGACTCTTCAAAATCATTTTTGCTGCCCCATCAAAATTAAGTTTGTGCCATCCATATGGTAGAGGGGTCAATTGAATTTTGGGCTCAATATCAATCCATTTCATTATCTAATGGAACAGGATGTTCCATTTAAGAGCAATATGACAGTGGATCCTACTAGAAGACTAAAAATCTGTTTTCCAAAGAAGAAGGCCATTACTGTATTTTGGATGTTAGATTTTATGATGGGGATTAAGTGAGAAGCTGAGCGAATTCATTGGAGATGATTCTGGAATTCCTTTCTTTCCATAACTACCAAATTATGCATCTTGGAGATATTTGGGAAATGAATTTTAAAGTTTTCATTTTAGTTTTACATAGACACCATTTATTTAAGATATGGTCCAACGTAGTCACCCAGTCAACTCTGGAAAAGCTTGGTCCTACTCCATACAACCATTGTTTCCTTGCTTGAACTATGTTCAAATGAATGCACTACATACAATTGTGTTTGTTATTATGCATGATAAAATTAAAGGTTTCTCATGAAAACCCTGTATGAAGTTGAAGGTTGTTGCTTCATATTATTTGTCACGAACTTCAATTTGTTTGTATATGGACATTCCTGTTATTAGCACATGATTGCATTCGAATTCTCATATACATTGTTCTCTCTATGTGCTGTATTTATATTCCCTTTGATATGTGAACAGTTTGATGGATGCACCCAGTTGAGGGCCAAAAAGAAGTCGCTTTGTTTTCTAAAAATCATCCTCAACAAAACTTGAGTGAGATTTGTAAAAACCTCATACAAGTTTTAGTTTATACAGGCTTGGAATGAAAAATATAACTCACTTGAGTTATGACCTCCATAACTTGTATAAGTTCTGAAACTCACACGAGGTTTGTTGACCTCCAACAACATCCTCATCGCCTATACTTTGTAAGGGACTTAGGCTCTTCAAAATGCATATGAGTTTTCGAAATGAGCACAAGTTGTGTAGATGCAAGCCTAATTGGGCTTAACTGGGCCCAATTAGTACATCTGGTCCATCTTAATTTGCCTGATTAGGGGCCATGGCCTGATTAGCCCCAATTAATTTTTTTCCCAATTTACCCAGATATACAATTCAAATTGGGGAAATTTGGGGAAAATAGGGACCCAATTGCAACTTATTGACCCACATGCCCTGATTTCCCATTTAATCAAGGTTTTTCAAATAAAAGTTCAACATATATTCATAAAAGGTGTGAAAGTTTACAACAAGACTCCCCCAGTGCTGAGAACTATTTTGAGTATAGGTCCGAGATAGCTGGTAGAAAGAAGTTTGCATAGGAATAGACAAAAAATCAGAGAAAATCCACCACAGCTATACCATAAAAGAGTGCTCCTAATATTGCTGAAACAAAGCTGCATATTAGTAAAATAAAGGCGTTCTAATCCTTAAAAAGCATCTATAGACATGGGTAGTCTTTAGCATAGTTTGCAAACTTGTATTCGGCAGACCCAAAAAAAATTACTTTGCAAAAACTTGTCAAGACTCGGCGAATATTTGGTAACTTGAAAAATAGACGAATTTCATTAAAAAACATAATTTTTATGCAAAATATAGCTACAAAATGTATCAAATGAGTCTGTAAAATGTTGGGGAAGTGTTTTCTATTAGATTTGAATACAAATACAGTACAAAATCGCATCATCATGTGAATACAACAGCCAGCTGATAAGTGTTATCAATATATGTTGATTGTCACTGAAAATAATCATAATCATAAATTGCATATCTATGATTGTCTTTGAATTCGTTTTAAGATCTCTTCAACTAATGTAAAGGATGCTCAATAGTTGTGTGATTACAAGTGAGGGAGTGTGAAGCTTTTATAAGAGAAAACCAGCATTTTTTCAGCGTAAAATCTGCATTTTCCCTTTCTTCCATGTCACTGCCATGTATGGCGAGATTTCTAGCTGAACTCTCCAAGTTTTGGCGAATATTCGCAGCAAGTATTGGCAAATATTTGTCAATTTTTGGATGGTGAGTTTTCCGGGCGAATATTTGTCCCAACAGAAATCTGGTGAGTACTGCTTGAATAGGCAAACCATGGTCATTAGTTGTCCACATATATTAATGTTTTGCAGGCCCAATATGTAATAGAAAAATTAAAAGAACGAGATAGAAAGCAAGGAGATTGTCATGAAGGAGCAAAGCTTGTTCTCAGATGTCATGCAGACCATCAGATTGGGCTTCACGGAGGGGTCTCCCCTCACGCAGAGGCAAACCCACCTTTTCCCTCTCCGTTTAGCATCTTGCAGCAGGCCACTTCGGAGGAGCTTGTATCGGCAGGTGTTTGTGTACAGGTACATGTCCACTACCACCCCCAAGGCTCCTCATGAAAAGCTTGGCGCTTGGCAGAATGCTGATAGTTGTATTGAGCCTTCAACATGACCATACACAATGTGCTCAAGCATCTAAATCCACTTGTTTTGTTTCTGAAAACAGTACTGAGGAAGGCAATGCATCTCTCCCTGAACCCCGTTTCTTTTTCCATGACAGGGTGTTGAATACCACGTTCCCTAAAGTTGTCATTGTGGAATTTCAAACTTCCATCCATAGCATGCAAAGCAGCAACAATGACACTTTTCTTGGCATCTTTCTCCATAAGGAATTTGTCTGAGGTGCATTCTGTTTGGGAAGAAGATGGCTGTACTGATTAATGACACTTTTCTTAGCAGATTTCTCCATAGGGAATTTGTCTGAGGTCCATTCTCTTTGGGAAGAAGATGGCTGTACTGATTTGGGGGATTTTGTTGGAGGATGACCTGATGTCCAAAAACCCAGAGGGTTTCTACAGAAAGAATTCCGCTCCTTGATCAACGATGTCCATGCTATACTGGCCAAGCCCAAGTGCCTCAAAATATTCCATACTAAATCTCGCGAAATTCAAACCTCCACAGTTGATGGCTTGCATCTGTCAGTCCACGTGGTGTCATCTAGTGATTCCTCCTCACAGCCCCGTCCTTGTCTTCTCTCCATGGATGCAAACTCTGGGATTATTGACCTGAGCAGAACAAGGCATTGCCCAAAAACATTGGGGGTAGATTGACAAATTGTTAACAGTTCTGGGTGCGTGGCTTCCAAATCCCTTCAAGGATCGAACTTTAACATATTGGTGTTTTGGATATAAAGGGTGTTTGTTGACTTGAAGATCCACAGCCTGGTTAATCATGGTTTGGCTGGCTAAATTCCTATCACTAGCCTCTCTGATAGGGCTTATGTGTAAAGCTTGAGCATTTTTGGCAAGAGAGTGGGTAGAGGTGTGAAACTGACTTAGTTGAGGCTACATACCAAGTGTGTAATCCATGTCATCATCCTCTATAACAATAGGTTGTTTCCTTTGGCCAGCTCAACCAACCCCTAGTCCTTTCTCTTCTAATAAACTTTCTTAATAGGCGGCATAAATGGACTTCTTACATTTTCCTCAAGGCCTACTCTTCGCATAGCCTTGGTTAAAAGTCTTTGCTTCATCAGAGAAGGGTTGGGTAAAGAGCAACATTAACCAAATTTTTGTACAAAGATTGTTTAGTGGATTTTTCTACCTCCCATGCCTAAGCCTTTTTAGAGCTTTCTTAATCCTCCGATGAGAGGACAGGATATGGCCTGGATGAGGAAAAGAGCAAGTACTGTCAGGGGTTAGTGTTAGAGCACCCCACAGAAGGATGATAATTGTATTGAAATTTGAGCCTCAAGATCACCATACACAGTGTGCTCAAGCATCTCAGTCCTCTTGTTTTGTTTCTGAAGAACAACACTGAAGAAGGCAATGCATCTTTACATGGACATGTGTGCCTTTTCCAAGACGGTGTTAAATACCATGTTCCCCAATATTATCATTGAAAATCCTGGCACTTGGCAGAAGGTTGTAGTCTTATATACAGTGTGCTCAAGCATCTCAACCTCTTGTTCGGTTGCTAAGAAACAGCACCGAGGAAGGCAATGCATCTTTCCTTGGACTATATATGTTGGCCCACCAGTGATTATAAATATATATGTTATGTGAGCTATAAGTTGGCCCACACATATCTCTATAAATACTATAGGTTAAGGGAGTAGTAGGTGGAAGGGGAGAAGAGCTTAAAAACAGTTGAATCCCCACCAAAGAAAATTTAAAATGGGGAAAATTGGGGCGATTAGGGCTTACGTGGGAACAAATGCCACTAATACTGCCTCATCTTACACTTTCTTATTGTAGACCGGCATATTACTATCGTCATGGTTATCAGCGTAACCATATATTTTAGTTTGTAATGACTCTTGATGGCTTTGTCCACGTGTTGAATGTTGTGTCAACCAACAATCATAACTCATTTGTGTGATGTCCCTTTTAGGGCTGAACCACACCAACAAGGAATTTACACAACCCCAGCTGAAAATAATCTGATTTTTATAACAGATCCAACAATATTAGAAACCCTAGCAACGAACAAGAAATTACACTTTTAGGGCATCATACATCATTAAAAGTAGCTGAAAGTAAATAAACAAGTCTTCTTAATGCAGCAAACTGTAGCAACACTTAATGGCATCCATTCTCATGCAATATGGGCTGGAAATTAACATAGAAATATCCCAAATACTCAATAAATCCAACAAGATGAAATCTAGAGCAATTTGTATTTTATAAATTTATTTCAAGTGCAAATACAACTGAAACTTCTAAAATTCATAACTCCATCAATACTTGGAGTTTCAACACAAACCAATGCTCAAAATGATCTTGAAGAGACCAGCTATCCAATGAAAGTGAAATCACAATTTTCCAACCATGAAAACCCACTGAAAAGTGATCCCGAAATCTCCAAATGGGTAGATCAAGTTGGAAATGAATGTGGCAGCCCCCAAAAGCATGCCCTAGCTAGAATGTGTGCCCTAGCACTAATAGAAACCCTTGTCGTTATGAAATTCTAAATTTTGAAGCTCTAATGTGACTCCTGATGAAGTCACCAATGCAACAAATGAGGGTTTCCATCCCCAAGTGTTGTGACTATTGAGGGTTTTCGTCCCCAATAGGATCCAATGAGGGTTTTTGTCCTCAAAGGGCTGAAAATGAGACCAAAGGGTGATTTCAAGGGTGACTTCGGTTTATTAATTTTATTATATCGTGCTAAAAATAAAATAAAGTATCACTAAAGCACATATAATGAATTAATAGACTTTATAAGTGACTTCGACTTAGGAAAGTACATGGAAATAAATGAATAAATTATTTAATGTGCTTTCCTAGGCAAAAAGTGCGACTTGCTTTGGGGAGAAATTAAATAAGCCAAAAATGCGACTTGCTTTGAGAGGGAATAAATTAATTAAAAATTAATTATGCTCCTTTGGAAAAAGTGTGACTTGCATTTTGGAAGGGTTTTTTGGCTATAAGGGAAAAGTGCGACTTGTGCCGGCACTATGCAGATTATTATTATTTTCTTCCCGGCAGTTAGCTCTGGAGCTTTGCAGAAAAAATCCAAGGACGGAAACCCTCTGGATTATTCCTCTTGTGGACGGAAACCCCAGGAGCAGTGAGAGGAGTTCCTATTCAGGGATCTTCATTGTAATCACAGGTTTTTATCATTTCAGCAGTTCAAAGAGAAATAAATTGCAGCAGTGGGCATTCAGACTTCTTCTAGAGTGGGGCGACTTATTCTACAGTTGTTTTATGCAGTATCTGAGGTATTTTCATGCTAGATAATTATTGTACCTTTCAGCATCAATTATATATCAAATCGATTTGGTTTGAATCATTTACGGCTGGGTTTTGGACAATCTTTTGTTATCAAACTATCTGCAGATTTATAATTGTTTGCCGTAAATATTTAACATCAGAAATCATTATTCAATACACGGCTGAATTGTTTATGAAGAAATCTGCCTGTTTAAACCCTAGGCGCCTTTTCTATATTCACCCGGTTTGCGGGGTTTGTTTTATTTAATTTATCTATGCAGTTTGAGTATGGTGTTCTATGGTTTCTTTTGACATTATCAGTTCAGATCCGAGCTTGAGCAATATATATAAAATATATATATATATATATATTCAGCAAAAGGGGTTTGGGATCTTTCAGTGGTATCAGAGCAGTGTATCCTCCCAACCTGTGGGAAGGAAGCAGAGAGTATATTAAAAAAAATCAGCTTTGAATGCAACATAGAGAGGACGGTCCACACAGATACTACTACACCCGCAGCGAGCACGACTCAAGTCGGTATCAGAGGTGACAAAAATGGATTTTTTGGGTGATAGACCGAGAGTCCTCCTCGAGAGGAGCATGCAGATCCAGATAGGGATTTCATTCGGGATATGGCAGCCACTCAGAGGCAGTTGTTACAGACTATGGAGCGCATGGGCTCTACCTTGGACAGGTTGGCACTAGATAGGCCGCGGACAGACACGGCAGGAGGGATAGATCCGTATCGCTGCAAAGGGTTACAGGATCATAAAGAATCGCCTTCGAGATCGGGAGTGTTAGGGGATCGCCACGCCGTGAGCGGAGAGAGAGCAGGCACACTACAGATGAGAGAGAGAGGGCTACACGCGGACTCAGAGATAGGCCTATGCAACCTAACTTCCTGCCTAGAGATGACCCACCAGAGATTGAGGTGCGGCCGGAAGAAGTAGCTTTTCCGGATACTATTATGGCAGTCAATGATGAGTGGAGGAGTTTGCCACAGCATGTGAGGGACGTATTTCCCCTCCCACAATATTGTGCTCAGAGGAGAGATAACATGAGGGCTGGACAGACAGAGGCCTAGAGCGCAAGCAGAAACAGGGAATTGCAGCAGGTTACCAATAAGGTAACCCTCTCCACTTTTGATGGTAGCGGAAAGATCAGTGCCAGGGCTTGGATTCACAAGCTCGACACCTATCTTACCCTCAAACCCATGAGGGAACAGGAGGCTATACAGTTCGCTACTTTACACCTTGAGGGGGTGGCTTATGATTGGTGGCACCATGGATTAGTTACACAGAATCATGAGCTTTTGCGGTCATACAGGGACTTCAACGAGAGGTTGATTGCGAGATTTGATCGCAAGGATGTGGAGCTCTATTACAGGGACTTGGCACAACTCCGACAGAGTGGACACGTTGATTCATACATCAACGAATTTCAGCGTATAGCAGTCATGGTTCCAGAGATGCCTGAGAAGAGGGTAGTGATGTTATTCATAGAGGGCCTTCATGACAGGATGAGAGGATTGGTCAAGGCTCTTAAGCCTAGGACATTGCATGAGGCCATCCAGACGGCATCGGACTTGGACACGTCCCCCACTTCTTATCATCCCACTTTATCAACCCAATAAGAAGTTTCCCACGAGCTCCAAGCCATTTCAGCGCTCTACCATTCAACAGAAGAGTGCACCACCTCCTAAGGTGGATCAGGAGTCTCGTAATGAGTTGAGGAGGAAGAAGCTTTTTTTCATTGCAAAGATCATCGGGAGCCTGACATCGCTGCTTGGTAAAGGCAAGGTGCATCTCATCGAGGTGATTTCACATGAGGATGATGATCACTCGCCAGATACAGATGCAGAGGATGAGGGCAGCGGCCATGATGCACAGGGGGAGCAGCCCCAGTAGAGCTTCGCGAGGGTGAGGCATCGATTCATCCGATGTCACTATTGCTACACACTCTCAGAGTTCCTAGTACCATCCCTTTCGGCCAAGGGAGTGCTTAAGGGACAAAGGATTGTTTGTTTGTCGTTGACAAAGGAGCTACGCACAACTTCACTGATGAGGGGTCACTGCGCGCGAGGATTACAAGTTGAGGATTTTGAGGGGTTTAGTGTACGAGTAAAGCAGATGGGTTTGCTATTAGTCAGCACTAAGAGGATTCCGCGGCTTAGTATTCAGATGGGGGACTACACATCGACCGATGACTTCTATGTTATCGACTTGGTGAGATTGATACAGCTTTGGGTATTCAAAGGTCAGAGCCTCCTCGCGTATATGCAGCAGACTTCCTGAGGATGGAATCGGAGTTCATGGTGGATAGGAAGAAGATTGTGCTTAGGGCTCTTTCTCGACTGGGGGCCTAGAGTTGTTTCAAAGACGCAGATGGAATCTATAATCGTGCATGGAGAGGTTGCATGGGCAGCCCAATGTTTCATTTCATCCAAATCTTCTTCAGATAGTGAGCAGCCCTTTCATATAGATATCCAATCCATACTGGATAAGCACGGCCCAAGTGTTTGGTGACATTCCTCCAGGTAGACCACCAGATAGAGGGTTTGAGCATGTTATAGAGCTTGAGGAGGGTGCTAAACCTGTGATGACTACGCCTTATCGCCATCCTAAGACATATAAGGATGAGATAGAAAAGGCCATTAGAGAGCTCTTGGAGATGGGACACATCCGTCCTAGTTCTAGTCCCTTTGCTTCTTCAATTGTTTTGGTGAAGAAGGATGGGACCATGAGGATGTGCATTGACTACCGTGCACTAAACAAGAAAACCATAAAGAACAGGTATCCCATTCCTCGCATAGATGAGCTTTTAGACGAGTTGCATGGAGCTATCTATTTTTCGAAGATTGATCTTCGATCAGGATACCATCAGATTCGCGTTCGGGATGAGGACATTCACAAGACAACCTTCAGGTGTCACTACGGCACTATGAGTTCTTGGTGATGCCATTTGGACTCACCAATGCACCTGCTACATTTCAGTCATGTATGAACCATCTCTTCAACCGCTAATTGAGGAAGTTTGTGTTGGTCTTCTTTGATGATATTTTGATATATAACATGACATGGGATGAGCATTTGAGGCATCTTGATGAGGTACTTAGCATAATGGAGACTCGGTCTTTATTTGCTAAGATGTCCAAATGCGAATTTGGACTTACTGAGATATTGTATCTTGGGCACGTCATTAGGGCCAATGGGGTCAAGGTTCATCAGGAGAAGATACAGGCAATGCAGGATTGGCCACCACCCAGGAATATCTCTGACTTGCGTGGATTCTTGGGGTTATGTGGTTATTACAGGAGGTTCGTGAAGGGCTATTCTCAGCTGGTAGCTCCATTGATAGATCTTACACGAAAGGGGGCATTCAGATGGACAGATGAGGCACAGGTAATATTTGAGAGGCTCAAGGTAACTATGAGCACCTGTCCAGTTTTGGCTCTTCCAGATTTCTCACGACCTTTCATTTTGGAGTGTGATGCTTCGGATTGGGGATTGGTGCAGTTCTTATGCAGGATCGCCATCCTATTGCCTACGAGAGTAGGAAGTTGAGAGATAATGAGAGATTGTATTCCACCTATGATAAGGAGATGCTTGCCATTATGCATGCTTTGGCAAAGTTCAGACAATATTTAGTGGGTGGGAAATTTGTGGTGAGAACCGACCACAACAACTTGAAATATTTCCTGGAACAGAAGGAGCTCAATGAGAGGCAACAAAAATGGGTTAGCAAAATCCAAGCATATGATTTTGACATTGAGTATGTCAAGGGGACGAAGAATGTAGTGGCTGATGCACTTTCCAGAAAACCCCATCTCGCTGCCCTATGTTCTTTGAGCGAGATTTCAGCAGATTGGAAATCTCAATTGTTAGTTGAGTATTCCAAAAATACTTGGGCATGTGACATTATGGATGGAAAAATTCAGGATGGCCGATATAAGGTAATAGCTGATTTGATTTTGTATAAGGGCAGAATTTACCTAGTTCCTGAATCTGAGCTTAAGGAGAAGATTATGCATGCTTTCCATGATGCACCACTTGCAGGACATCCGGATATTTTAAAACATACAGGAAAACTAGAGAGAGATTCTCTTGGAAGGGTCTCAAAGATGATGTCTTGCGCCATGTCCGTGAGTGTATGACTTGTCAGCAGAACAAGTCAGAGCATACTTTCCCAGCAGGTTTGTTACAACCATTGCCGATTCCGGAGCAGAAGTGGGAAAGTATTTCGATGGATTTCATTACAGGTCTTCCCGTGGTGCAAGGGAATGATCGTATTTATGCGGTAGTTGATCGGTTGACAAAATATGCACACTTTTTTGCTGTCCCTACCAGCTTTAAGGCACCTCATGTGGCTGATTTGTTCTTCCGTCAGGTATTCAAGTTGCATGGACTTCCGAAGAACATCGTTAGTGATCGGGATAGCAGGTTTATGAGCATATTTTGGCAGAACTTTTCCATTTGGTTCACACCGAGTCAACTCCGAGCACTAGTTATCACCCTCGACCGATGGGCAATGAGATCAGAACAAGTGGATAGAGGGTTATCTACGTAACTATGTCAGCAGACAACAAAAAGGCATGGGTAAAGTTGCTATATTTATGTGAGTATTGCTATAACACCACTTACCATATGTCTATCGGTATGACTCCATTCCGAGCATCAGATGGATATGATGCGAGATCTTTTGTTGATTTGGCGTTTGGGGACAAGAGAGCTCCCAAGGCTCAAGAGAGTTTACAGATAGTCAAGACATCCTTAAGGTACTTAAGGATAATATTCAAAGGGCCCAGAATCAATAGAAGATGTATGCAGATAGGCACAGGTAGAGAGAGCATTTGAGGTAGGAGACATGGTATTTCTATGTCTTTCACCCTATAGACAGAGTACTCTCAAGAAGAGTGGAGCTGAAAAGCTCAAGCCGCGATTCTATGGTCCATACAGGGTGTTGAGGAGAGTTGGTGAAGTGGCATATGAGCTGAATTACCTTTTGAGAGTAAGATACACAATGTCTTTCATGTATCTTGCTTGAAAAAGGCTTTGGGGCAGCACATTGTTTCTTCTGCAGAGTTACCACCTTTGGATGAGGAAGGGAGGTTGGATTTAGTGCCAGAGGAGATCTTGGATAGCCGAGAGAGGAGATTGAGGAATAGAGTTATTCGGGAGTTCCTGGTGAGGTGGAAAGAGTTGCCAATAGAGGATGCTACATGGGAGGGCGAGTCTATATTACAACATCCAGCTTTACAGTTGCTTGGGGACAAGCAATCTCGGGAAGGGAGGACTGTAATGTCCCTCTTTCTCGAATAGTTCGATCGAAGACCTTTGGCCCTTTTTGTCTACCCAACGGCCAAAGGGTGATTTCAAGGGTGACTTCGGTTTATTAATTTTATTATATCGTGCTTAAAATAAAATAAAGTATCACTAAAGCACATATAATGAATTAATAGACTTAATAAGTGACTTCGACTTAGGAAAGTACATGGAAATAAATGAATAAATTATTTAATGTGCTTTCCTAGGCAAAAAGTGCGACTTGCTTTTGGGGAGAAATTAAATAAGCCAAAAATGCGACTTGCTTTGGAGAGGGAATAAATTAATTAAAAATTAATTATGCTCTTTTGGAAAAAGTGCGACTTGCATTTTGGAAGGGTTTTTTTGGCTATAAGGGAAAAGTGCGACTTGTGCTCGGCACTATGCAGATTATTATTATTATTTTTCCCGCAGCTTAGCTCTGAGCTTTTGCAGACAAAATCCAAGGACGGAAACCCTCTGGATTATTCCTCTTGTGGAAAAACCCCAAGAGCAGTGAGAGGAGTTCCTATTCAGGATCTTCATTGTAATCACAGTTTTTATCATTTCAACAATTCAAAGAGAAATAAATTGCAGCAGTGGGCATTCAAACTTCTTCTAGAGTGGGGCGACTTATTCTACAATTGTTTTATGTAGTATCTGAGGTATTTTCATGCTAGATAATTATTGTACCTTTCAGCATCAATTATATATCAAATAGATTTGGTTTGAATCATTTACGGTTTGGGTTGAACAATCTTTTGTTATCAAACTATCTGCAGATTTATAATTGTTTGCCGTAAATATTTAACATCAGAAATCATTATTCAATACACGGCTGAATTGTTTATGAAGAAATCTGCCTGTTTAAACCCTAGGTGCCTTTTCTATATTCACCCGGTTTGCGGGGTTTGTTTTATTTAATTTATCTATGCAGTTTGAGTATGGTGTTCTATGGTTTCTTTTGACATTATCAGTTCAGATCCGAGCTTGAGCAATAAATAAAAACAAAAAATTCAAGCAAAAGGGGTTTGCGATCTTTCAAAGTTGTCCCAAAATAAGAATTGGTTGGGCCCAACTTAAAATATTATTAATTATTTTTAATTTAGAAAGGGGTCATTACAGTCCACCCTCCCCATATTTGCTTGCCCTCAAACAAAATACAAGCTCCTGGAGCCCAAATAAATCTATATGGCTCCTTCTTTGATGTACCTGCACATAAAGCAAACTCTTTAAAGAAAAATGTGTTCCCTTCTTCATCCACTCATGCTTGGAGGATATGATGGCCAACTCTTCCTCTTTGCTTGCCAAGGTTTTACAATTTCCATTCAAATGATGGATTCTCAAGACTGTATTAATGTTGTCCCAAACATAGCTGTCATCTTGCATTTTTCTCTCAAAAATCAAAATGTTAGTGGCTGGAAACCACCTTAAATCAGCCACAAATATGCCAATGTTAGTAGTAGCTTGGAATTTCCTCAACCATATGATTGGAAGCTCTTTTTCAGGTGCCTTATAAGTAGAAAAGTAGCTGGAAAAGTTGTGAACAACAAATGAAAGGAAAGTACAGCAGCTGTAAGCATGACATCTCTCCAAAAATTTCCACACTATCAATGATATGGGGGCTGGAAAAAAGTATGACAGTCATGAATCACTTGATTTTTCACCCAATTTGGACCTATGTTGGCTGTAGTTGTCTTCTTCAGCTGAAACCATCCACCACTATTTTCCAATGATTTAATGTCCTCAAAATGATCACTCTTGCAGCTGTTCAAGTCTGAAAACAACTTGTAATATGATTTTATCAAAATCAGCAACTTAAGAATGGAACAATTATAAAACTGAAACCTCCTTTCAAAAATAGGAAATGTGAGCATTGCACATAATTCTCCAAGTGTCCCCCATAAGGAAATAATACTGTGCATACCCGGAACTAACCAAAAATTATTACCATGAAGTACCTTACCCAAGAGTAGGCCCTTGCTATTCTTTTGAAGATGTGCCTCTTCCTTCTTCATGATAGCCATGCTTGGCACTTCCCCCATTCCATCTTGAAGCATATCATGTAATTCCAACATAAGATGTAAACAATACATACCCATACTTATGCTCACCTCTTTTGGATGGTTGTTACCTTGCTGATTTGGATTTCCAATTGTTGTCTTCAAGTTGTCCCACTGAATTTTCTTCACAATTGGGTTCGAATCAGACCCTAGGAGTGCAGATGAGTGGGTGTGGCATCCATGTACAGCTCTAAATTTCTTCCTAAACAATGCCAAAGATGTTGGGATGTTGGCTTTGCTAAATCTCAATGTGTGAACCTTCTTACCCATCATATTAAGTGGAAAGAGCATCTCCAAACCTGCCTTTCTCTCGCTGTCCATGGAAGATATGCACAGCCCCATACATAAATTTGGAAAGGACAACCCATCATGGCTATAGTATAGCACTTCTAACTCAAAAATCTTGGATGTTAGTAACATAGGAAGGGTGCAATAGATGCAATACTTGAAATCCCTTCCACACATCATATTAGACCCAAAAAGCTTCATCATTAATGTAAACCTAGAGCTGTCCAAGGAGAGTACCATCCATCCAAAAGGTGAATTTAAGAAGAGCATCTTACCATGGCTGTAGCATTGTATTGTCTCATGCAAAATTGGAATGATGGTGCTTGGAGACCCTCTTGCATCCGATGTAAACACCACGTCCTTCACCGTGGGTGAGAAGTGCATCTTCCTTATGGTTACCCATCCTCTTATGGCTTCCTTAAGAATGTAGATAACAGCAGTCCTCAAGTTTGTATCAACACTCCTCAAAAGATCTCTCGGATCCCAAACTTCTTTGTACAAGCAATCTGGAATGTGCAAGGAAGAATCTATGTGCTCTTTGCCCATCAACATGTTCTTCCTCTTATCAATTTGACCATGTTGCCCTCCATGACACAAATATGGCAGCGACATAGGAGGAACCAATAAATCCGACATATGTGGGTCATGCCTAGGATTGTCAACAAAGAGTTCACTTCCTAGGGCTGAAGTGGAATCCTCTTCCCATTTGGTACCCTTCATCTTCACAATGTGGTTAGAGTATTCTTTATGATGACCAAAATATTGCAAAGACATAGCATGAAGGTGATGTAGCAATTCCTTGCTAAGAAAATGATGAAATTGCTTACCATAGGTCGCTGTCATGAAATTTCCAGCGAGCTGAGGATTAACATGAGCATTCACCCGGAATGCTAGCCCCATTAACTCTTTGCAATTCTGATTTTCCTCCATTCTTGGCACCATGATGATGACCCATTTGCCATGATTTACTATGGAGCATCAAACTTGCCCCGTGGTCATCCTTTTCAATCATTTGCCCATGACTACAAACCTGAGATGACATGGTAGAAAGCAAAAAATATCAGAATTAGCTTCATACCTTTGGTTGTCTTCATATTTGTTTGGAATGTCTTCGTGGCTCTTACCATCATCATTTTGCTCTCCATTGACTGCTGTTAGGATAATTTCAGCAAGCTGAGAGTGATTATGGGCACCTGAAATGCCCTTTCTTCTTGGGTATGACTTCCAACAATGCCATCCCCTTGTTCCTTCCCCAAATCTGATTTTTCTCTACTAATATTCAGCTCAATGCCACCATTAGATGCCAACAATTCATCATTAAAAACTAAAAGATTTTGACCTTGGGTTTTATGCTCCTTAATCACCTTCTCATTCCTTGGCATGTGCTCCATGAAATCACCAAACCCTTGTGTCTTCATGGTGTTGTTCGGAAAATTAGTCAAGAGCTCCACTTTGGAAAAGAGTGATGGGTACTTCTAGGGCTTCAATGGGTTGTTTCCTCTCAATGCCCAACGACTTTGGTTGTCCTTCCTTTGTTGGCTCAAGCTCCATGATTTCTCCCTCTTCAACTTGCACCATGGATTTCTCTATGGGTTATTTCTTCTCCATTACTTGCAGCCCTAATTTTTCTTCTTGTGTAGCTTGTGACCTAGGCTTGGGCCTTGATCTTCCCTTGCTTACTCCCATGAACTCAAAAATGACATGGCATCACGAATCTTCTCCGGAAGAGCCCTATATTCCTCATACCATGTAGCAATGTTGTCTGCTTTGGATGGTGACTATTATTTACTTACTTTCAAGAGCTCCTTGTGCCATTCGGAACTTGGAGGGTATGGATCAGCTAGGCCATTTTTTGGGTAAGCTTTCTTGCCCTAGGGAAAAACTTTCAAATTTAACATCACCAAAAATTATGTCCGCCATTTTATCTTCTCCTTGATAACAAATGTAGCTTTTATTTTCCTCTGGCATGAAAACCCTCGGCCGGGAAGATCGAAGCTCTGATACCAATGTAATGTCCCTTTTAGTCTTGAACCACACCAACGAAGAATTTACACAAACCCCAACTGAAAATAATTTGATTTTTATAACTGCAGTTCCAACAATTTTAAAAACCCTAACAATGAATAGGAAATTACACTTTTAGGGAATCATACATCATTAAAAGCGGTTGAAAGTAAATAAACAAGTCTTCTTAATGCAGCAAACTGTAGCAGCACTTAATGGCATCCATTCTCATGCAATATGGGCTGCAAATTAACATAGAAATATCCCAAATACTCAATAAATCCAACAAGATGAAATCTAGAGCAATTTGTCTTTTATAAAATTTTCAAGTGTAAATGTAATGTCCCTCTTTTCGGATAGTTCGTATCGAAGACCTTTGGCCCATTTTTGTCTACCTAACGGCCAAAGGATGAGTCAAGGGTGACTAAGTTTTATTAATTTTATTATATTGTGCAAATATTAAAATATAATATTATAAAATGCACATATAATAAATTAATAAAGCTTAATATTAAAATAAAAACTAGAAAAGTGCAAATGTAAAATACAATTAATTTTAATTGTATTTATCTAGGGGAAATGCGACTTGCATTTGAGGCATAAAAATAGAAAAATGTGACAAAAGCCTCATTAGAAAAATGCGACCAGCCTAGGGAAAATCATGGAATTTCATTGGCTGATTTGGAGGTCACTTTGTGATCATTTTCCTTTAAAAGGAAAGTCAACTTGCCTCTTTTGGCATCCAGAAATATTATATGACATTTTCTCTTGCATTGAGCTTCAGCTTTTGCATTAAAAATTCCAAGGACGAAAACCCTTGGGAATTAAATCTCTTGTGGACGAAAACCCCAAGAGTTGTGAAGGTTTTTCACTCAGAAATTCTCATTGATTGTAATAAGATTTTCAGAGTTATTTCAGATTTTTTCCAGCAGTGTATTTGAAGGCATTTTGGAGAATAAATTGCAGCAGTCTTTCTTCCAGTGGATCGACTTGCCTTGGGACTATTTTGGCATTATTTTTGAGGTATTTACATCTGAAAATTATTGTCAAATATCTCCTAATTTTTATGAATGAAAGCCACTAAGTTTCAGAAATTTTTATCAGTTTTATAATCAGATTTCAGATCTGATTTCTGAGTCTTTTAGGCATCCAAAATTCTGATTTTTATATGATTGAGTTCCTAAAAATATTGGCAAGCATCTTTGATAGAGAAATAATTTTTTGGAATTCATTTGTGTATGTTTTTCTATCAAACCCTAGTCGACCTGCCCTAGATTAATTCCAAATTGCCCTAGGGTTATCACCATTTATTCTTTGAGCTCGTTCCAAGGGTTCAAGAGTGAAAAATAATTATTGTGGGCTGCTTCAAGTGTGTTTGCATATAAAACCCTAGTCGACTTTGCAGAAATTAATCTAGTTGCCCTATTTAATTTTCCCTAGCTGTCAAAAGTATATTTTGTTATTTTGTGAAGTGGGAAAAATTCATATTTGGGCAAAAGATCAAATGGGGATCTTTCAAGTAAATACAATTGAAACTTCTAAAATTCATAACTCCATCAATACTTGGAGTTTCAACACAAACCAATCCTCAAAATGATCTTGAAAAGACCATCTATCCAATGAAAGTGAAATCACTATTTTCCAACCATGAAAACCCACTAAAAAGTGATCCTGAAGTCTCCAAATGGGTAGATCAAGCTGGAAATGAATGTGGCAGTCCCCAAAGGCATGCCCTAGCTAGAATGTGTGCCCTAGCACTGATAGAAATCCTTGTCGTTCTGAAATGCTGAATTTTGAAGCTCCAATGTGACTCTCGGATGAAGTCACCAATGCAACAAATGAGGGTTTTCATCTTCAAAGGGGTGAAAATGAGAGCTCAATGCTCCAATTTCCAAAAGAGAAGTATCCAAATCCTAAGATGATGCCCACAAATGAGCCCCAACATTTGCTTTTATAGCCTTTACTTTTCTTTCTTTGTGGAGCACTTCATGTAGGCCTCTTTATTTATTTTTTAATATTTCGTTTTCCCTCCTAAAGAGGGACGAACTCTCCTTTTTCTTTTATTTTAGTATTTAAAAATATTTTTTATTTTAATAATAATAATATGAAGTTGTCCCAAAATAAGAATTGGTTGGGCCCAACTTAAAATATTATTAATTATTTTTAATTTAGAAAAGGGGACATTAAAATTTGTCTTTTGAATTGGAGGATATACATTGGGGAAAGGGCACTAGTATCGTGTCCTTTATGTCTTCGTACAAATTGTATTGAGACTTATCTTTTATGAATACAAGCTACTATTGTTCAAGTACTTTTGTCTAATATGGTATGTTATGTGATTACTATTGTGTACGCTGTTATTGCTAGTATCCCATTCGACATTAACCAATCTACATTTTGGTGTTGTTGCCTTAAAAATGTCGGGTCAAATTAAAGTTAGTTTAAAGAGGAGGACGAGGCACCTCATTATCTTATAAGAACTATATACTAAACAAAATTGTGAAACACGATGACAAAAGATATTACAATAGAAAAAAGAGTTCACACAGAAGACCGACATGTACGAGCAATAATTCATGCTATTGACTTTGAACAAAGGCAAATAAAAACATACTGATCGAGAGAGGACCTAGAAGTTTAATGGTCTACTCAATTGGTGGAGATACTAGTAAGATGAAAAGGTTGTGACACGCATTGAATTCTGCAAATCCATCATGTGAATTATGAAGCGTGAAATCAAAGTGCACGCCAAGGCTAAAGCATTCAACTGGAAGTGGTGTACCCTATGCCATTCGGTGTAAGGACTAAGTAAAAATTTCCATCACCCCTTATGGAGGAAGAAAGTATAGAACATGCCGACTAGGTTGGATCAGAGGGTGTTGCAAGAGAATCACATGAAAATGTAGGGCATTCCAAACGACAAGTTGGAGGGAGCTACGCGAACAAGGGACCCAACGATTTGCAAGATAATGACAAACCCTCATCAAAGGAAGGGTCGAAGTTAGGGACATGCTCGATAGTGCTAAGAGATAGGAAGAATGTCTAATACAAACTTTCTTATGGAGGACACTCATATTTGAAGACTACACCAAAATTATCCCCATCAACTCCATCTCCATAAAAATAGAATCACGCAAAGTTCATCGGTGACAGATTGGAGGATTCCATATGACACTTCAAAACATGCATCACTATATGGAGTTTGGACTAGCAATTGGAATACAAATGAAAATATGTGGTTAAGATGTTTCCTTACCACCCTTTGGGGAATGGCTATTGATCGGTATGCAAATGCACGAGCTTGGAGAGACGAACATGGAAAACACTCAAAATCCTTTTAAGAAAGAATTCAAACTCCTAAAGGATGAAAATGAGATTGTCATTGAATCTATAATGCTGGGAAGGTAAACACAAGAATATTCACACCTATAACAAAAGACTCTAAAATATATAGGGAAATTTTGAAAAGAAGTTATCTGACAACTTGAAGAAGCAAAGGTCTTGTTGTTGTGTCCACAACATGCCCTTAATTTCACAAGTGAAATCATGGAACCTCTTGACCTTCACTTGGGTACCCCGAATTGTGCATCCTAGCTATGATCCACCTTACGCTCGCTTCCCTCTTTCAAGCATTTAATGCCTCATTCGGTTTTGCATAGGGTCTTCCCATGATTACTTTCTCTCACACCCTTCACAAATATGCGTATTCTCTATTGTGCAAAACACTTTTAATACTCCCGCACGATCCTCAAGTGCACTCATGCACCTTTGCGTAAAATATTTCTTGTGTGCGCCATTACACAGACCCTCTGCGCAATGCTTTTACCTATTTTCACGCTCCCTAGGCCCTTCACAGATTAGTCCGGACTCCTTATATGCCCCCATTCGCGTTCAAAAACAATTGTGCAATATTTTTGTAGCCTTAACTCGAGTCCTACGAACCCCTTAATGCTCTACTACACCTTCACCCACTATAGGTTGCGCGAAAGGTCATAGTCTTCCCGCACACTCCCAACACTTAGCCAATTTCTGTCTGCGTAATCCAATCCAAGAGACTTCCCGCACGTGTTAAAACCAAACATCACCATACATCAACAATCAAAATAACACGGCGAATTAAATAAATAAAGAATTGTGCTTGCTTGCATGTGCATGTGCATTGTAAGTATTTCTCCCTTCACCCGATCTGTTGCGCCCCATACTAATTTGTTTCATGGATTCACTTTGTGCATGCGAAGACTCTAAAGAGAGGCGCTAGTGTGATTGCATGCCAAGAAAGATACGTGCATCGGCCAAACGCAAAGAAGAAATTGCACAAGACACCCTTCACGCCATATCAAGAAATCACCATTGCGCAAGATCGCAAGTCTTTGTAAGAGAGTCGAATGTGCACTCCCATTGCACACAAACCTTTTGCACACACCACTTTGTGTGTGCCGCACATTAAGAAGATGCACTACACGAAAAAATGTCAAGTCAACTAGGAGACAAATTGGTGCCCGCAAATCACGGGGCAATGTTGATCGGTTTGTCGGAAGATATCCATGCATGTACACGACATGTTAGAGATAGTTAGGCTACCTTGAATGCGGAATTTGAATCTTGCAATCAATCACACCATATTGCCTTGGAACTTGCAAAATTTGGGCGTACCATATCCAAGCTTGTTCTTGAGCCTCACACCATTTAATGAGGATCTTCCTTCTTGCAGAGGATGTTCTCTGACATGACAAACCTTCTAAATGGCCAACTTAGCATTCAATGTAATTTGACTTTGCATCTACCATGTAATTTTATAATGTTAAATCCAGGCTATGAAAAGCCTACCACCATTCTGCATATAAAACACTAATCATTTGGGTTTTCCTATAAACACACCGATCAAACTCATGTAAATGCCCTTGAACCCGGAATAGAAAAGCGTATGAGAGTTTTATTTGCACTTGCTTTTTCTCACTTGGCTATCCATGTTCTTGGCCTAAGTTAGCTTATGAGTTTATCTTGTTTCAGTTTGAATGAGTGTTAAGGATTATATTGTTGATTGAATGCAATATCTTTCTTTTGTGGCTAGAAGATCGAGAAAAATCTTGCATTTCTAACAGCATTGCGCGATCCTCTTGGTGTTCTATGCCCTTCTCCTTAGACTCTTGTACATGTCCGTGTCTTGATCGAGTGCATATTGGTTTGAGCGCGGGCATGGTTTTCATGATCCTTGGCATTTGAACGAGTTGGAGAAAACGACATAAATTTGCTACTTATTCTCTTTACCCTACCCTACTCTCTTTTGCACTTTTTATCATCTTTTTTTTAAAAAAACAACAGAGATTTTATATTAGATGAAATCCAAATTTACATATATATAGTATGCCAAGACTGAAAACTTTGGCTCCTAGCCATAACATTATACAACAAAAAGACATTTGCAATCATCATAGAGAGAATTCCAGGTTGAAAATGTATCTGATATCGTCTTGTAGCTAGTTGGACCACCATGAAGGAGGTGAGCCGTAGCACAAGGAGATCCTGATTATCAAGAGCCCAATTAGCCAAACCATCTGCAATCTTATTTCTATCCCGGGAATATGAACAAATTGCACTTCCATAAAATTTTCCTGCAATTTTTTAATCTTCCAGACTTCTTTGGAAATTCGCCAATTTGGTGGGAGAGTGGCTCATGCTACGAGATAATATCTTGATGGCCAATTGAGAGTCAAATCTAACTTGAATTTTCAGCCAACCACACTTTGCCGCCTCTTGCATACCTTTATAGATTGCTTTCATCTCTGCTACATTGTTGGTAGTAACACCCAAATTAACAACAAAAAAGAACTGCACATCACCCTCATGGTGTCTACCAATGCCTCCCATAGCAGCTTTGCCTGGATTACCTCTGGAAGCTCCATCCGTGTTCAACTATCCATATCCCAAGGGAGGGGCCTTGACTTGATTGTCCCTCTTTCTTTCCTTCTTAATATGAAACCGGGGTAAAGTGGCTTCTCTTGGATCCAAAGAAAGTTGATTACAAATATATTCCCATTCCAGAGATAAAGTGTTAGGTAAAGGGATCTTATGCTTGAGAGTTTCAGCTATATTTATTTTTGTTTTTTCCCAGATATAGGAACCATCTTTGCTACTTTGCTGAAAAGTCGGTTATTTCTTTCTTTCCAGGTATTCCAAAGAAGAGAAATCCCACTCCACAATACCGGAAGAAGCCTTTGTCCTGTAGGAAGCATCCTTTGCCACTCTTTGATAACTGTTCAAGAGAATCAAAGTTATGCCACCTCAGCTTGAAGAGAGTCGCAAATTGTTGCCAAGATATGAACAACCCAGGCATAGGAAAAATAGGTGAGTAAAAGATTCCTCATCCTGTAAGCACATAACACATCTGAAAGGTCCATAAAATCCTTTCTTGATAAGTTGATCTCTGTTAAAACCCGCCTATGAATAAGAAGCCACAAAAAAAAACTCACTTTAGGCCACATCCCCGAGTGCCATAGGTTCTTGAAGAGGAACTTTAGAGGGTGAGGATTGTCAATCACCAAGGATGCATAACTTTAGAAACAGTATAATAGCTCGATGGATTTGGTCCCCATCCCAATTTGTCAGGAAATGGGGATGAGGAAAGAGGACGATTGTTGAAAGACTTTGCAACAAAAGTGGTGTTCATGTTGAATTACAAGTGGCCATTCAGAGAGCGGAATCCATTCTTTTTCACTTTCCCAGCTGATTGGATGACAATCTTCGTATTGGGAAACCTTCCTCCACCCAATATCATGCAGTTGCTTCATTATAGGAATGAGTTGAGGATATTGTAAAATAAGAGGGGGCTCTCCATCCCATGAGTCAGTCCAGAAGTTGGCAGACTGCCCATTATTGACTATCCAGAACAGCTTCTTTTTAATAATGTCCTGGCCCATTTTAATAACCTGTAAGATAGGAGAGCCCTTAGTAGGAAGGGAAGAACGCACAATTTCTTCCGGGGGATCCCCACCAGCATACTTGGCTCTCAGAACCAAAGCCCAAAGGTCATAGGGGTATACCAAAGATCGCCCAAGACAGCTTTGTCGCTAAGGCTTGCATTTGGCTAGGCGAGGATCTAAATCCCAAACCACCTTCTTTTTTGGCCGACAAAGAGTTTTCCATTTGACTAAGGACCATTTCCTTTTATCCTGGATTCCACTCCATAAGAATTTTTGCAGATAGAGTCCACTTGTTTCAACGTCTTGCCAAGAATATTTACCACAGATGCAATGTATATGGGCATAGCTTGGAGAACCGATTTGACCAATATCATCCTGCCTCCTGAAGAAAGCCATTTGTTAGTCCACTTTTGAAGTTTTAACTCATACTTATGGAGCTAGACGCACGGATACAGTACGGCTACAATTTCGATGCGCTGAAACAGATTTTTAAAAAATTGTAGGTACGGTATGCTTTTGGGTATGTTTAATATATACATATATATATATATATATATATATGTATATAAATATGTATATAAATTATAAATTTAAATAAGCATTTGCATACTTATTGAAATTTAATTCTCATACATTGCATACTTATTGAAATTTAATACTTAGTCATGGTGCATTTACACCTATATTTGGCGAAGTCTTTCTTTTCACATTACATCATGTAGTAGCAGAAGAGGTCTTTTACCACTCATCTATAACAAATCAATTTACAAAGTATCAAATTACTGATACATTGCTTTTCAAAATAAATAAGTATTTAGATTGTACATTCTAAGGAAATGATCAAGAAAACAAGTGTGGTAATAAAAATTATCTGAAAGGAAGGAGTTGAACATGGCAACTCCATTTGCTTCATATTTCTCTATCACAGTTATTTATCTTAGTGACTGTGATAAGATTCAAGGAGTTTTGATTGTTCATGGTGACCTTCCTTGATCCACTCAGCACGATAGTATTGTCTGGCATATTTCCCGAAACATCATAACTAAGCAGGAAAAATATGGATCCAAGCTGGCAGGTGGGACGATTAGTCCGAGCACGGGAGAATACTCGCCGAGTTTTGGCGAGTACTCACCGAGTTTTGGAAAGCTATCCAGTATTTTTAATTACTAATCTGTCTACAGGCGATCAAAGCTCATGATTCTTTCAGAAGATTGCAAGAAGTTGCTTGGTCCAAAAAGGTGCAAAAATGGATTTTATGAAAATAAGAAAAATATTGCCATCAATGCGTAGAGCTTGAGAAAATATACACTTTTAGAGAAAACAACACCAAATGGAGCCACGAATGAAAGTTATGGCACATGCAAGTTTTTGCTTTACATCTTCCCGACCCTTTCCAAAAATGGCATTTATTATCTTCATGTTGAAGCACAGTGATCAGTATTATTGCAGCAATGTGTTTTGAATTCATAGCAGCAGTTTGCATTCAATTAATTGTTGCATTTTGGTGCAAAAATCGATTAAGGCCATTAAACCCCTCTCTTTGGGTTTATTGAGCCATTATTAAATAGCCATACTTGATTAGATCCAGACCTCGGTTGAGTTCAAGGCACCTTGCCTGATCCAACCGTAAGTTGGAGCTATTTCAAGGTCATGTGCTTTGAATGGAATTCATTGTAAGAGATATTTTAAGTATAGTAATCTTTGCCATAGTAGTGTATTACAATTGGGATTGCCTAGAGTTTCCAAGTGTGCTCTAAAATCCTAGAAGTGAGATATTACACAACTTTGTTAGTATTAGGACTAAAATTTTTAATTGGAAATCACTGCACAATGTATGTTTCGGTTATAAGTGATACTCATAGCTAGATATTTTTTATCACCTTCTACATGATTGTTAGGCTATGAATGTTAATCAATTGTTTTACTTGCAAAATCCCCAAACCGACTTCTCTATAAAAGTTTCCTTAGCCACTAGTTTCCCACACTAGCTAGAAACAACAAAGAACCAACAAACGCCCTTGTATAAATTATAAAATCTAATGTCCCTTTTTCCCACCTAAGAGCTGAAATTTGGTCTTCTTGTCATTCCTTCTCGATGGAAAAGGAGACAAAATGAAGGAGAAGAACCTTGAGCATCTTTATAATATGTTTTATCTAATATTTTTATATTTTCTTTAGTGTTTCCTTGCATTATATAGGTTGGCCTTTTCTATTTGTACATTGGCGCCAAAAGGAGGATATAAAAGGGAATTAGAGACACCATTTGCTATCTAGACTTGGCGCATTTTATTCTACTTGGGCATTGTGAGCTTGTTGCTCCTTGTTCATCCACTTGAGGACAAAAACCCTCTTGTGAGGCTTCATAGAAGGACGAAAACCCTTCTAGTGGCTTGGGTGAAGGACAAAAACCCTTCATCATTGTTTGGTTTGGAAGTAAGGGCTGATTTGAAGAGATATTTGTAATTTCCAGCTGGTATTTGATTTATTTAGGGTGGAGCGACCTACCTTGGGTAGGGTTTGGAGCTTTTGGTGAAGTATTTGAGAAATTTGGTTTCATAATCTGATTTGTAATATTTTTAAAGGCCGGAATCTGAAGTTTGGTGAATTTAGAGGGTTTCTACACCCATATTTCATATTTTTCTTGTGGCTGCAATTTCTAGTTCATAATTAATTTCCAGCAGTGAGATCTTCAACATTTCGTGTGTTTTTGGCTCTTAATATTCCATAAAATATATACATAATTGTGGCGAGTTGATTTGTGGTGATTTTTGGCATATTTGGTGATAGTTCAAGTCGTTGATTTTATACTTTCAGTCTGTGGCACTTTAATTTTCAGATCTACATTTGGTGTGTTTCATTGAAACACTTGAAAGGATCATTACATAAACATACACTCTCCTATTATCTTGAGTTATTCCCTAGTACATATCATTAAGCCGTCGAGAGAGTAGAGCCTCACCCATTTGCGCAAGACTCTGTCTAGGTTGCTCACACTTGGACATGCCCCTAACTACCTTCCGACAAAGATCCATATCCTTGGTGTTGTGGGGGATCGAGATGTGACACTCGTGGAGATCAACAAGTTCATTGAAGGATTGGTACCCTCATTACGTAGGGGCGGTGAAGGTGATTCCACCCTCCGCATACAAAGATGCATACAACCGAGACATAAACATTGAAAGTGAGAAAAAGAAGTCCTCGAGCTTGAAACTACGTGAAAATGACCCTATCGTTGATGATGAAAGTCAACCTAGATCAGTGTGAGCTTTGAAAAATTTCATGCTCCAAGGATGAAGGAACTAAAGGAAAATACTAAGAATGAAGGCAAGGATCTTTTGTTTAAGATCTGTCATTGGTGAACTTTGGAAGCTTCCCATACAATTTGCAGAATACGAGCAGCAAAGTACTGTCCACACAAGGAGGACCATCGACACCACCCATCGCACCCCAAAAGTACTACTTATGACAAAATAATAGTGATGACAAGAGTCAGATTTAGTACAACTCAGGACAAATTGTACAGTGTTGGGAGTGCAATAAGTTGGGATCATTTGACAAACATCCCTAACAAAAACGACATTAGACATATTTGTAGATGGTGTGGACCGTGGACCATAGAGGTGGAAATTGTCCCAAGCAATCCAACATCAATATCATTGATGTGGCCGAGGGCAAGGAAGTTATGGAAGTTACCATAGCACAAGTGAAGACAACTTATTCCCCCAACCCACATACGGAAAACGAAAGGCTCGCCCAAGAAAGGATGGAAGCAGAGAGGGCTATAATCAAAGTACAACATCATTCAAATGAATATACAAGCACAAAGGACAAGTAGACTAAAATCTGACAGAGCCATTGCAGACATGTCTTATAAACCACTATACCTATGAAGCTAACTGACTTATCACAAAGCATTCCAAAACTCAAGATTTCCCATTGAACCCATAGAAGAAATTATCCTAGATATGAAACATACAATGGTGCATCTCACATTAGGTGATGGGGAGAGAAATGTGCAGAAAATGAACTCATAGTTGAGCCCCTTATCACATGACCAGTAATCAATCATATGCTCCCGACAATGAACCTAGCTTGACGACAAATTGGCGGTCATAAATATGGAAAGTTTGGAAAGGAATTCGACAAAACAAGATTGTCAACGATGGTTATGCATGAATGTTCTTCCGAGGAGACTTGGGAAGCCAACTTTGTGGCCTTTGACATTCCAACTAGTAAAAATCAACATGACATTAGGGTATTGGGTGTAATAATAGGAGAAAAGGTATGTATTGGAACCCAACCCTTTTTGTTAAATTTTGTGGTCATCTCATTGCAAAAGAAAGCCTATGATGCACTATTGGGTCAGGGATTGTCCATAGAAACCAAAGTGACCATAATTGGAAAAAGAATTTGATCTCTATTGAAAACAAAGGATGGAAGTATGTCATGGAATTGAAAAATTATGCAGTTAGTGAGGAAGCAGCCTCACTAGACTCATCGATTCGACTCCAAAGAAGGCTATTCAGGTTCACGAGAACCGAGGTGCAATGTAACCAAGCAATGAAGGGATCTTGGAGTTAATGTTGTACTTTGAAGATGAGACGAACTCCCTTAACGGTTTGTACTATGTTCCATTGGCAAATGGAAGACTACAAAGTGTTACAACCTGATTGTAATAGCATTGAGATTATGGAGATTGATGAAGGCCAAGGGTTAGGATGAGATGACCTAAAGAGGATGTCGATAATGCCAAGTCCTTCCGAATAATCATAGTAGGTAATGAATACAACATCGTGATGCAACGATCGATGGAAAGTTGGCCCACAAATTAGAACTAATGAATCGACATGCATTCTAAAGAGTCAACTTTAATAAGAGTGAGAGGGGTCTAAGAAAAAAAATTAATAGCAAAAGAGGTACAACCTCCTAAACTTTGGCCTATTTGTTAGGAATATCTTGTTAGTATTCACATGTTAGCATATCAGTATGTGGTGTGATAAGATGTATTAACTCATATAGATAGTATGTGTTGTAATAGTTAGTGGGTTAATAATGTATGAGGCATGAGCGATATTCTAGGATATGTTACATTCTATAATTAGAATGTGATTATGGGTGAGTTGTAACTCACGCTATTATTAGATATGAGTGGTTGAAGGTGATAAGTTTGACTCTTCCTTTGTAGGAGAAAATTACACTATTTATATGTAATCTCTCTCTCTATGAATATCATCTCAAATTTATTGTGTCACATTAAGTGTTCTTGAGTTTATTGTGAGGTTATTTGTTTGTAAAAGCTCTTCCGGATCATCATTTGGTATATGAGCATCTTTGATTTGTCCTATGACGGAAGAATGAATTGTTTGCAAGGGCAACCCTCTTATAATTTGTTTTCCGTAAGTCATAAAGTTCATTCATAGTTAAAACTGTTATAGACACGGGCTTTGATTATTTCATATTTTTAAGGTATTTAGTAGCTTTGCTTTAATAGTACTTGTCACTAAGATGGACGTCTAATGTGGTATACACCCCTTCTCATGCGTGTATAGGTGAAGCTTCTATCAGTAATATCCCTTTTTTCGAACTAATCCAAATAAAGGATTCCTTGCCTTTCTTCTTTCTTTCTAAAGGAAAGAAAAGGATGAAAAACGGAAGATTGTGAATTATATTTCAGTTTTTTTCATTCATATTTATGTTTTTATCTTTGTAATTCCCATTATAAGGGATCAGCCAGTGTTTGGTGCATTTTAAAAGCCAATTAAAAGATCATAATGACTTGATATGAGGCGGCCTTATCTTTTTGGCCTTTGGCACCATGTTGGGGATATAAAAGAAGATTAGAGACTTCATTTGCACACATCTACTTTTGGGAATTATATCTAATTTAGACCTTTGGGTTGTTTGCTCATTGTCTTTCCACTTTTGGGTGAAAATCCAATAGTCTAGCTTTCCAAGAAGGACGAAAACCTTTCTTGTGGTTGGTTGGAGGACAAAAACCTTCGATCCTTGGTTGAAGAAAGTTATATTGAAGACCTTTTTGTAGATTTGAGGCATTGGCGAATAAGGAAAGAGATCTAGAAATATTTGCATGCATTTTAGAGACTAGGGTTTGATGGTGTTTGAGTGCCTTTTAAGGCACAAATTACAAATCTGATTTTATATTATGATTCGGCATATTTTATAAGGTTGGAATCTCCATATTAATGACTTTATATGGGTCGGCCTTATCTTTTTGGCCTTTGGCGCCATGTTGGGGATATAAAAGAAGATTAGAGACTTCATTTGCACACATCTACTTTTGGGAATTTTATCTAATTTAGACCTTTGGGATGTTTGCTCATTGTCTTTCCACTTTTGGGCAAAAATCCAATAGTGTGGCTTTCCAAAAAGGACAAAAACCCTTCTAATGGTTGGTTGGAGGACGAAAACCTTCCATCCTTGGTTGAAGCAAGTTATATTGAAGACCTTTTTGCAGATTTGAGGCATTGGAGGATAAGGAAAGAGATCTACAAATATTTGCATGCATTTTAGAGCCATTCCTAGTTGGAGCGACTAGGGTTTGATGGTGTTTGAGTGCCTTCTAGGGCACAAATTACAAATCTGATTTTATATTCTGATTCGACATATTTTATAAGTCGAAATCTCCATTTTGGTGAATTTTGCAAAGGTTTACTATTTTTCCTAGCCCTTGGTTTTGGCTAGTTTGCTGTTCTAAATAATTAATTACAGCTGTGAAATAAAATATTCCTTCAATCTTTTGATATATTTATGATTTATAAATATTGCCGTAGCTAGATTAATTGTTTCGTGGCATTCTTCATTGATTTGCATAGTGGAAAGTGGACTTGAATTCCTTAGACAGTTCGCTGCCCTTGGAGATTGCTGATTTTAGATTGGTTTTCAGTTATTAATTTATTGTGTGAATAATTAAAGGTGTTTCAAGATTAGATCTGTTCGGGACAGTTGGTTAACCCCTTTTCTCCATATTCAATCCCAAAAGGGATATTATAGTGGTATCAAAGCACGAATCTTCAAAGGCCTAGGGTTTCAATGGAAGAAGGCCACAAGGGTTTTCTATACTACCAAAGAAGAAGGAAAGCGGATCAGCCAAGAGAAGAGGACAATATGGCCAATCAAAACCCTCAAGAAACCAAGTTCGATAAGTTGATTGCAGGTCAAGAGAGATTAGCAAACACAATGGACTTCCTTGCCCTATCTCTTCAAAAGATGAATGAACCTAGGGTTCATAATAGAGGTGGTAGCTCATCCAAAGCTAATATTGCACGGCGACCTTTGGGATCAGCCCACGGATCAGCCATGAGGCCTACTTTCCTTCCAAGGGAAAAAATCTATTCCGGATGTTGAAACAAGGCCCTCTACGCAGACGGAACATTGCCACAAGTTATGAAGAGTATATGGCTCTTCCAAGAGAGATTCGTGAAGCTATTTCACTCGCTGAATTCATTGGTGTGAGCAAGGGAAAGTCAAGGCCCAAGCCTAGGCCACAAGCTACACAAGAGGAAGAAGTAGGGCTGTGAGTAATGAAAGAATCCATCATGCATGTGGGAGAGGAAGAAATCATGGAGCTTGAGCCCATTAAGGATGAAGATTCGCCCTTACTCCCATTATTGTTCCGGAAAGTCAACATGATGAGGTAATTGTTAATCATTGTTTGCCTAATACTAATAATATTTCAGCGTGTGTGGACTCCAGGATTGGAAAGGAGGATGGTGAACAAGTGGGAAAAGAAAAAGGAATGATTGGAAACCATTTTTCCAAGAGACATGACAACAATCAGCTTGCTAGTCAGTTTAGAACAACAATCAATAAGGAGCCCGAGGATAAAGGTTGGATGCATAAGCTTAGGAAAGAAAGAGAAATCATTAAGCACAAGTTGGAAGGTATAAATCCTTTGATATTTCGTGATGATTCTATGATTTCTAATGATGACACATTATAGGAGAATAAAGAAGAAAAATCTGATTTACAAGATGATGAAGAGAAGCTGAAGGTTGAAGCCCAATTGCCAAAAGATAACCAAAGGTATGAAGGTAATTCAGATTTATTTCTTTATGCCATGCCATTTCAGATTTATGATCATGGGCAATTAGTTGAAAAGGATGACCTTGGGGTAAATTTAATGCTCCAAAGCAAATCACGGAAAATGGGAAGACTTCATGATGCTAAGGATGGAGAAGAATCAGAATTGCATAGGGTCAATGGACCAAGACTTTTGGGTAACCTTGTGGGGGTTCGTATGGATGAAAAGAGTGCTTTTCCGGTGCCTATGATCACTTTCAGTTTGCTGGAAATTTCAGGACAACAACCTATGGTAAGCAATTGCATCATTTTTCTAAGGGATTGCTTCATCACCTTCATGCTATGTCCTTACAATATTTTGATCATCATAAGGAATATTTTAACAATTTTGTGAGGATGAAAGGTACCAAATGGGGAAGGGATTCTATTTCAGCCCTAAGAAGGGAACTCTTTGTGGGCAGCCCTAGGTATGACCATCATAATTCAAAATTTCTGATTCCTCCTATGTCGCTGCTATATTTGTATCATGGGGGGCAGCGAGATCAATTTGATAAGAGAAATAATGGAGGGACAAGGGACAAGGGGCACATTCCTTTGTTTGAACACATAGAAGTTTGGGATGTAGGGAACCTTTGGAAGGATGTTATTACAAACTTGAGGTCTGCTGTTTACATCCTTATGGCAGCCATAAGCAAAATGGGAATCACAAGAAAAATGTATTTCTCATCCACAGTTGAGGATCTAGTGTTTGCATGGGAAGCAAGATGGTCTTCCACCAACATCATATCAATTTTGCATGAGACAACATGCTGCTACAGACAAGGTAAAATACTCTTCCTAAATTTGCATTTTGGATGGATAATTCTTTCCTTGAACAGCTGTAGGTTGGTATTTTTATGAAGAACTTTGGAGTTAATATGATATGTGGAAGGGACTTCAAACAGCTGTTACACCCTTCCTATATCAATAACAATCAGGAATTTTGAGTTAAACTACAGCTATGAGGGGCTGTCCTCTTCAAAACTATGCATGGGGTTGTGCATACCTTCCATGGGCAGCGAGAAAGAGGCTGATTTGGGGACACTCTTCCCTCTTGATATGATGGGCAAGAAGGTTTTTACTTGGAGGTTGAACAAGGATAACATCCCAACATCTTGGGCATTGCTTACAAAGAAATGTAGGGCTGTTCATGGACACTACACCCACTCATCCGCACTTCTATGGACTGATCCAAACTTAACAAGGAAGGAAATTCGGTGGGGTAGCTTCAAGTCAATCATTGGAAAACCAAATCAGCAAGGTAATAACCTTCCAAAAGAGGTGAGTATAAGTTTTAGCATGTATTTTATGCATCTTATGTGGAAATGCAATAATATACTTCCAAGCATGGCTAGCATAAAAAAGGAAGAAGCACATCTTTGGGGCATTCAATGCATAGAAGATAGCAAGGGTTTACTCTTTGGTAGAATGCTTCATGGTAATAATTTATGGTTAGTTCCGGGCATGCATAGTATGACCTCCATATGGGGAACACTTGAGGGATTAAGAACAAATGGGAGCTTTCTTGTTGAAAGCCATTATTCACGCCAAGTTGGGCCAAGGAAGGAATGCAAGAATGTTGTGTTAAGGGCTGATATGCTTGCTGATTTCAACCATAGGCTTGTTGATCTTCATTTTCCAGCCCATGTAAGACAATTTTCAGCCCCTATGCTGCTCACAAATTTGGTTTTTTCCATAAGATTTCAGTTTGATAGTTGTTATGCCATGGTTATAGGGCTGAGTTTGCAAAAATCAGATTTGGGGCTGCCATTAGCAATCAAGAACAGCAGTATGTTTTCATTTTTGAAGAGCATTCCATCATGGAATGAGGAAAGAAGATCTCAGCTGAAGGGAGGGAATAAATCAGATTATGATGTGTTATTTTCAGACTTGAACATTCTGATTTTTGAAAGAAAAATGCATGATTACAGCTGTTTTTGGGACATCATTACTGAAGTGTTGGGAAGCCATCATTTGGATGGAAATTATGAGATGGTGTCAAGCAACGGAAGAGAGCTAGCTATCATGTTCCTAAGGCATGATAAGGAGAGTTTAAAAGTGTTGTTAAACACTCTTGTTTTCTTTGATATGTTTGCTTCATGTGCAAGTACATCAAAGAAGAAGCAGTTGATATTCATTTGGGATCTGGGTACTTACAATTGCTTGAGGACAAGCAATTTCGGGAAGGGAGGACTGTAATGTCCCCTTTTTTCGAACTAATCCAAAATAAAGGATTCCTTGCCTTTCTTCTTTCCGAAGGCAAGAAAAGGATGAACAAAAGAAGATCGTGAATTATATTTCAGTTTTCTTCATTCATATTTATGTTTTTATCTTTGTAATTCCCATTATAAGGGGTCAGCTGGGTTTGGTGCATTTTAAAAGCCAATTAAAAGATTATAATGACTTTATATGGGTCGGCCTTACCTTTTTGGCCTTTGGCGCCATGTTGGGGATATAAAAGAAGATTAGAGACTTCATTTGCACACATCTACTTTTGGGAATTTTATCTAATTTAGACCTTTGGGCTGTTTGCTCATTGTCTTTCCACTTTTGGGCGAAAATCCAATAGTGTGGCTTTCCAAGAAGGACGAAAACCCTTCTTGTGGTTGGTTGGAGGACGAAAACCTTCCATCCTTGGTTGAAGCAAGTTATATTGAAGACCTTTTTGCAGATTTGAGGCATTGGAGAATAAGGAAAGAGATCTACAAATATTTTTAGCATTCCTAGTGTGACTAGGGTTTGATGGTGTTTGAGTGCCTTCTAGGGCACAAATTACAAATTTGATTTTATATTCTGATTCGACATATTTTATAAGGCCGGAATCTCCATTTTGGTGAATTTTGGCAAAGGTTTACTATTTTTCCTAGCCCTCGGTTTTGGCTAGTCTGCTGTTGTTCTAAATAATTAATTCCAGCTGTGAAATCAAATATTCCTTCAATCTTTTGATATATTTATGATTTATAAATATTTTCATGGCTAGATTAATTGTTTCGTGGCATTCTTCATTGACTTTCATAGTGGAAAGTGGACTTGAATTCCTTAGACAGTTTGTTGCGCTTGGAGATTGCTGATTTTAGATTGGTTTTCAGTTGTTATTAATTTATAGTGTGAATTATTAAAGGTGTTTCAAGATCAGATCTGTTCAGGACAGCCGGTTAACCCCTTTTCTCCATTTTCAGTCCCAAAAGGGACATTACATCTATCAACTATGTTGTATGCTTCTATGACGTGATATCAATCAAACTTGTGTAACAAGTCTATTCATACATGCCCATGCATTGCAGTATGCTTTGAATGGAGGATCAATTTTGGATTGATTCACTCTACATTGCATCAACAATTGCAATTTGCATAGATTTACATCGATTCGGATCTGCATCGGGCATTGAGTTCTACGGATTTTTGCATTGATCCTCTCAATTTTGCATTGCACTTTGGAGTGCATGGGTCCGCATCAACTTGAAAACTGTCATAAGCTACCTAACAAATTAGATGTAAAGTCCCCATTTTTGAAGACTCTTAGCTTATCATTCCCGTGGGCTTTTGAGATTTTGCGAGGGGAAAATTATATTAATAATTAGATAATATTGCACTCGGAGAGTGATTTTTAATCATGATATTATAAAGCAATATTTATTTCATTATTTAATATTTATGGAGCAAGTAATGTATTTAATTATTTAATTAAATTCTCAAAATGCAAATTAAAAAGGGGAATTAATTAAATAATATTTAGGTGGCTTTTAAATTTTAAAAATCATCATTTTAAAAGGGGACGCCACACCTAGAGACAATAAACTAGTTTTATTTAATAATTTCCCTCTCCTAGGGATTTCGAATTTTGTGCCTCCTTATTTATAAAAGGAGAGCTTGGGTTCATTTGGAGACTTATGTTGGATGAATTATTAATTTCACTCCATGCTTGGAGTAATTGGGATGCATGCCCATTGATGTTTTTTTCTCTCTCTCTTGCGTGGGAGTTTATTGAGTTGGTTATGAATTGAAGTATTTTCATGAGATTTGCAAATCTACTTGTTGGTGATTCCCTTTCTAGCTTTGGCGACTTGGTCTTGGGTATGGGCATATTTGTTTGAAGCATAAATCTGCATTTTTGTGAAGGGTTTGATGTACTTTGGTGATTATTATTGCTGCTGCAATTTATTTAGCAAATCGACTTGGTTTGGGGTTTGATCTATCATATTTTGAGGTTGTTTATGCTAGATCTATTTGTTGTTGTGTTTAATTAATTATTTCAGAGCAAGGGCTGATTATTTGAATGTTTTTGAAGAGTTCTAAGAGCTGGAAATAATTTATATAACTTATGCTAACTCTAATGACTCGGGTCCAGGATTTTGGGTGCTGTTTTGAAGGGTTACAGTGCTTCAAAAATTCAGATTGATAGCTCTTTGGAAAGCCCTTAATTTATAGAACAATCTGCAATTTATTTGGTGAAGAAATATTGAGTTTTGAGTGAGACATCAATTTTAGAAGATTTCAACTGTCTGTAAGCTTTCTGGTTGCTATAAACTAATATTTATTTCAGATCTGTTGTTTGGGGGTCAGTTTAATAGTGGATTTGATTATAGAAATTAGGAGGAATAAGGAGAAATTGATTTCATAATTTTTGGAGTGAATGTGATGCCCTAAATGTGCTGGGTGACCTAATTATTAAGGCAAAATTAAGATTTCATGTTTGGGATATTGTTCTTCATATTTTTGTGGCCCAAAATCCAAAGTTTGAAGATTTTTGCTTGGATGGTTAAGCGGGAATTAATTTTGGAAAATTGCAGCAGTTGGGGTTTTAATTTTAATTAATTATCTGCTGTTAAAAATCAGATCTGGGTAATATTAGCATTCTAATTAGTTTTCCCATCTAACCCACCACCTTGGCATACTCCAACCCCACTTTGGGTTGTATTATTGCCAACATTGGGTTATTTGAGGTCAAACTAAGAAGATCTAATCTTCCTAGGGTGATCCGGATAATTAATTTTTGCAAATTTGCATAATATCCCAAAGGGGATATTACAGTGGTATCAGAGCATGTTCTTTTGCACCTGTGAGGTTTGACATTGCTTGTGGATCATGGATTTATCTAGTGCAGGTAACATGAAGGCAAGATTCCGAAACTTGGTAGAGCACTCAAGCACCTACCTCCATCAAAGGATGAGTTGCTCAAAATTTTGGAAGAAGCAACAAGTTGCTTGGCAACAATAGAGCAAGATGATTATGGATCCATGCTTCTTGCAAGGGATTCCTTGGTGATGCAGTTGGCTAAGCATGAGTTGTTGGATCACAAAGATGGGGAAGTCAGAATTATGGTCATCTTCTGCATTAGTGAGGTCATGAGGATTGCAGCCCCTAAATTGCCATATAGTGATGCCATCATGGAGGACATATTTGAGGTCATGGTGGGAAGTTTCCAAGGCCTTTGGGACCTTGCAAGCCCTTGCTTTGGTAAGAGGGTTAGTATTTTAAACACTATGGCAAAGGTGAGATCTTGTGTGATAATGATGGACCTAGAATGTAATGATCTTGTTTCTCACATGTTTGAAGTGTTCCTTGATGTTGTACATGATGATCACACTCAAGAGGTATTGGTTCCCATGCAAACCATTATGTCTTTGGTGTTAAATGAATATGAGAGCCCCCACCACAGTTGCTATCACTACTTGGGGAAGGATTGAGTCAAGAGGCATCACGTGTTGCTCATACACTTGCCAAGGGTGTTCTAGAGCAATGTTCAAGCAAAGTAAAAACTATGATTCTCCAAGGTATGAGCTCTTTTGTTTTTAATGATACATTATTGGCATCTAATGATTACATGGGTTTGAATATGTGCCAGAAGAAATCAGATTTAACTCAAGAGGAAGTGAAGGAAGAAGAGCCATTAGATGGGGGTAAAAATTCATTGTTGATGGGAGAGGTTTCTTTGCTTTCATTTGATTACATGCATGTTGATAAAATGGTTATGGGAGAGGAGTCCAAGGAAAGAAAGAAATCTGATTTGCAAGCTTGCATGGACAAGCAAAATGAAGGTAGCCAAGAGGTAATCCATGGTCATTCTTTTGATGTTTCTAATGTTATTTGGGTTGGTAATGGATGCAAGGATGTAAGGATGTATGATAGGCAAAAAGAAGAAGCATTTTTGGGCACTTTAGGCCATCCTCAGCTCGCTGGTCTGCACATAACAGCAGTCATTAGAGAGCATTTATATGACTTCATCCACCCAAAAATGAAGCCTAAAGAGGCCTCACACCAAGTACAAGCAAGGATACATGATTCCAAGGTAGAAGAAGATGTTTGGATACACAACTTTAAATAAAACACAAAAAACAACTTTATAACAAACCTAAACATATAATTGCCTTTTTCAAAATACTATTTATAATGACTCAAAATCTTGAGCACGTGACTTCATAAATATTACTATAGACACTTATAAAGTGAACATAAACTCAACCTAATAATCACAATCTTACAAATACAATTTAGCTATTCCTTATAGCTTTTAGCTATTGAGGAAAAATCAACTGACAATTCAAAACACTTGTTTTGATTGAAATACCACATTGATCACTACACAAAATTACATGCCAAATGCTATATATTCAACTTGACGTCAACAGAATTGTCAGCCAAGGACAAGAAAATAGATCTACCAAGCTGCATGGTTTGACAGAGCCACCCACATTGTTGATAGAAAGTAATCTATGCGTGAAGAGTACAGGCGATTGACGAACCAATCATGTTATGAACCGAAAATATAAATGTTTGCTCACGACATCCACAGCACGTCGCTCCAACTGTGAGAAACAACTGTCTATATTTGTCTATGTTATACTCAGGCAATCCCTACACCTTTCCTTACTATGAGATTTCAAGAACTAAGCAAGTCCATAGATGGCTCTATTCAATGCCTCTTTTCTAGACTGTGCAGGAAGAAACTCTCTATCCAAGGAGCAGAACTGACTGTTGACAGAATCGTCAACCATGCATGGCTAGATTCAAAATAAAGGAACAGTGCATGTATTATGTATGTTACAACGTCCTTAAGCTCGGCCTCGGTTATAGCATCCTTGGTCTCAGCATATTATAATCAAAATTATGAGCTGTCAGCGAAGCAAAGCAAGTCAGAGACAAACACCAACTAATATTAAACTTTTGCATCTACATTAATAGGAGATTAATTTCTCACATACATAGGAACATTACAAGATGGTGCTGCCCCTCCACAATAATTATACCATGCTCTGATGCCAAATGTTAATTTGGTTCAGAAATTGAACAATTAAAACTCAATAAAACACTCAATAATAGTATTTCGTTCTAATTTCAAAGACTTCTGGTTACATATATATAGTCACCATATCTCTTGATAACAAGGAGACAGGCATATATCATCTACTAACAAAAAACCTCCTAGAATATCACGTGATTTGTTCAACCAACTCAACCAAACAAATCCCTATTTATCTCTCCAAGCCCATTTACGTGAGTTTGTTCAACTCATTAATTATGCGCACGTATTTAAATTATTTTTACCCACTAGCATATCACTATCATGAATATTCCTAACATGAATCAGTAGACCAGCATGTTTATCTCAGCAAACATTAAACACACTACAGAATCTCCGTATCTTTGTTGATAAACCTGTCCACTCCTCGCCTAGTAGAAAGCCCTTGCTATCTTCCTACCATTGTAATCATTATTTGTAAAGACCATAATAAAGTGACTTTTCTTTTGCTCCAAATGTTCCTTGTAAAAGTTCTAAAATCTTTGGGAGGCGTGGTATTCAGAGCCCCCATAGTCAAGTGCCTTTTCTCTTGTTCAAAGTGTTCCTTGTCCAAAATTCTGAAAGCTCTGGGAGGCACGGTATTAACTTATTAAGAAGCCCCATGTTCTGTGTCAGGCAGTGATGAGAAGAGGAATGCACATATATACCAATTAGGAACCATATTCCTTCCTTTTGAGGACGTCCAAGAAAGTAAGATAACCATCATTCTCCCATGCTTTAGTGAATTTAATGCAATCATAAATGTTATTAAGGTGCACATGGAAATCCTCAAGCTTCTTCTTGCCATTTCGCCACTTCAAGTTCGTGTCATAGACAAATCATTTGCACTGTTTTGGATTGAATCTGAAGGAGTAGAAGATGTGATCAAAATGTTCCATAGAGGGGTTAATTGCTACAAGAGAGGGCACCCATTGCCACACACACTCTGTTTGTTCTTAAAATCTGCCCCCAAAAATAAATATATTTGATCTCACACAAAGTTCAACCAAAAGAGCTATCCCATCATTAATTGCTTCATCAATCAGGATCTTGGTGAAAAGAGAAACCATATCAGAGCTCACTGAAATGCCTTCTTCCTCTAGTTTCATGTCTGACAAAGTTAATGAAGTGAGGCGAGTCCAAAATGAAAAAGTCTGCATTACCCATGATTTGGGCTTCTTAGTAAAAACATCAGCCAACTCGTAAGTTGGAGAATCTTAGGTGTCTACTATAGGCATTAAAGGAACCACATCCTTGAGGATTTTTGATGTTGCATAAACTCTTGAAGTTATTTCTTTGCCTGGTAGTAATCCCTTCTTCAAGTTAATCTCCAAGGAAGAAATTTTAAGCCACTAGTAATCCCTTCTTCAAGTTAATCTCCAAGGAAGAAATTTTAAGCCACCCGCTTTACACTGATTGAGATTGGCTTCTTCTCCAATTTTCCCTACCTGCCAATATTTGTAAGCAATCCTCCACCCTAGTGAAATAATATGATTTGTTCATGACTACCGTGGTGTTTCCCTTATCCACTTTGGTGACTAATATATCTGGATTATTATTAAGACTTTTAAGAGCACTAAATTCTTCTTGATGATATTGCTTCTTGTTGGTTTGGCATATCAAAGTGTGAGTGCACAACCCTACCTTATTTCTGTTATCTCATTTGATAGGAATCTCACTACATTCTCAATTCCAACCAAAATTCCTCCATTGTTATGTGTTTGGGTGTACCTTGTAACAGCAAAACCCAAAATTTCCTTTAATATGCTGAAAGTTTGGCTGTCCAGAATATGATTGGACAAATTAAACCCCAAATTCTCCACCCAATTTCCATCACAGTGCTTAAATGTGTGAATACTCAATAATTCACCTCATAATATTTGTAAATTGGAAATATAGAATTGTCTGAATGGGCATTGTGCCCAATTTTTCAAATGTTCTCCTCATAATATTTGTAAATTGGAGGATACAGAATTGTCTTAATGGGAAGTGTGCCCAGTTTTTCAAGTTTTCTTAACTACGAACTTAAAAAGAAGATATAATATCCTCTAAATTCATATGCAATAGATGTAATTCCTTCCAACAAAAGAGCTTCTGCTTGGTTTCCTTTGTTGGATACCGGTAATGACACAATCATGAAAATATTGATTTCTCAATTTGGACTTGATGCATATCCCAGATCATATTCAATCTCAAATAACATGCACATCAATGATTTGGTGAGTAACATTTCTACAGAATAAATCTTATTTCCCTCAATCTAAACATGCATCAATGCACATCAAGGAATAGAAGGTCAAATACCAGAAAATTTGGAAATTTTCGTGAATAATCCTCCAACAGAATGTCTGTTAATGTTTTAAAAACAACAATCACAATTTGATCTCGTCCTAGGGATAAAAACATTTTATAGCTAAAATCATTTAAGCTGAATACAGTTATCTTGTTTTAATTTATAATATTTTAAGCTATTTAAGGAAAGGAAATAATACGAAGAATAAGATTACACAACCCACATTACTTGTTTTGAGAAAGGTAAGTAGGGCACCACCTGAAAATGATCTCCATAAGGAACAGCTTGGAGTGTAAGAAGCTCTGCAACAGAACATGCTTGTGCATCATCAGAAAGACTCCTCTGCTGAAGGCGTGTAACTCGGTTGTCAAAGCGACAAAGGCTACGGTTAAGCTTGTAAAATTGCTGCCGCTGTTCCACTCTTGGACTGTCACTTAATTGCTCCCATGGACTTGCTGTATAATTCATGCAACCCATCTTGCCCATTATCTTCTCATCAAGGTTTTCTTTATCATATACAGAGACTAATGTTTCGACCTGTAATTGTAGACAAGAATGTAATGATTCTCCTTAAATAAGAATTCATCGAGTAACTATCCTACTAAAGAAAAATGCAAACGAGTAGTCACATTTTCCTCTCAATAGAAAACAACAAATAGACAAGATTCATGAGTCATCCTTCATGATTAACCGATACTGTTAATAACATTCTTACAGTGAATGGAAGCTTTTTTGAGTAAACTTCTGACATATTAGCCTCTTCCAACCCCAAAAACGTTTCTGTATCATCAGCTTGCTTCTCTCCTGCTACATAATCTGCATCTGCCACGATCTCCATCTGCTGTTCAAGGCTGAGTGTGCGATTTCTCCAGAGAGCTAACACTGTCCTGTGCTCAAAATAATTTACATGGCTAATAAAGAGAATGTATTTATAGCCAATAAAAAAAAAAAAACAGAGAATATCGTTATAAAGGAAGAGAAAAGATGCAAGATCATGTAATCATTACAAAGCATTCCCAGAGCAGAAACGGTATTAGTTGTACACGATTTCACAATGCCACCAAAAGTACTTATTTGTTCAACTGATGACTGAGGGAGAAGGAGATTCTTAAACATGCAAATAAATGAACGTACTTTGCAAATTCAAGGCAATATTAGCAGGTGGAATCCAAAAGCAAGCATTTCATATCTTAATGCATCGAGCCTCAGGAAAGCGAAATTTGTGGGCACAAGGAAAAACACAAAAAAGTAGTTAGTATGGAAGGCAAAGACATAGATGTACTCTACACAAGGAAAGATGAACTAAGAATGCACATCATGAAGAGAATATGTGCCTCAATATTATAATCAAGGCAGAAAATATGTGGAAATTCATGCAGAGGTGATGCTCGCAGGACAGCATTTTCCCCAACAATTTTATCGATTTACATAAAAAGATATACCAAAAATACATGCCTATACACATATAAATGACCAAACAACTAAGAACATATTACATTTACCTATGTCCACATAGAAGATTTCAGAAACACACTTCATTATTTTTCCTTACTGCAGTGCACTTTGATCTTAATGGAACTATGGAATAATCCTTTAGACCACTCTGATGGATGAAAGAGGTTTCCCCAACACAAGGAGCAATATAGATAAAGAAAAGCTTCATATCTCTGTTGTTGGAGAGGAGAACTATCATCACTATGTGTTATGATATATAGTTGCTAAGAGATGTGTTTTCAAACTACAAAACAAACTGTTGTTGTAGTCCACTAAGCAGAAAGATTATCTGATGGAGTGTATGATGTACTCTAGATACTTTGTTGGCTCCTACTATGGTTTTGCATCTCTTCTTGCTAAGTGATTTTATAGGACAGTCATTTTCAATGCTTAACTATTTATTTTCGTATTCCCTTCACTTAATCACCACTGTTAACTTCATAACACGTGTTCTATCTGTGCTCATCTCTGCACAGTTCTGCTCTTTGGCGTCAGGTTTTTGCTTCTTCACGACCACCTACTGGGTCGCAGAGGCAAGCATGCATTACAAGTTTCTTCATTGCCACTGGAGTTTCATCTTCAGTCTTGGATGCTAGGAGAGATTCTAGGTGAAGTGCTTTGCTTCCTCCTAGGATTGCCCAATCTTGCCCCCTTGGCCCTAGACATTCCCGTGGAGCATTTTTCATAATTTTCACATCTTGCATTGGCTTTTCACAGTAATATGGATCTGACTATTTGAATTGTTACCCTAACCATGTGCATTAGGAGGTTTATTACATTGGGTTTACCCCACATTTACTTCAATCATTTTAGGCTGCTTTTTTGTTGGTCCTTCTACCTAGGGTCCTTTTACCCTAGCACTTTCTATTGTAATTGGATGTATTCTCGAGTCCCATTGACCTACTTTTGGTCAATCGTGGACATTAATACGATTTCTTTCTTTCATCTTCTATACCTACTTTGAGATTTCTCTTCAAATCTTTTCCTAGCTTCTTTATTATGAAAATTCTATTAGCCCCCTCTCTAACCGCTCTGAATCCGTTCCTTGCCTTGGTGTTCTTAACCTCTTGATTTCTAACAAACACTCATTTCACCAATGTTTTAAAAGCAGTTTCAAACTTCAAAGGACACCTTCATGCTTCTCTAGTAAGGCAGTCATTTTATAAACGCTCATTGTGCAATCTATTCCCAGGTTTTCTGTGAACACTAGGCTTAAACACTCCTAAATCCCTTGATTTATAATGAACACTCTCTTCACCTATGTTCTATGAAGCAGTTTCAGATATCAAAGGACACCTTCACGCTTCTCTAGTCAGGTGGTCAATTTATATACTGCCCTTTCTGCAATCTATTCCCAGCTTTTCTGTGAACACTAGGCTTAACCCCTTTGGAAATGATATTTACGAGTAGTAGTGACTAGGGTTTCTCCATGCTATATAATATGCAAACAAGCCTATCATTATAGGAAAATTGATTTAGCTTTGTTTCTCATTCCATTCCATACTGTTTCTTTACTTTTCCAAATTTTCTTTGGAAATGATATTTACTAGTAGTGACTAGGGTTTCTCCATGCTATATAATATGCAAACAAGCCTATCATTATATGAAAATTGATTTAGCTTTGCCTCACATTGCATTCCATACTTGTTTCTTTACTTTTCCAAATTTTCTTAATTAAGCTTTGGAGTGTGAATTGTATGAATATCATCATGACACCATAATTTTTCCAAACAACATTGCATGAAAAGGAGCTCTTTTCCCTCATATATCCAGAGAAATATGCATAAAAGATACTGTCCAACTTTGCTTTCTGCTCTCCTCCTCAGTGCCTAATTAAATGTTTATGCATGTGAGCAAACATATTTCGAACGCCAAAGACAAACATTGTTTGCAAGATGTAGGGTTTGGTTGTGACTGCATGATGTATGTGACATTTCCATTCAACTGTGAATCCTACATCTTGATTGTGATCTCCTTTAAATGGGTTTTGTTGGTCTTGGAAATGTGTGGCACTCTGAACTAGAAGTCAGCACATGCTAGGAAGCCATGTTATTGGCAACAAAACTTTTAAATCTCAATTTTTTAAATGGTCATTGATTGCATGCTCGACCTACTCTGTGATACAGCAATGTTTTGTGCTAGAATATGCAACTCAATAGCTTGCTTGTTAGGGATTTTGAAAGAGAATATTGTAACATCTTCAACAAGCATTGAAAACTGTTCATGCTATGTCTGGATAGATACTGAAAAATTCAATCATTGCAACATGGTCACTGCTGATGATTTACGGGTGGGCCTTAGAACGCTTTTTTCCATAATACCACACATCTCTAACATTGCACATATCTTCGACGATCACAACTAACAATTGGCAATTTTTGAATGAAGTTCTAAACTCTTCAAGTGTCTACAAGTTTGTCCTCTAGAGTTAATAGCCAGGGTCTGCAAATGAGCTCATTAGCACACCTCCAGTATGACGCTGGAAGTTCAACTCCCCAATGGGACCCAATAATAACGATTGTCAAACTGCCTACAGTAAACCTGGGTAACCATTGACCGTGTCAATTTGGAATGGTAATCGAGGAAGTTCAGAAAACTAGTCAGACCGCTCTAACATTTAGCCAAGCAAGTACATTGGCTAGGCCTACTAGGCAAACGGGCAGGTAAATTGTTAGTTCCTGAAAGGACTAAAATATGTGCTTTCTCCAATTTAGACAATATTTTAAAGAAGCAAGAGGAACTAACATATGCCTCCAAAACAAGATTATCAGACCCAAACATGTAGTATAAAAGTGCACAATATTGCAACTAAACAGTGATGAGGGAAGGGGCACAATATTCAAAACTGGATGCTATGGAGACAGAATGGCTTCAATACCATGTTAGCAATTTGAATGACTGCCAAAACTAAAATGAATGGACAACCGATTAAAAAGGGAGCTAGCATGGATTGTAGTAAGCTGCAGCAACCATGATACAAGAGACTCTACCAAAGAAAGTGTGTAACTGACTGAATAAATACGATATACATGTGATTGGTGATTTAGACCACGTAACCATATGAAAATATTCTGTGAAGTTTGGGTACATCCCCCCTCCCGAACCCCCCTGGATACGTACCCGGTAAGGTCCGTCCCGAGTATGGTACAATTATGTCTCGTGTACATTTTGAAGTACCCATAGGGTTTGGCAGTGGGGGTCTTAATAAAACGTTTTTAATTTTTATTTTGACTTGGTCGATGACCAAAAACACAAACCGTAACTCATAAATGAATTAAATAAGAAACCCTAACCTACTCTAAAAGCTAGAAAAGCAACCCACCCATTAATAAAACACACAAACAATTCATTGTTGGTTTTTGCAAGTGTAAGAGCAAAGAGCCAAAGAGGAATTGAAAAGGAGGCAACCATTGGAAGGAGGATTTGTTTGGAGGCAGCCATTGCAAGGAGGACGAGATTGGGGGTAGCCATTGCTTGGAGTTCAAGTTTGTTTAAAGGAAGCCATTGTTTAGAGGCAGACATTGTTTTATTGATCATTCAAAGGAGGAGACATCATGTTTGGAGGCAACCTTTGTTTGAATTTTATTGCAAGGAGGATCTACGTTTGGAGGCAGCCATTGTTTGTTACTTGTTGCCCTTGTTGTTTACATGTATTATTTATTTAATTCAGCCTTTATTTTTTATTTTTTACAGTTTTTATTTATTTTGTTTCATATTTTATTATTTTTATTTTAAACACATCCTAACTCGTGTATGCTCTCACCTCACACCTTTATGGTGATCTTGGTGATCAAAAATAGATTAGGATGGCATCAAGTTCTAGGTTAGAAAATTAATAATTAGTAAATATTGTTATTTTATCATTTATGTAAAGGCAAAATATTTTTAATTTTTTTAATATCTTAACTCTGTGTATGCTCTCACCTCACACCTTTATGGTTATTTTTGTGATAAAAAACAGATTAGGATGACATCAAGTTCCAGTTAGAAAATTAATAATTAGTAAATATTGTTATTTTATCATTTATATACGAAAAAATGTTTTTATTTTATTTTTCAACATCATAACTCTATGTATCCTCTCACCTCATGCCTATATGGTGATCTTGGTGATCAAACATAGAGTATGATGACATCAAGTTCTGCTTCAAGTAGAGTGCAAGGCCCACAAACTTCTGAAAATGCAATGGTTCCTATGAAACATGATCTTAATTCTCCTCTTTGGAGACATGTGACAGTGGTAGAATACCTTGTTGGTGGTGGGGGTTGTATTTGGATATGCCATGGTTGTCATACTCAATACAAATCCTCATATAGTCAATTGAAAATCCATTTGACTGGGGTTGGAGGAGTGGGGATAAAGAAGTGCCCCAAACTATCAAAAGAGAAAATGGCAGAGTACTTGAGAGAGCAAGAGGAGGTTGATAGACAAGCTGAAAGAAATAGGTCTAAAACAATTCTATTGCAAAGAAGGCCTTCAGCAAGACCACCCACACCTACATCTATTACTCGTCCAAACTCAAAGTCAAACTCATGCTCATCCACTTGATACCCCGTTAGATAAAAACCTCACGAAAAGTCAAAAGGAGCATTGGAAAAAGCATTCAATAATGACAAGAGGGACATTGTTGATGAGTTGATTGCTCAATGCATTTATGCATGTGGGCTTCCCTTCAATGTATTGAGGTCTCCATATTGGCAACAAATGGTGAAGGCTATCAATGAAGCTCCACAAGGATACAAAATTCAAGTTATGAAAAGGTTCAAACCACACTCTTGGTGAAGGAAGTGGAACACATTCAAACTTCTTTACAACCAATTAGAGATTCATGAAAGATTTAGGGGTTTCCATTATTTCGATGGATGGAAAGATACTCGAAATAGACGCTAATAAATGTTGTCACAGTATGCCCTCTGTAATGTTCCCTAAAAGACACTTTTCACCCCCAAACAAATTTGAGGCAAAACCCTCAAGACAACGGATTTTTAAAGATATAGCAATTATTTTTAATTCAGATCTGACTTATAATGGAAAAATGCGACTAGGGCTAGATAAGAAAATGCATGAAATATGTCATGAATCCACTGGATCTTTAGCCCAAACAAATCAGCAATATTTATAATGATAGAAACATGAAAGAAATACCCGAATAGAGCTCCAAATCACGCTGGAATAATTTTATTAAATCTGCAGACAGGCTGCCCTTAAACACAGCTATAAATGAGACTTCCAGGCCTCCAAAAATTCAGAAAATGAGAGAATCTAGTGTATAAAAATCAGGGGTAATGACAGCAACTAAGAACAGCTCCCAAGCAGCCATAGAACACCATGAATCATCTCCATAGGTAGTCGTTATACCTGGAATAAGGGCATAAAATATACTAACAATCTCCTCTTCCAAACCCTTGACTGAAATCTGCACCTTTCTTCCTTCCACAACTGGAAAATATTGAAAATAAACTGCTTCATCAAGTTATGAGCAATGGATACTCCAGGGTGGAGAATCCTCAGAAACTAGAGGAAGGGTTTTCATCTTTCTCTAGAGCTCTTGGAGGGTTTTTGTCCTCAAGAGTAAATATGCAAGCAAAATTGCTTCAATGTAATGTCCCCAATGGACATATTTTTACCCCCAGTTGGATTTTAGGCAAATCCCAACTCCAGTTGCAATATAATAAAATATTCAACAAATTAAACTATGCAAATCTGAATTTATTCTGCAAAATGCGACTAGGGCAGATCTGAAATCTCATGAAAATCAGCAAGAAACCAAAACCCTTTTCACTCCAAACTAAAATGCAGATTTTTCTGGTCCTAATCAGATCTGAACACAACTTATAATTGGCTCAATAAACCCTAGAGTGAGGGTTTAATGGCCCAACTCAATAAACCCAATATGAAGGGTTTAATGGTTGTTAAATACTTCAAATAAATTGTATAAAAATAGATGGACAGCAGCAGCAATAAATAGATTGAGATCCATTTCAAATATCACCAAAAATAATTTTGGAAATTATTTAAAAACCCTGTCTGATAACTTCAAAAATTCATATCTTTTGCTAGAGAAGTCCAAATGAGCTGAAACTTTGGATCTTGGGCCACAAAAATATGAAGAATAATATTCCAAAATTAGTTTTCGCACAACACGAAACCCTAATTTTTCCCTAAAACGTAAGTAGTAACCAGACATTTAGGGCATCAAATCAGTTCCTAAAATTATGAAATTAATTTATTTCGATTCCCAAAAATCAGTACAATATATGGCTATAATATTCAGACCTGAAATGTCTTCTTTGCAACATAAACCAGCCAACAAATGGGTCGCTCCACCTTGTACAATTAATAAATCACTACCGCAAATTACTCTTCATACAACTGTTGAAATAACAAAGATCTGTGTAAGCTCAATGGAAACCCTTGTGTAGAGAATCCTCACAAACTAGAGGAAGGGTTTTCGTCCTTCAACTAGGGCTCTTAGAGGGTTTTCGTCCTCTAGAGTGAATCTCTAAGGGTTTTCGTCCTTAGAAGATTGAAGATGCAAGCTAAAATGCTCCACATACAAATCTGAATTTAGAGGATAAACAAGTGATCCTCTCCTAAGCAAGTCGACTTGCTTATATAGAGAAAATGGCCCAACTAACCTCCCTCATCATCCAATCAGCTTACAATGATTTTCCCTATGCATTCATTTAATATTTTCCCATATTAAATGCTTTTCCCAACAACTTTTTCCCTCCTAATGCAAGTCGCATTTTTCTAGGGGAAATACGTTTGTCCCATGAGCTTTTACATTTTCTTACCATTTTTATTTCCCCGAGGCAAGTCGCACTTCTAAATAAATACAATTTATACTAATTGCTTTATCATGTATTTGCCTTTTCTATATTTTATTTTATTATTAAGTTCATTAAATTATTATAAGTGCTTTTTATAATATTTTCTTTATTTTTTTAAGCACTTTATAATAAAGTAATAAAACTTAAGTCACCCTTATATTTTTCCTTTGGCCGTCGGGTTGACAAAATAGGCCAAAGGTCTTCGATTGGGAAGGGGATATTACAGTCCTCCCTTCCCAAAATTGCTTGCCCTCAAGCAATTCTGATCTTGTTTTGTCCAAGTGTCATGCACAAGAGACAAAACATGTTGAAATGTTCCACAAGCTTAGGCCCATGTACTGCACAAAATGAAGCAAATCTTGCCACAAAATATAGCTCTCATGATGCTCATGAGTATGGACCAATGGTTCAACATACTCCATAATGTAAACATTGTCCTTTAATTTGTCATGCTTCTCATGAGGGAAAGAAATCTGAATGTGCAGCAACAAATAAGACTTATTATCATCCACTTCATACCTTGGAGTATTCTCATTCATTGTCTTCAGAATGACTTGACTTTGCTGCACCAAATTCTGTGTATCCTTGTCCATAAAGGGCTGAATGTCATCATGATAATACTGCTGCAACAACAAAGATGATGTACCTCTTACCACACAATCTGCATCCCATGAAGTCTGCTCCTCTTGGATTGAGTCTTCCACACTCCAATGCCTACCAAAAGTTGATGTAGATCCTGAAAAATCGGAAAGTGACATGGAGTTCCAAGTAGGACAGCTATTAACCCCTAACAAATCAATGAAGATGAAGTCACCAATCAACAAATAGAGAGTTGCCATATCATAATAAATCGGTGACATAACCAAAGATGAGTTATGGATGTCTTCAACACCCATCAAAGACAACTCTTGAGTGGTTGGTCCACTATGAATGTCATCAACAAAATCATCAACTCCATGAAGGACATGATCATCAACTAAAAATTCTGAATTATCCTCATGTGAAAGGAGTATCCTCTCATGGTGGAGTAAAGAAATATGACAGCTACCATAAAAATCAAAATACCTATCATACTCTTTTGCCATGTCTTCAAGCTTCACAAGTGCATCTTCCGTGGAATTTTCATATCCAACACTTGTACTTCGAATGCCAACGCTTGTAGACTCTTCTTCATTCATTTCTCCATGTGTAAGGGCTGTAATCTCATGAGAGTGAGAAGATAAATTAATGCTGCCCCAAATCAGACTTTTGGGATCCTCCTCCATGTTGTCATTGCAATCATCAACCTCTTCCCAAATCATAGGCTTTTGTTCCAAATATCCTTGGCTGCTATAGTCTGATTTTTCTTCATGTGTAGATGATGTGACATTATTGGATTTAACTATCATATTAGAAGATGCCTTATGATCACCCAACGAATCCATGCCATTGCTATCCAAAACACTAACATGCTCTATGCTAGCCTCTAAAGTAGAAGCTTCTAGTGAAACCTCTTGCAAGGATGATGTAAATAAATCATTACCCAAGGCTGTTCCCATGTCTTCCTGAGTCAAATCAGCATGTCTATCAAATTCATCATATAAATTTTTGCATACCTCATTGGAACTTGAAGACACCAAAGCACTCTCATGAAGAGTTGTATCAACCATATGTGAAGATTCTCTATTCCCTCCACATATAAACCATAGTAGGAAAACTCACCAAATCCAAATGCTCGCTGAGACCCCAAAAAAAAAAAAAAACTCGGCAAAAACTCGCCAATATTCGGCCAATACTGGGAATACTCTCAGGTAACTTAAAAATACTCAAATTTCTTTAAAAACATAAATTTTAAGCAACACATAACTACAAAATGTATCAAATGAGCCCATAAAATGTTGGAGAAGTGTTTTAACTTTTCTATTAGATTTGAATACAAATACAATACAAAATCGCATCATCATGCGAATACAACAACCGGCTGATAAGTAATATGAATTTATGATGATTGACATTGAAAAATATCATCATAAATTTCATATCTATGCAAGTTACAATATACAATAAATTACATTTTCCTCTTCCCCAATCTAGAGAAATATTGGGGAGAGGGTCTAGTGCCTCTACTAGTCCCCACACTCGGCTGCGTCTCCACGCTCCTCCTAGAAGGCTGTGAATCTGGCTCGATCCTAGAACTAGATGGTGGTGCTGGTGGCTCCTCTGTTGCATGTTGGAGATCACCTCCAAAGATTTCATCCAATCCAATATCTCCTCGAGTCCTGCTAGTGCTTCTCCCTCCATAGCCTCCCTCTTAAAAGAAGCAATCTCGTCCGCTGTGAATGCAGGGTTTTCCTCTTCTTGCCCAGTCCACTCACTGTATGGATCTATCTCATCCAAATCAATGAGCTCCTCTGATGTGGCCTCAACTTTTTTTGTGCGAAGCCGAGATTATATTGCACAAAAACCGAGTCGTTGAGCCTTTTTTGAGTCAATTTGTTGCACTTCTTCGTGTGATTATCATTGAACACAAAAACTCTTAAAATAGCAAAAAAAAAAAAAAAACCTATGCATTAGTTGATATGTGAAGTCAACATTTGAATAAGCAGGTTGCGACAAGTGGCAGTGGGACGATTAGTCCGAGCACGAGAGAATACTCGTCGAGTTTTGGTGAGTACTCGCCAAGTTTTGGAAATCTATCCAGTATTTTAAATTACTAATGCATTATAGGCATGGCGATCAAAGCTCATGATTCTTTCGGAAGATTGCGAGAAGTTGTTTGGTCCAAAAAGGTGCAAAAATGGATTTTATGAACATAAGAGAATATTGCCATCAATGCGTAGAGCTCAAGAAAAAATGCACTTCTAGAGAAAACAACACTTGAAACAGTCACACAATGAAAGTTATGGCACATGCAAGTTTTTCTTCTTTGCATCTTCCCTGGACCCTTTCCAAAAATGGCAAATTTTATTCTGTCCTTGTGTTTTCTTCACCAAAAATGCCAAAAAGGAAAGAAATGTTGTCTTTGGCGAGTTTTCCAACTATGCTCGGCAAGTTTTCCAACTATAACTCAAATGAGTTTTTTTTTGCCTATTTTGGCAAGTCTTTCAGCGGTTTACTCGTTTTGCTTGTTTTTTGGCAAGTTTTCCTACTATGGTATAAACAAATCGAAGCTATAGTGTGATATTCCTTCCTTGCACTGCTCAGTCTTGTGGCCAAGATTTGGGTGCATGTCCATGTAGTCCTTGAAATGAAAATTCTCCTTAACATATTGAGGAAGGATGTTATACTCCTCAAATATGCTAATCACTTCCGCTTCTTTGTCTTGTGGCGTTGGACCTTTGCTAATAGAAAGTGATGATGATCCTTTAGAGAGTCCAAACTTTGAAAGTGAATCATCTAAATGCTGCAATTTACGCATGAGCTGATGTTGTGATTGTTCAAGTTTTTTCCACACTTGTTTGTAGCTAGACATCCTTCCCAAGATGACTTATTTCGCTGTCCAAACTGGAAAACCAATTCCAAACAAACCCGTGCCCATCTGATTTCAACCAAGACCCAACACGCCGGGAGGATACACTCTCTAATACCACCGTCTCGTCCCCAATGAACATATTTTTACCCCCAGCTTGGATTTTAGGCAAATCCCAACTCCAGTTGCAATATAATAAAATATTCAACAAATTAAACTATGCAAATCTGAATTTATTTTGCAAAATGCGACTAGGGTAGATCTAAAATCTCATGAAAATCTGCAAGAAACCAAAACCCTTTTCACTCCAAACTAAAATGCAAATTTTTCTAGTCATAATCAAATATGAACACAACTTATAATTGGCTCAATAAACCATAGAGTGAGGGTTTAATGGCCCAACTCAATAAACCCAATATGAAGGGTTTAATGGTTGTTAAATACTTCAAATAAATTGTATAAAAATAGATGGACAGCAGCAACAATAAATAGACTGAGATCCATTTCAAATATCACCAAAAATAATTCTGGAAATTATTTAAAAACTTTGTCTGCAACATAACTTCAAAAATTCATATCTTTTGCTAGAGAAGTCCAAATGAGCTGAAACTTTGGATCTTGGGGCACAAAAATATGAAGAATAATATTCCAAAATTAGTTTTCACACAACAAACACGAAACCCTAATTTTTCCATAAAAAGTAGGTCGCCCAACACATTTAGGGCATCAAATCAGCTCCAAAAATTATGAAATTAATTTATTTCGATTCCCAAAAATCAGTACAATATATGGCTATAATATTCAGACCTGAAATGTCTTCTTTGCAACATAAACCAACCAACAAGTGGGTCACTCCACCTTGTACAATTAACAAAACACTGTTGCAATTATATTCTTCAAACCCTTACTGCAAATTACTCTTCATACAACTGTTGAAATAACAAAGATTTGTGTAAGCTCAATGGAAACCCTTGTGTAGAGAATCCTCACAAAACTAGAGGAAGGGTTTTCATCCTTCAACTAGGGCTCTTAGAGGTTTTTCGTCCTCTAGAGTGAATCTCTAAGGGTTTTCGTCCTTAGAAGATTGAAGATGCAAGCTAAAATGCTCCACATACAAATCTGAATTTAGAGGATAAAACAAGTGATCCTCTCCTAAGCAAGTCGACTTGCTTATATAGAGAAAATGGCCCAACTAACCTCCCTCATCATCCAATCAACTTACAATGATTTTCCCTATGCATTCATTTAATATTTTCCCATATTAAATGTTTTTCCCAACAACTTTTTCCCTCCTAATGCAAGTCGCATTTTTCTAGGGAAATACATTTGTCCCATGAGCTTTTACATTTTCTAACCATTTTTATTGCCCCTAAGGCAAGTCGCACTTCTCCTAAATAAATACAATTTATACTAAGTGCTTTATCATGTATTTGCCTTTTCTATATTTTATTTTATTATTAAGTTCATTAAATTATTATAAGTGCTTTTTATAATATTTTCTTTATTTTTTTAAGCACTTTATAATAAAGTAATAGAACTTAAGTCGAAAATGAGAGAATAAACAAGATGCTCCCTAAGGCAAGTCGACTTGCCATTATAGAACTTGTGACCCAAATAGCCCCCTTTGCTAACCAATCAGATTTTTCCTACATTAAATGCATTTTTACCACCAACCTTTTCTCCATAAGCAAGTCACATTTTCCTTTAGATACTTCTTTTTTTGCTAAATATTTTTTGTCTTTTCCTTTCCTTTTTCTATTTTTAAGTTTATAATAATTTATTATAAGCTCTTATAGTATTTTATTTTATTTTTGCACTTCATAATAAAATATCATAACTTAAGTCTCTGCTTTTAATTCTTTATTAGCCGTCGGAAGACAAAATGGGCTAAGGGTCTTCGTCATGATTATCCTAAGAAGCGGGACATTTCAGTCCTCCTTCCCAAAATTGCTTGCCCTCAAGCAATGCCAAACTCTTTGTCTAAGTGTCATGCACAATAGACAAAACATGCTAAAATGATTCAAAATCCTAGCACTGCACTGGCACTTTGTACCTATCAAATGAGCCAAATCTTGCCACCATTTATCACTCACAAGATGCTCATATATACATGGTTGCATCCAAGGTATTACATAATGCAAATTGCAGATTTTATCTTCTAGTTCATCACTTTTCTCAAAACAAATCTGAATATGCAACATATATGACATTATTTTACTTGTCTCATACCTTATGAAGTCACCATGATCCACAAAAGGCTGAATTTCTTCACAAATCAGTTGTTGCAATGTTATGCTCCTTTCTTCACCACTCACATCTTGTGCAATCTGCCCTTCTTGGAATATTCCTATCATGCTCTTGGCTGCCATTCTTTGAGGAACTCCCTTCCTCATACCTTGCAAAACAATTTCCTTGTCTTGCACTTTGAATTTCAACTCCATGGTTTGGTAGTTTTGGTTGAATTCACCTATGGATTGAAGCCATTGTACACCAAGTACTAAATCCAAACCATCAATACCAACAACATAGAACTCATCACTTACCTCATGACCTCCCATGGTGAATTGGAGTTTAGGAATCTTCTTGGTGCATGTGATTGAATGTTCATCCGCGATAATCACATTGAATCCTTGGAAGTCTTCTTCTTGCAAACCCAATTTGGCAACCAAATCTTCATCAATGAAGTTGTGTGTTTGCTCCACTATCAATCAATATGGTGATCTTTTGCCCATGAAGATCACCTCTCACATGGAAAGCATAGAAACTAGGCAACACTGTTAATGTAGCTAAAGTAGCACCTGTGACAACCACCTCATCTTCCTTTGCTTGATCTTTTGGATCAACATTACCTTCATCCTCATCATTATCTGAAACAACTTCAATGTAATGGATAGATCCTTTACCTTTGCAACGATGATTGGGTGTCCATGGGTCCTTACAATCAAAGCATAATTTCTTCCTCCTTAATTCATTTCTTGCTTCAATTTCAGACTGTTTCTTTCCCATTCTTGTGCTCTACCTTGCTACCCATTAACTATTGCTCCTTGCTTATCATTTGGGGTTGTCTTTGGTGGTTCACATGAACTTGTTTGCTGCCCCAAAGGTGATGTTTTCTGTTGCCCAAACTGCAGATTTCTATTCTTTCCCGCTGTAAATTCCAGATTTAGTGATCTTTTGATAGCATCTTGAAGAGATGGAGGCTCAAAAGCCTTTACCAAACCTCTAAGGGGTTCGATCAAGCCCTCCATGAACAAAACAATTAATCTTCTTTCACTAATATCTGAAACCATGACTGCTAATTTCTGAAAATCAGCCACATACCTTTCCACGGATGCCTCTTGCTTGAGTTGTGCCAACTCCCTGAAATGTACCTCTGGATCTTTCTTATCAAACCTTTCTGTTATCCTTTGCCAAACTCTTCAAGAGTGGTAATGGAACCATGTCCTTGTGTTACTAGACCATGATACCACCATTTATGAGCCACACCTTCTAAATGCAAGGTGACAAATTTAAGAGCCTCTTCCTCATACATGGGATTTAGTGACAAGTATCTAACTTTTGCAACCATGCTCTAGCAGAACATTATCCGTACCATCAAATGTAGGAAGAGTGATCTTACCCAATCTATGTTGAATATCTTTCCTTGGTTCTTGAGGATGACTCACCTTCTTCCTTGGTCCCTCGCTTCTTCTAAGCTGGCAAAAGTCTCTGAATGAAAGCAAATCCCTTGTGTTGGGATTCAATGATGCATACTCATCTCCATATAGATTGATTTCTTCAGCAAACCCATGTGTTGGTGGCTGCTCCCTCTCCTCTTGTGGCTCATTTCTTTGAAGGAAACTAGCACGAAAGAACTTGGAAGGAGTCTTGTTTGAAACTCTTTCCGTATGATGACTAGAAGAGCTTCCTTCACCATGATTGCCTTGATTCCCAGTACTTATCCCTTGTAAGGCTCTACCCAAATCAGCAATGGCTCCTATAAAGGAGTCTCTAAGATCTCTATGTGATTCCATCAAACGGTTATGCAGCTCTCTATTACCTCTAGAGAACATCTCATTCATATAACTCAACTCATCATTGGGAGGAGGTCTTTCTCTATCATCCATAGTCCCCTTCTTTGGAGTATTTCTTCTTTGATATACTATATGGTTTTTGTTGATTACATTAAGATCTAATCTTTGTTTCTTTTTCCTCACAGACAGGGAGGATTAACTGCTCTAATTCCACTATATTGTCCCCTAAAAGGCACTTTTCACCCCCAAAACAGATTTGAGGCAAAACCCTCAAGAGCAAATTTTTAAAGACATAACAATTATTTTTAATGCAGATCTTCCTTATAATGGAAAAATGCGACTAGGGCTAGATAAGAAAATTCATGGAATATGTCATGAATCCACTGGATCTTTAGCCCAAACAAATCAGAAATATTTATAATGATAGAAACGTGAAAGAAATACCCGAATAGAGCTCCACATCATACTGGAATAATTTTATTAAATCTGCAGATAGGCTGCCCTTAAACACAACTATGAATGAGACTTCCAGACCTCCAAAAATTCAGAAAATGAGAGAATCTGGTGTATAAAAATCAGGGGTAATGACAGCAACTAAGAACAGCTCCAAAGCAGCCATAGAATACCATGAGTCATCACCATAGGTAGTCGCTTATACCTGGAATAAGCGCATAAAATATACGAACAATCACTTCTTCCAAACCCTTCTGAAATCTACACCTTTCTTCCTTCTACAACATGAAAATATTGAAAATAAACTGCTTAATCAAGTTATGAGCAATGGATATTCCAGGGTGGAGAATCCTCACAAACTAGAGGAAGGGTTTTCGTCCTTCTCTAGAACTCTTGGAGGGTTTTCGTCCTCAAGAGTGCATATGCAAGCAAAATTGCTTCAACATACAAATCTGAAAATGAGAGAATAAACAAGATGCTCCCCTAAGGCAAGTCGACTTGCCTTTATAGAACTTGTGACCCAAATAGCCCCTTTTGTTAACCAATCAGATTTTTCCTACATTAAATGTTTTTTCCCACCAACCTTTGCTCCATAAGCAAGTCGTATTTTCCTTTAGATAATTCTTTTTTGCTAAATGCTTTGTCTTTTGCTCATCTTTTTCTATTTTTAAGTTTATAATAATTTATTATAAGTGCTTATAATATTTTATTTTATTTTTGCACTTTATAATAAAATATCATAACTTAAGTCTCCCTTTTAATTCTTCCTTAGCCGTCACGAATACAAAATGGGCTAAGGATCTTTGTCATGATTATCCTAGGAAGCGGGACATTTCACCCAAAAAGGGGCAATGTTCCTAAAAGTCATTGATTGTGAAGGGGAAGTCAAAGATGCATAGTTTATTGCCGACATTTTGATAGAAGCTATTGAGTTGGTGGGCTCCCACAATGTTGTCTAGGTCATCATGAACAATGCTAAAAACTGTAGGGCAGTAGGATTGATTATAGAGAGTAAATACGATTACACATTTTTGACCCCTTGTGTTGTCCACTTCCTTAATTTGATGCTCCAAAAGATTGGGAAAATCCTGTGGATTGAGCAAATTTACACAAAGGCAAATGACATTCAGATGTTTATCACAAACCATCATATGTCACATGCCATATTCAAGAGATTCTCGAGGTTGGAGTTGTTGAAGGTTGCAAAGACGGGATTTTCCCCTCACACGCTCGTTTTGAGACAACTAGTGAAGGTAAAAGAGAGCTTAAGGAGTATGGTGATCAGCAATGTTTGGATAGTGTGGAGGCCAACAAGAACAGAGAAAGTTGCAAAGGTAAAATTATTGGTCCTTGATGATGAGAAGGTTGAGTACTTGCTCAATTTTACACAGCTCATTCTCTCGATGATCAGATAAGCAAATATTGAAGCAACATGCATGGGAGAGATGTATGATGGAATAGACTCTACGCTTGAACGTATGGGAGAGATCATATAAACAAAAGAGCAAGATGCGATGAGACCTTCTATAATGAAGTCATGAATGTGGTCATGAAAAGGTGGAATTAAATGACCACCCCATTACATCTCCTTGCCTATGCATTTAACCCAAAGTATTATAGCTCTGAAATACTTGGGCTACCTAACAAGTAACGACAATTCTCTGACTCCAAAGTTGCAAATGGAACCAGGGTAGCATTCAAAAGATTTTTTCTTGATCCATCTATAGCCAATGTGGTCCACAACAAAATGGGCATGTTTGTAGGTGACAGACGTTGTTGATACTCACACTTAATAATTCAATATTATGTCAATACCAGGGCGGTGACCAAGACTATCTCGCAACACAAAAACCGTTTTAAGTGTATTGAGCATATAACTTAATGAAACTAGAAATAAACCATGACTATCACTAAGGATCTAATCCGAACTTATTTGAATTGCTAAAAGAAAATAGAGGAAAATGCTTCTAATTCTATAACTGTGAAGAATTGAAACATGTAGAAATGAAATTACAGTTTGAATAATTGAAACATAGTAATGTTGGAAATAAAACAACTAAAATAGATGAACAAGAAATACACAACACTTCCCTTCACATTGGGGAGGAGTGGCCCTTGCTCCTTCCCTCTGATCTGGTTACAACGTCTTACTCACGAAAACACATTTGATTCCATAATCATGCCCTTTATTTATCACCAGTTATTTTTTCTTACAATGCACTTGTTATCTTTTTCAAGAAAAATTGAACATTTATTCTATGATGGTAATGCCTTATATATTAGGCGAAGTCCAATTCTCTTTTCAATAGAACTTATTATTCCAAATTACATGCAAGAGTTAACTAAACATATTTATATCAAAACAATAATATAACTGGTAATTATCAAGTTGATGTACAATTGTGCATGTAGATTTCTGGTCGAACTTGTCTTGATGGAGGAGTTCTCGTAAAACAAGATTTGACTGGATCTAGAGATATTTGGAAGTTTAGATCAACTAAAGTAATCACACTCCTATAAGGTGGAGGATTAATAAAAATTAGACTTTTAATGCAAAGACTAAACCATGTCAATCTTGAATGATCTTTATGTCAAAAGAAGCGGTTGCCACCTAAAAAGACCAAGTTTTGTAATGGAATTGATGCTGACTAGGCAGTTCCACGAATTATGCAAATACGGTGTTGACTAGGTGAGTCCTGCGCTCGGCTGTGTGAGTCCTCGCGCTTGGGTATGTTAGTCATGTGCTTGACTATGTAAGTCCTTCCATTCAAGTATGCTATCACCAAAATCAACTTATATCAACAATTCAAGAAAGCATATAAAAGATAAAAGATAACCAAGATTCATGCACAAAACATCTCTTTAAGTCAACAAAATATTATTTACAATAAAACTAATATCAATTCAATACAAGGTAAGATGGGCATAGTAGCAAAAATGGGGTTTGGAATATGATTTTCTAAAGGCTCTTTGGTAGCTTCAGAAGGCAACATGGGAGAGGTTCAGGCTCTCTTTGACAAGTACACCATGAGCCCAATCAAATGGTGGTATGTACATGGTCATGATCCCAAGTATCTACGACCTATCACCATCAAAATTCTCTCACAAGTATAACATTTTTTGAAAATTTTATTAAGTTACTCAATACTAACATATATTTTATACATTGTTAGAACTTAGTATGTTATTAATTTGAAATTCCCATCAATTAACAAACTTTTTTTTTTGTAACGAGTGGTTAGTAATTCTTCCGTAGAGTGGAATTGTAGTACCTATGCCTTTATCCACTCATCTTAACAAAACAAGTTGACATCCAAAAAGACTGAGGATTTGGTATAGGCGCATTCAAATTTGTGTCTCTTGTCACACAAGTTTGAAAACTATATTAGAGGTCCTCACAAACTTTGGAATATTATTCCAAAGACGACAGCACTTCAATGCCTCCATAGCTACTCTTGCCCAACTTTCAATATTTGATGGCGAAGATGACATTCAAAGGAGTTCACAAGGAGTGGAGAGCGGAGCTACTGAGAGTGGAGCTAGCGGGGGTGGCATGCAAGAATTTGATTTTGAGGAAAATCTAGATGATATAATCTAGATTGTTTGTATTCATGTTGACAAGATATTCATATATCATATGTACGGCAGCCACATGATCAATGAAAATGTAAAATCTTAAGTATATTGAATGTTTTGATTCTTGAACAATCATTAATCCTACTATATTTCAAGTTTTGTATTTCGTGCGAGACTAAAAAATGAGTAAAATGAATATATATATCATAGATAGGATAGTGGCGATTATATAGCTATATAGATAAAGGCGGGCACCACTTAAGGATATATGAGAGATTCGAAGATACAAGTTGACACGAGTACCCAACATTGACTAATTGGTAAGTGCATCTATCGAATAGAATGGAATACCCGAGCCTCTTTAGGCCCATAACAAATTAAAGGTTGCTCCTGCTATCCAGCCCAGAGCCTTGAGTATTGTCCAAGGACGTGCTGTAGGAGTAACTCTCGGAAAGAGAATTGCAAGATAGCCAAATGGTGATGTGCAATATTGGTTGCCCATAGACCCCTCGTTACAAATTGAGTCCTCCACGAAAAGTCAAAAATTCTGAATATTTCGACCAATTTAGGGTGAAAAATGGGGTCAACCCCTCAGCAAAACTGGGATAAAGTTGAGCTAAAAGCTCACGATTTGAAATAAATTCATGAGGAAGGGATAGTAGGAAGTGGGTGATACATTTCTAGATTCCTTTCGAGAGCTCTACGGTACCAGGATTCCCGGTGGGAAGTCGTCGGCATATCACGTGTAATCCTAATTCCCAATTTTATACATATATATGTGTACAAACGTACCCAAGACGTATCATACCCAAGGGTTTTTTAAAATCGACGTATCGGCGTATCGAATCCGTATGTGTACTTGAACCCGTACCCATATATTGGCAACTATAAAGAACTAGAAAAAAATTATACTAATGGTAAAATTATGTACCCAATTTCTAACATTAGTACTTATAATGGTATAAATCATTATCATAGTCACCAAGATATGGGGATGTAATTTTAAAATGGTTTAAGAGAATTAAAAAGGGTACCGCTATATTGATTTTAACAATACTCAATTGGAGATGTGGGTGGGGCAAGGGTTCTTGCCCTTAAACCCAAGTTTCTAGTGATTGATTCTTATAGAATAAATAAGTGCCATCTCACCATCTAAATAAACATTGTAAATAAGTATGTATGGCATGTATGAATCACAAACAAATGGGTGTTTTCTAGTATACAAAAAGCATCACTATTTAATTAAATCATTTTACAAATACATGCTTTGATATGGATCCAATCACCTAACAAATCTATCATACATATGAAGAATTAAAAATGGAAAGGGAACAAAGTTCAAACAATGCGAAGAGAAAGAAACAATTCTTGCTTTCACAAAGGGGATAGGTGATAAATAACGAATATCAAAACTAAGCCAACTAGAATCATTACATGTTCTGGTTCCCAGACCACAACCAAAACACAATAATTATATTATTATTATTTTCAAAGGAAAGTAAAACTACTTGGAACATATAAAGGGACATAAAAACCAATTAAGGAAATGGAAACTAGCAAACCTGTAAGCTGGTCCAAAATGAACAAATGATTGGAACTGGAATTTAAAACGACCTCTAGAATCCAAACTCTTGGCATATTGGCAGGCATCCTTCCCTCGTCCCTTTTTGTGAATACTAAAATTGATGGGTTGAGCAGCAGACCTACTGAATTACGACCTGGTGATGTCTCTCGAACCTCATCAATATCATCCCATAGGATACAAAATTTTGTTTTGTGTCCAAAGATATTTGAATAAAACCCTAGCATTCGTGGAGAGAGAAAAAATTCGGCCCTGCAAATAAATTGTGTCCAAGATCTAATTAGAGGTGTATTTGTATCTTTCAGTCTAAACCACAAATATGAATGGTATATGTGCATCTCAATAGGCAATTTTTTTCATTAAAAATAACTCTAAGTCCATTCACAACACAAGCATCAATTTTAAATGGTGTATGGATTTGCCTTTATGAGTTTTAGGAAAACCAATACATCACTATTGACATCTTGGTTACATTATATACGTAGCGGGCAAAGCCTTGGCTTCACTTGCAAGTAGACTATAAGCAATCTGGACTACCATAATCAGCAATGAAGCAAGTATTCCAGGAACAAGAATATTAGAAGTTTGATCTTTCTTATATCATCCAAGAGAATGAGAATTGTCAAAAACTAAAGAACATATGGTAAAGGCAACAAATCTATTTGATATCAGTTCTGATTTACAAACTAGAACCTGAAAGTTTCAAAATCTACTAGCAAGGGTAAATGATAGAACAAGTGCTAGTACTTTTATTGAATAAGAAAACACATTCAAAGCAGAGAACTTATGGGAAAAGAAAAAGACTAGCCAACTGATCCACAAACTGCTTAGACCAATCAACTATACCATGAACTGCCTCAAAATGTAGTAAATATATCAATCAATTGATCTACGAACCACCTCAAAACTTAGTAAAAAGATAAATAACTAAATTAATTGAATGCAAGTTTCAAATGCCCAAACTAGAACCCAACTGTAGCTAACTTCATAGGTTTCTTTTCAATTGTCAAATTGTCACAGTATTTCTACGGATCAGTTTTTGCACAATGTTGGTCGATGAACTGGTCACAACATACTAACAGCAGCAACAAACATCTCAACCAACACAAAAGAAAAAAAGTAACTTAAACTACAAAGTCAAAACTTGAAAACTGAATATATTCTATTGATATGTAGAGGAATGCTACAGCATACCTATGGTCCATGGATGAGTCAATTGGGCTGAAAGACTAGACATAAGAAAATCCAACCAAAACACCCCAAACGGAAGCCAAAAATGTTTTTGAAGGTGGCTGTTTGTATTCTATGATTAGGAGAGTTTAAGGGACACCCTAGGCTGTTGTAAAATTGCAGGAAAGAGGAATCCTGAAGGCAGCAACAAGAAAAACCAAAAACAGAAAAAAAAAAAAAAAAAAAAACAAGGGAAAAGGAGACACTTTGGGTGTGTCAGAGTTGCAAGGAATGGTGCAGCAATTCCGAAGTCTGGATCCATGTTTAAAGTGTGTTTTTCACATACATGGAATAGGGAATATCATCCTGGGGAGATTACTCTTCAACAGCATGAATTTTATCTCTAAAATTCTGTGTAAATGTTTGACAAAATGCCTACAGACATATTTTCACTGTTGTAATTAAAGAAAAGATTTGTTGAGTGTGTGGTCCATCGTTGTGAAGTGTTTTTGGCCTAAAGCTCATGTGATATGAGAAAGAAATGCATTTCATAGATTTCTATGGTGATTTGTGTATGTGTATGCATGCCTTGAGAAGGCCTCATAATTGCTTCTCAATAAGAATTCGAGTGTGGGTTCTATGTGAGGCCTATTTGAGGTTGGAAATGTGTTAGAATAGATTGTGAGATTCATTTTGAGAACTCATACCCAATATCTCCTTTGTCATTCAAGTAGATGTTGAGTTTAATGCAAACTACATGCTTGCTAGTTGAAACTTTCTGTTGAAACATGGAAATTTCATTTTTCATGCAAATGGATATCAAAAGGAAGAGGATAGCATGAAATGGGTACAAGAACAATGGAGAAGATGTGTTTGGGTTGCTAAGACTCGGTTTCCATTCATTTGACCCCCAACCTAGACTCACGTCAATTGGTATCAAAGTTAGTAACTTTGGGAGCGACGGAGTGTTAAAAATTTGTCCCGTTAGGAAAGAATGGGTAGAGGGCATGGGTGAAATGAGAGAGAGTTGAGTGTTCTCCATCTTGTATAGGTGGTTAGAGAGTTGTCAGCACATCCTCTATTGAGTTAGGTGTGTGAGAGGGGAAATTGTGCAAGAGATAAGTGAGAAGGATACATCCCAAGTCCCAAGTGGCTAAGCTGAACATAGTATTGAGGACCTTGCAGGCCCAAGTGCAAGCTGAGGCGAGGAAAAGGAAGGGTGGTTCTGTCCTACTTGTGGCAGAGATTGAGGAGTTGAAAGGAGTTATAAACTGTGCAAGCCATGTTAGACAAAATAGGAAAAAGCACTGCTATTGCAGGTGAGGAGAAAGAGAGAGAGCATGGATCACACCATATGTTACAGAGATGAAGAGGAGGAAGGGTTCTTGGAATAACAGAACCTTGAGGTTAGTTGAGGAAGCTTTAATGAAAGAAGCAGCAGCATGTATTTCACAAGGCATGGAGGTGGTGGTAAAGTGCAAGTAAATTGTAATGTTCCCTTTCCTACGCCTAAGGCCTAAGGGCCAATTCAAGTCCAATTCGAGTCCAAGCCTTGGTCATACCCAAGGGGCTATGGATGTTGGGAGCTATTGCGCATGAATATCTAGTCCATTTTGTTATAATTCTTTGTTGACATGAGCATAAAGTGTTTTGGAGGGACTAGATATTATGTTTTGTCATTAGGAAGGGGCCACATGACACTTAATGTTTTAATTTTGTGTTGGGGGTCACTTATGGACCATGGCGACTTAAAAGGGGAAAAGTAACTTAAGTTACTTTTATTTTATTGGTCCTTCCTAAGGAAAAATGCGACTTGGGCTATTTGGGGCTCTTTTGCCTTGGGGAAAAATATATAAGGAGTTGGGAGGAAAAAGTGAAGGTCATTCTTGCATACATAATTATTTTCCTTCATGTGCAATTGTTGCTTGCAAATTTACAGCTTGTGGAGTGAAATCCCACAGGACCCTAGCTTTGGTGGTGAGAGATCCATCCCTAGCTAGTAGGGCAATCTTCGGTAGTGAGAGATCTACCCTAGCTTGTCATTTTGGAGCTAAAATTAGGGTTATTTTTCAGAGGCATTTTCAAAGGGTTTTGAAGGAAGGATTTTGGTGACATTTTGTGGAGAAAATCAAAGGGTTTTTAGATCAATTTATGGCAGTGATAAGAGCAGGTTTTGGCATCATTTCTAGAGACTTTTCAAAGGGTTTTGATCATTTTCCAAGGGGGCGACTTGTTTTGAAGATTGCAGCCTTTATTTGGAGGGTTTCCAGTGGTACAAATTCAGATCTGAAGGTTGGAATATCATTCCCTATATTTATAAATATTATTTCCAAAGTTTCATAATTTTTGCACTTGTATTTGGAGAGAAATAAATTTTTGAAGTTTTCCAGCTGCCTAGGGCACGCTGTAATTTTCTGGCAGCGATTTATTATCTGAAAAATTCCAAAAATAATTTTCTAATACTTGTTAGTGCATTAGCAAGCTCTCTATAAATTTTCAAGTGATTCGGGCAAGTATTTTGTGAGTTATAGATTTATTTTTGTTCGCTGCCCTAGTTTTAATTTCTGCAAAAATCATATTTCTGTTTGGCTGCAAATTGTCCGTATTTTGCATATTTTTAAGGGGTATCCCACTAGGGATATTTCAGTGGTATCAGAGCAGTTGTTTCTCCAGCCTGTTGGGGTTGAAAGATGGGAGACAGAGACAGTGAGGATATGGGTGTGGATCTGATGAAACAATTGTTCACCAACATGGTAAAGCAACAGGAAACTACTAATCTCTATTTGAGCCAACTCACTGAGAGATTAGTGCAGGGTAGAATTGAGACTCATACAAATAGAGGGGAAAATAGCAATATGGGACAACAGGTCAAAGAGGTGAGAGTGGACATTCAAGGCAGCGGTCTCCCCATTCTTCTACTAGGCCTTTGGGGCTTCACAAACCTTCTTTCTTGAAGGATCCGGAAGTTTCATAGGTACGGCAGCCAGTAGATATTTTGGATGAGGAGTCTTGTTGGGAGAGGTACCAGACCTTGAGTGAGGGCTTTCGTGACAACATGTCATTCCAGGAATATTGCAAAATGAAGATTGGCAACAAGCCCAAGAGAGATCATCAAATACAAGTACCAAAATAGGAGATTGAGACGGATTTCCATTCCACACTTCGATGGTTCTAAGAAGTTCTTGGGTTCAGAAGTTGAAGACATACTTCGATTTGAATCCTATGCGTGAGGAAGATGCAATTAAGTTTGCAATCTTACATCTTGAGGGAGACGCTCATGATTGGTGGCATCATGGATTGATTACACAGGGACAAATACACATTACTACTTATGCAAAGTTCACACAAAGGCTAGTGAGCAGATTTGATAGGAGGGACCCTGACAAGTATTTTAGGAGTTGACTCATTTGAGACAGACCAGTTCCCTGGATCAATATATCGCAGATTTTCAGAGATTATCAGTCATGGTACCTGATGTTACGGAGATGAGGTTGATTTCACTGTTCACAACAGGTTTGACAGATGCTCTCACTGGGTTTGTGAAGGCATTTGAGCCTTCTTCTTTGCATGAGGCTATTAGGAGAGCTCGTGATTTGGAGTTATCCACTCCTAAGTCGAGGTTTCCACCTCGAGTGCAGCCTAAGGTTTTTCCTTCTAGATCCGATGGTTCACAGCCGAAGGTACCTCCACCTAGGCAAGATGCAGCCAGGAGACCATTCATATCTAGGGAGGACAGAGATGAGTTGAGGCGAAAGAAACTATGTTTCGATTGCCGCACACCTTGGGTTCCAGGACATGATTGCAGGGGTAGAGGGAAGGCCCAATTCATAGAGGTCTTTGAGGAGAGTGATGGTGACGAGGAGTTGGACACACAGGGATTGGAGGATGATGATGATGAGGCATTGGATAGTGCAGGTGTTGAGCAGGATAGCGAGACTTTCCCCAGGAGACTATCGCCACTTTGTCTAGTACCCCGAGGTACAAGGCATTCAGAGTTAGGGGAGTTTTACAGGGACAAGTAGTAGTGGTACTCATTGATAGTGGGGCAACCCACAACTTTATTGATGCCTCATTGGTTGAGAGGCGGGGATTACAGACAGAGGATTTTGAGGGCTTCAACGTGGTTGTAGCCAATGGAGAGTCTATGAGGTGCACACGGCGGGTTCCCCAATTGAGCATCACGATGGGTAACTATACAGTTACCGATGATTTCTATATTGTTGGTATTGGAGAGACCAACCTAGTGCTTGGAGTACAGTGGCTCCATTCCCTTGGTGAGTTTCAAACTAACTTTCAGACGATGAAGCTGAAGTTTAAGTCCGAAGGGAGGAATGTGACTTTGAGGGGCTTATCTTCAGAGGCACCCCGGGTTATTATAGCCATAGTTCTAAAAATCGCAATTACTCGGACGATAATCGCGATAAATCATTTTTCACATGCAAAACGATTTATCTTTCCATAAATTGCGATTTATTTATTGCCAATAAATCGGCGATTTCTGACGCTAAATAATCTGAAAAATCGTGGAAAATCGTGTGAAAAGTCGTGGAAAATCACTCCATTTCCTCCTGCTCGAATCGTTGTTAGCTTCTGCGATTTTTTTGCCTGTTTTCTTCTGCTCGAATTGTTTTTTTCCATTTTTGGCATTTCTTTCCTTTTTTGGATTTTTGGTGAAGAAATCAAGAAAAAAATTGCCAATTTTGGAAAGGGTCCAAGAAGATGTAGCAAAAAAACTTGCATGTGCAATAACTTTCATTTTGTGGCTCTGCTTCGTGTCGTTTTCTCTAAAAGTGTATATTTTCTTGAGCTCTACGCATTGATGCTAATATTTTTCTTATTTTCATAAAATCCATTTTTGCACCTTTTTGGACCAAGCAACTTCTTGCAATCTTTTGAAAGAATCATGAGCTTTGATCGCATTGTAGGCATTGCATTAGTAATTAAAAATACAACTATGCTAGTATTCCAACTATGGTATATACAACTTATACAATATAATCCGTATACATTGAATACATTATTTAATTTTATACAATCTATAACATACACTATAAATTTAATTTTATTCATTTTGTATATATTGTACATTATTATAAATTTATAGTTAATTGTACAATATACACTATAAAATTATAATAGTATACTTATATACGATTTAACATTTAACATCATTTAACGTCATAACGATTTAACATTTAACATTATAATAGTATACTAGTTTATCATGTATATCGTATATCAGATATCTTATATCTTGTCATGAAAGTCACTTACGCACCATTTAACATTGTTTTTGCATTTAATTTAAGTATATTTTATGAATTTAAATTTTTTTAAAAGTAGCGATAAAGTTGCCGATTAATGCCGATAAATTGCCGATCCCCGATTTCCGAGTCGAATTTGACTTTTGTCGATAAATCGCCGATAACAATTTTTTGAACTATGGTTACAAATTCTGACCAAGAGGAATGAGAGAATTTATAGACACAATGGGGTGGATTGGGCAAGTACATTGTTTGGTTTCGACCAAGAAATCAAAGGATGGACAGCATGAGTATCATGTGGATATACAAGGCTTATTGGATAGGCATAGTACAGTTTTTGGTGACATACCTCCAGGCATACCTCCAGATAGGGGATTTGAGCATGTGATTGAGCTCGAGGACGCTAGACCTGTGGTTACTTCTCCTTACCGTCACCCCAAACGGTTTAAGGATGAGATCGAGAAGACTATCCATGAGCTCATTGATATGGGGCATATTAGACCGAGTTCCAGTCCTTTTGCTTCTTTGGTGGTATTGGTGAAGAAGAAGGATGGGACCATGCGGATGTGTATAGACTACCGTGCCTTGAATAAGAAGACAATAAAGAACAAGTATCCAGTACCACGTATTGATGAGTTGCTTGATGAGCTACATGGTGCAATCTATTTTTCAAAAATAGATTTGCGATCTGGATATCACCAGATCAAAGTCAGGGAGTAGGATGTGCATAAGACAGCTTTCAGATGCCATTATGGTCACTTTGAGTTCTTGGTGATGCCCTTCGGATTGTCTAATGCTCTAGCTACATTCCAGTCTTGCATGAACCATGTGTTCAACCGCCACCTGTAGAAGTTTGTATTGGTCTTCTTTGATGATATTTTGGTCTACAAAGAACTTGGGAGGACCATATCAGGCACCTTGGTGAGATATTGGGGATATTAGAAGCTAATTCGCTATATGCGAAAGCTTCTAAGTGTGAGTTTGGCATGACAGAACTTTTATATTTGGGATATGTGATTGGTGGGGGAGTAGTGAAGGTGGATAGAGAGAAGATACGGGCAATTTTGGATTGGCCGCCACCTAGGACGTTGACACATTTGAGAGGATTCTTGGGGTTATGCACATACTACAGGAGGTTTGTGAAGAATTTCTCTCGATTGACTGCTCCATTGACCGATTTGACCAAGAAGGGGGCTTTTGCTTGGTCGAAGTAAGACAACAGGTTTTTTGATCACCTCAAGGGGGTGATGAGTTCATGTCCCGTTCTCGCATTGTCAGATTTCTCTCGCCCATTCATTCTAGAGTGTGATGCATCGGGATAGGTGTTGGGCGGTTCTCATGCAGATAGGCATCCCATTGCCTATGAGAGTCGGAAATTGAAACCGGTGGAGAGAGGGTATTCAATTTACGACAAGGAGATGTTGGCCATTATGCATGCTTTGGCCAAATTCAGACAATACCTTGTGGGCAGCAAATTCGTGGTTCGTACACAACACAACAGTTTGAGGTTCTTCTTGGGGTAGAAGGATCTCAACGACCGCCAACAGAGATGGGTGAACAAGGTACAAACCTATGACTTCGACATAGAGTACACTAGAGGTAAGAATAATATTGTTGTTGATGCTTTATCTAGGAGGCCTTACCTTAGTTCTATGTCTAAGATTTCAACGGATCGAAGGCTCATATACTTGTTGAGTATTTTGAAAATCAGTTTGAATGTGAGATCATGGATGGTATTATACAGGATGACCGATACAGAGTAGTGGATGATCTCATTTTCTACAAGGATAGGATTTTCCTTGTACCAGGGTCCAAGATGAAGGAGAAGATCCTTCGAGCAGTACATGATACACCATTAGCTGGGCATCCTGGGTATTTCAAAACATACAGGTTTATCAGGGAGAGATTTGCATGGAAGGGGATGAAGGACGATGTCCTTAATCATGTCAGAGAGTGTATGGTTTGCCAGCAAACCAAATCCGAGCATTCTTTTCCAACAGGATTACTTCAGCCTCTTCCCATTCCCGAACAGAAATGGGAAAGCATATCTATGGACTTTATCACAAGGCTTCCCTTGGTGCATGGGCATAGCTGCATTTATGTTGTAGTTGATCGGTTAACTAAGTATGCTCATTTCTTTTCCCTACCCAAGGGGCATGAGGCGGCAGATGTGGCTCGATTTTCTATACAGGTGTTTTTAGGCTACATGGGTTGCCTAAAAATATTGTCAGTGACCGGGATAAGATCTTCATGAGCACCTTTTGGCAGGAGATCTTCAAACTAGCAGTACGGAGTTGACTCCTAGTACTAGCTATCACCCACAGACGGATGGGCAGATGGAGATAGTCAATAAGTGGATAGAGGGCTACTTGCGGAGTTATGTGTCAGGTCATCAGCGGGCATGGATTAGATGGTTACATATGGGTGAGTATTGCTACAATACCACCTATCAGATGAGCATAGGCATGACTCCTTTCCGAGCCTTGTATGGGTACGACGCTATGACATTTGTGGATTTGGTATTACCAGATAGCCGAGCTCCCAAAGCTCGAGATTGGTTACAGGAGAACCAGGATATTCTGAAGGCTCTCAGGGAGAACCTTCAAAAGGCACAAAATCAGCAGAAGGTATATGCAGATTAGCACAGGATAGAGAGGTCTTTTGAGGTTGGGGATCTGGTATTCCTACGTTTGCAGCCATATAGGCAGTCCTCACTGAAGCAAAAGGGTGCAGAGAAATTGAAACCACGGTTTTATGGTCCGTACAGGGTAGTTCGACGAGTTGGGGCAGTTGCATATGAGCTAGAGCTACCAGAGCACAGTAAGATACATAATGTCTTCCATGTTTCGTGCCTTAAGAAGGCACTTGGGCAGCATATTGTACCATCTACGGAGTTTCCGCCACTGGATGAGGAGGGGAAGCTGGTGTTAGAACCAAAATCCATTATTGAGGTGAGACAGAGGAGGCTTAGGAGCAGAGTGATCACGGAGTATTTGGTGTGGTGGAAGGGATTGCCACTTGAGGATGCTACTTGGGAGGGAGAACAGATTTTGCAGCATCCTAGTTTGCATTTGCTTGGGACAAGCAAAATTTGGGAAGGGAGGACTGTAATGTCCCCTTTCCTACGCCTAAGGCCTAAGGGCCAATTCGAGTCCAAGCCTTGGTCATACCCAAGGGGCTATGGACGCTGGGAGCTATTGGGTATGAATATCTAGTCCATTTTGTTATAATTCTTCGTTGACATGAGCGTAAAGTGTTTTGGAGGGACTAGATATTATGTTTTGTCGTTAGGAAGGGGCCACATGACACTTAATGTTTTAATTTTGTGTTGGGGGTCACTTATGGACCATGGCGACTTAAAAGGGGAAAAGTAACTTAAGTTACTTTTATTTTATTGGTCCTTCCTAAGGAAAAATGCGACTTGGGCTATTTGGGGCTCTTTTGCCTTGGGGAAAAATATATAAGGAGTTGGGAGGAAAAATGAAGGTCATTCTTGCATACATAATTATTTTCCTTCATGTGCAACTGTTGCTTGCAAATTTATAGCTTGTGGAGTGAAATCCCACAGGGACCCTAGCTTCGGTGGTGAGAGATCCATCCCTAGCTAGCAGGGCAATCTTCGGTAGTGAGAGATCTACCCTAGCTTGTCATTTTGGAGCTGAAATCGAACTGTTTTTCAGAGGCATTTTCAGAGGGTTTCAGAGGAAGGGTTTTGGTGACATTTTGTGGAGAAAATCAAAGGGTTTTCAGATCAGATTTACGGCAGCAATAAGAGCAGGTTTTGGCATCATTTCTAGAGACTTTTCAAAGGGTTTTGATCATTTTCCAAGGGGGCGACTTGTTTTGAAGATTGCAGCTTTTATTTGGAGGGTTTCCAGTGGTACAAATTCAGATCTGAAGGTTGGAATATCATTCCCTATATTTATAAATATTATTTCCAAAGTTTCATAATTTTTGCACTTGTATTCAAAGAGATAAATTTTTGAAGTTTTCCAACTGCCTAGGGCACGCTGTAATTTTCTGGCAGCAATTTATTATCTGAAAAATTCCAAAAATAATTTTCTAATACTTGTTATTGCATTAGCAAGCTCACTATAAATTTTCAAGTGATTCGAGCAAGTATTTTGTGAGTTATAGATTTATTTCTGTTCGCTGCCCTAGTTTTAATTTCTGCAAAAATCAGATTTCTGTTTGGCTGCAAATTGTCCGTATTTTGCATATTTTTTAAGGGGTATCCCACTAGGGATATTTCATAAATACACATGATGCGGATTTGGAGGAAGATTGAGTGGAGAAGAAGAATATGTTCCATTAGAAGAAGATGAGGTAATTATGGCAAGGGCAGATGTGTCTACCAAGATGGTGATTTATGGAGGTCCTCTTTTTGATGGAGGAGTGTAAGACTATCTCTTACTTGATGAAGAGATGAGGGTGATTGAGGGAATGCTTGATTTCCTTAATGCTGATTTTGTTGCAGGTTTGGGAACATCCAACGTAAGAGTTCAATAAGAAGAGGATGAGCAGCTGATAGTGTTATCAGCCCAAGCAAGTGTAGAAGAAGATGAGGCTGCAGCAGGTGATGAGAAGGATGAAGAGAGGTTGGAAGAGGCAGTATTCCAAGTGGAGATGGATGAACTCTTTGAAGTCATCTTGAATGCAAAGGCAATAGAAGAGGATGTTGTTACAACAGAGGTGGTGGAGTTGTTTGATATGGAAATGAGAGCAGAGGAAGACACTGATATGAAGGCCATCATAGAGATAGAAATGAAGGCAATGGGTAATCATTTTGATGCCCACAATGTGGTGAGTTCTTCGAGACGAGAAAGTTGAAAAGGAGGCGGTGGAGGAGGATTACTTTGGATGAAAAGGAGAGTGTGAAAATAATAGAGAGGACACTTGGTGATGGTAGATGGATAGTTGTGGGCAGAAACCCACAAGAGGATGGAAAATGAGAAAGAGAGATAATTGGTGATGGGGGATGATTATGCCCAAGCAATGGGCATGTGAAAGAGAGGATCAATAGAGTTAGCTGAAGGGCAGTTTATGGGCCAAATGCGGCTGGAAAAGGAGAAGCATGCAGTAGGACAAGCTTCGAGGTACCTCACACCATAGCCTTACTCTTCAGGTCAAAAGGATGGTTCTACCATCTAGCCCGGATTTGTGAGCACTATGTTCACAAACTCTTACTTGGGGTGTTTTATGCAAGAGCATCATAGGCCCAAGTATGATCTTGCTATTACCCAAAAAAATGTTGTTTCAAGTTTTGGTTGCATTTATTCAAGTAGGAATTTCGTCAAACACTTGTCATATGCACAATGAAGGTTGGAAGTCCTTAGACCACCTTCGCCAAAACAATTTATATAGATTTTGTGGGTTTTGTAAGGATATGGTATGGAAAGACTTGTTTGGGACAAGATATAGCAGATTGGAAGTTTCGAACATAAGAAAATCCTTCCAAAACGCCCCAAAAAGAAGCCAAAAATGTTTTTGAAGATGGTTGTTTATATTCCATAATTAGGATGGTTTAAGGGACACCCAAGGCTGCTGTAAAAATCAGTAAAGATATCAGAAGGCAGCAACAAGAAAAACCAAAAAACAATCAAAAACAAGGGGAAAAGGGGACCTTTTGGGTGTGTGAGAGTTGGAGCAAATGGTGCATCCATTCCGAAGTCTGGATTCATATTTGAGGTGGGTTTTTCATATACATGAAAAATAGAAAAATATCTTAGGAAAGTTCCTCTTAATTAGAGAGAATTTGAGCTCTGAAAATATATTGTGAAGTGTTTGTGGCCTTAAACTTGAGTAATAGGAGAAAGAAATTCATTTCATTGATAGCAGTGGTGATTTGTATATGTGTTTATGCTTTGGGAAAGCTTGAAAATCACATTTCAATAAATATTTCAGTCTTGGTTCTGTATAGGCCTAGACAAGGTTGGGAATGTGTTAGAATAGGTTGTGAGATCCATTTTGAGTACTTGTACCCATTCCTCCTCTCTTATTCAAGTAGATGTCGAGTTTAAAGCAAATGACAAGCTTACTAGTTGAAATATTCCTTTAAAAACGGGAATTTTAGTTTTTATACAAACGGGTATCAGAAAGAGGGGTAGCACGAATGGGGTAAGAGAACAATGGAAAAAATGTGTTTGGGCTGTGAGGGCTTGGTTGCCATTCATTTGGCCCACAATCTATACTACATCTTGATGACTATACCATTTCTTTCGCTTCCCTTTGGATTCGAGGCAAGATATTTACATTGAGTAGTCTCTAGTGGCTTAGGTGAAGGTTTCCTATTGTGAGGTTGTTAGTGCAATTTAAAGTGTTTCCGAAGGGCTTCGATCTTGTGCAAGGGGAAAGAAGAGGTTGGGCCATTCTTCTTCATCTTGAATCGTCCCTTGATCTTGGCAGATTGTCAGTAGGCTTTTCTGCAATTTTCATAAGGCAAAAACTTTATAGTGGCTTGTATATAGTAGTGAAGATTGCTAGTGTAGTTTAGATTCATGTGGAGGTCTATTCTTAGAGGTTCAAGCATGTGTAGAGTTCATGGAACTCATTCATATAGTAGGGAAATGATTGAGCCTCTTTAATCTCAACAGGTGGACTTACTTGTACATGCAATAATGCTTGAGAGGATAATAGTTTGTGTATGTTGGCAGGATTATTCATCAAGTTAACATACATGTTCTTGTAAACCACGTAGGCCTAGAGCATGTCACAACATCAACTATGATGCCAGATACACTTTATCTCAGGATCTGGGCAGCATAGTACATTGTTTTGCAGCATATCTAATGCACCTAGATGAGAAATGGGCAGGTCCCTTAGTATAGCAACATATTGATGCAATATATATGCTGCTAAAAGATATTTTGTAATGTATGTGAGATACGAAAGACATATAGAGAGTAAGTAGTTAGAGAAAAATACATTATGGTGGCTTGTAATAGACACTTATATTGAATAAAGAGAAAAGTTGACATGCCTGTGTCTCTTGTTAAGTGAATAAATGTATGTGGAATTTAGTATCCCCTTCTTTTCTTTAAAAGAAGAACATAATAACCTATTAATTATATAAACTCACACTCTTTTGTGTAGCACCAGCTCTAGTCAAGGCCCATGAATCTTTTAAATCAGTGTATAAAATCCGATTTATGTCAAAGTTTGATGGTGTCACCTAGACTTTGGCTAACTAGCGACTAGAAGAAAGTACCTTACATCAAGGAGACTAAAAGATTTAAGGGAAGATGAGAACAAGAAATATTTTCGCATCCAAATGCATTGTGAAAAGAAGATTATTTCCCAAACTTTTGCCACCCTTTTCAGAGGGGCTAGGCACCTTAGGGATGGAGTGCAGGAACATAGGCAGTCCTAAAGAGATGTAACTTATGGGAAAAACTGGTCATATATTTGGGGAGGATAAAGGGAGGAGGAAGCAAAAAGAAAAAAACATAATGATAAAGTAGACAAAATTAGTAGAGTAAGAAAAGGAATGAGATTAGAGGAAGGAAGCAAGAGATTAGAAGAAAAAGAGTTAAGATAGAAGAGAGTAAAGAGAGACAAAAAATGAAAGAGGAGAGTATTGGGAGTAAGATAAGAAAAATGGAGTGCATGAAGGAGGCATATACCAAAAATATGGAAACAAATAATCAAGAGAATTTGAAAAAGTTGATCACCAAGCAGAATCAGAAAAATATGATTGTCATGATAATCTTAAAAATCACTTCCTCAAACAATTGATGCCACTCACATCAAAAATACGGAAAGGATGAGAGAAACAAATGAGATAGAAGTCACGACAATAGAATAAGTTAGTACAGAGAAAACAGGAGTGATGAAAGCCATGAAAAAGATTTGGTAGATATGGCAGTAATAATAGGACAAATGGAGATTGACCAATCCTTGGGAATTGAAGACAAAGGGGAAAGACAATCTTGTCCTCAATGTTTAAGCATAGAAGTAAATGTACACGGCAACAAGGAAATAAAAGAAGAAGGAATGGAGGTAGGAAAGAATTTAGAATCAATAGGATAGAAAGAAAATAATAATAGAGGAAAAAAAGAAGAAGAAATAAAAATCTACCTCCTTAATCAAGGATGAAGAAATAAGGATTACCCAGGGAGAAATAAGGAGAAGTAGAGAACCAAGAAAGTAGAGAGGAGAGCGGAGAAGATAAAGAGAACTGAAAAGACACTTTGAAGATACCCAATGAGGAGATGAACCCCTCGGAACAAGTGTCATCCCCCATGTCACTTGATAGACATATAGACCAACCACAAGGAAGTCAAACAATAGAAATTGGAGAACAATTGTCATATAGTTATAGATTTCAATGAAGAGATCGTGAGAAGAGAGATAGTGAAAAACTTAGACTGTGTTAGGTATAGGTTATTGCAGAGAAGAGTTAGAAAGAGATAAAAGGAGAAGGAATCCCATGGTAAAAAAAAAGTAAGAGATAGTAAGATGAATTTTACACCAAATTCTATAGAGAGTAACTCAACACCATAATTACACCAGGAGGAAGTAGAGTGCCAGAAAACCTTCTAGCAATTGGACATAACAAGATGAAGATCCCACTTGCTTAGGAAAGAAATTAAGGATGTGGAGGAGCATCTCGTGGAGAAGCATCTATTCGTGTTAGATTCGCATTGGAGAAGCCATGGAATCAATCATCCCTGTGTAAAACTATTACATGTTCATGGAACATTGAGGGACAATACCTTAAAATGGTATATGAAGGTCGGCTTGAACCATACAAAGACATTGGACCAAGCCAAGGACCCTTTAAAAAAGATTTCAATTCCCCTAATGTTCCTATAGATGTTGTTAGAAAAATGTAGGATTTCATAAAAAAGGAGAGAGACGACAAAAGATTATGACTGGTGACTCAAAGCAATAGTAAGGGAATTAGAAGAGACACTAATTGAAAAGCAAAGGGTAGAATAGTTCATATCTGGTTAGTGTCATACTTGAGAGTGATAGTAGACGGGAAAAGTTCAAAACATTTGAGATAGCAATGGAAGGTTAGAAGCATTGTCATGGAGGCAAGAAAATGACTACAAGTGAAAAATGAACTAGAAAAGGTACAACAAGGGTTAGCTCAATTAAGGCCCAAATAGGAAATACAAATGAAAGGAGAGGCAAAGACTTTTGCCCCACTACAGATCACTATCATACCAAGCATATGGTGCACAATTTGTTGCATTGAAGAGCATATGAAGATAGAATGTCCAACTTTGAGATAAGTAAATAGGGCAGCACTAATAAGAGTAAACCCAATAGGCATGAAAGCAATCGACACAACAACCAAAATACACGAGAAAAAGAAAGAAGATATTATATTAATGTCCAAAAATGACCGAAGAAATAGGTCAATGGGACTGAAGGATACAACCATTAGCAATAGAAAGTTCTAGGAAGAGAGAATCCTAGAAACAAACCAACGAAGCAAAGTACAAAGATAAAATAGAGCAACGTGCCACTAACACAAGTGGCAAAGAAACCAATACAAATAGAAATGAGGGGCAAACAAAAGCCCCAAGAGCAAGTGCCAATGAAGATTGGAGGCAAATCTCATCAAATGTCACTGAATGTGCCTAAAGTGGAGGAATCATCTGAGCCATTATCGATCACTGTGAGAGATCTGATAATGTTGTCCAGTGAGTATACAGGGTCGGAGGAGCTAGGTAGAGGGTCCATGGAGGAAGCAAGAAACTTCCTCTAGAATCTCACCTAACATCCAAGGCCGGTCTAACTCCCATAGTAGAAAAGAAACTTGTTATATCGGTTTGTCCCTATGGTCCAGGGGTGTGTAATGTCCCTTTTTCCCACTTAGGAGCTGATATTTGGTCTTCTTGTCATTCCTTCTTCATGTGAAAAGAAGCAAAAAAAGATGGAGAACCTTGAGCTTCTATTTGCATTATTTTTCTAATATTTTATATTTTCTTTTAGAGTTTTCCCCTCTTAATGAGGTCGGTTGGGTTTAATGCCTTTAATAAGGCTTAATGAAAGATTATAATGGCTCATTAGAGGTCGGCCTTTCCTTTATGAGCCTTGGCGCCAAAAGGAGGATATAAAAGAAGATTAGAGGCATCATTTGCATTTAGACTTGGTGCATTTTATTCTACTTGGGCATTGTAAGCTTGTTGCTCCATGTTCTTGCACTTGGGGACGAAAACCCTCATGTGTATTTGCCTAGAAGGATGAAAACCCTTCTAGAGGTTGAGGGAAGGACGAAAACCCTTCTCCTTGGCTTGGGATTGGTGTTTGAGGATGATTTAGAGAGATATCTTTCATTTTCAGCTTGTTATTGATTTATTATGAGTGGAGCGACCTACCTTGGGTAGGGTTTGGAACATTTTGTAAACTATTTGGGCAATTTGAATTGATAATCTGATTTATTATATTTTCTAAGGCCGAAATCTAGTGTTTGGTGATTTTTGGGGGTTTCTATGCCCTAGATCTATATTTTTCTTGTGGCTGCAATAATCAGTTCATAATTAATTTCCAGCAGTGAGTTCTTCGGTATTTCATTTTGTTTTTGGCTCTTAATATTCCATAAAATACATATAAAATTATGGCAAGATGGTTACAAGGTGTTTCATGGTGTTTTTGGCATATTTCATGGTATATATAGTCGTTGATTTTGCATTAACAATCTTCTGCAATATAAAATTCAGATTTGCATTTTGTGTGTGGTTAAAACCCTTGAAAGGGTCATTACAGTGGTATCAGAGCTCGATCTTCAAAGGACCTAGGGTTTTAATGGAAGATTCCAAGTTTGAAGAGTTGATGGCATGGCTGAACCATATCACACCAAAAGGAAGCAACAATGGTGCATGGAAGGGTAAGATCTCTATTTTTGATGGCACTAACAAACTTTCAGTGAGATCATGGTTGTTAGAATTGGAGGCATACTTGCAATCAAACCCTATGTGTGTGGAGGATGCCCTCGAATTCATCCCTTGTCATTTGGAAGGGATAGCAAGAGATTGGTGGTACCATGTGATAGAAACCCAAGGAGAGGAATCGGTTTGCTTCTTTGATGATTTCAGTCAAAAGATCATAGGAAGGTTCGATGTGCAAACTTGCAAGGATGAACCCCAAGGTAAAAGTTCATTGGTGTTTGATGATATTCCTTTGGTTTCTAATGATTGTATGTGGCAAAGTGTTGAAGAAAACTCAGATTTGCATGAAGATGATAAGGATGATGTAGGGGGCAAGTTTGTTTTGGAAAAGAGTACACTTCCGGTTGCCCTTGATCATGATCGATTCGCTGAAAATTCCCAAACAGCAGTTCATGATGGGCTGATTGAGGGAGTTCACACCATGGAAGGAAGCTACGAAGAGTTTCCAAGTATGTACCCACAAGATTTGGTGATTGGGGCTCACTTACCGGAAGAAAATAGCAACATTCAGCTTGTTGGTCTGCACAAAATTACAGCCCATATGAAGCAAAAGGATGAGGTTGGTAACTCAAGCACAAGCCATGAGGATGATACATACATGTGTGCACGAAGTACGGATGATTGCATGGCAAAAGTAGCTCCATTTGTTGAAGATAAGTGGCTTCAAGCAGGGCAGCCATTGGGGCAGCACATTGCTTCATGTTTTGAAGAATACAAAGCTCTTCTAGAGGAGATTCGAAATCCCTCGACTCTTTCTGAGTTCTTGGGAGTGAAGAAAGGGAGGATTAAGCCCCACACTAGGTTCAAGGAAAAAGAGAACCCAAAATTATTGGGTATGGTTAGGGAGCAGCCCTTGGAAGCAATAGAGGCTTCTGTCACTCTTGCCAAAGATGAGTCATTGACTGATATTCAGAACAGCAGTACAAAAGAGCATGTTTTTGAGGAGAAAACCATGGAGCATGAGCCAAAAAAAGAGGAAAAATCAGATTTGCATATGGGTGAAGTAAAGTCGGTGATGGAGGACCAATTTCCAGGTGAGAATGAAGATAATAAGCTTGCTGGAATTTCCCAAGCAGCAGCTCATTGGAGGCAAGTTGATGATATACATGACCGTGGTAAGAACCATGAAGAGGTTCCATGCATGGACAACACAAGGTATGGTAGAAATAGATTCTTTGTGTCCTCTATGTCGCTACCATACTTGTTTCATCGTGGGCAGCTTGTTGAAAGAGAGGAACACATGGCAAGTTTGATGCTTCATGGTGGCCATTATGGAAAACACTCTAAAAAGGAAGGATTCAATAGGGTTGTGGCTAATGAGTGTTTATTCCCATACATATGCATTCACATCACTTGGTGAAAAATGAGATGATGCAAAGTAACTTCATCACCAAGGGACACCAATCATTGAAGCTAATTTTGGGGAGGCACATGGTAAGCTCCGCACTTCCATTTGTTGTTCAACAGTCATTTGATTTGAATTTTCAGTTCCTAGTCAATGCACATACTCATAAAAAGATCCTTCCAATTGAAATACACGTTGCATGTATGAAATTGGTGTTTGAATTGAAGTGGAATGAGTGTCATTTCTTTGATCCGGGCATTGTAACTTAGCTGGGATTGAGAGGTATGATTAAAAGCAATAAGAGGGTTGATTTGTGGTGTTTTAAGCTTGCCATTATGAGTTCCCATGTTGCTGATTTGGAACAGCAGTCACATTACAAAGTAATTTAGCTCCTTTCATGGATAATCCATGATGAGAAGGATTCTTTGCACCATATATTGTTACAGCAGTTGCTTCAAGAGTCATTGAGGAGTAGATTTCCACTATGGCACCATGTCAAAGAAGCTAAGAAAGACCCAAGAAAGGAGGATAACAAAGGGCCTATAAAGGAGGGCATGGAAGTTGAGATTGGTGGACTCCTCTTCGCCATCACAAGCATTCCATACCAGCTGGATATCCATGAAGAAAAGGTATGTGGGATGACTGATCTATATGTTGTTGAGTATGATAGAAGCACTACTACTTCCCATATTTGTTTGCCCCCCTTTGTGTTCAAATCTATGCAAGTTGGAGATGTTATGGGAAGGGTTCCAACTCACAATTTTCAGATGTCTTGCAATCCTATGCATACTTTCCATGATTCTTATGACAACAGTGATTGGTATTCAATGAAATATTTTTGGCATGAAGGAACTTGTGTGTTCATGTTGGAAATTAGAGCCAAAAGAGGGGCTCTTGAAAGGGGAACAACTCCGCTAGAATTGGTTTTGTGGAGGCAGCCCAAATCCACCCAAATGCAACTCCAAATCACTCATGCTAAGGGGTCTAAAGTGCTGCTACAGCCAGGTAACCATGGAGATTTGTTTTTAGATCAGTTCTACAAATGTGCTAGAAGTATTTTCCAAACTTCCCTCATGGTACATAGAAGCATGAGCAATGAAGGAGAAGCAATAGAGGGAACTTCAAGCATGAATGAGAAGATTTTTATGACAGCAGTGAGCCCAAGAACCAAATTTGACATTGCTGTCCCTATCATTTTCAGTTTCCTTTGCATACTTTGGGTTGAGAAAGAGGAAGGTTGGGTCACAAGAATGATGCTCCCGGATGTTTCTAAGGCATGGACAGCTGTTTGGCAACATGTTCCAACCACTTTCAGGCTGAACCATGAGGAGGAAATGCATAGCTACAGCCATGTATGGGGCAGCCATCAAATACATGAAGTTTGTGGAGCTTCCACAAGCAAGAATGGGGAGACAACTCCCATAATTGCAGGGCCTAAGGGAGTGTTGTTAAACACTCATGTTTTCTTTAATATGTTTGTTTCTTGTGTAGGTACACACATAAAGATCATGGAGCAATTGAGATTCATTTGGGATCTGGGCACTTGCAATTGCTTGGGGACGCAATTTTGGGAAGGGAGGACTGTAATGTCCCTTTTTCCCACTTAGGAGCTGATATTTGGTCTTCTTGCCATTCCTTCTTCGTGGCAAAGAAGCAAATAAAAGATGGAGGAGAACCTTGAGCTTCTATTTGCATTATTTTTCTAATATTTATATTTTCTTTTAGAGTTTTCCCCTCTTAATGAGGTCGGCTGGGTTTAATGCCTTCAATAAGGCTTAATGAAAGATTATAATGGCTCATTAGAGGTCGGTCTTTCCTTTATGAGCCTTGGCGCCAAAAGGAGGATATAAAAGAAGATTAGAGGCATCATTTGCATCTAGACTTGGCGCATTTTATTCTACTTGGGCATTGTGAGCTTGTTGCTCCATGTTCTTGCACTTGGGGCGAAAACCCTCATGTGTATTTGCCTAGAAGGACGAAAACCCTTTTAGAGGTTGAGGGAAAGACGAAAACCCTTCTCCTTGGCTTGTGATTGGTGTTTGAGGATGATTTAAAGAGATATCTTTCATTTTCAGCTTGTCATTGATTTATTATGAGTGGCACGACCTACCTTAGGTAGGGTTTGGAGCATTTGGTAAACTATTTGGGCAATTTGAATTGATAATCTGATTTATTATATTTTCTAAGGCCCGGATCTAGTGTTTGGTAATTTTGGGGTTTTATGCCCTAGATCTATATTTTCTTGTGGCTACAATATTCAATTCATAATTAATTTCCAGCAGTGAGTTCTTCAGTATTTCTTTGTGTTTTTGGCTCTTAATATTCCATAAAATACATATAAAATTGTGGCAAGTGGTTTCAAGGTGTTTCATGGTGTTTTTTGGCATATTTCATGGTAGATATAGTCGCTGATTTTGCATTAACAGTCTGCTGCAATATAAAATTCAGATCTGCATTTTGTGTGTAAAACCCTTGAAAGGGTCGTTACATGGTGTTATGCGAAATATTTTGTCAAGGACAAAATATGGGCTTCATCAATGCTCGCGGGATTAAATCTCTCCGCTTGAAGAAGGGGGAACCCCGTTTATTGAAATTTGGATTATTTACACTACTTCTAACTCTTTGGGGGTGGTCAAAGACTAGTGAAAGTGCAGAAACACCCTTGTTGTAACTGCAATCTGCAAGTGAGAGAGGGAGAAAGATATGAGATGGAGGGGAGAAAGACTGCAAGAGAAACAATGGGAAAAGAGGGAGAGGGGAGTTATGTTAATGGTAGTAACATAGATTCCATCAACCAATAACTCAAAGTATGTCTAGTTCAACCAATAGACACAAGAAAATATACACAAAACTATGCAAGTTTCATGAAATAACAATCACAATTAACACAAAGTTCAATTGACAATTCCATTCCATGACAGAGAAAATACAAAAAAATTCATTCCTACAACATATTGTAGTACATTTGATTGAGTATGAAGTTGAGAAAATGGAGGAGATAGTTGAGAGGAATAGCAGAAAAACAATTTGCTAAAGGAGAGAAAAAACTGATATCCCTTACAATGAAGTGAGAGCCTTAATAAATAGCCTACATCTTGTGACTCTTCACGTTCCTACATAACTATTCACCTTCTTTTCCAGAATAAGATACTTTTCCTTATTTTATTTTAAGAAAAGTACTTTTACAAAAGTGGAAAAGAGATGACTTGAGTTGATTTTGAAAAAGTGTTTTCCCAACGAAGAATTAGAAAACCTTTGGACTACTTTTGGGAAAAGTTGCTTGTTATATATAGGAATGAGAAAGAGAGAAAGAAGGGGAGAATCAATTAATAGACAAAGTTCGTGAGGATGACCCTTTGGCCGCGACGAACCGAAGAATTCTCGTAGCTTCCCATAGTTGTATTGTACACATGCACCGCCTCGACACTTTCTTCTCGTGAGGGATAGTAGTATTGGAGAGGATGTCCAACCAGTGATCAGCCGTGCTCTGGATTATCTTACAGTGCTTGAGCCACTTGGGGATCTTCTCGACAACATTGTAGATAGTTGATCTAATCTGAGCCAGTGTATCCATGAGCTCGTCTCCATATGATCACGGATCAAACAACTCACCCTTTACAATGCTCCTAAAATGTTCACGAAGCTCTTCAAGTGATGTTGAATCTGAATGCAACTCAAGACATCTCATCTTATTCAAATGCTTGTTGATCTCTTCCTTGATTTCGCAGCCTCAATTCTGATGGTATGGGCAATCTTCAGTAGCTTCAACCAAAGCTCTAATTTTCCACTTGATGGTCCTCACCCAGTGCGGGAACAATTGTCCTCTTGGCTCGGGAACACTTGTCTTTCGAGCAATGACTCGGAATTAACCATATTCATTTTATGAAGGGTTAGGAGTAGCTTGTTCTAGAGATTGTCTCCTTCTTGGTTGTGGAGAAAGCATCCTCTATCTTTTCGGTTGACAAGGTAGCAATCTTGAATATCCTGACCATATCTAGAAGCAGCTCACACCCTTTTTGAATGATGGAATCAATCCATGAATTTGTCATTTTTCCCATTTTTCCCATCCTTTTGAACTCTTGGACTGCATGGGAGTCAATTTTGCTCAAGGAACAATTGACTCAGAAGGAGTGAGAGGAGGGGCATCTGGGTCCAAGAAGGTCTGGACATATGAGGTCAAGGTATGAATTTGACTTTGCAATTGCTCCTTGGTTGCCTCTCTCCCTAGTTTGAGCAACAAGCCTAGCAACAATCTGCTCAAAGTTATGAATGTGCCCTTCTGGTCCAAGCTCGCCAAGGGAATAGCATGTCATCTCATAGTCAATAATTCACATTTTTGCTTCATCTCTCTCTCAACTCTTGGTCGGGAGAACTCGATGAACTAAGACACTGAGGCATCTGTCATAAGCTGAGAAGTCATCTTGGATTTTCGTGAGTGAGAAGAAGGCTTCCATACTTCGTAAGAAAGATCAATTGTTGGTGTTTTTGCTTTGGCCACGGTACGTTGGCAAGTGTTGATGATATCTTGTACCCATGGGAACACAAGACCTGGCGAAGAGGATGAAGCACATGCCATTGGGCTACCCGTAGGGACACTGGCACAACAGCCTCACTATGCAACGAGGAGGACCTATGAATACTTTCTTCATGTGACTGCACTGGAGGCATGACAGACCTGCGTGATGACTGTGTGGACAATTCAGAGACTTGGATTTGTTTATCGCAAGAGAAACAACAAACTCTCAAAATTCGAGTGCTCGCATCAAGCCTTTTTATTGACAATTTCTTTCTCACGGGCTCAGGTGAGAGCTCTGGAACAACATGTCGACTTGAGAAGTTTCCTCGTGCCTTGGAGCTCTCATCTCTCTCACATATACCTTGCTCCTTGCCTTATCAAAATGTCTATATGATGAAGATGGAGTGAAACTCAGCTCGTGAACCTTCTTGAAGTACCATTGTCTTGACCTATGCAGAACTATTGCGGTGCAGATCAAGATATCCACAGGCTCTACCTCGGACCAATCCACAGGAGGAATAGGTTTGAACCAAATAACATCCAAACATTCGAGCTCAAATATGTCACTTCCATCATCTTCAATATCTACGATTGCCCATTCCAAGTAAAAGTCCCTCATTCACCGCACCATCGGTCTCGAGAACTCCCTTTGTCTTACTTCCATTTCATCTCGCACAATCCTCCCAATAATCTTCCAATTCAGGTTGATGGCATAGGCTGAAAGATTTTTGTTCCCCTTCCATGTAATGCTTATTGTCAAAAGACCTCCTGGCGGAATAAGAGTACGAGTCGAAGGACCCAAGAGAGGCTTCGATATTACTTGAATCCACTACATTCTTACAAGAGTAAATCCCTAGATAAATTGGGAATCTTACCCCTCTTCTTTTCTCGGCACCCGATATGAACTCTTGACAACATGTTACTTGGGTACTACGAGAGTTTCAAAGGTGCTTCCTCGAATCCTCTAATGCAAATATAAGAGAAGGTCCCGAACTCTGCAAAATAACTCACATATTTGCTTATCAGCATGTGAGCCTCGACTAAGAACCTTCATTAATATTACCTTCCATTTTCCTTATCGTGTACATGACGAAAACATTGTTCACCCTTGCGTAGTGTCTCTTATATTCCCTCAACATGAATCCGGGGTATGTTTGATATACCAACATGTTCTTTGGAATATTTCTTTCCGGAGTTAGCCCAAGCCATCTCTACAACGCTATGATGACATAGACCAAGAATGAGGTCATAGTAAACTTCTTTGTGCCTTTAAGGTAAATCAGCTGAGAGTGCAAATTATCACTGCTAATTTGACTCCAATCAATTACTTGGGATGCCTCAATAGCTATTACAATGAATTGTGACATCTATGGATGGAAAACCTTTGTTGAAGATTCTCCCATGATCCTTCTAAGAAGCACGATACAGCCAAATATCTCTTCGATGAAATCAAACCTAGAGAGGGTTTTCGGCATCCGTGAGAGCTTGCGCGGTGTCTTCATTCAACTCCCAATAGTCATTCCCTGCAAAAATGACTCCTTCCTTTCCCATTTTGCCAAGGCATCTTCTTTTCTCAAGATCACAACATTTTTGGGCCTCGGAATGCGAGGCACCTTGAGATCCATTCGATGACAACACAAAGGATGATTGAGCCATCGTCCGCAAAGTGATGGATTGGCTCTTAGGTTCATAGTTCTTGGCACAATGTAATGTCCCCAAAGGGACTATTTTTGCCCCCAAATGGATTTGAGGCAATTCCCAACTCAAAAATGCAGATTATAGAAATTATGGTAAAATATATAATGCAGATCTGAATTTTGTAGAGGAAATGTGACTAGGGCTGATTATGAAACTTATAAAAATCAGAAATAAATCATGATATTTTCCACCATAAACTGAGCTAAAACTTATAATATTTCACCCTCAATATATTCATGCAAAGATCTGAATTTTTAGAGCCCATATACAACTGAAATGAATTTATTTTGAAACCCTAGTCTGCAGAAAATTATGGCAACTTCAAAAATTCATAACTCACTCAAAAATGCTCCAATCCACACAAATAAACTATGCACGGACTCACAAAAATAGGGAGAATGCAATGATGTTACCCATTCATACAAATGACCACCACAAGTGCCCTAAACAGCCAAAACACCAATTCGCCCTTAGGGTTTTGGGCTGGAAATTACAGCAGAAACATATAGATATATTCAGATCTAATACTGAAAACTACAGAAAATCAACAATCATAACAACAATCAGATCTGGTTTGTAGCAGCCCCAAAATACCTCAAAATAGTCCACTATGCAAGTCGCACCAGCTGGAAACAAGGAAAAACTCAGCCACCACTTTCCTCTTCAAACCCTTGGACCAAATCTGCACTTTTACCCACTTCAACCGCTGGAAAAATACTGAAAAATACTACTAATCAAGTGATCTGCAATGGAAACCCCAAGGTGGAGAATCCTCTCAACTAGGAGAAGGGTTTTCGTCCTCAAGAGTGAATCTCTAAGGGTTTTCATCCTTAGAAGATTGAAGATGCAAGCTCAAAGCTCAACATACAAATCTGATTTTAGAAAATAGACAAGTGATGCCCTCCTCAAGCAAGTCAACTTGCTTATATAGATTTTATGGGCCAAATAGCCACCCTTGACATCCAATCAGATTTTAGTCCCTCATTTAATGTTTTTTTCCCCTTAGATCCATCCCTAGGCAAGTTACATTTTCTAGGGGAAAAATATAATTTATAAGGTGACTTTAGTTTTCAAACTTTTATTTTATTATTAAGTCTATAATACTTTATTATAAGTGCTTTTATAATATTTTCTTTTTTATTTGCACTTTATAATAAATTATTATAACTTAAGTTCCCCTTGTGCTCATCCCTTAGCCGTCGGGAGACAAAATGGGCTAAGGGTCTTCGACCGAGAAGGGGATATTACACGCAGCTAGAATGAACTCAAAGTCCTGAAGAGCCAAAGGGAATCCAGCTGCTCGATATAACCCCTCGCTATAGACCATGTCGGCTAAGACTGTGTGGGTTCCTTCTTCCATTCTCTCGCCTTAGATCGTCAAAGTCCATGTGTTCCACATTGCTATCCCCGATGTCTAGGTACTCGGACACCAAAACAAAAACGGGCTCATAGCCAAAGTAGTGGAACTTCATCCTACGTTTTTATGGTTTTGTTGGCCTTAGGAAGTGGTAGGAATGATATGGTGCAAGCGAAAATGGATTCCGCAACCGTTTCCAAAAATCCATAAATTTGAGTGGATTTCAGTGTTACGGGCTGATTCCGTATTTTGGGCAAAATTCAAGCAAATCAACTCCAAATTGGACACGACTCAATTCATTGGAAATATAATCCCAAAACAAATAGATGCTCTGAATTTGGCGAGATTCTTTCATCGGAATCAACAGGAATTTCAAAAACGGATTCTGGTAGGGAGAAAATCTTGCAAAATAGCAAAAATGGGAAAGAGAGCAAAATTTCAATCGATCACTCTAGGGACAATTCTTATCTGTTTGGGCTGATCTTGGGCTCGTTTCGAAGCTCTTGGGAGAGGGATGGATGCTCCAAATTTGGTGAGGTTCCATCATGGAATTTGGGAGAACAGTAAAATTAGATTTTTATGGGCATGGTGTTTTGCAAGGGTTTTAGAGCTGAATAAAGGTTTATCTACATTTATAAACTTTACTTAAGAAAGAATAAATTTGTACCAACCAATGAAAATCAACATGTGCATTCATGGGCAATAGTTTTGGATTGTACGAATGGCTCTTCACACTCGAGATCCAAAGACCAATATGTGGCAATGCCTCCCTTTCAAAACAGCAGCACATTCTTTCAATCAACAGATAAAACAACAGCGAATATAAACAATTCATAAGTTTTGCGATGTTTTTCAATGCCACATTCAAAGTTTCTCTCTATGACGCCTCCTCCAATTCAATGTTGAACAATGATACTACCAATAGCTACACCAATCTCCCACACCAAGCACTTCCAAGCAGAGTCAAACTTGCCCGCCCTCTTACAAGACCGAAACTTCTACGAGAATATGGCACCTTCTTTAGACAACAATGCCTCCTTCATTCAAAGCGCCGCCTTAGACAAAGTAATGAATATATTTGTTTCTCCTTTTGCCTTTATCCACCCTCTTACCTCCAAACTAACCAAAGGTAGATTTACCCAGGGAAAACATGGCTTCTCTCTCCCCTAGATTTTACCAACTATTTGCTCGATACCATAAAAGATTAATGGAGACGTTACTGAAGCCATAAATTACGTCACAAAGCACAAGCTAATAAATAGCTCAAGTGAAAGCTACAAACTAGGGAATCTAAACAAACCAAGTTTAACCAAAAGCTTGATTAAGCCTATTCGGTAAACTCAATAACAAGTTAACAATATGTCATTATAAAGCATAAGTTAAATCTAACAACCACATAGTTTGTTAACTAAACTATATTATTACATTAATATTCTAATATGTTGGAAACAGAATTAGATAAATTCTCTACACAGCTTGGACAACTCAAATGAATGCAAGAAGAATCGTTTGAAGGCGTAGAAGAGACCTCAGTTGCCTTGAATGATACAAGAACGAGACTCGTACCCAAAATAATAACAATAACAGATCACTAGGACAAGTGCGCTGTCCCCAAAAGCAGAAATATGTCAAAATCAGAACTAGACCATTAAAAGAGCGAGAATGGAAACAAAGCCAACCGTAATCTCAAAACCAAAAAGGCTTTGTGGTGAACAAAATCAGGACCCAACCACACATTGTTTAAACTTGGAGTACCACACAACCGTTAATGGCATAAATGATGATGAAACCAAATTATGGTATTTACCAAATGCATTGCAATATTATGCCATTAAGTGGTATGATCAAAAAGTGTTTCACCCTCTCGAGTTAACCAAGTTCAATCCCTTAATAGCTAATAAACATGTAATACAATAATCTACAAGTTTGTAGTCCTTCTCATGGGTTGATTGGAATGGCTTAGTTTACTCTCGAGCTTGGTCTTAAAGACCGGACCCCGAAAGGAATAAAATTTGGACAGATAGGCTAAAGTGAAAAACTCCCTTTACAAGGAGGGCCTCGTATGAAAGTTTGAAAACTTGCCTTCACCTTAATCTTTCTCTCTCTCACACACGCGCATGCACATGCACCACACAAACAGTTCCTTTTCCAAAACCTCACCAGCCCCATTTCTCATCATATCATTCCTAGAATTTATGGTTTAACTTTAGACTTTAGAATAAAGCTTTGAACAAATATCTTATAAATGCTTTGGGCTCTTCTTTGCCTCTTTCACCTTTTGTTGTCAATCTTCATGTGTTGTGTAACACATTGACATTCAACTTCTTTTCATTGCTCCTCTCTGAAATTTTGTAATTCAATGTACCTAAAAGCAAGAAATCTTAGTAGGTTGGTCATCCACTAATCCACATACTTATTCCACACCAGGTTATCATCTGCTTAAACATGTTTACCTATGTGTCGTTTGCTTCTTGGAGGACAAAGCCTCTTCTGAGAATGCACCAAGGACTTGAGTTCCCTTGTCAAGTTTTCCTCATGTATGTGATTTCCTTCTTCAACATTGGCTTCACACCCCATCGATATAATTTTTACCATTTAAGATAGCCAAGACATAGTACTCAACCGTAGGCATAATTCCATTGAAGTATTTACAACCCTTATCCACTTTGAAACAATGTGGTTTGTTTCTAATATAAAATATTGAAAACCCATTTGTACAACAATTGCAAGTTTAATTGGCATTTTGATGATGAAGTTTAGAGTTTTTGCAAGATAGCTACCACAGACAACAATTTAAACCATGTTGACATAATAACCAATTTTAAGGGTAATTCACTCACACATCAATTAGAGGGAATTTAAGTTTTCCACACACAAAATATTACAAGATACCATTATATGCATGTATGACAAATACTGAAGTTTAGTGGATCATTTCAAAGAGTTTGACCAAATCATTGAACATAAATCTAATATAGGGCAGGGCATTTATAAATTATAGTATAGCTATGGGCTCTATTATATTATAGCCAAGGCGGTCGTGCCCCCTTCTCTATATGGATATGGGGAAAGGATAACCAATAGAAACCCCCATAATAGATAGACTTAGGGTGTCGGCGGTACACTTGGTTTATTTTGGACATGATGCAAATGATGGCATTTGATATATGTTTTATATGATGGCATGTGATAAATGTTTTACATGATGATGATGATTAGTATGTTTTGTATATGATGATGACATTGGATGCATTGTTACCATGTTTAGATTATTATTGGTTATTGATATTATCTTTTGACTTTGCATCTTGTCGTATTGATGTTATCATTTCAACAGGTATAATGTGTGCATCGAGTGTGCAAGTGATGAACAAGTGATTGAAATCAGTATGCGAGAGAAACAAACCAAAAAATAATACCAAAGAGGATGAAGGGGGACTAACTCCCATGAAGCTCCATGACCAACAAAGGTCACCCAGGGCTTGAAATACTTAAGTGTTGGGAAAATGTGAAGTGACCCATGAATTTGGAATGTTGCATTTCCCTTATTATTTATTTATTTTCCTTCTTTTAGATTTTAAATTTGGTAGATTTTATTAATTGGCCTTTTGCTTAGTTAAATTAAGTTGGGTTATGTACTAATCTTCTTTTGCTATTTTGGGTGGATTTGATTTGCTTTTATTGTTTGGAAATTATTCCATTTATGGGAATTTCGAATTTGGGCTTTATGACCACTTTTGAGTGGTGTGTGGCACAAGTAAACTTTGTCCCGCACTCCAAAACCTTCCCTCATACCTACCCATGGACTCGCAGGTGTTATGCGGGGACACGTTCCCTAGATATTGGTGACGTCTCGGACATTCCGAATGTTTCGGGACTTGGCGACTTAGAGGGCGTTCCTATTTTTAAATAATCTTTTTAAAATATTCTAATGTTTTTACTTTTAAAAAGTTGTTACTTTTACCAAAAACATTAAATTATAATCTTAAAAGTACCTAAAATACATTAAATACAATTTAAATCTGTAAATTTCATTGAATAAAGTTAAAATATTTAAATATTAGTTTTTTATATATTATTTTAATAGTCGTCCCCTGCGAATCTCCAAAATTTGGGAATTTTTTTGCCATCCCCCCGAGACTTACGTAACTATGCCATGGAGTAGGTGTACCTTTTTTACTCCTTTTTGTCTATTTTGGGGTTCAAAATGACCCATAATGAGCCTTGAAATTCCCTCAACCACTTTTTCTTTTAATTTTGTGTAAGGCCTTTAGTTTTTTCTTGCAAGTTGAGTTGATTAAGTTATGATGATGTGAGTGAAATTATATTTTTATTTATGTAAGTTGAATATTTTAGATTTCCTTCGATAAATCCATGTAAGTAAATTTATGGAGGGTGGTTGATTGTGGGAATGTGGGATTTGGCCCATGTGGGCATGTATGAGAGTTAATGTGTTTGTTGGGAGTTGAGTTGCCTTGGGAACCTATAATGTTACCACTTGGCACAATCCCGGAGGATGCTACATTTGAGCTTTGCCTATTTAAAGCGGCTTGGGTTCTTGTTTTGGGAAGAAGCCTTGGTCTAAAGAAAGTGTTGCTGAAATTTGAGTGCATTTTGGTCTTGCTTGTAGAGTGCTTTGGCTTGCTTGTTGGGGTGCTTATGGTTAGGATTGGTGGGACAAGATGAGAAAGAGGTGAGTACTTGCTCTTGATCTTTCTCTCTTTGTGAAATGGTCAAAACCTCTCTCTCTCTCTCTCTCTCTCTCTCTCTCTCTCTCTCTCTCTCGTTTTAAATGGAATGTTGTATTTTGGTGACTCAATTGAGCTTATGATAAGGTTTTTTTAATGAATGTTGTGCTACTCATTAGTGCCCAATGTGGGGCTAGTGAGTGTGGTTAAGTATGGGGAAAATTTAGTCCATTGCGGAGGGATAAGTAGGAAGAAAATGAAGTAAAAGCCTATTGTGAAAATGGAGGAAACAAAGGAGTTAGGGATTACTTCTAGTGGAGAGATAAGTGAGTTAAACTAAAAGTGGAGGGATAAGTGTGAGCTTGTTTTATTATGTGTGAAACCTTGGAGGAACCAAGAACTAGCCCCCGCTCTGTAGTGGAGCGATAAGTGGTATAGGAATAGTTAAATTTCCCTTTTACAAGCCTATTTGGGCTTGGTGGTGTGTTAAGTGTGTGTTTTGGAACATATCTATCTCTCATTGAGTCCCAACTTATCCCGTTTGCTTTTGGTGTGACATTGGAATATGCATGTGTTTTGAGCTTGCTTTGTGTGTTCAAGCCCCGTTGTTGGTTGTGGAGTCTTCTTGGGAGTTCGAGGAAATTCGTGGGGCAATGGGATGAGACTTACCCCATTGCATGGCTGGGAGGTGAATGTTACCTTCACCTCCTCTTTGGTACTATTTGCGGAGCAGAGATGCAAGGAGAGAAGAAGCTTTGGGTTAACTTTGAGTATTTTGTTACCTTGAGTATTACCATGTTATTGTACTCTTTTGGTGGAAATTCACCTTGTTATTTTGACAATTTTATAGAAGTATAAAGTATAGATTTGAACAAGTGTGCTCTTCTTCTTGGTGAAATCGGAATGAAACTATGGTACCTACATTGCTGTATAAAAGTTCATATGGTTATGTTGGTCTTTTCATTAAAAACGAAATGGGAATTGGATGGTTGTATGATTGTGAAAATAAGTCTCTTTTTTTTCACTCTTGACATATTTCATCTCATTTGAAAGAAATGATCACTCTTAGCATAGTACTTATTTGGGGGTCGATTATGTTGCTTTTTGCATACAAGATTCATTTGCAAATAGGAACGTGTTTAACAAACAATGTTTTGATGTACTTAAGGATGTGGTAGAAGGGTTTACAATTAAGGTGAAAAGGATTGTGCTCTATTTTGGAGGTTTGTTGCAAGTAAGTTGTAAATGGAAGGTGTGTGAATAAAATTCATGTTATAATGTTTATTGAAGGCTATTGTTATTTCTATAATCTCACTTGAATCTCAAGGAAGAAAGTTCTCGATAAGAAAGTTGTTTTATATAATAGGTTCTCCTAATTGGATATAGTTGTTTGAAAAGCAATATGGAAATGTTAGCAATATTGTGGAACTCTCTATTATTTTTCCTTCCTCATATGTTCCATAAATTTAATATAGTTTGGTTAAGAAGAGTTGTCCACCTTAGTTTCCTGCTCATTTAAGCTGTTTCCATACACTCTTGTTTATATAGATTGTTACTTTTCCTTAAATAATACAAATGGAATAGTTTGTTTATAAATCCGCTTGTGTCAAGGGAAGTTTACTAAGTGAGTTTGACCCTTAGATAGAAACTAATAGGCTTACACAAATAAAGAACAATGTATTAAAAAAACTATATACATATTTACATGTACAAACACTTTTATATAAAAAAACTTCAAATAGTTGTCACTGTGTTGTTAGACAATCTTTTCTGGTATGAAAGTATTCTAAAATAATAATGGTAGAAAAAAAAGTATAAATAAATAAATATAACTCAAGTGGAAAATAGTTATAATCAGGTTTTATACTATATTATGTCTAATATTCTCATTTTATCATATTGGGTTTGAAACATTTATATATTCTGAAAGAATAGAGTCAACTAATAAGAATAAAGAACTAACGAAATGTGACATATATACATATATATAAATAATTTATATTATTTCATGATTAATATATATAGTATGTTAAATAAAAATACATAATAGTTATTTATCTAAATTATATTATTTGATGATCAATATATAATATAATATGTTATATATATAAAAAGTAATAATAAAACTAAAGCTAAAATTAGGTCGCGACCCAACCCAAACCCCAAGCGACCAAGCCGCAATCCAGCCCCTCGTCCTAGCCCTAGCGGTTGAGCTTCCTAACCACCCTCCCCACCTCTCACGCGACATAGTCGCTTATTCCACACAGTGTTCGGTCTTTGCCTTTGCCTCAAGGCCAAGACCCCATCCCCATCGTCGGCCCGTCAGCCTCTACCCCGTTGCTCCATGCGGCTACACAGCCGCTTACACGGCCCCAACTAAATAAAAGGAAACGAAATAGGCCCTAAGAATATTGTGGCACCCTTTGGGGACGGGCCTTGCTAAACCAATATATATATATATCACAAGCATAATTTCAGCATAATGAAAATATGGGTAATAGAAGAAATAGTTTTTTTATGGAATAAGACTTGTTTAATGATTTTGGGTATATGTGTGTATATAAACATATATGTACCCACACCCCTAAACCTTGATTAGGTTAATAAAACAAAAGTACAATAATCCAAAGCCAATATATTGTGGAGCCTCCTGGCTGGGCACATCTGCACCTGCAAAACAAACCAACAGAGAAGAAAATGAGAAGATAAAAGAAAAGAAACAAGTATATGCAAAACAATAAAGAGGATTAGGGTTTTGAGATAATCTAATCATCCTACGGTGGTGGATCAATTGATCCACCTGGACCACATTTTGTCCTACCTTGCTAATCAAGAAAGATTTGAAACCTCCTTAAGTTAATTGATATAAGTTTTAATAACTATTAAACAAAGGTGGGAAATATAGATTGAATAGGTGTTATTAGTTAATAAATGGGAGTCACCTTTTGTAGCTTGCAAATGGTGCTACAATGCATGCATAGTGCGGCCAAAATTATTAATAGGCAAACCTAATAAATTTATCCTCTTCGCTCAAATTGTCAAAATTTGAACCGGAGTTTACAACATCACCCTTGTGTAACACTAATTTGCTTTGCACGTTTAAGCGGTAATTGTTTAATGGGTATTGACTTTACCAATTTAACCGTCATTTGTGTCACACAACCGTGCAATGCAAGAATTCGCAACAGCACAAGCCTATGGTGTCGGACACCGGCACGGCGAAGCAAGTTCAATAACGTAAACTTAAAACCTGTTCTCATTAATTTATTTTTTAAAAAATATTCCATAATTTTTATTATTGACTTGGGCCAGTTTTGGTGTTTTTTTTGGGGGCATTACACTTGGTATTAGAACGTGAGGTTACAACACTAAGACTCTGGGTTTTGCAATGAAACTTAATAAAATTTGTCTTATACCCACTTTTACTAGCATTCTAAACTCTTTCGTAGGCCTGTGCAAGTTTGCACGCAAATGGGCCCAACCAGAGCCAGCACGGAATGGACCGTCTACCCCACCTGAGCAGAATCAAGCAATATTAGGGGCCCATATCCTTCAAGCCCTGCAGGAGGTTGTGACAGCTCTTAGAGAGCGGGTTCCGGAGAGATTAGAAGAGCATAGGGAGTGCTCACCACACCCATCACAGGAGGGGCGCGGGTCTCCAATACCTAGTGCCTGTAGAGAGGCCGCGTCGGAGCACAGAGAGAGGACTAGGAGTCCACTGTATCAGCAATGGAAGGAGAGATAGATTTCGGAGGAGAGACCTAGATCTAGACAATTGGATGCAGCGGATCACATTAGAGACATTTTGAGACTCCACCCCGCCCACTTACTTTAGAGACACCACGGGATTTCAGGCTCAGGCATGGCTGGTCAGCTTGACCGGGTGCTTCAAACTCCGCCCTTATGTGAGAAACACCAAGGCTTACGTAGCCATACACTTACTGAGAGACAGGGCAGGAGTCTCGCAGAGGACAGAGGAGCAAAAGCTCCTAATAGATGCTGACACAGTCACTTGGGAGCTGTTTGAAGAGAGGTTCAGATTGAGATACATTTATAGACGTTTTGTGCAGCAGTGTATCGGCAAGTTTCACGGTATGAGGCAGGGAAGTAGCACAATAGCAGAGTACGAGGGGAAATTTCTTTACTTTTATTTCAATTTTCCACTGACCACAAGAAGGTATAGACTGCAGATAGTAATGGTATTGACAGCTAAGATAGATGGCAATAGTGGATGAAATGATAAACTGCAGGTTCACACAAATATTTAGAGTACAAAAAGGTACTAGTGATAGAAAAGTATGTATACGACAGAAAAAATAGAATATCTAACATATAAAAAAAAGGATTACCTACAAGAATTTGCATACAATAATCATCACTTCATATAAGACAATAATAAAAAAGAGAATCTAGAATTTCTTCATTGAGCAATATAATCATGAGGCGCACAATCTCTAATGTGCAAACCTGACTTTCATTAGATATGGCAACAGACTCATGTTGGCAAACTCTGATTATCTCAATACAAATCATACATATAGAAAACATTAAGGGTAAGTGTGGTGGTCAGCCACAACACTCAACGCATCAACTCACATAACATAACATTAATAATCTTATTCCAAGTACATCACACTATAGAAAGGTAAGCATTCTCTCACTAAAACATACAATCTTGACAGCAGGTACATCAATCAGAACTAGGCTCTACACAGATTGAGAGCAATGGTCCGCACATAGTCTTACCATGATCATCATTAATCGAAATATGAAAACAAAGGCCATGATTATACATCTTGTAAAGTCATACATTTATTAATCAAATGTTTTACACATGATCATGCATAAGTAAGTCATGACAACACACAATACCAAAAACACACTACATTTAGCAGAATATAAACCCTAGACACCTTATTTGAAGATTAAACAAATTTGACTTTCCTTTTTCTATTATTTGGGGCTATTTTTTGGTTTTGGATGGCATGAATTGAGCTCTCCCACAAGTGAGGGCTCATTAAGAACAGTTTGTACTATGAATCGATCCTTAAAATAATTTTCAATGACAGACAATTAATTGTCACCGTTTTTATCTAGCATATTGAGAGAGTCGATACTGAAAAGAAAAATAACACAATTCTTCTGTATCCCAGCTGTTGAAATTTTGCTATGCACATGGAAATTGGTTGAATGGATCTTCTTCAGCACATAAATTACAAGAAGGGCAGAGAATCAACCTGCAAATGAAGTTTGCGCTTAACAGCACATGCAAAGTCATTGATAAGAAATTCTTCAGGAGGAAGAGAAAACAATCGCTGGAATGATAAATTCTTCTGTGGTGACCGCCGAATAATCTGCAAAATTTTAGTCAGATTCTTCCATCAAAAAAACATCCATGTGCAAACAGTCAATAAGCAATGCTTGTATGTAAAACCTAATAAATTGGCATCCATTTTCTGACATTCCAAAATTTCCAGTGAAGACATGTTGGACCCTCAAATAGAATACTCGAATATTGGATGGATGCTATTCTGTCTTTGTATGTTGGTCTTGTTTTCTCTTACTTGAAATCAAGTAAGAATTAATACTCATACTTAAAATACTTATATTCTTCCATCAAAAAAAAACATCCATGTGCAAACAGTCAATAAGCAATGTTTGTATGTAAAACCTAATAAATTGGCATCCATTTTCTGACATTCCAAATTTCCAGTGAAAACATGTTGGACCCTCGAATAGAATACTCCAATATTGGATGGATGCTATTCTGTCTTTGTATGTTGGTCTCGCTTTCTCTTACTTGAAATCAAGTAAGAATTAATACTCATACTTAAAATACTTAAGTGCCTCAATTTATCTACTTCAATATTCTGCCCACTCTCAGACATATTGAAGTGTAATTCCTTTCCTGACAATTTAAAAGCTTAATGCATATGTCCTAAGACAAATCTTAAAGTTCAGATAAATAAATATGGCTGATGTGAATTGGAGTCAATATACTACCATCTCAAGATAGCTCATAGACGTAACAGAAGCATTACTAATAGATTTGCTGAAAGTGAGTAACAGCGAGGAATATAAACACACATTGAGACCGAAACCAGCATGATACGCAAAATTTCCCATGTGGTTTTAGGTCACAATTCCCCACGTATGTGGATTAATGTTTTGTGTAAAACTGATTTACCCCATATAGCTCAACAGGTAATTATAACTAAACCAAGCCTTCGCAATGAGCATAAGTAAATATACTAGTTTAGAAGTTCTTGGGATGGGAAAATAAGGACAGGCAAATCATAATATTTGAAGGCATACAACTCGGAGGATTATGTAGATGAAGAAAACAGACATCTAAAAGTTTTAAAGCACAGATTCAATCATACTGCACCAATGCTTACTACACTCTAACACATTACACCCTAGAAAAGAATCTCAAGTGCCAACAATTTTCAATTACAATCCAATATAATTGCCTTCATGGGTAGCAGAAAATACATGTAGAGAAATAAAATTTGCACGCAGAATATTATACCAGTACAGTATGGAATGAACAACATGCATTGTAGTATAGGGTTACACGATGAACACAATAAAATAGAAATTCTATTCCATAAGCTTCAAGATGTACAATACATATTCCTATCTATGAGGGGCATGGTTACCCTAACATGCCATGAGATCCAATGCCATATCAATAGCACTGATGAGCCTTGAAAATTCCCATTCCAAACCCCGTTTTTGTTATCATCACTTTGTATTAAACTAATATTAACATTATTGTAAATAATACTTTTATATACTTAAAGAGAAGTTTTTGTGCATAAATCTTGTTCATTTTCATCTTTCATATGCTTCCTTGGATGGGTTGATATAAATTGGTTTTTGAGCTAACAAGTGTGAATGGAAAACCTTGCATAAAGCCTAGCACAGACTCACACAATGGAGTGCAAGACTCACACAACACGAGGGACTTATCCAGTCAGCATATGAGTTGCATAATTCATGGAGCGCCTAATTAGCATCAGAATCCAGTCAGCACATGATTTGCACAATTAGTGGAGCGCCTAATCAACATCAGTTCCATATGGGACTCAGACTATTTGGGTGGCAACTATCTCTTTAAACAAATAGATTATTTCATTCAACAAGAGTAAATTGGTAGTTGCAAATCCTTATTTTGTGGCGGCCACTACTATGCGAAGAGCTCAAGTACTTGAGTTGTTTCAACTCTAGTTATCTCCAAGTATCAGTTGGATGTTGTTAACAAGGACTTCACTTGCGTTTAAAAAGATAAATCTGATCAACAAGTTACATGCAGTCGGCACCTCGACCTTGTGACTCCCATTTATGTTGTTGTTTTGTTCAGTTAACTATTTCATGTAACTCTTGCATTATTATTAAAATAACAAGTTCTCTTGAAGAAGAACTTGACTTTGCCTAGTATATAAGGTGTATGTATTAGGATTAGAGAAGGTTAGCATTTTTGAGAAGAAAAGGATTGTATCAAACTATTATTGATCAATAAAGGGCATGATTCTGAATTCAGTTTTGCTTGTATAATTAAAACGTTGTAACCTGGATCAGAGGGAAGGAGCAAGGGCCACTCCTCCCCAATGTGAAGGGAAGTATTATGTGTTTATTTAATTCTTGATTAATTAGCAGTTTATTTCTTTCAGGCATTATAGCATTTACAATATTTAAGACTGTCATTCTGTTTCAGCATGTTTTAGTTCTTTCAAATTATAGATTTAGGAGTCTCTATGATTTGTTTCTTTCATCAAGCTTTAATAAGATAGAATAGGTTCTTAGGAACAGTAGTTGGTTAAATTCTTAAGTTAATGTAGTTGCATGCTCAATACAGTTTCAACCATGCTTTGTTGTAAACATCCACGGACACAGCCCTGACATTGACAATTGTTGAAAGATGAAAGTATGAGTCTCAAAGATGCTCACAAGCAGTATATAATAGAATTTGTGAGGGATGCGACGGTTGGGGAAAATCGCCACTTTTGGGAGAAATCCACACCAAAAAAAAATAATCGACCCATTATGGTACATCTTTTCTAAAAGCTAAAACACACAACTCACTTACTACTCTTTACATAGAAGCATTATTCTTGTATGTGTTCATGGCTAATTACAATGGTCGGAATTTCCTACTAAATCTACCTCCCTTTTAAGATGAGTTATTCTACTTGAAAACAACCAGGCTATGAATTTGGAGATGGTGTAGTCTTACTTCTAGACACTCATGCTCTAGAAGGCAAGATTGTAGGAGAGCAAGTTGGAGTAGGTGATGGGAGCGCTAAGGAATTTTATGCATAAGATGATGGTGCTTAAGCACTCCTCTTAACTTCCTCAACTCCTTTCTTGCTAGGAACAACTTCGTCACTATCAATTTGCTATCCTCCTCAAGCTTTTTTATTCTTTTCCCATATGTCGCCATCCTAGTTTTCCACTCCTTTCCAATTTTGATTCTGTATTGAACCTTAGCTAGATCAAACTCAAACTTGGTTGCTTTGTTAGAAGCAGAATTGTCTCTCTTATTAGCTTGATCTGGTTGCTCTTACTTAATTCTCAAGATCATTGAGTTGCTTTTTTAACTCTGCAACCTCTAATGTCAACTTGAGGCTTCTTTTCTTTTCCTGGTTTTGCATTGTCTAGGCCAGCTCACCCTACCAAATAGTTGTCTCATACTTGTCCTCGAGATTTAATCTATTTCTATTTTAGTATTTTCTAAGCTTGCCACGACATACCGTTGTTTCAAGTGCAAATATAGATAAGCCAGAGATCTATTTTTCCCTGAATGGTCGAATCATCCACCAAATCTCCCATCACCCTACCACTCTATAGAGTGGACTGCTGCACATTGTACCAAAAATTGGTGTTTCTTAGGTATTCCTGGAAATAGTTCTCTCCTATGTTTCTAGGACCCAAGTATATGACCTTTCAATCATGGCCATCAAGGTATCTACTCCATTTTCCATTGGGCCATGGATTTTCTCATCTCCTCAAACCAAGCGTGCAATTTAAAAAGTTGCAGAAGCAAATCAGCCCACTCACTAGGCTTGCTCTTCTTCCCCTTGAAAAATGAGCCAGCAAGTACGATTTTCTGCTCCATGTGAGTATCCATTGTTTTGGGCATATTCTTCTAAGGTGCCTCCTTTAATAGCCCCTTTTTTTTTTGTGGATGCTTGTACATGAGTTGTTTATCCAAACTTCGCACCTAATTGACCCCGTCATTCCAATCTGCATCAATCGATATCAAAGCAAGGTTTACCCTATTGGGGTGAGTGTGTGAGGCTCTTGTTGAATCAGTTGCAGGTTGTGAAAGAGAAGCCTATTTTGGTGGAAGTTAAGGCACACAAAGGAGAACTTATTTGAAGAGAAGGGCACCTAGAGTTGCAAACTTGGCAGACATGCTGAGAGGAATCCAAGTGAGGTTGGATGCAATGGAGAATGAACAAAGTAGAGGAGCAACAATTGCTGATGTCAGTGATGATAAAAGTGGAGGAAACCTAGAATTCAAGAAGAAATAGGGAATGCTCCAAAAGATAGACGTCTGAAATCTATTGCAAGATTGGAAGTAATCCAAAGACGGAAACCCCGAGCTATGGTCCAAGCTTGAGCCCCAAGGAACTCATTGATTTGATCACAGAGTTGGAAAAGTATTTCGATTATGAGGCTATAGAGGATTCAAAGAAGCTTAAGTTTGCTTGTACTAAGTTGAAGGACCATGCATCCTTGTGGTGGGATCATGTGCAACAGGAGAGACAAAGAACAGCGAAAACCAAGATCAAAACTTGGGACAAAATGGTTGCAAAGCTAAGAGGCATGTTCTTTCCTTCGAATGATCAACTGAGTTTATTCAACAAGTTACAGAATTTGAAGCAATGAGAGATGACTATGAAAGATTACACAGAGGAGTTATACAAACTCATGATTAGAGCTGGCTGGCCATGTGGAAGATGGTCAAGAGAAGATATCAAGGTATGTTAATAGACTTTGCATTTCCATTCAAGATGAGATTGGAATGTTTCAATTGAATTCTGTACAAGAGGCCTATCAATGTGCATTGACGGTGGAAGAAATGTTGGCTGGGAATCAACAAAATACCTCTAAAGGTATAGAAAGGTTCTCTTCAAACGAGCAATGGTAGAGGACAGCCTACTCATGAAGGAGAAGCTAGCACTTCTCAAGTCAGAATCAGACTCAGAGGAAAAGGGTATTCATCTAGAAGAAGAAGATAGTCCAGAAGAGAAAGAGGGTATTTGTCTAGATGAAGAAGATACTCCAGAAGAGGATGAGGATACTCCAGAAGCGGCAGAGGTAGAGTATTCATGGGTAAGTGCTTTGAGTGTGGAGAATATGCTGGACATAGAGCATTTGAATGTCCTAAAGCATTACAGAACAGCAGCAAAAGAGTTGAAGCAAGAAATCATATTACTCTTGCAAATGAAAAAGTATTGGGTCTCTAACACATATAGAGGAACCATTGCATGGTGAAGCTCTTATGATGAAAAGAGTGTTGTTAAAATAAAGGAAGCAGATGAGGTGATGCAAAGAAAGAATCTTTTCCAGACTATATGTTGTAAGGTGAATGTTGATAGTGGTATCATAGATAACTTAGTTTCGTATGACATGGTAGAAAAGCTTAGGCTAAAGAGATTAGTGCATCCCAATCCACATAAGGTGTCTCAGTTGCTTAAAGGCCATCAGGTGGTAGTGGATGAGCAATGTAAAGTGAATTTTCAGATTTGGTCTTACGAGGATGAGTGACATGTGACATAATGCCCATGGGTAAATGCCATGAGTTGTTGGGCAGACCATAGAAATATGATAGGAAGGCCGTGCATGATGGGAGAGTGGACAGTTAAAGAATTGAAAGAGACGGTAGAGGGTTCACATTGAAGGATAGAGGAGAAGAAGTGGACAGCAGTCCTCAAGTTTGCATGATTTCTAGTAAGCAATTTTTGAAGAAGGTAAAGGAGGAGGAGATGTGTTTCACTTTCATTCCCAAACCACGGAGATTGGGATAGCGAAGGGAGTGGATGAAATTTCACATCAGGTGAGTGATTTGTTGAACAATATGCTGATATAGTTTCGAAACATTTGCCGGATGAATTGCCACCTATGAGAAGTATTAGCCATCATAGGGATCTAGTGGTTGGATCAAGCTTGCCAAACAAGGAAGCATATAGGTTAACACCTGTGGAGATGAGGAGGTGAAGAGACAAGTGAATGACCGGTTAGAGAAGGGTTTGATAAGGGAAAGTTTAAGCCATGTGCGGTCCTAGCAGTATTGGCACCTAAGAAGGGTGGAGAATGGCAGAAGTCTACAGATTCTTGTGAAATAAACAAGATTACTATCAAGTATAGATTTCCATTTCCAATAATGAATGATTTGATGGACTATTTGAGTGAAGCAAGATACTTCACCAAGATAGATTTGAAGAGTGGGTACCATCAAATTCAGATTAAAGAAGGAGATGAGTGGAAGACCGCATTCAAAATGAAGGATGGGTTGTATAAGTGGTTTGTCATGCCATTCAGTACATCAAATGCTCCAAGTACATTCATGAGACTTAGGAATGAAGTGCTGAAACTGTACTTGGGTAAGTTTGTAATTGTGTATCTTGATGATAATTTTATTTTAAATAAAAGTAAAGAAGAGCATTCATTGCATTTGAGATTGGTTTCACAAAAATTGGAGGAGGAAAAGTTGTTGGGCAACTTGAAGAAGTGTAGCTTCATGAAGGAAGAGCTGATATATTTGGGATTTGTAATCTCAAGAGAAAGACTGAAAATAGATATGGAGAAGGTAAGAGCAAATTGCAATATTAGAATGGATGTCACCCAAAACTATGAGGCAAGAAGCTTTCATGGGTTAGCAAGCTTCTATAGGAAATTCATTACAAATTCAAGCAATATAAGTGCATCCATTATAGAGACTATGAGAGGCGATAAGGAGAAGTTTGTAGTATTAAATTTTTGAAAAAGGTGGTAACAAAAGAGCAGTTATTAGCATTTCTGGACTTCAACAAAGTCTTTCAGGTTGATTGCAATGCTACAGCCATAGGAGCGGTTTTAAGCCACAAATATAAGCCTGTTGCTTACTTCAGTGAGAAGTTGAACAAAGAAAAGCATAAGCATTCAAACTATGACCAATAATTTTATGCTAGGATACAAGCTCTCAAGAGGTGGAGGCACTATTTGTTACCCAAGGAATTCATGTTCTATACAAATCACCAAGCACTGCAGTTTATAAACAGCCAAGGTAAGTTGAATCAAAAACACATGAAGTGGATGAGTTTCTTCAAAGCTATTCTTTTGTTTTGAAGCTTAAGGGTGGAAAATCACACAATGTTACAAATGCTTTGAGTAGGAGAGTTCTTGCGATAAATGATAAGAGTAGAAGTCCTTGGGTTTGACACAATGAAGGAGTTGTATGACGAAGACATGGATTTTGAGATGCATGAACAATGTGCATGAATCCGACCAATATGAATAGAACTCCATGGCCGGAGTATTTGTTATAAGATGGTTTTTTTTTCAAAGGACAACGGTTGTGCATACCTCAAAGTTTTGCAAGGGAGAACTTGGTAAGGGAGAAGTATAGCAGTTGCTTAGCGGGTCACTTTGGTGTTGATAAAACACCAACATAACTGAATGAGAGTTACCATTGGTTGAGGATGAGTGTGTACGTAAAGAAATTTGTGCAAGGAATTAAAGTTTACCAACATGCAAAAGACAAAAATCAGAATCTGTGTTTGTCTAAGCCTTTACCGATTCCAAAGAGACCATGGGAGGAGGTGAGGATGGATTTCGTTCTTGAGCTGCTAGAAACTCAAAAAGATGATGAGCCTATCTTCGTGGTTGTGGATAGATTTTCTAAAAAGGCACACGTTGTAACATGTAAGAAGACAAGTGATACCACGGTATTGCAAATTTGTCATAGTTGTCAGGAGACAAGAATCACTACCAGTACAAGGAGACGAGGACTGTACGCCATTTTTCAAAAAAATACGAGACAGGTACTCGAGGACAACAAAAATATAAATAAGTAAATTTTTAAAGAAAACAATATTATACAGCCTAATAAAAACATTAGTACCTTTTTTAAGTTAAGACATTAGATGTCGAAAAAAGATAAAAGTAATTATATTGAAATTTACCTTTGCTATCTCATCACATCTAAGGTCAAGAGTATTAAAAATATATATACTTTTTAAAACATTGAAATGCTAAGTCTCCAAAACGAGTACCAAAAAGTTCCAAACTTTGTAATATCCCCTTCCCAATCAAAGACCCTTAGCCTATTTTGTCTTCCTAAAGGCTAAGGAGAATTTTAAAAGGGAGACTTAAGTTCTAATATTTTATTATAAAGTGCAAAAATAAATAAAATATTATAAAAGCACTTATAATAAAATATTATAGACTTAATAAAAATAGAAAAGTGAACCAAATGATAAAAGCACTTAGCTAAAATTGTTTATTTCTAGAAAAGTGCGACTTGCACTAAGGAGGCAAAAGAGCATAGAAAAAGGCAAAAGGTTAATGGGCCAAAAGTTATTCCTTCTAAGAAAATGCGACTTGGTCTAGAGAAGAAAAATGGAGGGAAGAAAACATTTAATGGAGGAGAAAGGTGATTGGTTTCATGTGTGGCTACTTTGGGTCACTTCCTTCTTTAAAAGGACAAGTCGACTTGTGTTGGGGACACACTTGATCATTTTATAATCTCTGATTTTTATCTGAAGCTTTTAAGCTTTGCCTAAATTATTTCTAAGGACGAAACCCCTTAGAATTTCTCTCTTGTGGACAAAAACCCCAAGAGTATGTGAGGGATCTCTACACAAGGGATTTCATTGTGCTTGCAAATATATTTCAGTTATTTCAGCAGAGAATAAAGCAGATTTGTAGTAGGGTTTGTGGAATAAGTTTGCAGCAGTTAGTTGATTATTTGTTCTATTTATCCTAGGTGGAGCGACCCACTTATTGGCTGATCTGTGTTGCAAGGGAGACATTTCAGGTCTGATTTGTGTTGCCATTTGTTAATCTGATTTTTGTGAATCAAAATAGTTTGTCTCCAGAATTTTTGAAGCACTATAAGTGCCATTTTCAGCCATAGTGGTCTGCAGATTTCTGAGTATTATTTCAGCTCCTTATTCCTCTAGAAATTTGAGTTCTTTTGCATGTATGGGTTGTTAAAAATCAAGAAATCAGTTTTGATTCAATATATATAATTTTTATTGCTGATTCATGTGGGTTTTCAACTCTACCCTAGTCGCAATTTTCAGGTATAAATCAGATCTGCAGTTAAATTGATTCCTATATCTTTGATAATCTGTCTTTGAGGGTTTGGGTTTGCTAAAAATTCAACTAGGGTTCAGATTTGTCCATCTGAGGACATTAAAAACTTTCAATCTTCAAGGCAGTACCAGTCCCAATGACGCATTTTTTTGGTAAGAAACGAGTCTCTGTGCAACACTAGAATTTGTGCTTCAAGGAAATAATAAGATTGCATGGCTTACCAAGGAGACATAGATACGAGATTTGTTGGGCACTTTTGGAGAACATAGTAGAAAAAAATGGGAAAAGATTGGACTTCAGATCAATGTATCATCCCCAAATGAAGGGTTAAACAAAAGGAGTGAACCGGAGTGTTGGTAATTACTAAGATGCTTGGTGGGAGACAAGCCCAAACAATGGGATATGAAATCAGCACATATTGAGTTTGCATACAACTCAGTGAACACAAGTACAACAATGAGTCCATTTTAAGTATTGTATAGTTGCAGCCTTAGAGGGTTTTGTGAGTTGAGTACAGCTGAGATGAAGACAAGAAGTTCTGAAGAGGAGAATTTTGCAGAGTCTATGTAGAAAGTGCATAGAGAAGTGAAGAAGAAGCTAAAAGAGTGTTAGCAAGTACAAACAGCAAGCAGATTGTTCTAGGAGAGAGATGGATTTCCAAATGGGTGATTTGGTTTTGGCACATTTGCGTAAAGAGAGATTCCTAAAAGGAGCATAAAACAAGCTCAAGTCGGAGAGGATTGGGCCTTACAGGTTCAGATTCTACAAGTGCTAATTAGAAATAGCAGTTGTCTACGAAGGCCAAAGAAGATGTTGAAATAATATTGGATACAAATATCAATAAGAGGACCAAAGATAAAGAGTATAGATGGTGCTTGATAAAGTGGAAAAACTGTGCAATTGAAGATGCCACTTTGATGAATCCATTAGGGGTTGTTAAGTATAGAAAAACCATTAAAGAGCTCACAAAGGTTTCGGTTTCATGAGTAGGAGCTAATGGAAAAATTCATTATCCTAAGTATCTGATGCAAGAGCATTCGGGTTCATGAACAATCTTGCCTCAACTAAAAACATGGGTTTGGGTTCATGCACGCACGTGTGTTTTCATTTTGCAGCTTGTTGATCTTGACAACAATGTTGCACGTGTGGAGGAAGCTCATACACCGTTTGGAAGATTCAAGTGAAGCCCAACATGAAAAAAAAAAAAGCCAAGGGGAATAGAGGAGAAGAGGGCTTCAACCATTCCCTAGAGCTCAAGTGCCTGCTTTTGGGACAATGTCGAAAACATCAATTTATCACAATTGTCGCTGTTTAAATAAAGTGGTGGTTATGTAACTGCCATGGTGGTTTCGTGACCACTAGTCTACCTTTACTAGCAATTTCACCCACAAAGCAAGTAAAACAAGAGTAACCCCTAGAATTTCCGATTTTCGCCATGTGGGCCATTTTTCAAGTACTTGGGGACTCCAAGCATTGTCAAGAAATAGTACGAGGATGGGGGTTCAAGTCAAACGAAGATGAAGAGATATAGTTCTCAAAGACTGGGATTAAGGAAAAGAAGCTTCATACAAAGTATTATGATTAGTGAGAAAAACAGGAGAATTCAAACAATTTAGCTTTAAGAGGAAAGGAAGCAGATCCGAAGGCCTACAAAGGTTGTGTTTTATGCTTTGTAATCAGTCCTTTGACTAAAAGATATCTTCTACATAGTTTGTAGGGGAATGGGAATGAATGTATTGTGTAACTCTATAGCACTATTAAAGATCACTAAAGAGAGTGTGTTGGTTCCGTATACATCTTTGTGTTTGTGTTTGCCCATTGAGCGTGGGTTGTCATCCTAAGTTCAAGAGTCAAGTAGTTTTTAATTGGCCCCCTTATTCCCGTTTGCATCAATACATCAAAAGATAGACATGAAATTGTGGATAAAAATGTAGAAGGTGATCAACCTAATGCCATTGTAGATGAAGAAGCCCAACTAACCATAGGAGAAAAAAGAAATGGGTAACAACCAAAACGAATGTAGGGAGATGCTCCTCGTTATGAAAAAAGGAAAAATAATAATGTGATAAATCAATTAAATATCTACTAAATAAGTTGTCCAAAAAGATTATAGTCTTAAGTGTCTAAGTAAATAAATGAAATAACTTCATAAAATATAATTGCATAAAAGTAAATAACACTTTACTCCACATTTAGAGTGGGTAAAATCAGTAAGGTAGAAACCCCACTATGAAAAAGCACTTTCCTTGTAAATTGAATTACTTGAGAAATTACACCTCTTAACCTAGCACTTCCACTTCCTCCTCGAGTCCCACAGAACTTACAATCACACTTCACAAAAGTTTGTGATATGAAATATTATGTTTTGCCACACCAATCTCATGAGAGATCACCCTATTTATAGGGTGGGTGATTTGGTTGCACCCAAGTGCACCGTTTCACTCTAACTTTCATTTAATTAATTTAATCACAACCTCCACATTAAGTGGAGAAGGGAACCCAACAAACTATTTTAAATAGGTTTGAAAAATGTTTATAATAAAACATTTAAAGGTGTGTGAAGTGGTGGTCCACCTAATGGTGTCCCCATTTAATATTATTACCCCAAAATTCCCCCTTAATGTTAAGTAGGGAAACATACCAAATTACCTTTTTATACAAAAGGATTTACAATCCATAAATCCTTAATGACGATTTAGGCTAGCATGTAAACAAGGTAAATCATACAGATATTCCCAAACATGTAAACAGGGTAAATCCATCTCTCTTTATGGAGCCTTTTATAAAACAAGGATCTCCCATAACTAATGTTTCATTGAGAATTACAAGTAAACTCACGTGTTGTGATCATTTACTTAAGACTCGCATATAGTGATCTTTTACAAAAATGAAGTATAGGAAGTTTACAAAAAGGTCATTAAGAGGTGGCATTGTCATGCACACTCCCCCTTAATGGAAACTCAGAAAGGCCTAACAAAGTGGCTTCATAAAAATGTCTACAACTTGATCTTCGGTAGGAGAACATTGAAGATCAATATCACCATTTAGGACTTTCTCTCGAATGAAGTGCATATGAATCTATATGTGCTTCATTCTCTAGTCAATACAACTCTAGCTATCACATACAAGAAGAGTGCTTCCTTAAACACCCATATGGAGTTCATACAACTGTCTTTTTAGCCACATGGCTTCTTTTGTTGCTTTCATGGCACTTCTATACTTAGCTTCAGTAGAAGAGATAGAAACTGTCCGGTTTCTTCTTGCTACTCCAAGTGATGGCACTTGTACCAAACTTAAAAACATATCCAAAGTGGTAGATTTTCTATCTATAATATCAAAAGTATAGTGAAAGTCACAATAACCAAATAATTTTGCATCATTACTAGAAGAATAATATAAACCATAATTAATTGTTCCTTTAATATATTTTAAAATCCTTTTAGTCATTTTTCAATGATGCTCATAATGATCCCGCAGAAATTTAGACACAACACCTCTGCATATGAAATATCAGGCCTAGTAATTGTGAAATAAATCAAACTACCAACTAATTGTCTATATAAAGTAGGGTTAGTTTTCGCACATGCAAGTTTAGGATCTAATTTAACACCAACTTCAATGGGAATGGCAATAGGTTTACAATCAATCATGTTAAATCTTTTAAGCAAATTATTAGCATATTGTGATTGAGATGCAACAATCAAGTTCTGATCTTGAAAAATAAGCATCCCTAAAAAATAATTTAATAGACCTAGATCGACATTTCAAAACATTGTTTTAATTTAGCTTTAATTTTCAAAATTAAATTATGATCATTGTTAGTAATTAAAAAATCATCCACATATATAACAAAGTAATAATAATCTTATCATGATTTTAGCACTTTTCGAGTCAAATATCAAATCTAGAGCATAATAACTATAATGATGCGATGGAAGAGACATTGGGGCTAGGGTTTTGAAGGAAGGCGCGAAGTGTTTGTCGGGTGAGGGTGGTACTCTTCCACAACGGACTTTTTGCGGCGTCATCCTCTGTTAATCCTCCTTGCTCGATAGTATTGGGAGTGGAGGACCGCTGGGGGCTAGGTGGATCTTTTTCCAAAAGGGCTTTGGTGGCGAAATTTCTGGGAAGGAATCTTTCAACAGATGGCATCACGAGCTGGTGTGAAAGACAAAGAAGGCACAGGCTCCAAGTTAGATTCTTGGCCAAGGAGTATTTTCTTGTGATTTTCAGGAGTGCGGCCCGAAAGGAGGAGACCCTACAAAGGAAGCATAGATTTGTTCATCAAGATGAGCTCTTCATTCGAAAATGGTCTACTAACTTCGATCCCAATGTCGTGGTTCTGGAAGAAATGCAAATCTGGGTAAGGTTGTATGCTCTTCCAATAGAATATTGGAACCCTTGTATTCTCTCTAAAATATGTGGGTCTTTAGGAAGAGTAGTCGGATCGATCTTAAGACCCCGGAAGGAAATTTGGCTACCTATGCTAGGGTGTGTACTTGTGGTGGATGGTTCCTATCCCTTGTCGGAATCTATTTCTATTCAATCCACAAAAGGGACTTGGGTTCAACAGGTGGAATACAAGAGGATCTTCTTCAAGTGCTTGAGTATCACCACTTGGCCATCTTCGAGAGGGATTGCAGGCTAGGCGAGAATACGTCGGTGGTGGGTTGAACCCTTCTATTTTGAAAATGGGGTCGGAAGAAATCACAGGTCGGCAGTAGGTTTCTACTCATTCGATAAGGAGAATGTTAACCCTACTGGTTCATCAGGAAAGGAGGTGGAGCTTTCGCCGCAGACTCTTCGAAAGAAACCTCCAAACTGGTGGTTGAATCCTCCCAACTTCTCTCCCTTCTTCATGAAGGGGTTGGAACAGGCAATGGGGCCTCAGCCTCGGATCTAAATCGATGGGTTGCTTATAGAGAAGAGACGGAGGACAAGTTGGAAAGGGAGGCAGAGGAAGAAGATAGAGCCCTCCCCTCGCTAGATGGGTTTGATGGTAAGGAGTACTCCATAGGCCGAAACTCCGGGTCTTAACTCCTTTAGAAGCGGGAAGGAATTTGGGCTAGGTAGGCCTAGAACGAGAGTAGAACTCGTCGGGATGTAGAAGCGAGGCAAGCAAAGCGTAATTGAAGTCCTTTTATCAACCGGTCAATAGGGCGGGCCAGTCCCCCCGAAGAGCTCATGAAGGTGGTTTCGTGGAATGTTAGGGGTTTAAACGCCCATGAAAAACAATGCCTAGCCAAGCATTTTTCTATCGATCAAGGAGTGAATATTTTTGTCTTCACGAAACTAAAATGATCACTCAAGTGTTCTTCCTCCTGGTTGCGTAAATGGAAAGGTTGGGAGGGTTCCTTTGTTGACACCAAAGGAGCTTCTAGTGGTCCTGGGTGTTATGTGGCTTTCTAACAAAGTGGAGATCGCCCGATGAAGCTTCACCAAGTATCAATGGTGTAAGGTTGTGGTCAAGCACTCGGATAAATTCTTTTACCTATGCAATGTGTATGGCCCAACTAGTACTCCTCTAATAAGAGAATTGTGGGCTTCTTTGTTTGATTAATTGGTTGTTTTGGGGGATGCTCCAGTGGTTTTTGCTGGCGATTTTATCTTATTATTGTTTTGGAGGCGGATTATGGTGGTAGCTCTCATAGCAATCCCCAGTCCCAGAGATATTTTTCGCCTTCGTGGAGAAAGCAATCCTTTGGGATATCCTTCCGAAGAGTGGTTGGCTGACTTGGTCTAACAGAGAGCGTATCGGTTCGAGGGAGAAGAGTTGTTCGTTTAGATAGATTTCTAGCTAATCCCCCCGGATGCAGCCAATATTTTGATGGAAAACGAGGTGATTCCTTGGTCTAGATCGGATCATTTTCCAATTGCGTTGAACATTGGTATTGATTCGGCCCCGAGAAACTCTCCTTTCAAATTTGAGTTGATGTGGATGAAAGACCCCTCGTTTAAGGATCTTGTAAGGCATTGGTGGTCATCCTTTGTGGTGAAAGGAAAGTTTATGTTCATTTTGGCCAAGAAGTTGTCACTCCTTAAGAAAGAAATTATAGTTTGGAATAAGGTCTCTTTTAAGAACATTTTCTAGGAAAAGGTCAAGGTGGAAAAAGCTTTGAAGGAGCTAAATGAAAAGGTCTTCGAGCGGTATGGATTAGGAGGACTATTATCGGGAGAAATCGTTGCTCGCTGAATTGAACGATCTTCTCTTGAAGGAAGAAATCTATTGGCGCGCGCCTGTAAATCTAGGGAAGTCTGGCTGAAAGAAGGGGATAAGAACTCCAATTTTTTTCATGCCTCTCTGTTAAGCAACGGCGTAGTTCTAATTATATATCAAAGCTTAAGAATGGTTTGGGCGAGTGGATGTCAGATCAAAAGTCCATTAAAAAGGAAGCCGTGGAATTTTTGGTTCTCTTTTAGGTGGGGAATCCCATTCTTCTCTTCCTCAACAACAGCTCTGTTTGATCAAATTCCTAGATTAGTGTCTGAAGAGGATCACAAGAAGTTAATGGATCCCTTTTCTTACGAGGAGGTACGCCAGGTCGTCTTCTCTATGGAAAGAGACAAAGCGCCAGGGCCGAACGGGTTTCTGCACCTTTTTCCGGGGCTTTTGGGAGGTTGTAGGGATCAATGTTTGGTTAGCTATTGAGGAGTTGCGGGTTACGGGTAAGATTTTAAAAGAAATGAATCATACTTTTATTATTCCTTTTCCTAAAACAATTCCTACAAAGTTGTAATGTCCCCATTTTTGAAGACCCTTAGCCTATCTTTCCCCATGGGCTTTGGGATGTTGCAAGGGGAAAATTTTATTAAATAATTAAATATTATTGCCTGGAGAGTGATTTTTATCATTTGACATTAGAAAGCAATAATTATTTAATTATTTAATTATGAAGATTATTTAATTTAATTCCCAAAATGCAAAATTAAATGGGGATTAATTAAATAAATATTTAAGTGGCTTTTAAATATTAGAATCACCCTTTGGAAAGGGGACACCACACCTAGGGAAAATAAACTGCTTTTATTTAATAATTTCCCTCTTGTAGGGATTTCGAATTTTGTGCCTCCTTGCTTATAAAAGGAGTGCTAGGATCATTGTTAGACGTGTGTTATGATGAGATTTATTTGATACTCCATGCTTGGAGTTGGGATGCATGCCCATTGATGTTATTTTCTCTCTCTTGCGTGGGAGGTTTTTAGTGAACTGGTTATGATATTTAATTGAAGAGTTTTGATACTTTTGCAAGTCGACTTGTTGGAGTGTTCCTTTCCTAGCTTTGGCGACTTGTTATTGATATGTGTGAGCTATTTTGTATGTGATAGCTAAGGTAAAATCGACCAGCTGGAGTTAGGTTATTCCTTGAAGTGAAGTAACTGAGATCTATGCATATTTTGTGTATTTGATGTATGAAATTCATTCCAGTTGCATTGATTTGCATTATGGTGATTTAGGGACTGATTTAAATGCAATTTTCTATGTGATTCGATTGGCTGGTTGTATGATTGTGATCTCTTGTACCTCAGTGAACTCCATATGATTGTTTAAATGCATTATGAAGTGGTACGACTTGGATTTATAACTCCTATATTGCAGCGACCTATGCCTGAGTAGTTGTGGACTGTTTGTGAATGATAAATAACCAGATCTCTGTATGCTCATGTGCAGTGACAATCTGGGCAATGTTTGGTAACTCTCTTGGGCCATTTTTGAAGTAATTCGATTAGTAATTGCTCTCTTATTTACAGCGACCTGCTAGGAGCAAGTTTGTGGGTCATATCGGGTAAACAAAGGTCTGATTTTCATTTAATTAAATCTGCCATCCCCTCCTGGGTTTTAGCGACTTGTTTGGATGTTTGGGAATGCATATTGGGTGCCAAAAATAACCAGTGATTTGCCCAGATGTTTGATGACTGGTGTTTAATCTTTTAAGTTTGATTGCTGTTTAAAATAGCGACTTCATCTGGGATGTTATGGTCTGATTTGGAAGTGTAAAGGAGCTGCTGTTCTTTACTAATTCCAGCGACCACATTTAAATGCCCTCACTTGCTAACTGGTAGCAATCTCCTTCATGTTTGCATACTCCATTATGGCTGAGCTATTCCTAGGTCAGGAAATTCATGTTGGTGTATGGATTGATGGTAAATTGGGGTTCTTTGAAGCCTTTTGGGCAGACATAGATAGAGCATATTTCTGAGCAGCTGAGAAAGGAATTCGTTGTGGTTTATTACTTGATTTAGTAGTTTCTGGTATGATCATGATTTGCACATGAAAAATAGTAACTCTTTTGATCAATGAAGCATTCCTAGTTTCAGCTAGGAATGAAATTGTGTGAACTATTGGCAAAGGTAAATATTAGATGGCTGGTTGGAAATTGTAGGAAGATATTTGAGGAAAATTTCAAGTATTCGTTTGAAGCTCTATCACAGTGATTTGCATAGATTTGGTTCTTAAGTTCAGTTTGGAAGTAATCGTGTGAGCTAGAGGCCATTAAACCCCTATCTTTGGGTTTATTGAGTCATCTACTCATCTGGTGCAATTAGTTTTGATTGAGTTTGCTATATTCAGTTGATTAGTGTTGTTGAATTGCCATATTCCCCATTGGTCCCGGAGTTGGCACATTACAAGAGTATATGGATGTCTTTAGGCTTGTTTCTCTGTGTAACACGACATATAAAATCATATCCAAAGCTATTGTCAATCGTCTTAAGACGCTACTGGATAAGCTCATTTCTAGCGAACAGACAAGTTTTCTTCCCAGTCATTCTATAATGGAAGGAATCATTATTTCGCATGAATTGATGCATTCTCTCTCAGTTAGCAAGGTTTCCGGTATGATGATTAAATTGGACTTTAGCAAATCCTATGATAGAATCAATTGGCGTTTTCTTATAAAGACTCTGCAGTTCTTAGGATTCAATTCGAGCTTTTGTCAGTGGGTTTATAGCTGCATAGTGACTCCTTGTTTTTCGGTGTTGGTGAATGGCTCTGAGGAAGGTTTTTTCAGAAGCAACAGAGGCATCCAGCAGGGTGACCCGCTCTCGTCTTTTCTGTTTATTTTGGTCATCAAAGCTCTCAATCGGGTTATTAAGGTTGCTTTCCAAGCTGGGAAAATTAGAGGCCTGAGGATCACTAAAGATTCGGCTCCCATTACTCATCAACAATTTGCCGATGATACTTTCCTTTTCGGTAGATCTTCAGTCGAGGAAGCTCATAATATTCGAATTGTTTTGGACCTGTATTCTGAGGCAGCAGGGCAAGAAATCAACCTAGCTAAATCTCTGATCTTCTTCTTTAACACAGCTCCAAGCCTGCAGAGGCGCATTCTGAATATTCTTGGATTTGTTAAAGGTTCTTTGCCTCATAAGTATCTAGGTATCCCTTTATTCTTAGGAGCTGGTAGATCTCTGTTGTGGAACGACTTGGTGAAAGCTATTGAGAATAGAATCCAGAGCTGGAAAGGTAAATGGCTCACTTTGTCTGGGCGAATCACTCTCATCAATTCTGTTTTAAATGCTATTCCAACGTTTATGATGACCGTGATGAGATTACCCTCGATGGTCCTGAAGAGGATTGAAAAGTTATTAAAACATTTCTTGTGGAATGGCACGGGTGAAGAAAAGAAACTGCACTTGGTTGGTTGGGATAAGATGTCTCTCCCCAAATCTCAAGGGGGAGCTGGCATCCTGAACTTGAAATGGCAAAATATGGCATTAGGAGCTAAAAATCTGTGGGTCTTCTTTCCTAGCCCAGCAACATTGTGAGTTTAATGCTCAGACATAAATATTTAGGGGGAGGAAATTCTGATTTGGTCATTTCGAGTCAACAGTCCCAAAAAGGTTCCCATATGTGAAACTTCTTTGTCTCATGTAGGGACGTATTTTCTCACCTTTCTTCTGGAAGATTGGCAACGGTTCTCTGGCGAACTTCTAGGAAGACTCTTGGAATGGTCTTCCCACCCTTTCTTTGAACCAAGATTTGCATGAAGCTATGGTCGAGTCGAAAGCTTGTTGGGGCGTGAAAGTGGCGGATTACAGTCTTCCGGCTTGGACGACTCACCCGACCATCTTTGGAAAGATCTAGGTGACTTGGAGATCTCGGACTATTCAAAAGAATGTTACAGGAAGGCAGTATTGGGTCGTAAATCATTAGCTCTTCCAGCTAATGATTCTCTTCTTTGGCTCGGCTCTAGAATGGGCTCTTATCAAGTGAAGGCAGGGTATAGTTGGTGGGCTGCTAAGGAAGGGGCTTCCACTCCCTGTTGGTTAGGTTGTTGGGACTCAAACGTTTTACCTAAAGCCAATGTGTTCAGCTGGTTAGTTTTTAAAAGCAAGATTGTCACTCAAGAACGCAAAAAGAAATGGGGTTATGGTGGTCTGTCCCAGTGTATTTTATGTCATGCAGCGGAAGAAGATATTGATCATTTGCTTCTTTTCTATCCTTTCTCCAAGCAGTGTTGGGATTGGCTTTGTTCTGATTGGGTATAGTCCGGGTGCCGAGTAGGAGTATCCATGATTCGGCCGTATCTTGGCCTCGGTTAGGGCATGGAGGTTCTTTATTTTCGATTTGGCTTTGTGCCCCTATTTTGTTGATTTGGCATATCTGGTGGGAGCGAAATCTTAGAATTTTTCGAGACTCTTTTTCAGACATTTCCGTTGTATTGATTAAGTTGGAAATCTCCATTTCGGAGAATGTGTCTGCAAAGTGTATGGATGTTTCTAGTTTCTCCTCTCTAGTTGCTAGACTTAGGCTTGCTTGGCCTCTGATCAAATTACCTGATCCTGGTTCAATCATCAGGAAAGGCATGTCCAAAGTGGAAAAAGCTTTCATCAAAAACAAGCTAGATGGTCTCCACCCCTCCCGAGTTTCGCAAATTGAAATTTGACGAGCTTAAGGGCAATCCGGGTACATCGGGAGCGGAGTGTTTGATTAGAGATGTTGAAGTAACATTGGTGATTGCAGGGTCCTTCCCTCTTGAAGTCGGTGTTATCCCAAATTCCCCCGGCAAATTTGGTCAAAACAACCCCGCACATAGAGAAAATATGAAGGGAAAACGTTTCGGACCTACGAGCTCGCATTCCAGAACAAGGCAAAGGAAAAGTCAGCGTTTGAGCCGTCGTCAAACCAAAGCGAGGAGTCGAAGACAAAAGGTGAAGCACATCCCCGACCAACCAAAGGGTGCCACGTATCCAAGCGGAGCTGTGGGGCCGCGAGAGTTTTCTGGATTTTGTGATTCTCACGAGAAAAAGGGAAAAGATAAATTTTGAACCCGCAGACCCGATTTTTGTTCCAATTTGGCTGCCACGTGTCCCATATCAAAAGGGGACCCATTTTTCAAGATGTTTTCCCGCCCTCTATGGACCCAATACAAACTTCGAAAGGGCATAACTTTCGACTTGGGGCTCGAAATATTGCAAATCAGATGCCGTTGGAAAGATCTCAACCTCACCTACGCCATGGAGGTCTGAGACTTTAATTTTTAGGAGGTTAGGTAAAGGAAAATGGAGGAAATGTCTTCAGGCCTTCAATGCAGGATCCATCTATCTCAACAACCAGATCGGATTCGATCTGTTTCGCTGTTTCCTCTTCTTTCAAGGTGCCAAATCAAGGATTCGTGCGGTAAAGACGGATTTGGGGGCAGATTTTATCTGAAGCATTAACAACAGTGGTTGAGTTCCGACACTGCTTTTCCCGCTTTTCTCTCTCTTTCTTCTCTCCGATCAAATCTATAAATACGGGGGCAATATTCATTGTAAAAGTTGTTCATTCTTCTTCCTCGCCCCCTCTTCTTTTCTTCCCCAGTTGAAAATGGAGTCTGAACCTCCTTTCACGGCTCTATAATGGCATTCTCTTGCCTCTTGCCCACTAACGATGTACTGTGTGAACTTTTGGAGCAATAAATTATGTTTTGTGATGCATCTGTCCATCCTTTGCTTATTTTATTGTCTCTCCTCGCCTCTCATCGTTACAGGGTATATTGTGCATATTCTAATGTTTGTTGCAGGTCTGGGAGGCTGTGTTTAATGGGTTTTGAAGTGGTGTTCTGTGTGAAATCTATCTCTGGTCTGTGGTGCATCTTGTCCACCCTCTCCTCTGCTCACCTCTCTCCACTTCAGTAGCTGAGATTGTGACCAACACTTCCCTTTTCTTGGTGCTATCACCTCTGTAGTGTAGGATTTCTTTATTTTCATGCTCTCTCTCTCTCCTTGGTCCCTTGGAATTGTTAGATTAGGAGTAGATAGTCACATTTCCTTCCTTAGAAGTAGTTTAGCATTAGGATCAGGAAGAAGAAGTCGGCTTTCTCCGAGGGCCATCTCAAGTCCGCAAGTCCCACAGCTTGAGAGATGGTCCCATGTTATGCAAATCACACCAAATGACCCTACCTTAGAAAAGCAGATCCATAACTCATTTGGGGGTGCTGTGATTTCGCACTAACAGCTAGCTCGTGTAATGTTGCAGAGGCACAAGCCCTTCTTGAAGGTCTTAAGTGGCAATTCAAACTGGTTGTGAAGCGTTAGAAATTTAAGGGGACTCACAAGTGGTGATTAACGCCGTGAGAAAAGGGAAGGCTTTGTCTTGGCACTTGGATTATTTTATTAGCAATATTTTGTTTTGGCTTAGTAAAATCCCTATGTGGAACATTAAACATGTGTATAGGGAAATGAATGGCATCGCCGATCTTCTAGCTAATTGTGTTATCATGAATAGAGTTGGCCCAGTCATCTCCGTACGTGTGAGCGATTGGGAGGATTTGGACGTGATTATTGCTCGGGAAGGGAGTCCCGAGGCTTATTAATTTGTGGCGGTGTGGGCAGTTTCCTATTCATTTTGTTAGGTGGCAGTGTTTGTGGCGGATTCAGTGTTTTTGCCATGGTGTCTTTGTCCATGCCGCTCTTATACTTGCAGGGTGAGAAGAGGGAAATGGCTTTTCGCGAGGAAGTTTCGCAGTCCGTTTGAGGATCATCTTTTGGGTTAGTCCGATTCGGTCCAGAAGCTATCTCTCGCATTTTAGGAGCGAGAATACCCGGTAGAGTCGGCTCGTTCCGTGTCAACTCAAAAGTGGCTTCTTGGTTCATGACTAGGCTATTGTTGGTTTGGCAAAATATTGAGGAGGTTAGAGTGATCGCGTTGCATTTCATCAAACCCAAGCATAGGGTTAACCTGGTGGAAGCTTTGGATGAATTTGGCGAGCTCAACCCTTACTCGGATGCATTCGAGATGGTTTCGCTTTGGAGGAGGCGTGGCAGTGATTGCATAGTTGTCGGCATAGAACGTGGTGTTGATGAAATTTGTTGAAGAAGTGCATGCGTTACGGCGGACGGGATTTCGGAAGGGAAGCAGGTGGAGAAATTGGACCTCCTGTATCGCGGCATCGGTTTTCACGCAGAGTCAACGGGTATTGCAGGGCTTCGTCGCAAGCTCGGTTTTACCTACACTTTCCTTCTTCACACGGCTCATGAAGGGGCGACTTCGGGAGGTAGGAAGGTGCTTAGTCCCCGTCACTCGGTTTCTCGGCTTAATTTTTCCTGCTTTGTATTATTTAGGTCTATTTTTTGAGTCTTTGGTTATGGTCCGATGTATGGGTCTCGTCTCCTGCATCTAGCAAGAGTTTTGTAATTTTGGTTTGTGGTCATAGGTTGTCGGTTGGATAGTGTGTGTTGCTCGAGTGGGATCCCTCCAATCCCAGTTCTAAGCTCCCGTAAAAAACGTTTAAATATCTAAAAAATAATAATCTTATCATTTTTAGTTTTCACAAATAAATCATTATTAGAACAACAATTACTAAAACCAAGATCCTGAAAGAAGCCATTTATCTTAGCATACCAAGCTCTAGGAGCTTGTTTAACTATACAAAGATTTTTTAAGTTTACAAACATACAATTCTTTGTCAGTTCTACAAAACCTTTACGTTGTTGCATATATATTTCTTCTTTCAGATCATCGTTTAGAAAAGCATTTTTCACATCCATTTGGTGAATCTCTCAACCATATTGAGCAGCTAATGCTAGGAGAATTCTAACAGTGCTCATTTTGGCTACGGAGCAAAGGTTTCAACATAATCAATACCGGGTTTTTGAGTAAACCCACAAGCTACTAATCGTGCCTTAAATTTATTGATTTCTCCTACAAAATTATACTTAATCTTATACAACCACCTAGATCCTATAATGCTTCTTTTTGAAGGAGGGACTAATTCCCAAGTGTTATTTTTTATAAGAGCATTGTATTCAGCTTTCATAGCTTCTTGCCATCTTTCATCTTGACTAGCTTCCTCGAAAGATTCTGGTTCAACCTCATACGAGTCATCAAAGCATGATAAGTATGATGACTATGAGTCATCTTTCTAAGACTATCACGATGTGAGTCCTTAATCAAGTTATGAGCCCATTTAGGTTTTTTAGTTTATAACTTATTTTGTGATGGCTCCCCCTCAACCTCTACATCTATATTGTCCAAAGACAGATTTCCATCCTCTAGAACTTCGGTTTCTTCCTCATGAGAAACACAAGGAGATTCGGAAGAAGCTTCACAAAATGGTTTTTCTAATACATGAACATTCCTATTTTCTACAATGTCATGTTGTTGAAAGATCATAAAGTCTCAATCCTATAGTGCGATCTTTGTAGCCAACGAAGTTCTGAAGATTAGGAGGTAGGGTTAGGTTGCTTTCATTTAATTTTAGGAATGAAGAAAGAAGCAAGACTACCGAATATTCTTAAGTGTGAAATATCAGGTTTTTGTTTTATCCGTACTTCAAGAGGTGTATTTTGATACAAGGATTTAGTAGGAACCCTATTTAGAATGTATATTCATCGCTTCTGCCCATAAAAATTTAGGCACATTTGACGGATGAATCATAGTCCTAGCTATTTCTAAGATAAAACTCATCAAACTTTTTACTAACATATTCACCTCCATTATTAGTTCTAATTCTTTGATTTTCAAATTAAAGGCATTCTCAACTAAGGCTTTCAAATCTTGAAATTTAGACAAGACATCAAATATTTTCTTAATATAGTATGACCATGTCATTCTAAAAAAGTCATTGATAAAACTGACAACAAACAAGGCTCCACCAAGAGAAGGTACTTCAAGTGGACCTCTAACATCACTGTGAATTAACTCTAACAATTGAGAGGAATTAGGATCATGATGTTTGTGAAATGGTTCAACGTGTTGTTTACCACATAAGCAAATTTCACAAGTTTCATGATCAAATTTCATCTTAGGAAGACCTACAACTAGGTTTAGATGAGACATTTCATACATTCTCCTAAAATTTACATGTCCTAGTCTTTCATGCCAAAGTTGAAGATCATTTTTAGAAGAAGACGAAAAACATACTTCAAAACAAATCCATCAAAGATGTATAAGTCATTTTTCTAAATACCGAAGCAATAATATTACTAAATTTATTTTTCACATACCATTTATTTTGCAATAAAATAACTTTATAGTTTTCTTTAGTTAACTGTGAGCAAGATAAAAGGTTCTTTTTCAATTTAGGGACGAACAAAACATTTTTAATTATTCTGGTATCAAGTTTTACATTCCCACAACTTTCAAATTGAATGATAGAATTGTCTCCTAGATATATGTTTTCCCGACATTCTACAACATCTGTAAGGATGCCAGGTATGCAGGTCATGTGCCTGGAGGCACCACTATCTAGGATCCATTCATTATCATTTGACATTGAAAGTGCAGTGTAAAGAGCTATTGTTTTGTCAACATTATTTGCTTAGTTTTGATCTGGATTCTAGTTTTGAGTCTTCTTTTGATTGTTAAATTTCTTATTTCTAGCATTTTTGACAAACTTGTTTGTTTTCACACGATAATCTGATTCCTTATGACCAAATTTACCACATTTATTACATGTTCCATTAAACTTAACAATGATTTTTTTACTAATCCTATTAGGGTTACTGTTAGGATGAGCTTTTGTTTTGAAGTTTGGTTTTTGGTTTGAATTGCTGATATTTTGATTTTGAAATGTTTTTGATTCTGCAAGAATAATGCCGGAGAGGCATTCTCTATTCAATCAAAGTTGGTCATCACCTGTTCTTCTTGAATTAGGAGAGAGGACAAGGTGTCAAGATCAAGTAAGTCAAACTCATTTTGATATTTTGAGTTCGAATCAAGATATAGTTCATAAACTTCTCATGTATGTTGATTTGAATTATGAAGTACAACAATTTGTCTTGGAACAATTGGCAATCACAACCATCTAACTGGGCTTTGATGTTCTTAATTTTGGCCAAATAGTTAATGACTTTTTCATCTCCCTTCATGGGAGTTGTGAAAAGTTCCATGATAAGTTTTATGATTTTTGAAAGGCGATTACCCTCATGCATCGTTTCCAATTGTTTCCGGCATCAGTGGGAGAATCCATGTGTCCTATGTGCAGTAAGAAATCGTCTTTTATACTTTACAATAGGATCGACATGGCCTCCTAGGATTTTTGGGAGAAGGCACTTAGGTTTTTAGGGTTTGCTTGTCTTCGGTGGGTCTTTTCTCCACACCGATGACGAGATCCCATAGTTTTCTTGCCATGAAAATGGCTTTCAACCTAACTCGCCAAATTCTATAGTTAGTCCCATTAAGTAGTTGCGATTTTTCTATTGAAAAATTGTTCGTCCTAGCCATTTTCAACGATAAATACCAACTACGACAACAAATAATACACGTGAAATTAACTCAAAAATAAAATGCCAGAAAGTAGTTTATTTCACTATTAAAATGATAATTTATATAATTTTCTTGGAAAAATTAAACTTAGTTTTACACAAAATAAAACCTTAATTTTTGAAAGGCAAATAAATAATCTCAAAAACTTAATGCCTTTTCTTTTGTTTTTGATAAACTTTATTAAAAACTAGAATTATAATGATATACTTTTTCGCTAAATTTTCTTGAGGAGAAAAAAATTACAATATTTTCTAACCAATATTCTTTTGTTTAGGAAAGAATCTCTATGATGAGAAAGAGGGTTGGGAGTCGAACTCCACAACTCTATGCTCTTTCTTAGATTTCAAGAACTTGTCTAACCAATAAAGCTACTTAGCTCTATGATTTAACAAACGGAATCTTTTGAATTTATCTTTTAATTTTTTAATTATAGAAAATTAAAAAAATAAAAACAATGACAAAAGGTTTTATTTATAACTTTGAATACAAACAAAGAATTTAAATCAAATAATCCCCAAGTTTAAAAAATTTAGGATTTCAAGTTTATAAAATAAATTGAAACCTTTGTTCTTAAGTATTGATTTTGCTTTTCTTTGCGGGATGAATGGGATATGGCGTTTTTGAGATCTTTTAGGTTGATTTTTCTCCGCTTGGAAAAGAGGATGGATCTACCGCTTGTGAGGAAGGATCTGCTTCATATATCACAACCATTTTAGGAGGCCGAACAAGGAAAACTATGTTGATGACTTAAGGAGCAAACACTATATAGTTTTTATGCCTTCATGGTCTGTGTAGACTAACGGTTGAACAAGGGTTTGATTAAATATTATAGAAACTAATATAAGGTTTGTCTACTTTTGCAATCCGTTTTAGGGCATGAGGGGGCCAAGAGGAGATAATATTTAATAGAGCCCTAACCGGAGGTCGTGTGCAAGGTAAGAAGGCTTTAACCATAGGTTGTGAGATTAAAAGAGAAGGCCGCACACGAGAGGGGAAATAAAATTCATCTCTGGTTTTCTCTTTCCCGGGCCGTGCAGGAGAGAAGGCGAGGGACGGAGAGAGTTGCGCCTTAATTTTATTGTATAGATTTTGTGGTTACAAGCATGTGTGGAGGTGAGAGAGAAACAACAACACGAATGCTATATATACATATGTCAAAATATCATTCAACCCTCTCGTTATCCTTACACATCACTTGAAGTTTAATGTAGCGACTATATACGACATTGATTAGTGTCTTTTGACAACAAAAATTCTTAGGGTTGCACGATACGAAAATTCAACAAAACTAAATTTAGAACTGTTTATACAAAGTAATGGACTAAAGGTTATTAAAATTATTGGTGTTGAAAAGAAAGGAAGTGAAATGCTCAGAATGCAAAATTATATTTTGTACATGTTTTATAATCTTTGGTCTTGATTTTCATGTACATCTTGATAAATTAGAAATGTTGTATTAGTAGAAAGATTATAGGATGAAGCCATTATTGTAATCTTCTGAGCTACATCCTTCATCACTTTCAAGCTTCAAACCTTTACTCTGTAGTTTTAAGCGGTTGTCATGCAAATGTGCAACATGAAAATTTCAAATTTTCAAGCATGACAACGGACCCTAGTGTCGAAATTTTTCATTATAGACCTTCCCGGACACCCTTCCAGATCAATTCATCCCATGTGTCAGGCCTATCGCCATCCATGTAATGTTCATGTCTATGGTCTTAACCTTGCCCATATGTTAAAGAGATGAAAACAAGCTCACTAGTTTCTTTTGAGACGGTGTCTTTGAAGGCATATTTTTCAGCAAGCTTGGAAATGGCTATTTTTAGCCTTTCTAAGGTTGGTGCTTATTCTTCTGGAGTGGATTTGAAGCCCTAAATTCATCAGGGAGTTGTATTAATGAGCCAAGATCATTGTACAAGTGATTTAGGAATATTTAGGAAAGATTTGGAGATTCGAAGCATGTTTAGCAAAATTGGGTTTTGAGGCCAAAGGAGCTTGCACCGCGAAAAAGCACCTGAGCTTCGGAAGCTGATTTCGGGACCTCCGAAATGAGTTGGAGTCCAAAAAAACATACCAATGGAAAGGTGATTCAATGCTCTACATGGTGGTATTTTCAGATTTTTCACAAGGCCCATGCATTTCTTTCCACAACTCATTCTTGGCAGGCACAACTGGCGATCCCAATAAAAAGGTCATTTTTGAGGAGGTTGCAAGCTGAATCAGACCTTGAGAACCATTCCGTTCTTCTCAAAATACCCTTTTGCAATAAAATTCATATAAGGAAGTTCCCAAAAACCTCCAGGAGCTCCGAAACGTCATTTTCAAGCTCCTTCCCAAGGTACAAGCTTCGTCCTTAGTCAAATTTTTCAGTGCCACGTGGCAGCATGAGACTAAGGCACACTTTTGTGTCCCCTTCGTCCCTTTCCAAGGGGACAAGGGGGACAAAAAATGCGCCCCACCTTAGACCTCAGGGACCCACCGCATGACCCTGGGAGGCTCCTGTAAGCACCTTTTGGAAATTTTCTAGCCCCGCTCCATGCCATGCATGCCCGCCACTTGTCACTCTAGGGCTAAGGTGCATTTTTGTGTCCCCTTTGTCCCTTTCCAAGGAGACAAGGGGAACAAAAAAATGCGCCCCCACCTTGCTCCAGTTTGGTCCCTCACATGACCTCACTTGGCTCCCGATTGCCAAAAATTAGCCCTTTTCTCTGTCCTTTGCCACCGCATGCTTGTCACTTGTCCTCCTAGGGCTAGGGCATACTTTTGTGTCCCCTTCGTCCCTATCCAAGGGAATAAGGGGGACAAAAATGTGCCCCCCCTCAAGGCATATAAAACCAAGGAGATAGCCATTTTTTCATCTCCCACCATTTTGCTCCAAATCTACCCGAAACTCTGGCGAAATTTTTTCCGAAATCCTCCACCTTCATTTTTCCTCTTGCATTCATCCCTCCATGTTCCCATGATCACAGCAAAAGAATCTTTCATTAAAATTGCAAATTTTTAAAAGCTCCAAGTTCATTTTTCGCGATTGACTCTATAAGCGCGAAAGGAAAAATCCTCATGTCTTACAAAACTAGTGCACGGATCGAGGTGGAGTTTTTTGCGTTCTTCATCATTTCCAGTGCCTTCAAAACACAAGTGATAGTAATGACATGCATGTTCCAGATTTTTGCGGCGAAAAAACCCAGACTTCGTTCCCTAGTTTTGTAATTTTTTATTTTCCATTGTTCGATTGATCGGATTGAGCTAAAAATGTGTACGTGAGATCAAGAGAAGAAACCTATCCCAAAGGTGGAGCTGGTTTCGTCGCAATCCGAGGTGTGGAAGGGAAATTTCCAAAAATAGTAAGTTTCTACACGAGCACTTACTATAAATAGTAAAATCTCAGCGGAGGGCAAATTTCTTCAAGGCAGTGTTCACAAGGAACATCCAAGGCAACAAACAAGGTGATCGAAAGTGGAAAGGGTGAAAAAGACAATTTTCTAAAAATAGTAAACTCCCGTTCCGGGTATAGGAGTGTCGGTGGCAGCCATGAAATTCAAATTTGCCTCGAGCTAGTCTCGGCTCTCTCATCTGACTACTCGGGTGTGGGGGACAATGATGTCACCCATATGGACCTTGAAGACCTCAAAGATCGCATGCTTGGTGGATCCAAAGAGTCGAGTGGAGGATAAGGTTTTCACGGGCGGGATGTACACAATAGATGGTTATCCAATGTCAATACACAAGTGCAGGGTGGTGTTGGCATGCTCTCATTGCTATGAGGCGAACACCCAAACCATACGAGCGAGATCATAATTCGGCCCGGATCATCACGATTCTTGCAAGCAAGTTCTCTCAAGTCTTCATTCATATACATGATCGATCAAAAAGGAGTGGCAGCTATTCATGGTTTGTTCAAGTATTGTGAGGACATCCTTCATTGTCTACAGTGGTCTAGTGATCAAGTGCTTCTCACTTCTTCACTCAATGTACATGATGGACTGCAATTGTTGATCATTCAAAAGGAGGTTTCTCATGGTGCAAAAGATTTCAAGGCTGCAAGTTTTCACCATTTAGGAGGAGGCTTCTTTCAGTATAGAGTGTCAGATTTCTTCATTCAAAGTTCATGACTGCATCAAGGCATTCTATTGGATCATCAAAAGGAGTGGATTTTCTTCATCTCCTCCCTCTTCCTTCTCTCCCCTTTCTAATTCTTCGTTGGGCATAATCATTGTATTTTGTCCTATTCACTTAAGTGACATATTTTCAAAATTATAAAAGTATTTTCTCAAAATTATAAGAGAAATACTTAATTTGTCTTTTCTAATGGCAAATGAAAAGTCACAAGTGGAATAGGAACGTGAAGAGTTATGTGGAGGGAAGATGAGAGGTCAATTCACATTGTTATAAATTGAAATGGCTTCTCCATTTCAAAGGATCCTGAAAATGCTAGATTGTGATAACATCTATGTTGTAGCAATTGTGGATTGTTGTTGTTGGACTTTGTGTCATCAATGCACATGAAATAAAAGCTACATTTCTTCCATTCTCCTTTTCCTATGTTTCTTCTATTTCTCTCTTATGCACTTTGCAAGCATAGTGATCTAGAAAGAGCTTTGTATCTTTGATAGATGAATCTAAGAACTTGGTGTTTGGGTTTGTTCGTCTCACTAAATAGCTTCATTGTTGCTTTCCTCTATATTGAATGTTGAACTACTCTGGTTATTGGGTGTGAACTCTGCAATTGGCCTACTCACAAAAATAACCTTCCTTTCCTAATTTCTCTCCTTCACCCCTCATTGTTGTGATTTCCTCCCTTGTACCTCGTACAAGCACTTTGCCACAGTTCAGTGGAGTGTTCATGTGTGATCCCTAGCCTATTTGGCCAACCCACAACACTTAGGTAGGAATAGATTAGTTATCATTCAATAATGGGAGTTGCACCATTCAATGCAGAGGGGCGTAGCCCCGTGAACGTTGGTGGAGACACCTAATTTGCCATATCAACAAATTTTCTCACCAACGGCGGTTAAATTGAAATCACCAGAGGCCTTCAAATTATGTGGATGGGGGTTTACTTGTGTAAAATCTTTTATATCTTATAAAAGTCAAGTAGATTTTTCAGAAGAGAGACTTTTGTATTATTCACTGGTGTTTAATTTTGTTATTAGTTATGGTTTTGTTAAGACCATATAAGAATAGAATTTTTACTCCAAATTGGTATAGAATTTTTAATACTCCTTTTCTATGTTCTAGGGTATAGAAAATTTTAAGATGATCAAAGAAAAACAAAATCTTTAAGATGATCCAAGTGAGGAGTTTATGGAGAATGTACAGAGATTTTTAGACACCTAAATCAATTGCCCTAAAAAAAATTGCTTCCTTGCACACACTAAACTACTAAACCATGCTCTGATACCATGTTAGGAACAACGGGATAAATACTAATGTAATAAATCAATTAAATATCCACTAAATAAGTTGTCCAAGTATTAAAGTCTTAAGTGTGTAAGTAAATAAATGAAATAACTTCACAAAATATAATTGCATAAAAGTAAATAACACTTTACTCCATATTTAGAGTGGGGAAAACTAATAAGTAAAAAACCCCACTTTGTGAAAAAGCACTTTTCTTGTAAATTGAATTACTTAAGAAATTACACTTTTAACCTAGCACTTCCACTTCCTCCTCGGGTCCCAAGAAACTTACAATCACACTTTACAAAAGTTTGTGATATGAAACATTATTTTTGCCATGCCAATCTCGTGAGAGATCACCCTATTTATAGGGTGGGTGATTCGGTTGCACCCGAGTGCACAATTTCACTCTAACTTTAATTTAATTAATTTAATCACAACCTCCACATTAAGTGGAGAGGGGAACCCAAAAACCTATTTTAAATAGGTTTAAATAATGTTTATAATAAAACATTTAAAGGGGTGTAAAGTGGTGGCCCACCTAATGGTGTCCCCACTTAATATTATCACCCCAACAACTCCAAAGAATGTTGAGAAAGTGTAATGTCCCCATTTTTTAAGACCCTTAGCCTATCATTCCCCATGGGCTTTTGGGATGTTGTAAGGGGAAAATTATATTAAATAATTAGATAATATTGCCTGGAGAGTGATTTTAATCATTTGACATTATAAAGCAATATTTATTTAATTATTTAATATTTATGGAGCAAGTAATGTATTTAATTATTTAATTAAATTCCCAAAATGCAAATTAAAAAGGGGAATTAATTAAATAATATTTAGGTGGCTTTTAATATTAAAATCACCCTTTGAAAAGGGATGCCACACCTAGGGAGGATAAACTGTTTTTATTTAATGATTTCCCTCTCCTAGGGATTTCGAATTTTGTGCCTCCTTGTTTATAAAAGGAGAGCTAGGATCATTATGAGACTTATGCTATGATGAAATTAAATTGATACTCCATGCTTGGAGTTGGGATGCATGCCCATTGATGTTACTCTCTCTCTCTCGTGGGATGTTTTATTGAGCTAGTTATGATATTTAATTGAAGAGTTTTTGATACTTTTACAAGTCGACTTGTTGGTATATGTTGCATTCCAATTTTGGCGACTTTCCTATGATATGTGTGGACTGATTTAGTGTATTATTGGTGAATCCTTTGGGCTGGTTGTCTGGGTGGCTTGATTGGTCATGAATCGACTGGTTTATGCATGATTTGGTGATGTTTCTACAGTTTTCTTTGGCAGCGACTTATATTGTGCAAGGTGACACTAATTTCAGCGATTTATATTATGCAAGATGACTCTAATTTCCTATGTTTCATGATCTAATTCAGACTGTTGTTCCTACGCATTTCATTGAAGAGTTATATTTAATATATATAGGCAGCGATTTAGATTCCTCTCTTGTGGTTTCATATTCCAGTTTATGCAATAATATTTGGTATGCTTTGAAGTCTTCTCTAGCATTTGTAATCGTGATCCATAGCTGAAGTGAATCGATTTGGGTAAGCATGTGTTTGGGCCATTTAAGGCAGCGATCTGGTTGTATGTGTTTTGGATAAAATATTGCATGCTCCGACAGTGGGAATACATGATCTTTGCCTTCCTTTAGCTGCTGCTCCTCCATAAAAACAGTGACCTCATATGATACTCCTACTTGTCTGCTGGCAGCGATCTCCTAGGTAAACAATGCTCAGTTCAAAGTCTATGTAATGCTGTGCTTAGTGACTGGATCTTGCATAATTTAGCTGTGCTTTGGGCTCTCAATAATCAGCGATCTGAGTGGGCTGTGCTGGGTTTGATATTAATAATTTTTGACATCAATTTCCATGCTCATTTTGTATCCGAATATAGTGACTGGATTTGGCACATGATTTAAGTTTTATTGGTAGCAATCTCCTTCATGTTAGCATACTCCATTGTGGCTGAACTATTCCTAAGTCTGGAGTTTTGTTTTGGTGCATGGATTGATGGTAATTTGGGGTTCTTTGAAGTCTTTTGGGCAGTCATAGATAGAGCATGTTTCTGAGCAGCTGAGGAGGAATTCGTTTTGATTTAATACTTGATTTAGTTGTTTTTGGTATGATAATGATTTGCACATGAAAGCTAGTAACTCTTTTGATCATTGAAGCATTCCTAGTTTCAGCTGGGAATGAAATTGTGTGAACTGTTGATAGAGGAAAATATTAGATGGCTGGTTGGAAATTGTAGAAAGATATTGAGGAAGATTTCAAGTATTTGTTATAGTTGTATCACCCTTGTTTGAAGCTCAATAACAGTGATTCGCATAGATCTGGTTTTAAGTACTAGTGTGAGCTAGAGGCCATTAAACCCCTATCCTTGGGTTTATTGAGTTGTCTACTTGACTGGTTCAAGGGGGTTTTGGTTTCATTTTGCTATTTTCAGTTGATTGGTGTATTGAGGAGTGGTTGATTTGCATATTTCCCATTGATCCCGGAGTTGGGACACTACTGAAAGGACATTCGCATCCCACAGAGGGTGAAGATGTAAACATAAAGGGTGTGAACGAGGAAGGTAAGGAAGAATATGCCACAACATATGAAGGACAACTTGAGAAGAAATAAAGGTTGAGGAGATACAAGAACAATATAATGCTTCTAAAATGGAAAGGATATGTTTAATAAAATGAAGGGAAAAAAATAGTATGATGCATTCATTATCATTGAAGAGGTTTTACGAAACCACGGGTTCCCAAGCAAATGTAGATCCAATATCTTCCTTGGTCATATTTTTAGATACAATCCATCTTGAACCTACGAAATCCATCAAAGAAGTAAAATGGGAGGGGTTGAGATGTGGCCAGCATAGGTATTCAAGGAATGCCAAGATTAGTTACAAATGAAACCAAAACTTGCACAAAACTATGTATGTGATGTCCCTTTTCAAAATTAAAATAATCGAGGGACTCGTAACCTATTCTTATTTCCCGTGGGCTAAGGGATATTCTCAGCCCACGAACCCTAACCGAAACCCCTAATTGTTATGCCCTGTTCGTGAAGGGCGATGGCGCATCTTTACAAGTATATCTACCAACGATGATCAAGTTAAGCATGTCTCCTCGTCACCGGGCGGAGCGAGCGGCATGATGATGTTGTTGGACGGGGAGATTCGCTCTGCTGGAACATAAATCCACCACTCCGTATCCCTCTCTGCCCGATTCAACAAGCATCAAAGGAGTGGGTCCCCTACTCGTTCTTTTGTTGATGTGACAACAGCGCATACGGATCGTGCGGACTTTGGTCAAGCCATTAACCAGCCCCAATTCCATACCCTCTGTCTTCTTTGGGAAAGAGGTATTGGAAAAGGAATGGTATTTCAAAAGTAGCGGTTTGATTTGCAAGTTTAACAACCTCGGCCCAATCTACCTGAGCTTCACTCTTGGATCTCTGAGCATTAGTGGCCCTTAATGGGGGTAATGTGGGCATCTACCCCTGTGTTAGGGGCTTCTTCATTGTTGTATTTGAGTTGCTTCGGGATAAGGACATTATTTTTGAAAAGCTCTGGGTCAATAAGTACCGCCACTTATTATTGAAATCTTGGTATCCATTTTTCAACCCCACTACTAAAGCCTTCTCAATCAAGCTTGTGTGGGTAAGATTTCCTCATCTTACATTGAAATTTTGGAGTAAATCTTGTTTTATAGCCATTGGCAATACTTTGGGTAGAATTTTGGTGATCGACTATGACACTAAGTTAGTATCCCACCTTACCTATGCTCACATTTTGGTGGATTTGGACACCTCTTAGGACTTTCCAACCAACATTGAGCTCAAATTCCAAGATCGATCTTGGTCCCAAACCCTCAACTACGAGGGTTTTCCCTTTAGATGTTTGCGATGTTTTGAGTTAGATGCACAAGACCCCTTCAACCATATCTTTCTTGGATCCTTTTGTTTATCTCAATAATGTATGACAATATTCTTCCTTTCCTAACCACCACTCCCGTGTTAGCCTCAAACTTTCCACTTGCCGGTACATCCAGTCAAGATATTGTCACCTTGTGCATCCATTTTTGACTAAGAACTAGAAAAAAAAGTGAGTGTTGATCGAGTATGTGGTCCTCTAGGCCCATATTACCCTTGGTAGTGGCTTTGTCCAATTTGGCCTTCCATTAGTGCAAAATATCAATAACACACTATCCAAGACTCGGTCAAAGGGACCTTTTGTTAAAGCTGATGGAGCAGATTTACACAAGATTAGTTTTATTGATTGAACTAATATGCTTACAAAGCTCATACATATTTATAGGAAAGACAAATCCTACATACGAGGAGGTTGCTCAAACAACTCACCTAATATAACGAGTTGATCTAACAACTCATAACAATATACTATGACTATCTACTAACAATACGAGATATATTGTTATAATAACAATATATCTATTTTAAACTAATTTACCATAATAAGGATACTGATGAATAGTAACAAGTAATTTACCCAATGTAAATACAAAATCCTAACATTCCCCCTTAGTGTTTACGGAAGAAACAACATAATCATATGCCTCCGCATACTTTTAGGTCTGCATACTGCTGGCTTGGATCTTGTTGTCTGGATCTTGTTGCACATGACCAATCCGCTTCACCACAGTGAATCCCATACCGAATGATCACACTTCCACCAATTCACCTACATACACAAACTCAACAATTCTTGCTTTCACTTCCAGTGAACGCTCTTTCACCGGCCAATCGATGTTAGAAGTACGACAGTCGAAGAATCTCAACAGTCAAAGGATCACTCCAGTTCAACTGCCCTCCTATACAATTGTTCTCAGATTCCAAAATGCACATTCTCCTCATTTCAATCATAACAGGGGAAGGAAACCACACACCATTTTATTTTGCACACACCACACAACTGAAAAAGAGATGCCACCATACCAAAATGCAGCCCCGTCGTTGCAACTAACAAGAGGTCGTTGAATGACCTCCACCTCCGTTGCCTCCGTCCTCCATTAAATGACGTTGCTTACTCAACAAATATGATCATGTCACTAAACGGTTTCCACATTGTGATTATTCTTTTCTTCCCTCCCACAATGTGAAACACTTTATTTCTTTGGACATCGGGTAACACCGAAAATGTGTCCGTAAGGAAATTGTTTTTATTTTTACAATAGCACTATGACGACAAGGATTACAAAATAACTCTTTTGACTTTGATTGGAATTTGACACATGACTCATTTGAATGATGAATTTTGGCGACTTGACTCCACTAAATAATGACATAACAAAATGCGACTTTAGATAATCGATGCGAGACAAAAAATAATAACTCCCAATTTTAACTTGTTAACACATAGACAATACTAAATGTCTTTAGGCTTTTAAAACAAAGTTAGAAATGTGGAATCAACCATATTATCCTCTTGAATCAACTACACTAATGAATGACATTCACATGAGTGTAAACACATTTACAATGACTCTAAACAAAATTGTAAATGCTCCTAACTCTAGGAAGACAATCAATAAAGTAAAAAAATATCAAAAAACTAACTCCTAATATGACATACGAACAAACTAAACTTAACATTACGAACCATTAGTTGATCGGCACAACAATAGATCATGCGATTTTCATGCACGAAAAAATGTTTGAAGAATGATCCACATGGACACGTGCCTGAGAAGTTGGACGATGTCGCCATTTCAAGTGATGAAGTGCCAAACACAATGCAACTTGACACAAAACCAATACACACCGAGTGACACAACTCAGAGTCGTTGCAGATCAAAGGTTCAGATGGAATAGATTCCAATGTAATTAACAGCTAAAAAAACTTATTGAGCGTTGTTTGGAAGGACTGCGGTGAACAAGTAAGTATGCGCAGGTTTGCAAAGGATGAGCCGTTGCAATGTGGCAATATTTCCGAGCAAGACAACACCGTGAACATTCCAAAAATCTAGACAAAAAGAAATCAATTCAGTCAAAGTTGTCTCAAATGTGAATGCCAGTAAAATATGAAATGCACGGCAGACTAGTGTTTGAGACAGCTGCAAAGAATAGGCACAGAGATTGAGGATCTCATTAACAATAATAAATAAATCGGTGGAGAGCGTGTTTTGTGAACAACTATCCTCCAATGACCATATCCGAGATTCACGATGGATAGCTGCAACAAACTGGTGCCACGTTTGGCAGAAATCTATGGCAATAGAATCAATTGAGTCCTTTTCAAAAAAACACTCAGATCTATACACGCTCTTTGTGCTGGATCTGTAACGTGATCTCCTTCGCGTCAATGATAAGTAGATTTGCACAAATACATGTGCATGAAGGGATACGACGTGGCAGGAATGAATCAGCTCTCTGCTCAAGTTCCTTAAATGCCTTCACACCCTACTGCAGGAAGAGAAATTGTGGCCGAGTACTGTAGATGCAAATGCCAAATATTAAAACATGTTCAGGGCAACAAGAAAACCTCAAAGAATGCCCCTCGCCAATTTTTAATATTCCATTACAGTCAACCTGCTCTAATACCAAATGAAGCTGATGGAGCAGATTTACACAAGATTAGTTTTATTGATTGAACTAATACGCTTACAAAGCTCATACATATTTATAGGAAAGACAAATCCTACATACGAGGAGCTTGCTCAAACAACTCACCTAATATAACAAGTTGATCTAACAACTCATAACAATATACTAGCTACTAACAATACGAGATATATTGTTATAATAACAATATATCTATTTAAAACTAATTTACCATAATAAGCATACAGTGAATAGTAACAAGTAATTTACCCAATGTAAATACTAAATCCTAACATTTGTTTCTTCCATTGTTACTTGATGCAAGGACTCCAAGTGCACAGTCATGAACTTTCCTTGTAGGGTGCTCACCATCTTTATTGGGAAATTGACCCCTTGACCAATTGCGAAGGTCCTCTATCTTCTAAATCTTGTGACAATTCCTTCGCACATGAATATAATGGTAGGGTACACATCACACTCCTAAACAATCACATCCACTACCCATATTGTTGCATGGTCTACAACAGAGATTACATATTGGTCACTAATTACTTGCGCAAGAGGTGTTATAGGACCAACAAAGCCAATGGAACACTTGTCAAAAGGGGTTGTACTCCTATCTTGTTATTCCACTATTCATCCTCCTTTGTTGTCCATGCGAATGCTCTCTAGCATCTCTAACCATAGATTACTGCCATAGCCTACTGTGGAGGATAGTATGCTCTAGTTCCTCCCCAACATCTTGCGCAGTTTGGGGCTAGTTATAGTGTTCCACTTCCTATAATACAACATTCCACTCCAATCTCCACACACATTGTGTCACAGTTCCGTCCCATGCAAACTTGCAAAGGTACTAGTTTAGCATGAACATCTGAGCTAATTGTACACAAGCTACCTCATTTGTCTATTTGTACAATGCATTGGCAAGGTCCTTGAAGTTATATAGGTCTAAACCTCATCAAACTCATATGAATCCACAGTAGTCTAGTAAGTCGGTAAGAAAGTCAACACATACATCCTTGTATAATGAGTGCGGCTCCAAATTCAATATTGCTTCCATTCTTGGGATGCTCTCATCTTCTACACAGTTCTACATCATTGGATCTTTTGGTAGCTTCGTTTTGTATGCGGCTCTAGTGCATCTTCCAACTTGTGCTTTCTTCTTGGAGCTCGCAGTCCTAGAGTTTGCTTCTCTTGTCACCAAGCCATACACACAGTGACGTGGGAAATTTTGTGGCATTCCCCATTGTCCTTGAAGGTTCTTTGAGTAATAGTTAGCACCACATTTGTGTCGTTTTCTACGCATCATGTTCCTCAAGTGGTGCATGGGAAAGGCTCATGGTGCACTTGTGTTCCCCTATGAGCATTGTAACATTTTCGATCAATCTAAGGGATCATGGCGCTTCCTTATGCATGCCACTAGTCTTTATCATATGCCATTGTAGTGAGTCCTTTAGCCCTATGAGGGCTCCTACCATTAATGGCTCGGATACAAGTCCACCAATGCTCAAAGGATCCTTTGTGTGCATGCTTATGTATGTGTCTTTCCCTCTAAAGAGACTTTGGCTCTTCTTCATCAGCGATCAATCTTGCCAAAAAAACTACTCTACTAAGAAAACTAAATTAGGCACAAACACTCTTGCGTTCTTGCATATTCATATGGTGCACTTCACAACCTTGGGTTTTGGTTCCCTCCATTTGCATGTGGCCCTTTTTGGTCCTTTCTTGCAGTGCTTTATCCGAAACGAAACACAAGCGAGTAGATAATCATATTCCCCTCGTACCCATTATTCTAAGATAATTTTGAGGTCTTCTAGCATGTTATCGAGGCTGCTCCAGGTTGAGTACACCATCATCAATATAACTGATGTAAACTCCCTATTGTGCGGTGATTGTGTAGATAGTATGTCTTCCTCCACAACCAATGATTCTACATATGCCTCTCCTTGCTTGGGGTTTCTAGAGATAACCACTCATTGAGAGTCATTCTCGAAGCTCATATACCGTTGCTCAAATCTCAAGTCCACATTACTCTCATAACACCAAGGTCATCCCCATAAGGGAGGTTAATTGTCGAGTTTCCACAACCTTGATGACCTCGAAGTTAGCAACAAACTTAACACCCATGATACTAACTTCTACATTCCTCAATATTCCAAGGGTTGTTCATGTGGTTTGCTTATCCATGTAAAGCATGTGGGGGATGGCTTAAAGGTGCTCTCAGTCTATTTTCTTAGCACGTTGAGCTCTACATCATTATCTATCTAAATGTCGTATGCTCCTAGCTATCGATGGTAGCATCTATAATAAGCTCCTTTTCACATTTGGTATTGCGTGTTAGGTGAAGATTCATAGGCGCGAGGTCTCTTGCATGTTCTCCCACTAGTTTTTATGCTAACATTGTCTTTAGCTTGGGCACTCAACCAATTACAGTTTGTTAGGATGCTTTCCTTACAAGCGGGCTCGTAGTTCCTTCAAAACTCCTAATTTGGTGTTCTCATCAATGGTTGTCCCCTCATCAACGCAAGTTGCCTTTCTCCGGCCATTACCATCTCTCTAAAGTTCTCTGATTAGTTTTGTGTTCTCTCCAAGAACTTCTCTTTGCCCCTCCATGTCATTTGATAAGAAATTGACAACCTCTTTGTGTGCCTTTTTCACTTTGACCTTAGGTGCACTGTTGTCAAGACATTCCAATGAACGCCCCTTAGTGGGTGGTTATTTTCTTGGTTAAGCACTCTTGGCCATTACAAGTACGACCCATACTTTTTCCACGATTTCCATCAGCTCGAGTGCATCATGTTCTCATATAAAACATGCCCTTTTCTTTGCCTTGTCTTGTTCCCCTTGGTACGAGTGCTCAATGTGTATGCAAAGAATATTGAGCATCCTTGTAAGAAGTGAGCAAGGTCACCACACTTGTAACATCCTCGATTGCAGTATTTTCTAAGCATCCTCCACATCCAAATTGCCATCCTCTAGTATTTCAACATCCACAACCTGACCCTACATTAGTGTCTTTACACTTCAACAATCACCTCTGAGAACTCTTTTCACATAAGAAATATATATCGAGCCAATAATCTAGCAATCTTTGGTGTCATGCACACTTCACATGAATAATTGGCCACCATTTTCTTATGCTACTACATGGGCAGGCAATTGCTTGTCTCGTGGTCTCACTCCTTGCAAATCTCACACGAACTAGTTTGCATGCTCTTGCAAGGCAATCAGTGCATGTATGTCCTTCCATTGTGCAATTCTACGAGACATAGTCCTCTTCTACTCTCATGCGAAGAAAACAGGTGAATCAGTCTAGTTTATGCGTCATTCTCACAATTTGCGCTTTTGCGCAAGGTTTGAAACCTTGAGGATCCCTTCGGATGTCCTACAAATCCTAATCGCAGCATGGATTCTAGCGCAACTCTTGAGCTTTCATGTGTCTTCTTTCTCAAGATTATAATCGGGTAAATGTAAGGCCCCAATAGACCATACTTTATGATGATTTGCATGAATCTGGTAAAGAAGCTTCTCTACCAAGTCTCAAAATCTAAATTTGTATGAGCATACACTTCCCTAGAGTGTTGTCTAATATCTTTATGCACAGCTATATGATATTGCTCCATCTTGGGCTATTGAAACTCCTCAAAAAGTCTTCTTTGATGTGTCATAATCAGTCGCAGTTTTGTTTGGACCGTACTTGTAGTACCAAATGTGCGAGTGGCCAAACGCAGTTGGAGCAATTGGCTAGTCTTAGATGTTGCATTTGTGACTCCTTTTGTGCACCATACAATCTCACGCTTCTAACATGCTCCCCAAAATCCTCTAGCCCTTCATATCTTGGTATTGTCGGGGTCATCTCATAAACAATTGTCTACTAAGATGGAGGGGAAGGAGGCAATTGTGGTGGTGGAGGCAATGGTCGCGGCAAAGGCAGGTTATTCCTGCTACTTTGGTAAATCAAAGCTCGCAGAAATTGGGCTTTACCGGTACAAGACAAGCAAAATTGTGGTGAATCGCCTTACTCTTGCGGTCAGCAGGATCCCATGCAAGCTGAATGCGACTGCTACAGTAGCACGAGTTGGGAACACATGAGCGTAGGTAGATTGCCCTAATGGTTGAGGATTGAACTTGGAGGAATGTAATAACCTTACATAAGCATTGAAACTTGGGTGTCACCTGTTAAAAATAAAAATCTATAACCAAACCCACCCTCATGATCAGTTTTTCATCTTTTAAAAAGAATTTCTTTCCTTATTCTTGCACACTTTTCTTCCCATCATGGCCCGCCACTATCCTTTCATCCAATGCCACTTTGTGGCACATAGCCCTTAGCTTGTCATCAATGCAAATTTACCTCATGCCCCTTTCATCTGTAGCACCATCGAGAGCCAAAGGATCCGTTGTGTGTAGCTATCTCCGAGGTCCATTACATGGAATTGTTAATTCCCGAATCATCTAACTCGCTCTTAGCACATTCTTCTAGGACTCACAATGTTCCACAATCCTAAAGCACATTAACCTGCACACAGGCAGAAAAGAGTCTTCACAACGGAGCAAAAATATTGGTCATGTTAATAATACGGAAGTAATTTCACTTGGAGCCATGATCAGTGTTTCGCTATAGTGCATTGGCATGCCATTCCCGGAAGTGAGAATGGCCACCCCAGCTGCAATGCAAAGCACCGAGTCCCCCTCTCAATGTGCATGTTAATAGAAATCATGGAAAGGGAAGTGTGTACGTAGCGCAGAAAAAGGGAAGTGCATGTAGCAGACAATTAATGGAATAATTTGTTCATATAACCAGACCAAAAAATATAGCCATGGTAATAAACAAACATTCATCCATGTAGACCAAACATACAAGAGTTCTCACTAACAGCTTTATTACATTACTTAACTATTCATTACATGTGCAGGGGTACTGTGCCTAAATACAAGCAGATCTGTCAAAGGTCAGAGATGGTATTCCTACCATCTGCTTACTAGCACCACACCTACTTCTACCTTAGTAAGTACTAAATCATACATCCAGCAATCTCTCTCTTAAAGCTCTCCCCCTTACAATGAGGCATAGATTTTTATATATCCACAAGGTCGGTGGGAAGGCCAATACAAAATGGGTCTTTCTTTGGTCGTGAAGAGGTCGGGGTCAAGAATTGCCAATGAGCACTGCCTCCTTGCTACGCGTAATGGTTCTGCACTCTACTCTTTACTTCCCTGCGATAGTATTGAGCACATTGGAACTCATCAAAATTTCAATTTTGGGGAGTGGGGTGCAGGGGGTAACATTAACAATATGCAGTATATGCAAATAAAATATCTAAGGCTGAAAAGAAGCTCGTCAAAATGACAACTATAGTGATGGAACCTAATTGCAAAATATTATCAACACTAAACAGAAAGAAATAGCAAGCATGCATATACCTTGCATGCCATGTGTATGGACCTTGCCATGTGCTCACTCATTCCATGCAAAATGCCTCCTATGAAGCATCTAAGATTGCTGCACGGCACTAGAAACTGATTTGATCTATATTTTATAGTTAATAGGAGAACTGGGAAAATATATACAATGATAATAAAAAAACAAATAGAATTTAGATAATGTACAAATATATCTTCTTCAATGAAGAAATTAAATGCATTTCTCTTTAATTTCATGGATAAACAAACACAGGATGCCCACTTTAAGGGGGACAAGAAACACTACGTGGTAACAGTAGAAAATCAGATGAAATTTGAATGAAGTATTGATTAACCTTCTTTGATGAAGGAAATATGCATTAATTTAATTTCATTGTTAAATAAAGAAAGCGTTTTATTTATTTGATTTACGTACCAAGTCTCTGGCTTGAGACAATGGAAATGGTTTGCTTCTGTCTTTCAGGGTAAAAAGGACGCAAAGGGCAATAAAAGGAAAGAATATAGTACATACCAACCACCCCATACATTGATTAACCATGTGCGATCTTATTAAACAAAGTGGTATTCTCTCTGCTCACTTAGGTGTGAAAAGTTGTAATAAATGAAATAGATATGAAAGAAGCTAAGCTTAAAATAAAAATCAATAGAAGCATATCTAAGAACAAGGGTTTCCTTTAAAATCCTAGAACATTGCACAACCAGAATTTGGCATACGTGCCATTCTATTAGCACCAGAACACTAGCAAAGAGTAGACAAAAGTGCAATGACAGAGAGGACCCCATACGAACCTTTTTGCCAACCTTCTTTTCTACTTTCTGAATGTAATGAGTGACAAGGTCAGAGTCTTTGGTGTTGGTCAAAAAAATGCGCAAATGTAATTTTGATCCGTGCAATCGTGCATGCTTTCCCTCCAGTTGTACCCACAAATCTGCCAGTTCTTCTGAAGATTGTTTCAAGAAGTTTATTTCCCGTGCCCAAGTGACTCTGCTTCTGAGAAGGGCCCTTCAAAATCAAAAATTTCAATATCCATGGTTGACGGTGCATCTTCTGTTGCATCAAACTCAAGTACCTCTATTCCCACAAGTGGCATGACAGAACAAGAAAAGAGTTTGAAAAGTCGTATATCAAAAGTTAGTATCATAAAAAATTCACATAACGCAAAAGAAAAAACAAACCAAGCAGCATGACTCTAGGTTGCACAAATGCAGATTCAATGCCCAAGATTTCCCTGGAGAATCAATCATGAAGCAGAAGAGAAATTTGATACCATTCCATTCTGGGTTCAATGTTCTTAACTTCACTGAGCTAGTACGCGCCTTTCCATTGCAAGTAAAAACAACATAAGGATCACGTGTGCCAGTTTCATCCAAGGGAGAAAGCTTTTCTCCACTAACTAATGTAACAGTTAAGAGCCACCCTTCACCCTGTGCTTTCACACCATGATCAGAACCTGGATAATATCACAAAAAGATTACAGGAAATTTCAACATAGGCCTTATTTTTGTAGAATGCAACACAAATTGCTCAAAAGCTTGCCATCCCACCCAGTTCAAGAACGCTATGAAAACAAGCACACACACAAAAAAAAATAGCTAAACAATTCTGTGTGCAGGCAAGAATCACATACAAAGTTCAACTACGTAATTTAAATATCAATAAGCCTCTTAAATTCACCACAAATAATCCATTATCTAACCGTGTATAAAAGCAAATCCAATTTATGAGATGAATAAGCTTGATAGCCCCAATGCAGAAATGAAATGCTTCCATGAAATTAACCTCTGCAAACTCTGGCTCGTAGGAATGTCCGAATCTTCTTGAAAACATATTCCAATTGTATTGTAACAACAGCTGAGGTGATTAATTCTCCAAGGGAGTCTGGTAAGTCTAAGTAGCAAAATTCTAAGACCTTGTTTATCTTTGGCCAAGGAAAATAGATATATAAGAGAAAAAACCTAGTGATAGGATGCTTGCAAGCACTGGGAGATTGACAAAATATTCTTTTGCTAGCTCCCAGTCACTTTGAGGCTCCTCTTCTTTAAAGGCTATTGTTGCAGCATTATTGATGCACCTTGCATGCTTCGCTAGCACATCCAGGTATTGTTTATAGCTGTCCTTCAATCCCTGTTGAGCACCATTTTCTATTACGGACTTCATCATTGTACCTTTCAAGAAGTTCATTCTCCATGAAACATAGAGATGTGATGTCTTTTCCCCTGATGGAATGTCGGGGCCTGGTCTTATACAAAACTGAATTTCAGTTTGAAAATTTGTCCCGAATGGAACATCAGGCGTACTAACTATTGACATCACTATAAAGGCTCCTTTATCAGCTCTCAAATACATCTGCTCTTCAATTGCTTTCACTCGACCTATCATCTTTGTAGGAGCCTTCATGTATGCAACTGTTCGGTGTGGAAGTCCATTCTCCAATTTCTTCCATGGTCCCTCCGAAATCTCTGTCGTATTCTGCAGTATGGCAAGGTCCTGTACAAACTGTGAGCCGGGCATAAAGAGGATTGCATTCAATCTGCCAGCGCTCACTGCATAAGACTGATCAACAAGTATTCCCCCTGTCAAGGGGGCAACTATTTCGTCTTCTCTAGAATCACCTTTGGGATCCTCTTCAAAAAAGGATGAAGTAACCAAATCTTTTCGTCTTCAGAATTGTCGCTGATTTCAGATGGTGTTGAATAGATACCTGATCTACCTGGAGAGCTCCTGCTAGACTTTGAAACACTGCGAGACTTTTTAGAGAAAATCGATGTCAAGCGATTGACAAAAGGTCGGCGATTGCTTCCCTTTTTCAGATGATGAAGAATCTCTACCTGACACTGTGTCATTATCTGATGATAATAAGGACTCAGACGAGCTTATTCGAGAATGGACTGGAAGGTCCAGGGTACTTGCTGCAAGCTCCAGCTCTGATATCGTGGAAATGGATAGAGGTTCTTGCGTACCGTTTATTGATGTAGTACTTGAATTAGATTCATAATTGGAATAACTCCTTCCATAAAGTGATAACCCCAAGCATATCTCTCCTGCCATTTGAAATCACAATTATCAGTTATCACTCTAGGAACATCCCATGCAGCTGTTCATAAACATCTCATTTCTTTCTATTATTTCTTACCTGTACCATCCACTTTCTCAGTTAAGAATATAATTAAAATATGCATTATTTCCCTCTGTTTTTCACTGTTATCATATGGTTACAATTGTGCTCTTCTAACTAAAGAAATATGCTAAAACATTTACAATCCACAAAGTGTTAAATAACGTGAAGATCTATTTATTGCCATTTCACAAAGAAGCTAGGGCCATACATTGTAATATTTAGTAGAATACATTGCAAGAGATTGAAAGGGAACGTCCGAATATTCAACAAGATGTTGGGCTACTAAAAGAGGTAAAAACAAATGGTCTGCTGATTCTTTGTAAATTGGATGCATGAAATGAATTGAATGGTTCTTCAACAATCCTATTTATTTGAATGACTAAACAGTTGCTCGTCCTATCCTCCTATAAGATTATGACCCTAGATTATCTCTGAGGGTTTTGAACCTGCAACAAAGACATGTCACAAAGATATAGTCTCTTCTTCATCTGTTAAAATAGGGAACAACTCCAAGTAGCATACCACATTGAATAAATCAGGTGACAAATCCGGTCCCTCGGCACAATACAGGAACAAATTATGGGTTCAATCATAGTAATGATATCCCCTTCCAACCATCAGAGAAACACACTTCACGAGAACTTTCTCCATGAAAAGTTGCTGTGAAAAATAAATTACAATCCCCAAGCAGTGACTTGATGAGGATTGTCCATGAAGCTGAAGCACTTGGTCTGGAATGTTAAGGAAATGTGGTAGGCGAGCGAATGTTCACTCAGTCATTGCCAATTTACATTCAAATGTGCCCTCCCTTCAAAGAGTTTATGATGCAGTCGTGGTTAGGAGTCTCAATTAAGAGATACTTTATACCACAGCCCTCAAAGTTACCCAGCAGAAAGGAAACAACATGACTCTTGGAAGAAATTAGGATTGATTTCCCACACTTTACTGATCATCAACAAACATCAACCTAAGACCAATCGCCAACGATACAGTCTGAGGAGATACAACAGCTGCAATCTAAGTAAACTGAGCCATGAGAACACCTAACAACTCAACTATCTAGTAACTACTATCCCTGGAATAGAGCTGAGCTTAAGTCAGTTTGAGAAAAACTTGGAAGTACTTCGCATGCTGCTGACTAGCTAACACAAGCATAGGGGCATGCTTATATAGATGCAAGACCCACCTACTTACAACATTGCCTCGAGGCTACAAGTGACCCAAATGACATTTACTAAAGTCTCCCTAATTAAATGTGTGTCACAGTGCTCTATGCAAGATAAGGAATGCATTTACAATCATAACAAAATTCAATGTATACAAGTAGGCTCAACAATTACACTCATGGGTTGGTGAATCTTCAATGGCTACTTCCTCCATGCATTTGAATAAGAATATTGTAATTGAAACTCCGAAGATCACAGACACATTCCGCCATTGTGCACAAGACAGGTATTAGGTTTCCAAGTGAATCCTTGCATGTTTTCTCAAATCAACTCTGGTGACCTCGTGGTTTCAAGAGTAGATGCACGCCATTGAGATGGGCTTTCATAATGCAAACCTCTGAAACTAGCTGACATAATACCATGCACAAACAAAGTGATTTTAAAAATCCAAGGGCAACGTAAGGCAACTGTTTGAAGTCTCCCACTCTTACGCAAAGTGATCCAGCCTCGCACCAAGCATAAAAGCACTGCACCATCCATTTGAAGATGTGTACATGCTGCAAAGAAACCAAGATCTGCTTTGACCCACCATTTTCTTGTGCACAGTCTTTTCTGCAGACAAACACATTATGTGTTGCACCATTGAAATACTTTCCCGTGCCACGTTCTGAAACCTGTTTCAGAATCTAGAAGATACCACAGATGTATTAAGCTCCTCTGAATATACGGCAAAGTTAAAACACTATCAAAACTTAGAAAAATCCTATTCTAACTGTTTTAGTTGATGAGCATTGCCTGTGAACCTGGATGTTACTGCGGCAGTTTAACTTTTGGGATTTAAGATGCACAGTTGGAATGGTGATTGCACTATGACTTTCTCAAGATGAATGTAAATCGTCTGCAGTTTGTGTTGTTGGAAGCTTGGCTTACACCTCATATTTTATATAAAGGAGAGGGCAGCATGCCTGATGTTGTTGAATAACAGCAATGCAAGCTGACAAAGTTTGGGGATTTTGCTCAATGAATGCCCCCAGTGACCTATCGGCAAACCCGGCTTTGGAAATGGGTGGCCCAAAGGCTTCCTACTGCTGAGTGGGTCCTTGAAGGGAACTCTAATATGATCGAGTGGCTTTCGGATGGTGACTGCGTTGGAGAAAGTCAAATAACTCCAATCTGAAGAAAGTAAGGCTTGGAATAATGGCACGAGGATTCTTGGTGTGACAGATATTGTGAGGCCAAAAGCATCTTGCAGCTTGCTTCAGTAAGGTGGTATACTTGGTCTACTAGACAAGTGGGAAGGAATCGGACTCCAGCAGGATAGATTTTATGCTGTCTCTCTTGCTGCCACATTCTCCTCCAATGGCAAGTGATTAGTTCATGTGAACACTTCCATTACTGGACCAGATCATTACACTATCTCCACACACATGATAATCACTGCTGATTTTCATTATGATTCTCATTCCCTTTTCAAATTAAAGGTTCCTCGTCTGAAGTTGAAAGAATGCAGGAGAGATGATATGAGAATTTGGCATTTGGTGCCATCACCAGCAAATGAGAACGGTTGGATTCCTAGTGGGAGGCTTCCATTTTGTGCACAAAAATTTTTACAGAGGTTGAGGAAAAATGATTGCTAGAATAAGGAGAGAAAAAACAAATGAAGTGTGATTCAAACTTCAAGAAGCTACACAATGTGTGGAAATGGAAGCTTTCATCGAATTGAGTCAGAAATTAGCCACTGAGTTCAAATCAAGGCTTAAAAATTTGTGGAATATAAGCTGCACAGGGCTAGAATTCTGGGATGCATGCACTAGATAGCAGAGGGTGATGTGCCTTCAAATTTTATTTTCACTACCGAGAGAGGAACCAAAAAGCAGAACAAATTTCAGCCCTCCAAGATCTTAATGGAGATCTAATGGAAGACGGGCTTCAAATTCAAGAAATTTTTCAAGACCATTTTCAAAGGTTTTTACATCTGTGGCACTAGTACTTCGCATGACATGTCTAATGGAGCTTGTCAAGTAATTCGTTCCTGTAAAGGATAAATACTATGAGAAGATTTGTCATTCTGAGGAGATAGAGTTGGAGGAACTGAAGTTAGCCACGAAGGAACTCAAGAATGAGATGTCAACAGGGCCAGATCATATACCGACAAAATTCATACGGGATGTGGCATATCAGGATATTTCAAAATGTGTCAGGAATATATATAGAGTAGAAATATGGGGAATCTCCTCAATGCATACCTATTCAAATCTCATACATAAAGGTTTCAAAAGGGAAATAGTGAGTAGCATGGTGCTGTATTACAATCCTCGGTGTCTCTTACAAAACCCTTGCTGAAACTCTAAGCCATAAAAATCAAATTGCTTTTTGCTCTGATAGTTGGAAGAGAGAAACTAGATTTAGTGAAGGCAGTCTTATTCTTGATAGCTTGATAACAGCTTGGGAGAGCCTTCAAGGGGTCCATGAGTACAACCACAAGGTGCACTCTTTGAAGATAGATTATGATAAGACATACGACAAGAATTGAATGAGATTTCATTTTAAAAGTGTTAGGTTGGTTGGCCTTTCATTCTTCTATTCACTCAGCCGTGGAGACTCTTCTTACAAGCCTCTGCAAGGGTTAATGTAAGTGGAATTCTTTCATACTCTGTTCATTCAAAGATTTTTTCAAAAATAATTTCATTTAGCTCCTTGTCCCAGTTGATGCAGGAGCATTCAGGTCCATGTGCAATCTTGCATCAGCCAAAAACATGTCGTTTATGCATGTTTACAACTTGTCGACGATATTGTGCATGTCAAAGTTGATCAGAATAGGCCAAGAAGCATCCCCAAAACTCCAACACTCTAAGAACATCAAGAACAAGATGTTTCCTTCATCTATTAGGGATCAAACTAAACCTTTTTGAACGGATTATAAAAATGTCAGTTTACATAGGAAACCGCCGCTCTACATTAACCAGCAGTTTTGAAACCGCCCATCTGCAACAAGCAATGGTTTCGCCCATGGTGGTTTTGCAAGAACAATAATAGGCAAGCATGATGAATTGTCAGTTGCTAAGCATTTTCAAGATGCTTTGGAGTTTGGAGACAATGTCGGAGGTAGTCAGAAAAAACTGAATTGATTAGTTGGAAAGTAAGTTTCAGTTGGGAAGAGAGAGCAGGAGAGAGGGATCTTGCAAGGCGCTTGATATGGGATGTACCTATTAAAGGAAGAAACAAAGAGTAGCGTCAAGTCCATTCAAGGACTCTACTAGTATCGTATTCACCTTCATGTTGTAATTCAATAAAGCAAGGAAGATGTGCATGTTTGTAATCTTTACAATACATTCATGAATGCAATGAAGACTAAGTTTTGGTTCCAAGTCTAAAGAGGATGTGTTCAATGCGTGTCCATTGGAGTGACTTGAGTCTAGGTTGCACGAGAGAGTTTTCCATTAATTTGGTCCCTTCTTACCCATCCAGCATCATTTGGTATTAAAGCAAGTTGTGTCCTACTTGGTTGAGTGCATGAGGATCGATCAAGTCTATTGCAAGTTGTCAAAGAGTTAAATATTGTTGTCGGGAATAGAAATGGCACATATAGGATTACCTCTTGAAATAGGAGGAAGAGCACCAAGATTTGCAAACTTGGGCAAATATGTTAAGAGGAATCCAAGCTAGATTGGATGCCATAGAAATTGCACAACATAGAGGATTGTAGTGGATGTGATTGAAGATGAAGAAGCACTAGAGTTTCAACTTGAAGAGTTGGTTGATGACCTAGAAGATAGACTCTTGAAGGTTGTTTCCAATATGGGAGGCTCGCCAGGTTGGACATCCCTAGCTACTCATGAAGTTTATGCCTTGAGGGTCTCATTGATTGGATCATGGAGCCGAGATAGTATTTTAACTCGTGAGAAAATCGAGGACCTTGAAAGAGTGAAGTTTGCCAGCACAAAGTTGAAGGGACATGCATCCTTATGGTGGGATCATGTGCAGTCGGAAAGGGTTAGAAGAAACAAAGACAAAATCAATACTTGGGATAGGATGGTTGCAAAGTTGAAAGGCAAGTCTCTACCTTCTTATTCAACTAAATTAGTTCAAGAAGTACAATTTGAGGCAAAAGGCCATGAGTGTAAAAGACTACACAGAGACAAGTTTTACGAGCTCACCATTCGGGCTGGTAAAGTTGAAGATGATGTAGAGAAGATCTCAAGGTATGTAAATGGTCTACGTATTTTACACAATATGAGTTTGGAATGATAAGGTTGCATTCGATAGAAGAAACATAGCAATTTTCTTTGAAATTCTTAGAGAAGTTATCAAGGAGAAAAAAACAAGGGATAGAAAAAGATTTGCAAGAGGAAGAGGCCAAGAAAACACCGGAAGAGGACGACATACTCATGAAGTAAAAGCAAGCACTTCACACAAAAGCAATTATGCATCAAGAGAAAGAGGATAATATGGCGAGGAAGAGGTAGAGGATTCATGGGTACATGTTTTAGGTGTGGATATGTAGGGCATCGAGTTGGTGAGTGCCCCCAAACACAACAAAATATAAGTAGACGAAATGAGGCTAGCAATCACATTGCAGGTAGATGAGAAAGCATTGCATCACCTTGTCATGCCCTTAACCTATGATGTGTATCAAGATATGTATGGCCGACCAGGCACACGTAGCCTTTGATTTCATTTTTGATAATCTCTAAATTTGCATATTGGTAGTATTCGTTGGTCTAATTGGATTTTGGAACTTCATAGCCTAACATGTTATATATGGGAGGTAGTGATAGGATAATGATCATCAACCGATGAATTTTGTTCCTATTGTAAGGTTGTGGAAGTTATTTTGCACTACTTTCATTCATATTGTGTAAATCTACTCTAATTATTATCGTAAAGGTGGTGTTGTTGTTGTCCTGCTGGCAAGATCTTCCAAATTGCCATCTATTATTATGATTATAATTCCACTATTTAGGTAAATTCATTACAAGTGGTATCAAAGCTTTGATTTGGGCAAGGTGCCTATGGCGCATTGGGCTAGTGTGGGAAGCAAAAAAATCAATTGCACATAATTATGCTCCTTTTCTTGCAATATTTGTGTTATTGTTTTATATCGGTTTCTATTTGGCGGGGAAATTTTGTCACTTCTTTTATTTTATGTTGTTGACATGTCAAAATCAAAAAAAAATGATCTAGAAGAAATTTAGGGTTTTAAGTTGTACCAAGCATATCGGGTAACAAAAAAACTCGAAAAAAATGCAACGGTTTGTGAGATATGGGTGAATCTTCAAAATTAGGTTTTCAACCCAATTTTTGCCCAAATCAAAGCTCTAGAACCACTTGTAACGAAATTCCTTAGATAAGTAGAATAACAGCAATAGAACACCAAATGATGAAAATAAGAGCTTAATATTGGAAATATATGACTAGGCCACTTTGAGGGGGCAACATCCACAAGCTTACAATAAGAACAAAATACACAATATGATCCTCAAGTACTAACCACTAACTCCTATATATAAACTACTTAGGTTATGATTATTCCATAGGCCAACAATATGAAAACATAGAGAAATGTGATATGACAAGGTAAGGGGTTATGTTAGCCACAAGTTGGCCAAACATATTCCAACACACATTATACATTAAGGGCGTGGCAAGATGTAAGTTCAAATTCTTCAATTTTGGAATGGCATAGCAAAGTATTTGAGAAGTTGAGAGGGGATAGAGATGGCAATTGATTCCAAAACCATTAAGACAACAAGAGGCAATGAGTATAAAGGATATTTGGTCAAATGGAAGGGTAGAACAGCTGAAAATGCAATTTGGATGAGTGTGTTTGAGTTTGCGCAAGGTTCATCATCGGGAGCCATAATTACCTAAGTCTCGGGGACAAGAGAACAAGGAGACAGGGGACGGGGTTTTAGGATGGAAAACAATTTTCCAAAATTTGGGGACGGTAGGGAGACGGCTATTAAAATAATATATAAAAATTAATATTTTAATTGTATTCAATGAAATTTAGGGATTTAAACTATGTTTAATGTATTTTAGGTACTTTCAAGATCATAATTTAATGTTCTTGGTAAAAATAACAGCATTTTAAAAGTAAAAACATCAAAAAACTTTTGAAAGATTTTTAAAAAATAGGAGACGTCCCCTCTAAGTCCCCAAGTCCCGAAACATTCAGGACGTCACCAAAATCTAGTGGACGCATCCCGCGTAAGACTGTGACAAGAGCTCATGGAGCATTTTACAGTTTTTACTAACTCGGGGTGTATGATACTAGAGCATTTGGATCCATGTGCAGTCTTGTATCATGGTGTGGGTAGGGATAGGGTGCCAACTGAACAACAGACCTTGACCCTGCAACCTCTGAATTCCTATTCCTTGACTTCAAAGTTTGTTAATACTCCTCTCGTTAACAGAATATTTAGGTTCAAATATTCCACTGTAATGCATACCAAAGGTTCACAAGGCTCTCGAACTGCTAGACTCACAATCAAGTCACCCACATATTAAGATAAATAGGCAAGGGCTTATTTGAGGCCAATTTTAATAAAGTACCACCACCAACAACACATTAGGGCTGCCATCAATAAAGAGAAGCCTATTTCAAGCTCTTGAGGACTGATTCCAGACCAAACAGCAACATATTTCATGCACGTACAGCAATATTAGAAAAGAAGGATAGTACAGGCTTATAATAAGTATTTGTATTACGTACAACAGAGCACAATTGAGCTTTCAGCTCTACAATGGCTCTGAATAATGAGAGGGCGTCCTCCATACACCAAACGGATACATAGTGCAATTTATATTTAAATCTTCAACTTGTTTCAGACTTCCTACCTTGTTGCAGACATCTCCTTCCTCCTAAAGCATCTCTCTGTTACATCTAAATGCACCTTTTCTCTTCTATATGTGTCCTGCATTTAATATAAGCACTCTCCTCTATTCATATGTGTTGCCCCTTTCCTCCAAATGCGCCCAGCATCACTATATGCCCTTCCTCTTTCATATGGCACTTCACTACATTTAGATGTGCACCTTCTGTTCTATTTGAGCTCCCTCTAGCTGCTAAAAGACAAATTAGACCTTTTAATTGCCCCTAACATACACGACAGCCCCCTTCTAGAATATGCACTCCCTTTCATCCATATATGCAATATGCTTATCTGTGGGCTATGCAATCTTCCAAAGCAGTCCAAAATCCCGCTATGTGTCAATTCGAAATCCAAGCAGCTGTAATTAGACCTTTTATTGCCCCTAATATACACGACAGCCCCCTTCTAGAATTGTGCTTCCTTTCATTCATATATATGCAATATGCTTATCTGTGGGCTGTGCAATCTCTCAAAACAGTCCAAAATCCCGCTGTGTCAATTCAAAATCCAAGCAGCTGTAATTAAATGCATAGGGAGGTACATGAAATTTGAAAAGGTTCTGATCATTGAAAAAATCCTCCAAATCGCACTCAGCCAAGTACAGTGTCCAAACTAAGTCTTTGCAGTTGTATTTGCTGGTTTGCATTAATGTTGTCTTGTTCCTTTTTTAATTGATAGAGATCTAATACAGAAGAAGCCTTGAGGGGCAAGAGGGGCTAGGGGGTAAACTAGTTCCATGGTCCCAGGATGCCCCTGCATCAAGCTCCCTCGGTAAGAAAGAATGGAGTGAGCCTTACTCATGTGCCTTACTACCTTCTCCCTTGGCCGTCTTGCCCACATGACCAGATAAACCAAGAATTGGTCTCCTTTCTTCTTACTTCTTCTTGTTCTGCCCCTTGTTTTTTTGTTACCAATTGCTCTAGCCCTGTATTTCTTCATCTCTACTCAGCTGCATGCTCTTCGTCTCATTCTCCTCCTTCCATCAGCTGTTGGTTGATTTTCCTTTCTTCCTTGTCGTAGATTCCTAAACATCAGTAAGACCTTGGCTGTACTGGTATCCAAATCTTCAGCTTCCCTCTTGTCCTTGGGTTCCAAAACAAACTCATTCACCTCTACTAGGAGAGCTTATTCTTCCTGCAACCTTTTCTTATCAGCTGCACCTTTAGTCAAAACACTAACCACAATATCAAAATAAATCAAAATTTGTATGGAAGATCACTCTTTGCTTCCACACACTCCTCAAGTTTGCTTTCCAGCTTCACTCTTGCACTTGCCTCTATGTCTGCTGCCTCATTCAGGACTGTCGTAAGTCCGATTTCTTCCTCAACCTGTCCTTCAGCATACTTTATTTTGAGCTTTTCTACTGCTACTACTAGCTTATACACCATGCAAACTTTCTCAAGTGCAAATGTTTGAACTTCTTATTCCTCCCTCATCATCATCTAAAGGACTACTAATTTTCAGATGTCATGGCTTGCTTTCTCATCTAGTACTACTGTAAGTCCATCTCTTTTCCCAATCTCCTCCTCTCTAATATCCAGCTCATCTATGGCTGGAATGTGTTATTCCCCTTCTATGTTAATGTTCCATATGTTTTTAACCAATTCACGTCCTTCACTCTCCTTTATCAACTTCCCGTGACCCACAAGAGTCTTATTTTCAATGTCGTTGTATGCAATGTCATGCACTCCAACCTTTTCCTAACCTTCCTCACAACTCACAGACTCTAGCATATCCATCCCATTCATATTACATTTCTTGAAGACTTCTCCTCTTGGGTCAAGAGTTCCTTGCCTGCACTTAGCATAACTAGGTGACTTTGGTGTCTTGTTACTTCACTTTCTTCCTTCAAAGGATTTAAACTCCTTCGCTATCCACTCTTATTTACAGCAGTAACAATGTTCTTTTTCATCATAAATAGCCTAGCTATCACATTGCCAGACTCTTCTTAACACTATGTGGCATGCATTCATGGGCACTACATCACACAACACCCTAGCATCATATTTTTCCAATTTTCATGCCTAATTTGCATTGCTCCCGCACATTAAGTTCGCAATCTTTTGTTAACCATGATATTTTCTATGGCTGTGGGAGCACAACACACCTCAATCCTAGCTTATTCACAGTTTCTCTAGACAACAAATTATCTGAGCTACCACTACCTACTATAACATCACAATAGTTACCTTTCACTTTGCATCTTGTCTTGAAAAGAGTCCTTTGGTTTCAGGGTTCCTCTTGTTTCTGGATCATCTTCACATTGCTCTTCATGGCCATCAGGTTCATCCTAGGCCTTTTTGATGACGCTTCCAACTCACCTTGCCACTCACTTGTAGCTGACTTGTAACTAGTAGGTGTGGTGGCTCTTTGAATCTTCCTCTTGCTATCGGTAATAGTACTTACTTGTGGACACTCAAATGCCTTGTGCCCATATTCCCCACATTTGAAACACTCCCTCAAAGCTACTACATCTCTACTGCAATCTTCTCCAGGCAATTCTTATGCCACATCCTCCTATGAAGTATTCGCATCCTCATAATCTTCTTCACCGTTTTACAAGAAAGCTCTTTCTTGCATGCCACTGCCACTACTCACTCTGCCAATGACATTCATGCTCTGGAGCTGCTTTCTTTCTAATCTCTCTTCTGTTCTTAAGGCATATTGGTATGCCTCTACGGTCTGCATTTTCACCATACACAAGTCATCTTGACTGCTGATCCTCAATCCATTTATGTACCTTGCAATCTTCTCCTTTTCTATGTCCACATGTCATGGTCTGATTGTTTACTTGTAAAACTCTTCAGTATACTTCTTCACAGTCTTCTCTCCTTGCCTCAGTTTTTGCAGCTTCTTCTATAAAGTCAACTCATAGCCCAAAGCTAAGAACTTATTCTTCAATTTTGTTACCGTTCTCCCTCATTTGGTGATCCTAGGTTCACCTTTTCTGCTTGTGTCTCTCTCCACCATATTGCAGTGTGTCCCTTAAGCTTTGCTTGAGCAGATTTCACCCGCTCAGAATGCTCCATCTCCTCAAATTTAAAGTACTCCTCCATCCCTATCAACCAGTTAATCAACTCTTCTGGATTGAGAGACCTTGTGAAGCTTGTTACCTCCATTTGCATGCTGCTGTTTATCTTGGAGATTGCGTTCAACAACCTATCTACACCTTCTTCGCCCTCATCGTTTGCTGGTTGTGCTTCATCTTTGCTGTCATCATCCACCGTGTTCAATTTTCTTCTTCTATCTTCCTCCAATGCTCCCATTCTGTTTTGCATAACTGATATCTCATGTAAAATACCTCTGTTGTAGCATCTTCTGCATTCCTTCCTCTTCTAGCCATCTTTGCTACCACTGTTACTTCTCTTGTGCTTCTTATCTAGCTATTAAAAACTACTTACTGCTGTCACTCTACATTGACACAAATACGCACAAAGGTCTTCACATAACCTATAAAACAGACTTCTTTTTCATAGACAAGACACTATTGCATCAGTCCCTTGACACAAACAACTCTCTCAAACTGCCTACAAGCTGGTTCTCTTTCAAACTTGCCCGTCTTGTTCTCTACCTACTTATACTTAGATGGAGAACAAAATATACACTATAAGTGACCTCTACCCACTGACACAACAATGGAGGGCACTCACTCAACACCTTCTACCCAACCTCACTAGCTGGAAGATATTCTTTTCACAGACTCGGGCTTTTTTTCTACCCACCTTCTCCTAGTGGAGAACAAGTTCTCACAGAAGTCTCCCGCTCGCTCTTACCAGTAGCCTATCTCTTCTACTACTAGCTCTCTTTTTCCTTAATCCTCTCCAACAACTTGACCCACTCTGATACCACCTGGTGCAGATAAGGCAAGGGTGCCAACTGAACAGCAGACCTTGACCCTGCAGCCTTTGAATTCTTCTTCCTTGACTTCAATGCTTGTTAATACTCCTCTCATTAAGAGTATATATAGTTTTATGCATACGAAATGGTTTACAAGGCTCTCAAACAGCTAGATTCACAATCAACTCAACCACATATTAAGATAAATAATCAAGGGCTAATCTAAGGCCAATTTTAATAAAATACCACTGCCTACAACACATTAGGGCTGCTATCATGATGGCGACGTGGGGCCCAAAAGGACCCCACACCGTTTGCAGAGTCCACACAGCAGAACGAAAAACTAAGGTTTCTTTTTTGTTCAATGGCCTTCATGGCATTTACATGCAGCTGCGCTCGTGGAGCTTACAAACCTTTTTTTTTTTTTTTTTTTTTTTAAACTAGCCAAAGATTATATTAGGTGGGAATCAAGATTACATATTTGACTATGCCAAGCCTGAAAGCTATTTGCCCAAGCTTGAGCATTATACAAAAGAAGAGCTGAAGAAATAATCATGATTGGGAATCACAATTTAGAATACATCTGATGTCCTCTTGGAGCTTGTTGGACCACCATGTAGGAGGCATGCCATAGCAAAGAAGATCCTTGTTATCTAAGGCCCAGTTCGCCAACCCATCAGCAACTTTATTTCTTGCACGGGGAATGTGGTGAAATTGAACTTCTTGAAATTTCTGCTGCAATTCTTTTATCTTCCAAACCTCTTTAGCAATTCACCAATTGGGAGAGGAATCGGTTCTATAATTGGATAACAAATTCATAATGATTTGGGAGTCTGATTCAATTTGAATTTTTGCCATCCAATTTTTAGAGCTTGTTGCATGCCTTTATGAACTGCTTTCACCTCCGCAAAATTATTGGTAGTAGTACCCAAATTTTCTGCAAAAAGAATTGCACATCACCTTCATTGTCTCTACCAATGCCCCCTATAGCAGCTCTCCTGGATTCCCTCTAGAAGCTCCGTCAGTATTCACTTTCCCATAACCCAAAGGAGGTCTATTCCATTGACTTTCTCTGATGGGCCTATGTTTGAGTGGCAGCCGGGGTAAAGTGACATCTCAAGGATCCAGAGATAACTGATTGCAGATACACACCCACTTCGGAGACAAAATCTGGGGCAAAGAGATTTTGTGTTTTTTTCCTATGTTGATTTTGGTTTTCTCCCAGATAAAAGAGCTCTCTCTACTAATTTGCTGGAAAATTCTTCGATTTCTCTCTTTCCAAATATTCCATAGAGTGAGAGAGATGCTATTCCAAAGCAATGGAAGAAGATTTTGGCCTTAGGAAGATTTGGCTACTGCCAGCTTTGAAAGTCTCCTCTAGGGATCCAAAGGTATTCCAATGCAAATTCAACAAAGAAGAGAGATGTTGCCATATAGGAATAACCCAAGGACAAAGGAAAAAAAGATGTGAGGAAGATTCTTCTTCCTGTAAACACAAATTGCATCTGAAAGGGCCATACATACCTCTCTCTGTAGAATCGGTCCTTCTATGAAGGAACCACATGAACTCTTTAGGCCACATACTTGAATAAGTGATAAATGGAGTGGATGAGGGATATCTACCATCAAGGAAGCATAACCAGTAGAAACTGAATAATTATCGAAGCATCCTGTCCCCATCCCAACATATCTGGTGATGGTGAAGAAGAAAGAGGACGAGCCTGCAAGGCAATTTGAAGCAAAGCTTGATCATCATGATCTATTGCAATGGGCCATTCGGAAACGAATCCAATCTTTTCCACTTTCCCAAGGGTGACAAGACACTTTTACTATAGTGGGCTACCTTAACCCAACCTATGTCCTGCATTTGCTCCATAATAGGCTTAAGTTGAGGAAACTGGAGAATGAGAGGGGGAACCATCCCAAGAATCAGTCCAAAAATTAGCCGATTGACCATTGTTAACAATCCAAAAGAGTTGTTTTTTAATCATTTCTTCTCCCATTCTGATAAACGTCAAGGTAGGAGAACCCTTAGAAGGAAGGGTAGATCTAATAATTGCCTCCGGGGGTTATTTTGCAGCATACTTTGCTCTGAAAGTGGCAGCCCACAAATCATTAGGGTGAATAAGCAACCTCCAATATAACTTAGCAGCTAAGGCTTTATTCTGCTTCGGAGAAGATCTGAATCCCAATCCTCCTTTTTTTTTGGCTAGCACAAAGTTTCCCATTTAACCAAGGACCATTTCTTCTTATCTTGAACTCCGCTCCATAAGAACTTCTGACAAATAGAGTCCACATGTTTCAAAATAGTGCCAGGAATACTTAAAACAAAGGCAACATATATCGGCATGGCTTGAAGGACAAACTTAATCAACGTCATCCTCCCTCCCATTGAAAGCCACCTATTTGTCCATTTTTGTAATTTTGCTTCAATCTTGTTGATTAACCAATGCCAATCTTTTAACTTTTTTGAGGCCAAAGGAACACCCAAATATTGAAGAGGAAGCAAGCCCTTCTTAAAATGGAGAATATTCAGAATTTGCTCTTCTGCTAGAACTGTGAAAAAGAAAATGTTGGACTTTCCTTGATTGATCAGCTGACCTGTGGCATTTGTAAAGGTGCACAAAGTTTTCTGAATTTGTCTAGCTTCCATGGTTGTAGCTTTTCCAAGCATCGTGGAGTCATCAACAAATTGGAGACAAGAAATCGGGTGACTGTTTTTAGCCAACTGTATTCCATGAATTTTTTTTTCCTGACAAGTTTTATTGATAAGTCTCCCCATGCATTCTGCCAGAATAATGAACAAAAAGGGGATAATGGGTCACCTTGCCTAATACCTCTGGATGCTCCGAAAATTTTGGAAGGAGAGCCATTAACTAAAACCGCAAAGGAAACAGAGGAGAAGCAGGCCTCTATCCATCTGATCCATTTTGTAGAGAAACCAAATTGAGCCAAAACCTTACAAAGGAAACCCCAATCCACTCTGTCATAAGCTTTGGAAAGGTCCAATCTAATAAACATTGTCGGGTTTTTGAATTTCCATGGAATGCAAGAATTTCTATGCTAACACAATCTCATCATGGATATGGCGACCAGAACAAATCCACCTTGTTCAAGAGAAATAATTTTATGAGAAGGGGTTTTAGTCTCTCTGCTATAACCTTGGTAATAATTTTATACAGAACATTACATAAGGCTATAGGACAAAATCAGATATATCCTCCGCCCCACTCGTTTTAGGAATAAGTGCAATGTAAGTCTTATTTATTTCCTTAAGCATAGTTTTGGCCAATCTAGCTTCTTCAACCACTTGTAGAAGGTCCCTTTTAATAATGTCCCAAAATGCCTGGAAAAACTCAATCGGAAAGCCATCCGGACTAGGAGTTTTACCTTTCTTCATACTTGAAAACAATACCTTGGAGTTCTTCTGTGACAGGTTGAGTCAACTTCTCATTATCTTGTTGAGAAATATTGTTTGGTAAGATGTTCAGGAGCTACCAATTCCAAATCCAGTGGTTGAGAGGTAAACAATTGCTGAAAGTACTGTTGAGCCACCTGTTGCATCCCATGTAGTGTTTGAGCCTTTGAACCATCTGCCATGGAGAGGGAATGGATGTGGTTATGGGCTCTTCTAGCTAGCAAGGATTTATGGAAAAAGGCAAAATTTTTATCTCCTTTTAACCATTGATCTTGATTTTTGCTTCCACATAATTTCTTCTCTAGTTTCCCATTCCTGCAACTCTTGCCTTCAAGAGACATTCTTTTTTGAAAAGATCCAAGGAAAATCCCGATTGTTGGTGAAGAGCATTAATATCTTCCAACTGACCAAGAATCTTAGTTTTTGTTCCTTTATATCACCAAACTCATTCCGTTCCAAGCTTTTAGCTTGATTCTTAAATATGTCAATCTCTTAACAAACATAAACATTTGAGTGCCAAACCTGGGCTTGCCTTCCCTCCACCATTGTGCAACGTATCTAGCAATATCTTTATGACGAAGCCACATAAGCTGAAATCTAAAAGGGCTTTTGCACGGAAGTGTTTTACCATTTCTAGCAAACCGGCCAATGATCTGAACCACTATTGTTGAGAATCATAGCTTTAGGTAGACAACCCTTTAACCACCATTCTTTTGAGATCATAAAACGGTCCAATCTCTCCAAGATACAATCTTGACCCTTCTATTGGACCATGTCATCATACCATTAACAGTAGGCACATCCACCAGATTATGACTCTGAATGAATTGAGACATGACATCCGAACTAGACATCTAAATGGGGATACCCCTTGCTTCTCTTGGATATTCAGGATAGTATTGAAATCACCCCTACAATAAGAGGTATCTGGGTAGAAGACTAGATGATATCTGCCATACTCCTCCATAGTTGTCTTTTTTCTTCTAAAGCAAGAGGAGCATACACATTAAACAATAGGAATTCTTGATCTTCCAATTTAGAGTAAACATGCAAACATAAGGCTCCTTTAGTCGCAAAGGAGTTAAGGACAATCATCATTCTGGGGTCCCAAAGAGAGACAATGCCACCCGAAGCCCCTTGGGAACCTATTGAAAGGTGTTTTGCTTTAGGCCAAATATTTTCAGCTATAGCAATCATAAGATCAATAGAAGCTTTAGTCTCTTGAATACAAACCATCGACGGATGAACAAAATTAATCATTCTTCTAAGTTCTTGAACTTTTGAGGGGGAACCCTTCAACCCTCTTATATTCCATGTGATTATTTTCATTGAGAAATATTTGGGAAAAATTGGGATAAATCCCTAGTTGTTCCGAATTTGACATTTTTGCCCCTCTTGTTGAAGTTTGGTGTGATTTGACTTTCTACCAGCCTTCAGATTGGTATCCATTTTAAATTTCTTATTCTTTTCCTGATCCACTCCTAAGCTCGGCTCTAGTTGTTGTGCCACGTTTGGATCACGTACAATAAGAGCTTTGTCCAATCCTCCCGTCTCTTCTATTTGTTGATTATGTTCTTGAAATTGTTCATGGTACTTATTCTTACGCTGGTAGCTTCTCACCTTATTGTTGCATGTGCATTCTTGTTCGGTTGTGCTTGGAAAATAACCATTTCTGTTGTTGACCTTTTTCCTCCGGTTGGCTTTGAACTTCTTGTGGTTTTTCCATCTATGTTTCCGGCACTTTTGATTCCATAAGATCCTCTGATTCTTTTTCCTCTTGTTCTTGTAGGCTGGCAAATCTATTAGCATTACTAGTTCCAACCTGTTCTTTGCCATTCTTTTTTGCAGTTTGCTTCTTCTTTGGCATGATGAAGTCATCTTTAGTTTGTTCTTCTCCTTGTTGTTCTAAAACTTTATGCGTGCAATCCTTTACCAGGTGACCATATTCATGACATAATCTGCATCTAAAGGGTATATTTTCATAATCCAAGACCTGGTCCCATTTTTCCTCCTCCATGACTAAGGCTATTTTGGTAGGCAGAGGTTTATTGAGATCCATCAAAACACAAATCCTAGCATATATCATTTGTTCAAGCTGTAAAGAGGCATCAACCGTCATCATAAAAGTTCCCAGTGTGTTGCCAATTGCCATGAATACATTCTAATTCCAATATTCTGTTGGAAGCCCATATAGTCTTACCCAAATAGGAGCCACGGAAGGGAGTTCTTCATCAGGTTTGAACATGGGGTGTCAGGGTTTCATGAATAAACCTGCTCTTCCCAGAACCATGGCCCTCCTTGAAAGATGAGTTCCCGATCAATGGCTGATGCAAAGAAAATCAAGAAATATCCATTGGGATACACAGAAACACTATATACTCCCCTTTTGTGTTCCAAACTTTTTGGCCCACTCCTTGAAGACTCCTAGAGAAGGCCGAAAACCAAGAAAACGAAATTATTAAACCTTGATTTTCCAGTCTCATTCTTTCTCATTCTTTCTTGGGTCCAGCTTGGGCATTCTCAAGGGTAATCTCTAAAGATTTCTTCCATTTGCAATATTGCCCGAGGAACCACGGAGGGCTTCTTTAAAGGATGCTTTGACACCATCCACTCCGAAGAAAGAAGATTTGTTTTCAAGATTCTTCTTCAACGAAGACATTGCCATACAATACTGCCCCGAAGGGAAATTTCCAATAAGCGCAATGACAATGACAATCGAGAAGGCTTTGAATGGGATAGAGACGCCTGCTAAAAAAACACTAGTGACAATAAAAACCCAAAGCAGACCTCTCACACCCAGTATGCAAGCCCACGAGTAAGCAAAAACTCAAGGGTCCAAGTCGAAACCCTTCAAAAAGAGGTCGGAATGTGACAAGAGACGAGCACCAAAATATACGTAAAAAATGGAGGTCCCAAAACATTAACAAAGGACGAGCATGAGAATGCACGAAAATGCACTGAGAATACACAAAAGCGCACAGAGAATACAAAGGTGGAGATCAGAGGTAAGACCCAACCACCAAACCAAGGAAAAAAGGCAGGCTTACCAGAACGATTCACCAAAACAACGAAAATAAATGCCAGAACCAGATGCGAGTACAGTCTATGGAAATAGTGACCTAGCACAGACAGACAGACTTTTGGTGCTTCTCCTATGGACCTATCCTAGATCGGTTTCCTTGTGCATTACAAGCACATTCAACAACTTCAGTTCTCGACCTTTTCATCCTTTCTCCTTGGTGTTTGAATAACTTTTAAATGGTGAACTCCACCTATTATAGCCACGCCTTCCCGCATCTCTCTCCGTATTCGCTTAAACTTAGATTTGAAATTTGAGTTCATAAATGCTTTGAACTACTTATGCGCCATCTAAACGTCCTTGTCATGCCACATCGACCTAGTTGTTGGGCTCCTTTGACGTTAAGTCACCGTCACTGCCTTGATCGCAGACAGCTTTGTCACCTTTTGCCAACCACCTACTCGCCACACACTTCTACCTTTCTTTCTCCTTGCCAATCCGCTTCACAATTCTTGCGCACATTCAAAGCTTTGAGTTGCACCTGGTCTTTCTTTTCGCGCACTAGTCTTAGGCTTTTGGGCCTTCTTTCAAAACATCCGCACTTCCTTCGCATTCCAAGCCTTCACGCAATCTCTCTCTTCATGCCTTTGCACCTTTCGCGCACTTATTACCTTTGCGCATAACCTTTCCGCAATCTCTGCACACCTCCAATCTTTTCGGTTGAGCTAAACTTCTTTGTTGTGCTCCCAAAATCCTATGCACATCGTTGCGCAATATTTTCTGCACCTTACTCTACTCCACCTAATCTATTGCGCACCTTCACACACACTGCGCCTTCGCTAATTACTGTTGCAAACTTCCCCTTGTTCTGCAACGGCGCCTCTTCCTTTTCACACGCTCTATGACTTTTGCGCACACCCATACTTAGCCAAAATTTGTGCAAGTTTGCCTTGAACCTTGGATGCTCCTACATTAAATCAATAAAGACATCCTATTTCAAGCTCCTAAGGACTGATTCCAGACCAAACGACACCACATTTCATGCACACACAACAATATTAAAGAAGACTGGTACAGGCTTATGATAACTATTTTGTATTACATACGACAGAGCAGAATTGAGCTTTCGGATCTACAATGGCTTTGAATAATGAAGAGGGTCTGCCATACACCAAATGGATATATTGTGCAATTTTTATTTAAATTTTTAACTTGTTTCAGAATTCCCAATCTGTTACATCGAAGTGCACCTTTTCTCTTCTATATGCATCCTACATTTAACATAAGCACTCTGCTCTATTCATATGTACTGCCCCTTTCCTCCAAATGCGCCCGTCATCACTATATGCACTTCCTTTCTCCTATGGTGCTTTGCTACATTTAGATGTGCTCATTCTGTTCTAGTGGTCCTCTAGTGGTCCTGTGTTACATCGAAGTGCACCTTTTATCTTCTATATGCATCCTACATTTAACATAAGCACTCTGCTCTATTCATATGTGCTGCCCCTTTCCTCCAAATGCGCCCGTCATCACTATATGCACTTCCTTTCTCCTATGGTGCTTTGCTACATTTAGATGTGCTCATTCTGTTCTATTCGAGCTGTCTAACTGCTAAAAGATGTTTTGGACCTTTTATTGCCCAGAATATACACAACAGCCCCCTACCTTCTAGAAAATGGGCTCCTTTCATCCATATATGCAATATGCATATATGTGGGCTATGCAATCTTCCAAAATGGTCCAAAATCCCGTTGTGTGTCAATTCGAAATCCATGCAGCTGTAATTACATGCCTAGGGAGGTACATAAATTTAAAATTTTGGAAAGGGCCTGATCATTGGGAAAAAAACTCCAATTCGCACTCAACCAAGTACAGTGTCCAAACTAACTCTCTGCAGTTGTATTTGGTGGCTTGCACTAATGTGTCTTGTTCCTCTTTGAATTGATGGAGATCTAATACAGAAGAAGCTTGAGGAGCCAGAGGGGCTGGAGGGGTTAGACTAATTCCATGGTCCCAAGATGCTCCTGCACCACATCAACCAAAAACATATGTTGTTGGTGCATGTTAGCAACTTGTCCACGAAGGTACATGTGTCGAAGATGATCTGAACAGGCCAAAAAGCATCCCCAACACTCCAGGAACATTGTGCAGGAGGTTTCCTTCATCTGTCACGGATCAAACTGACCCTTTTTGATAGATGACAAATCCGCCAGTTTACACAGGCAGCATGTTTGCAACTGCTGGTCGGCATTAACTGGCAGTTTCACCCGTGGTGGTTTTGCAAGAATAGTAACGGGCCAGTATGATGAATTTTCAGTAGCTAAGTGTTTTCAAGATGCTTGGGAGTTCGAAGAAGCACTCCTAGTAGTGAAGAAAGATCAGAATTGATTAGTTGGAAAACAAATTTTAGTTGGAATGAGAGGGAAGGAGAAAGTGAGCTTGCAAGGAGCTTGATAGTGAGTGTATTTGTTGAAGGACAAACAGAGAGTTGCATCAAATCCATTCAGGGAGTGTATTGGTATTGTAATCATCTTCATGTTGTAATTCAATGTGTATGTAATCTCTATAATACAACCATGAATGCAATAAAGACTGAGATTGGGATCCAAGTCTAAAGAGGTTGCATTCAATGTATGTCCATTGGAATGAGTTGACTCGAGGCTCTGCCAAAAGGGTGCCATTAATTTTGTCCCCTCTTACCCAGCCTGCATAGCCATTGTAATTTGGTCCCCTCTTACCCATCCAGGATCATTGTTGAGTCTTCTAGTCCAGAAACGAAGGCTGCGCAACCATCGCATCGTATGGACTTGATCTTTCCTGCTCATAATCTTTGGGGAGTATCATCCACAGTACCCTCCTCCAGCAGCAACTTGTGCACCTGTCCGTGGCCTTCATAAGGGTGGAGAACATTTTCATTAGATTTATTGGACACCTTTTTGCCTTAGAAATATCTTCATTTTCTAAAAAATCCTCTGCCAATGCTGAAGCTATACTATTCCGGAATTGTTTTGTATCATTGTTGAACCTACTGGTCCAGAACCAAAGGTTGCACAACCATACCCATCATGGGATCTTGATTTTTGAGCAGTACCATCCACGGTGCCCTCCTTTCAGCAAATGTGTGCACCTGCTCATGGCCTTCATTAGGGTAGAGCACATTTTTCACAGATCCTGTTTTCTTGAAGACTCTCTTAGCAGCGGATTGCATTGCCTTGCGCAGAACATTATCTTGTGAAGTTTGGTGTCTCCTGCACAATGCTACTCTCAGCTGAGGCTGCAGTTCTCATGTTCAAGTTGTCATTTTTGAACATTTAAGTAAAACAAAAGAATTTTATAAGGTGCTGTATTTTAATCAAAATAAGAATACACTGGAAAAAAACACTTAAATGTGAGGGTTTTGGGGAACTATATTTTCCAAAGTTCTAATTCTAGCCATTTTGCTTACTCTCTAGTGCTTGTAGTTTCCCCCTTCATTATCATTGAGGGGCATTTGGGATACTCGTTAAAAGTTGTCTTGCTTTGGTGTATTAACTTATTTTTAATTTCCAGCAGCATTTCTTTCATTTAAAAAGACACATATTGTCATTTCATGGATTGAGATGAGACTGCCGCGGTGCAATTCGCCCAAGTTTTGCTCTATGTTTTCATACCTGTTTAGACTGCTCTTGGGTGCTGGATAGACCCTGTTTCATTGTATTATGGCATGTGGTGCCACGACTAGTTCTTATATTTTACAAAATTATGACAGTATTTTATTATAGACTATGATGGCTAGTTAAATTCAAATATCATCATGTTTTATTGAATGAATGTCATATGCAATTCAGATGCTAACATTAGCTCAGATACTCATATTAGATAAATATTATGGTTCATATACTGGATGCATGTGATTTACATGAATATCATATGATCTGACCATGATGGATTAATATGATTTAATAAGATTGATTGAATTCAAAGAACAGTTTTATGCAGAAAGACAGCTATAAGGATCCTTGGAGTTGTGTAGTAGGGAAGAGCTGCTTGTTGTGATTCATGAAGCTGTAAGGAAAGTGGTGTACATCTTTTTGAAAGAGACAAGACATTTCTAGAAGTGTTGTACAAATACTTGTTTGTTGGGCATGAGTTCTTTATGACTGCCGGGAAAATGAACATTTGCTGATTGTTAGTTAAACAAATCCAAAACCATTTTATATCAGTTTGAGATATTTTCAGTGTTGAATACAATACTCCAGAGATGCATCTGGATATATCAGCCTGTGGATACTTTGTTCACTGTGGATGCTTTTGTGCATATGACTCATATTTGTTGACAGTTTTGGGGTCACCAAAAGCTGACCTATTGGCTTGAGCGCTTCTGGATTTTTGCACTCCTTGTGATTGCCAGATTACCTGTTGGTGGAGGATAACAGAACTTGTGTGTATCTTGTTGCTTGAGATTTGATGATCATCATTGGATGTCGATACTTGTGATCAACATATATGTCAAGTTTTGCTTGTGGATCAGGCATATTACCTGTTTTGTTCAAATCGTTACAAATTTGTGAGGGATTGTCCCATATATGTTATTTGGAGACTACTCATATTGGCCACTGAGGATTAGTCATCTTTGATTGCAGCATATTACAGGGTCGTCTTTGATTGCAGCAAAACACAGATTGTTATAGCATTGGACAGACATTGGTCCTAATTATTGCAACATTGAGCTGGAGACGTCTAAAAAGTCTCAAGATTTTCGGATAACTAAATTTTGAAAGATGTTTAGACCAGCAGATGTTGAGTGAGGTTTAGACCAGCGTATTTTGAGTGATGTTTTGACCAGCAGATGTTGAGTGATGTTTAGACCATTAGACCAGCGTATTTTGAGTGACGTTTAGACCAGCAAATTTTGAGTGATGTTTAGACCAGCAGATTTTGATTGTGTGATGTTTAGACCAGCAGCAGACACATCGTATTTCAGGGGTTGCATACATCATATTTCAAAGTTGCAGATTGCATATTTTGGCATTGCACACTCCAAGGGAGCTCTATACAGGTTGTTCCACTCTCATCTGATAGAGGGAACATGAAGATTCAGATTTCAAGTTCAGACATCTCATACTTTGTCAGCATATAATTCATGATTGGATGGTTTTTTTGTACACATTTGTTGTAGATATTCCAGATGTTGCAGTGGCTGGAACTATCTTAGCACTTCAGAGTTTGTCGGGGTTGTACCAGTCAGTGGTATTTGGAGACTACTCTTCTTTTCAGGATTAGATATTTCAGAGTTGAGATTGTAGCTAAGGAGATAGCAATTACAAAATGATTAAGAGACATTAGTTGGCGTGGTTTTCCTGCCACAGGCAGTTTTTGTGTCACCATGATTTGCCAAAGATAGAAGTCATTCACTCTAGAGACCTTGGAGAGAATGGTCCATCATAATCTCGACATGATGAGATGTTAGGCATTTGAGGGTGCTCTTGAAGCACATTGAGGTAGTTGACCTCGCAGGGATTTGGATACTCATGGCAGAGATAACATGAGATATCACATTGGAGAGATTTGAAGACTCGTAGCAGGAGATAGCATGAGCTTCTTATAAAGGGAAATCTGGCATATACAGTTCACCTTTGCAGTGAACATTTTGGGATTGTTGGACACAAGTGGACAGTGTAGTACCAACATATTGAGAGGATTGCGGCTTACAGAGTTATATGATTCCTGCATCAATTCAGTTGTAAAGAACAAGTTGAGCAGACTTTGGATCATAGGGGTATGATAGGAATTGATCCAAAGGCATATATTAAAATAATAAAAATACATTCATAGGAAAGCAAAATATAAATAAATTTTGGAAATACACTCAAATAAAGTTGGAAGGTGAAAGGTCGCACTTGACCTTTGGTTTCTACCTTGGAGTTGAAAGGGTTGTAAATTAATGTAATATGCACCCTTGTACATGAATGGAAAAAATAAGCTTGATTGCCACATAATTTTGTATTCTTTTGTTTTATTGTTTCTAGCTTTATGGCTTGAAATCAACAGAAAGATTTGTGAGATCATCCACTACTTATGTATCCCCTTTAAAAATCTGCTCTATGTCGCTGATCAATGGAAATAGAAAATGGCTAGGTTTGAAAAGGGGCTTCAAATTTAGAACAATATCGATCTCCCTCTTGTGGGAAAGGGATCATTATTGTAAATAAAACCTTAACAGCAGAGGTCGCAAATATTATTATTCTTGCCCTTTTCCCTCATAGGAAGCATATAAATGTTGAAGAAGATGTGGAAAGAATTTTTGTGGGGCAAGCAAGGAGAGGTGGACGGAATTCTTTTGGTGGCCTGGGATACCTACCAAATACCACGGGATCATGAGGGGCCTAGGAATCCTCAATCTAAGAGCTCGAGGACTGTTCTCACAGAAAAAGAGGTTGTGACTGTGAGGGTTGTAGATGGTGATGCTCCGTGGAGATCCCACTCCTACATTGGATCCAGACCACTCAGCACATTCCAAGGAATCAGAGGTCCTTTTTAACTTTTTCATATATTTCAATTTGGAAAGCAAAAGAATTCACTCTCACGAGGACCAAGGGTAGTCTCACAGGGACCAAGGGGTCTAAAGAGATTGTGCAGCTTGGCAATTGGTTTCAGATCGTCTTCATTGGTATTTTGAGGGGCTACAGGATTCTTGTGGTTTAGCATCAATGCCTATCTGGATGTTCCATTCCCGCATGGTCAGCTTGGTCTTCTACCTTCGTTTGCTAGCAAAAATGGGCTTGAAAAGGCTTTGTTGTTAGGGTGGCCTCTAGAACTCCTGCCCCAGCAAAAGCACACTTGATATGAGCTGAACCAAGCCTAAAAGTTGTTAATTGCAGACAAACCAACCTATCAAAAACTTTATAGAATGATCCTTTAATGCTATCTCTTTAAAATGCAGTTCAAAGGGACAAGTCCATATTGGAGAGATTGGAAATGTAATGATGGGAAAGCATTTAATAACTATGTAAAAAGGATCTGTGTGACTTAGTGAGCCACACTTCAGTAGTTGCTTTGTGTTTGAATGAGTGGTGGGGTTGAGTCTATTGGTCCTGGTCGGGAGAAAGAAATGCCAATGTTTTGAAAAATCAATCTTTCTTTCAAGTACAAAGTTTTGGGATGGCTAGTGCTCCACCAAAGCTCAGATGTCAAATCAAAGCTTCACAATGTGGGTGCTAGAAACTCCGTATGCACCTTTTGTGGAAAAGAGGAATAATTTGGTGCCATTTTTTAGAGCTATTCATCTGCCATAAATATTCTGGCTTGGATACAAGCTAAAATTAATTAGCTTTTCATTGCTCCCCTTTCTTGGCGGGCACACTCCTTAGAAACACGGATGATCAGAGAGCTGCAAATATTTATGGCATATGATTCATTTCACTGGTATTTGTTTCCTGAAAAACTCAAGATGTGGCAACTTTTATGAATACCATTCTCCGAGTGTATGGAAATTGTGGTTATTCAAGTGGGATCTCACTCTGGTTGTTAAATCCAAACTTGTATAGTTTGGTAGGGATGTTGAGTCTTTCTGTCTAGGAGGATAGGCTCAAATGTTTTTACTTAGAGCCTTTATGAGAAAGGATTTTCCATGTAACATTATTGTTGAAACTTGAACTATCTATTTTATTCTTCTCAGACATAATATAAGATGCATGTCTTCAAAAAAGAATCTTGATCAACCATAGACCTTGATTGATGAGAATTGCCCTTGCAATTATCTACTCTCTTATAATTATATACACAATTGTATATATCCTACATGTACACTTGGCCAAATTCACTGAAGCCTCAATCACTACATGTAAATTAGACTGAGGAGGATTTCAGTTCACTGGAGCCTCATTGACTGCACATATGTAAGACTGAGGAGGATTTCTGTTCATTGGAGCCTCATTGACTGCATGTAACAGGTGACTCTGCATGCACAGTTTTGGTACAGTTTACAGGTGTTTGGCCTTATCCATCTAGCACACATCCTCACCCTTGTAAATCTATTTAACCTATGGTAATAAAGTGTATACGATATTTGTTTGTGGCAGCTAATTCCTTGGTGTTTCTACTGCTCTGACTTTCTGTTGTTCGTGTGAGATTATATCAGTTGGTGTCAGAACCTCGTTCAAACCTGCACATCCTTTTAATGCTTATACTAGGAACCTTCCATTAGAGCACATATTCGAGTCTCTGAGAGCAAGACATGCATTTTAAAGCTCTCTTTTTCATTCCAGGGCTTCATTAGATTTATTAAACACCTTTTTGCCTTTAATTTCTTCATTTTCTCAAAATCTTCGGCCAATACTGAAGCTACCATTCTGGAACCAATTTGTATCATTGTTGAGCCTGCTAGTCCAGAACCGAAGGCTGCACAACCATCCCGTCATGGGGTCTTGATTTTTCTACTCGTGATCTTTGGGAGTACCCTCCTTCGAGCAGCAACATGTGCACCTCCTCGTGGCCTTCATTAGGGTGGAGCATAATTTCATTAGATTTATTGGATGCCTTTTTAACTTTGAGATTGCTTTGTTTTCTCAAAATCCTCTGCCAATGCTGAAGCAACTATTCTGGAATTGTTTTATATCATTGTTGAACCTGCTAGTCCAAAACCAAAGGCTGTGCAACCATCCCATCATGCAGTCTTGAGTTTTTCTGCTCGTCATCTTTGGGAGTACCATCCACGGAGCCCTCCTTCCAGCAGCAGCACGTGCACCTGCTCATGGCCTTCCTTAGAGTGGAGCACATTTTTCAGCAGATACTGTTTTCCTGAAGACTATCTTTGCAGCAGATTGCATTGCCTTGGGCAGAACTGTTATCCAAATAACCCTCCCGGCTATTTGGATGACTTTTACTTTCACTCTAGCTCTGATGCTTTACATTTCAGGTTGCACGCCCGCATGATTGCTCATTTGGCACCATTTTTATAGGCTGTAGTCCTTCTGCGCACTCCCTGTGCCATGCAATTCTTCCGTGCTTCCCTCTGCGAGACGCCTTCCAAGTCAAGGCGTCTGTAGCGCGCCCTCTTTCCTTTCTACCGTCGCGTGCCCTTCCTCAAATTGGATATTCGCGCCCCGCTTCCATACTCTCCTTTCGCATTCTGATCCCCTTCCCATTTCCCCCCTTTCGCATCTTCTATCTAGCGGCAGTGTTCACTCGAGGCCCGAATCAGCTAAGTATAACAGAGCCAACGGAAGCCTCCACGTGCCTCATCGGCACAACTTCAAAGGTAAATCCAAAAGCGGTTCCCAAACGTGCGCAGGCTCTCCATGTGTCTAGAGCCCGAGAAAGTTGCATCGGCCGTTGAAAAGTCTCGCAAGCCGCGAAGCCTCCATGCGTCTCATCGGCGCACCTTCAAAGGTAAAGTCCAGAGCGGGGCCCCCAAATGAGCGCAGGCTCTCCACGTGTCTAGGGTCCGAAAAGTTGCACCGGCCGTTGAAAAGTCGAAGCAAAGCAACAGAGCCAGCGGAAGGCGCCACGTGTCAGTTCAGCGCAACTTCAAAGGTAAGACCCAAAAGGCAGGTCCCAAACGAGCATGGGCTCTCCACGTGTCTAGGGTCCGACGTAGTTGCTCCGCCAAACAAGAGGGACTTAGCCAAAAATGAAGAAAGTAAAGCAGGCCCGCGGACGATGCCAAGTGTCCAATCGGCGCAACTTCAAGAGTGAAAGGAGGGGGTGAAATCTTAAGACGCTGGGGTGCCACGTGGATCTTGCATGATAGACTCTTTTAAATATTGTGAGCCCGCATTAAACGCCCGACCCTGACCTTCAAACAACCATATCTTTCAACTGGGAACTCGGATTTGAGCAAGGGAGGACTTTTTGGAAAGCTCTCGACGTCTGCTACTCACCTACCACCATTAATGAAAAAATACAGTCCACCATTTTCGAGGCTGTCAAGTTTCTCACCTACCGCCATAATGAAGTAATGGGCTTCCTTTCTTGCCCAACAAGGAACAATTAATGGAGGCATGGGTTGTGTCATGGAACCCATCATTGTTACAGGTGAATTTCAATGCATTTTGGGGTGGTTGGAGTAGGTGATTTCAATGCATTTTGGGATGGTTGGGTAGGTGAATTCAATGCAATCTTGGGGTGGTTAAAGCATAAATCCTAATTTTCCCTCTCCTTTCCCTCTCATTCTTCCTATATATTGTAAAGGAGGGCATTTTTCTAAGAAGTGGTCATTTTTCTCTCCTGCCCCTCTCTCTTCTTCCCTAGGGTTGAATGTGGAGCTTAAGCCTCCTCTCATTGCTTTGTAATGGCATTTTCTTGCCTCTTGCCCACTGATGATGTACTGTGTGAACTCATGGAGCAATAAAATATGTTTTGTGATGCATTTTGTCCATCCTTATTTTATTGTCTCTTCTTGCCTCTCATCATTACAGGGTATATTGTGCATATTTCGATGTCTATTGCAGGTTTTGGGAGCTATGTTTAATGGGTTTGAAGTGGTGTTCTGTGAACTCTATCTTTGGTCTGTGATGCATCTTGTCCATCCTCTCCATTGCTCACCTCTCTCATTTCAGGCAGCTGAGATTGTGATCAACAACCCCTTTTTTGGTGCTATCACCTCTATAGTGTAGGATTTCTTTTATTTTCATGCTCTCTCTCTCCTATCTCCTTGGCATTGTTAGATTAGGAGTAGATAGTCACATTTCCTTCCTTAGAAGTAGTTTAGCATTAGGATTAGGAAGAAGAACCAGCTTTCTCTGGAGGGTCATCTCAAGTTCACAAGTCCCATAGCTTGAGAGATGGTCCCATGTTGCCCAAACACCGTGAGCTCAAGCACACACTTGTGCAAATCGGACATTTGGGGGTGTTGTTTTTGGTATCAACAGTTTTAGCACGCCCCTAGGTGGGACAGTTTGAAGCACCTTACCACTTCATTTCATCAAGTTGATGTGTTCTTGGTGAGATTCACCTTTGGAGGCACGTGTAAACATCACTCCATCTGGTCAACAACCCATCTTTGAGTTGCAGACCTTCTTCCATCCATTTCCATCCATTCTTCTTTCCACATCTTTCATCTTCTTCCATCCCATGAAGTTGTGCAATCATGACTTCATTCCCATCTTGGAATTCACACTTGTACAGCTAATAACGATGCAAAACATGTCCACCTCCAATGTATTTCTCAACTCCTCCAAATCAACATTATGAGCAAATCCAAAATCACTATGCTTACCCCTATGAGCAAATGTGTCGAAATGGATCGGGTTCAAGCTATGGAACTTATCAAGAAGAGGGATATGCATGCAATGAAATCAACTACATGGAGAATGCTAATTTGTAGGAGAAGATTCAAAAATGGAGGCATGCATGGTGCGTCAAGGGCCACAACACAAATGAAAGCATTCAAAATTGGTTATAGGCACCTTGTCCATGGGTCGCCCTTTTCCAAGACATTTCAGCCCACAGGAGAAGCTTGACTTCATGGTTGAAATGCTTGCCTCAACTTGCATAGTGGACCGAGGAGATAGAGGCCTACGAACTTGGTGTCAAGGAACCTTGTCAATGGGTAAGTCCTACACCATCATCTAGTAATTTTCTCTTTTTCCAAGCAGCACCACTTCAACAGTGAGCTTGAATTTCCAAGCTTCCCATCCGTTGCTTCTATTGTTGAATTCCCTTCTCCATCTTCTAGTCTCCCATCCCATCTTAATTTCTCTACCCTTTTCCCTTCCAAATCCAAGTCCCCTCCACAAGAGCCAAAAGCAATACCTTCCCCTCCACCACAAATAAAGAAAAAACTAGTGGAGACCCCACCCACCACTCCTCCTTTCCCGAGCCCATGTCGGGAAGAAACTCAAAAATCTAGTCAAGGGAGCAGCAAGAAGAAGAGCCAAGAAAAGAAGAAATGATTAGAAGTTTGGTGAGCTTGTCTTAGATTCGGAATTGAAAAAATTTCCTTGATGGTTAAGCCTATAGAGGAGGTCAAGGTCAAGAGCCAATGGTGGAAGCTTCAAAGAGTTTGTTTGAGAAGAAAAAAGAAGATCAGAATCAATCTGTTTGCTTTGAATGTAGTGTCCATAATGGCACTTTGTCTAAAGAGGATGCTGATCTAATCCAAGCTACAAAATCAGTCAAAAGGGAGGAAGAACAACTAGCTCCAAGTCCTATCGAAGAGGAGCAACTGGAAGAAATCGAATCAGAGTTGAAGCCACTTGATGAAGAAAGCATTATCGAAGATTTTTGCTTTCATTCGAAGGGCTTGATTTGATTGATGAATCCATGACGGAGGAGAGCTATCAAGAAGACCTTGCTGCCCCAAATAGTCCTCTAGAGCAGTGAATTGAAGATTTTGATTTGACAAATTTCATGCTAGAGGAAGAGGCTATCCAAGAGCAAGTCAATCTTCAGAGACAACGAGGAGGAAAAGAGCACGAGGATCCCATCTCTCCCACATCATTCACCCAGGAAGGTCCGCAAGAAGACTCCATTCTTGGAGTTGAATTTCGTTGAATTTCGAAGGGCACATCCATCGGATCAAACCGTGCCCAATCGGATATTTGGCTTCATTGGAGCCAAAGGAGAAGTTGCCACCGTCATGCTCATTTCAGAGCATGAGGATGAGTTTCAAAGCCCCAAAGGTCACCATAGCCTCCCAAATCCAAATGCGAATCAACTCCAGGAGGTGTATATTTTGTTTGTTGATACTTTGATTTGGGTGGAGGATCACCTCAAGGTGGCTTTTTACTCACTCATTTCCGATCATGTTCAAGGTGCCAAATCATATACATGGCTGCCTTTTATGAAGAAGGGAAGCTACTTCTCCCTGCCTATTGCAGGTTTTACTTGAGCGCCGCTTTTGGTTAGTTTAGGTTTGCTTTCAGTAACACAAGTGCTTTCAAGCACACTCTGCATATCCCACTTGGGGTGTGTATGATTTTCAGTTTTGTACATAGTGGTGTTGTGGTGTTTTGTTGCTCCAAGGTTGTATTATTGTACAGTTCGATGTGCCTCCAAGGTGAATGTTGTAGCAATCCATTTCAGGGATAGGTGAATGCTCCATGTCAAGACAATTTTCTACTCTCATAAATCTCACCTTCAAGATTTTCCTATGAAAATTGAGAGTGCAAGCAGAGGGAGCAGGTTAAGGGCCAACAGCAAGCAAGCATCGGGCTCAAGTTTCAAGAACAAGATCGATATCAGGCTATCATTCATGACTCCATGCCCAATGGATAATTCAAGGCAATCTATCTCTTCATCTAGTAGGTGGGCCCCAAAAGTTGCCAAATTGTTATCCAAATAACTCTCCCGCTATTTGGATGACTTTTACTTTCACTTTGGCTCTAATGCTTTGCTTTCATTTATTTAAGATTGCGCCCGCAGGATTGCTCATTTGGCACCATTTTTATAGGCTGTAGTCCTTCCGCGCACTCCCCGTGCCATGCAATTCTTCCACGCACCCCTCTGCAGACACCTTCCAAATCAAGCAAGTTCCGGGTCATGCCTGTCGCACGCCCTCTTTCCTTTCTTCCATCGAGCACCCTTCCTCAAATTGGATATTCGCGCCCGCTTCCATACTCTCCTTTCGCATTCTGCTCCCCTTCCCATTTCCCCCCTTTCGCATCTTCCATCTAGCAGCGGTGTTCACTTGAGGCCCAAATCGGCTAAGTATAATAGAGCCAATGGAAGCCTCCACGTGCCTCATCAACACAACTTCAAAAAGGTAAATCCAAAAAAGCGGGTTCCCAAACATGCGCGGCTCTCCACATGTCTAGAGCCCGAGAAAGTTGCACCGGCCGTTGAAAAGTCTAAGAGCCAGCGGAAGCCTCCACGTGTCTCATCGGCGCACCTTCAAAGGTAAAGTCCAAAGCGGGGTCCCCAAATGAGCGCAGGCTCTCCACATGTCTAGGGTCCGAAAAAGTTGCATCGGTCGTTGAAAAGTCGAAGCAAAGCAACAGAGCCAACGGAAGGCGCCACGTGTCAGTTCGGTGCAACTTCAAAGGTAAGACCCAAAAGGCAAGTCCCAAACGAGTGCGGGCTCTCCACATGTCTAGGGTCCGACGTAGTTGCTCCGCCAAACAGGAGGGACTTAGCCAAAAACGAAGAAAGTAAAGCAGGCCCGCGAAAATGCCAAGTGTCCAATCGGCGCAACTTCAAGAGTGAAAGGAGGGGGTGAAATCTTAAGATGCGCAGGGGCTGCCACGTGGATCTTGCATGGATAGACTCTTTTAAATATTGTGAGCCCATGTTAAACGCCGACCCTGACCTTCAGACAACCATATCTTTCAACTGGGAACTCGGATTTGAGCAAGGGAGGACTTTTTGGAAAGCTCTCGACGTTTCTTCTCACCGCCACCATAATGAAAAATACAAATCGCCATTTTGAGGCTATCAGGTTTCTCACCTACCACCATAATGAAGTAATGGGCTTCCTTTCTTGCCCAACAAGGAACATTAATGGAGGCATGGGTTGTGTCATGGAACCCATCATTGTTGCAGGTGAATTTCAATGCATTTTGGGGTGGTTGGAGTAGGTGAATTCAATGCATCTTGGGGTGGTTGAAGCAGGAATCCGAATTTTCTCTCCTTTCCCTCTCATTCTTCCTATATATTGTAAAGGAGGGGCATTTTTCTAAGAAGTTGTCATTTTTTCTCTCCTGCCCCCTCTCTCTCTTCTTCCCTAGGGTTGAATGTGGAGCTTAAGCCTCCTCTCATTGCTTTGTAATGGCATTTTCTTGCCTCTTGCCCACTAATGATGTATTGTGTGAACTCATGGAGCAATAAAATATGTTTTGTGATGCATTTTGTCCATCCTTATTTTATTATCTCTTCTTGCCTCTCATCATTGCAGGGTATACTATGCATATTTCTGATGTCTATTGCAGGTTTTGGGAGCTGTGTTTAATGGGTTTGAAGTGGTGTTCTGTGTGAACTCTATCTTTGGTCTGTGATGCATCTTGTCCATCCTCTCCATTGCTCACCTCTCTCCATTTCAGGCAGCTGAGATTGTGACCAACAACCCCCTTTTCTTGGTGCTATCACCTTTGTAGTGTAGGATTTCTTTATTTTCATGCTCTCTCTCTCCCTGTCTCCTTGGCATTGTTAGATTAGGAGTAGATAGTCGCATTTCCTTCCTTAGAAGTAGTTTAGCATTAGGATTCAGCTGCGGCTGCAGTTCTTACACTCAAACTGCCATTTTCGAACAATTAAATAAAACCAAAATAATTTTATTTTTATCAAAGTAAGAATACACTGGAAATTTTTATTTTATTTTTTTGATTTGAGGGTTTTGTGGAACTATATTTTCCAATGTTCCAATTCTAGTCATTTTTCTCTCTGAAGTGCTTGTAGTTTACCCTTCATTACCATTGAGGGGTATTTGGAATACTCATTAAAAGTTGTTTCGTTCTGGTCTATTAACTTGTTTTTAATTTCCAGTACTATTTCTTTCATTTGAAAAGATACAGAGATTTCTTTGTTTTCTCAAAACTCCTCTGCCAAAGCTGAAGCTACTGTTCTGGAATTGTTTGCTGTCATTGTTGAAGCTGCTAGTCCAGAACCAAAGGTTGTACAACCATCCCATTGTGGGGTCTTGTTTTTTCTGCTCATGATCTTTGGGAGTACCATCTATGGAGCCCTTCTTCCAGCAGCAGCATGTGCATGCACCTGCTCAAGGCCTTCCTTAGGGTGGAGCACATTTTTCAGCAGATCCTGTTTTCCCGAAGACTAATTTGCAGCAGATTGCATTGCCTTGAGCAGAACATTGACTCGTGAAGACTGTTGTCTCCAGCACAGTGCTACTTTCAGCTGCGGCTGCAGTTCATACGCTCAAACTGCCATTTCTGAAAAAATAAGTTAAAACAAAAGAATTTTATAAGGTGCCGCACGTTTATAAAATTAAGAATACACTGGACATATTTATTTTATTTTTTAAATTTGAGGGTTTTGTGGAACTATATTTTCCAACGTTCCAATTCTAGTCATTTTTCTTTCTCTGAAGTGCTTGAAGTTTCCCCCCTTCATTACCATTGAGGGGTATTTAACATACTCATAAAAGGTTGTTTTGCTTTGGTCTATTAACTTGTTTTCAATTTCCAGCACCATTTCCTTCATTTAAAAAGATATATATTGTCATGTCATGGATTGAGATGAGACCACCATGGTGAAATTTGTGAGGCCCAATCTTTACTCTATGTTCTCATACCTGTTTGGACTGCTCTTGGGTGCTTGATAGGCACTGTTTCATTGTATTTACTATTATGGCATGTGGTACCAAGACTAGTTCTTATATTGTACATAATTATGACATTATTTACAATGGACTATGATATTAGTTAAATTCAGATATTATCATGTTTTACTGAATGAATATCATATGTGAATCAGATACTGAAATTAGATAAGTACTGTGTTTCATGTACTGGATGCATGTGATTTACATGGATATCGTATGATCTGACCATGATGGATTAATATGTTTGAAATTGTAAATATGGTTGCTTGACAGTTTGATAATTACTTAAGTGATTGACTGTGATAGTTGTGCCCAGTGACGGGTTATTTGCGGGTTGTTTGGCCGATGAGGTTGTTACTAGTTCTGAGGAATTAAACTTCATACTATTATATCCAGTCTACTTGAATGTAATATTACCGTGTTTTCCTTTATATGTACATATGTTTTGAGCATATTGATGTGTGTAAAAATGTGTGGGGTATGGGTACAGCCAAGAGAATAAAAGGGATTCAAGAACCTCCAATAAATCATGCCATTAGCACTTATAACTTTCTACAGGTTGTATAAATTCTTTTGTGCACTTTGACAAGCCCGCCTTTAGACTAGTTGGTTGTCAACCTTACCTAAAATCTTAAATGCTAAATCATGTGAACCCTTGTGCTAGAAGACAAAATGTAAAACCCATGCAATGTGGATAAGGATGAGGACTACAACACATTCCTTATTTAGTAACTCGGATTTAGGAGAAAACCCCAAACTTAGAAAGTGTAGTCAGCAAGTTTTCCTCTTTTAGCATGAGATTGTATGGTCGGACCTTAGTGGATATGCTTGGGAGTGTTTTGAGAACTGAGATAAGCCTTTGCAATGCTTAGAAACTTCTGGAAGATGCCTTGAGGATTAAGATAAAGAAAGGAAAGCCAAATGAAGGGGACAAATGTCACTAATTCATTGTGCAAGGGGTTTTGGGCTTTCCTATATGATCGCAAAATTTTGCTAAGGAAAGACTTTTTCCATTCTTGGAAAGAGGGGTGTAGGAAAGAGCGGAGCAAAGCTTTAACAAGTGGAGGACTAAAGTAGGTTCTTGGTCCACGATATTTTTGAATAATACATTGTATTTTTTTATTTTATTTTTATTTTTTGTGGGGGTGTTAAAATGGATTTTCCTTGTTGGTTACATCGTTGAATTTACCTTTGTTAAGGTCTAATTAAGCATTTTGATTTTATTTCATGGGTTTTACCTTTGCTTATTGCCTTGTAGGCAAGGGTTTTATTTGGATATTCTTTTGGCTTGCAAGTCCTTGTTTTATGAGTTTTTCTTTGGCTTGTTGAGCCGTGATTTGAAACCACTTACTTGATATCCATTGATGCATTTTTAAAGAAAATTTTGTATTATTATACTGCCAAAATTTGGCCAGCTTTTTGAGTTTTGTTGTGGGTGTGGAGAGCGGATGCATAGAGGATTTGGGCTTGATGGACAAGTTGTTGGTATAAAATTTGGGGCTTGTATGCGCAAGCCGCAGCCAATTCCCATTATTTGCGGCATATAAAGTGGCTTTGAAGGCAATCTCTTATTCTTGGAAAGTAATCAAGGCATTTGGATATTTGTGAATGGCCTTAGAGGCATATTGTTACTCTTGGAGAGAGATGGATGCGTATGGATTAATGTGACAAAATATTAGTGGCATTATATTGATCTTGGCATTGAGCATCCCTTCCCCCAATACTTTGTTGGGTTTTGGGTTTTGTTGGTTTTGTGTATTTTGTGGCTCATGAATGATTTCTGCCTATCTGTAACTCGCCATTCCAAATCTAGTTGTGACTATATTTAGTGTCTTTCCCTAAACATGTACCTGTTATATCCACCTTGTCAAGCTTAACCACCACACTTTTGGACCCTTTGGCTCAGGGGTTGGCAGGGTTGATGTCATGCAGCTGGATGGACAGCACCCTTGACTCTTGGCCAAATGGTTGAGGTTTTGGACCTTCCCAAACTTGGTGGTGCAGCTGATTTGGTGAGCTAGATAAATCTGTGATCATTAATCTTCATTGTTGGAAAGAATGGCATTGCTATAATCTTGTTGTGATGTGTTACTCAGTGTTGTAATCCTAATGTGGGCATGGGCATAATGTATTTTATTTATGAAATGGACTTGTGATGACATGGTATTTCCGATGAGATTATTTGAAAGAGTATTTGATTAATTTTGTAATTTAATGGCATGCTGATGTGGTTTATGAGTTGCTCGTTGAGCATATAGTTCTGCTATTTTTTTAGTTATGTGCAATTTTGTGAGAGGTTAAAGATGTCGCTAATTATAGTGAGGCTGAATTTTGGTAGTTTTCTAAATCTCATTATATTGCTATTGAATTAAGATAGTGGTATATATAGTTTTTGAGTGTGTTACATTTTCAATATCTTGACTTGATTAACTTTAGTTACATATGCCGTATGTATGTATGTATGCGTGAATGCATGGATGCATGGATGTATGTACGGATGCATGGATGGATGTATGCATGTATGGTACGGATGTGTGTGTGCGCGCGCGTGTGTGTGTATGTGTGTGTGCGCGCACACGTGTGTGTGTGTATGCATGGATGCATGTATGCGTGTGTGTGTGTGTGTGTGTGTGTGTGTGTGTGTGTGTGTGTGTGTGTGTGTGTGTGTGTGTCTGTATGTATGTGTGTGTGTAGGGTATATATAATTGTTGAGTGTGTTACATTTTCAATATGTTGACTTGGTTAACTTTAGTTAAATATGTCATATGTATGTATGTACGTACGTACATATGTATGTATGCATATTTTTAATTCCAAAAATTTATTTGAATCCTTTTTAATTAATTTTTGTTGCATTAAATTTCATGTGGAGTAGAATTTTTAAGAAAACTATTGTATTTTTTATTTATTTTTAGGCCTTTTAATTTTTTTAATTATATAAAAAGATAAGGCTCATAAAGTCCGGGCAAGAAAACCTAGGATTTGAACCTCAAGCAGCTTAGGGAAGCCCAAGTGGATCAAGCGAGCTAGAGGGCCCATTATTGGAACCCTTGGCGAGTGAGGGCCCCAAGCAGCATAGAAGACTTGAGGTAGTATCCCACGCGGCAAGATTCAATCAACGGTGCTTTCAAAGTTGTGGCTCATGGAGCTCGAGCAAGCTTCAGGAATCTCAAGCAAACTTCAAGGGAAGCTCAAGCAGAATGTGGTGCTAATAAGTCGGCCAACTCAATGGGCATGAGCGGAGAGAGGGGTCAAGAGTCGAGGGCTTTCCCCAATGCGTGGAAGCATTGGGCACCAACATCTCTTTACAGAGATCCTAAGCAAAAAGGCCCAACTAGGTGTTTACGGGACCCCGAGGTCCCTTGAGTTTATAGAGGTGTTTGGGTTGGTTGTGCGAAGCCCCGTCCCAAGGCATTGAAGCCTCGGGATCCGCCAAAGGATGTTGAATTCCATGCAAAGAGGCCAAACAAGGATGGAAGGAACTCGGCATCTCGAGTAATTACTAGGGGGTAGCAAGTCGAGTCGGTAAGGCCAAGCAAGGTTGAGTTAGGGAGGAGCCCAAGTAGGGTGGAGTCTCGAGCTAAGTGGCCGGGTGTGTTAAAAAGGAAAAAAATACGGCTATGTCGGGCACCCTCTTTGATCGTGTGAGTGGGTGATAGGGTGGAATGGGAAAGGAAAGTTCTTTCACTTCCACATGGAAACCCCACCCACCACAAACTTGGTAAAACAACATGGAAGCAAAGAGTTAGATACCTCTTTAATAACCTCAAAGCATGAAGTAGATGATTGAAAACAATGCTTGGAAAATCAACTAACAAACCCTAAGAAAGAGATTCACAAGCTAATTAAAAACGTAAAGCCTAGACGAGAAAGCTTTTTTCTAACCATGGAGGCTTATCGTGAGAGCCTTGAGAGACTAAGAAGGAAGTGGGAATGAAGCCCATAGGAGAGGCCCTCTCCCTTTCCTCTTACTCTCTCCCTTTCCTCTTGTTCTCTCCCTTTTAACTTTCAAAGCTATGCAAATGAGGATCCTTTGGCTTGGAGAGTGATTTTGATTGTCTCGTAAGTATTCTTAGGGCTAGGTTTAGGGTTTCCTAAATGAAGGGCTAGGATGAGAAGGATCCAATGGTTGAGATTGGATCATGGTCTTTTAAAAGGGAAAAAGTTTTTTGAATTTTAAGTCAAATTTGAGTATTTTCTTAATATCAATAATATATTATGATTGAATTTGAGTAGGTCATGTGAGTGGGATGTCACTTAAGAGACATCTCAGGAGGTAAAATTCATACTTAAACCCCGCTTAAACTTTATGACTTGACCTTGTAACTTAAGGTGAATGTTCTTTTATAAAAGTGCCCGGTAGACTTATCACTAGGCCCACAACCTTCTAACCTAGTAACTTATTGAAGTAATGGGACCCAGTGACCTTGGCTTTCTGGAACCAAATGATGTGAGTTTTCACAATTATGTTCTCGTAGTTCTTCTCATTACTCTTGTGCCTTGTTGTGTTAAGATGCATCACCTTATCACTTGGACAATTTAAAAACAAGGAACAAAAAAATAACATGTTTTCACCTAGTTTTATTTCTTAAAATTATGGGCATTACACAATTACACTCACGAAGCATCATAATCAACAAAGAACAAGAAAACAAATTTCAACTCCAACTTATGCGGTAAGTTCCAACAACTTTTAAATCAACAAACTAACCTCCGGTTTAAATCCTAGTGCTAGCCAATTTCCATATCTACTTTCAAGTTGGACATCAAGATATCAATTCCCCATCTTAACATCACGACCAACAACGAGAAGTTGGATTCTTGGATTCGTAATCGGGTAGCATAGTTCAAGATGTAGACGCTCCTCACAAAGACACAATGCATTACGATTGTTGAACTTCATATGAATCATCTTCACTCGGTCGGTGACAATCTCATGTCTAGTTTCTAGCAATGACAAAAGTAACCCAACATTCTTTATTGGACGATTTTCAAAGAGAATATATGCAAGTGCTTTTACCCTCTAGAGTACAAAGAAGATCTTTTGGCACATTGGCTACATCTTCATTATACATGTAGTAGACTTATTCTAGCAATATATTGATCATTTATTTTCCTCTCCATCATTTTTAAGGCATAGGATGTTGATGAGCTACTTCACATCAAGTTTGTCGCATGGTCGTTTTCTAATCTTTAAAAGGACTTTCCACTCTTAACCATCATTTACTCGGAGCATGCTTTCCAACTTGCTTTTAAGGTCGAGGCTAAGCGAAAAAGGGACTTCCAAAGCCCAACCACTCTTTCTATCCCAAAAGAAAAATATATCTTCCCTTGACAAAATTGCTCGTCGATCCTACCCACTCATATCGAAGAATAGGAATTTTTCATTTAGTGGATCCACTAAACGTTCAACTCCTTCATCTAACAATGTGGGAAGAAGCATTGTGTTCATCAAAAGTGCACTAAACATTCTAATAAATCTCATGTCTTAAAGTTTAATAAGGCAAAGGCAAAGGCCCTTCAAGTTTAGTAGAAGCCACGACACTGAGGATTTGGAGATTCAAGCATCCGATCCCAATGCTATTGATGATTAACTCATTCAAAGGTCAATGACTATTCTACCAACTAGAAGGAATCTCTTTTCACTCACAAACTTGTCGGTCAAAGACAAATTAGTGGAACTTATCCCCGAAAATGGCAACCAAAAGAACCTTATCCCTTAAACACTTGTGGATGATCATTAGTTTCCAACTATAGTACATTCACACCCATGCCACTTGGAATGATCAAGAATGAGGGACTACCCATACTCGTGTTTGGAAAGTGTGAGATCACATTTGTCATTGAGCCCTTCTAGACCCTAGTGTTTTTATGTCACTTGATGTGATTGTAGTTGTCTAATATTTGAAGCACCTTATAATAAACTGCAAGGTTAGTTGTCTTTGATGACTTCCACAATACCCACTAACTACAAAAAAGAATGGGGAAGTGTATGTATTTCATTTCTTTTGCTAGTCGCTACTTGGTTGGTTAGTGGTTAAAAAAATCAATTTGCATGAATTCTCGACTCTTTGTATAATTTTAGAAGCTGATGTAGATAATTGTGACAATCTACCCCCGGCCCCTATTGGTGGACGATCTCTAAGTGCTAACTATCTTGCATCAACACCCATGCCACTTGCGATGTACATGAACAAGGGACTGCCCAAGTTCGTGTCTCACAAGTGTTTGATCACATTTGTCATGGAGCCCTTACAATATACAATTTTGATTGCAATGTTGCTCAATATGATTGTTGTAGTATGATATCTCAAGCACCTTATAGCACTACCATACGGTTTTCCTTACTTCGAGACCTGCCAACCACAAAAGAATGGCTTGTATGTTGTCACCGCACCAAAATTCGGGCCGCTCCTTTTAAAATTTTAAAAGATAACAAATCGATGAGTTCGCAAAAATAATGATTTCTTGAAATGGTTTCTAGATATTTAATTCCTTTCAAGTTTCCATTGTTTGTGCTTATTGTCAATTTTTGCCGAACTAGGATTTAAGTTCCTTCTCGATGCTCTATTTTTGCTTTTCAGGGGGTTCTACCATTACATTACCATTGTGTTTTACCCGAGTGTTCAAATATGGTGGCCTATGTTTTATTATTTGTTTAGGCCCTAAATGCATTATTCCGTGTGTTAGGTTCTCATGCTTGTTGCCCTTGGGTTTCTCTACTTTTCTTCTACTCCCGGTGTTGCTTTTCTAGAATGGAAATGGTATATTCCATTTTTTTGCATAGTCTAAGTGATAGGTATTGAGGAAGAAAATTTTTGCAAGGAACAAGCTTCGCAATGAAAGAAAAGCTTCACAAAGAGCAAGTTTTGCAAAGAAGGAAAAGGCTTCAAAATGAAGACTAGGATTTGCAAAGAAAATTAGCTTTGCAAAAGTTATAAAGATTCACAATGACTAGAAAGCTTTGCATAAAGAGAAAGCTTCGTAAAAGTAACAAAGCTATAAAAAGAAAGAGACTTCACAAAACTAAAAACTTTGGACAAGGAGAAAGCACCACGAATAGGGAAAGGGCTTTGCAGGTCACAAATTTCACAATGGGAAACTGCAAAGGCAGCATGAAAAGAAAATATAAGGTAGGCTACAACGAATGCCTTGGTGCTCCCCGAGGAAGATTTTGCACAAATCAAGATCCAAAATTCACTTCATATGGTCATTCAAAATGTCCTTTGAGATCCCTAGGCTCATCAATCCACCGATGGCATGGAGCAAATATCCGTCGACACCCCTTAATTGGTAAGTAGGAGGTACTTTTCACAAGACTCAGAATCAGGGTGGTGTCCTTCTAGTAACAGAGCATGGCATTCCAATGGGTAAAAATGGGTCCCGCATTTCAAGATGAGACCCGGATGACTCTGTTTAAATAGAAATCTCTCAAGTCCTTTTTCAGGTCTAGCTAAAATGGGAATCATCCCTTTTCCTATTCATGCACATCTTGTTGGGCCTACAACATACAATAATCATCCTTGAAATGAGAAGGAAATCTCACAGAAGAAGAAGAGCGCATGTCCAGCTTATTTCTTGGCCAAGAGAGAGGACCACGAACACACCTTTGATTGCGGAACTGCCACGAATGAGTGGAACAGGGAAGAATATTTGATCCATCTGATTTCTAAAGGAGCCCCAAGCATAGGTAAAGGGCAGCAAGTAAGGGTGCTTCAGCAAACAATGCTATGGAGGTTCTGCAAATAAAGGCACATGGTGGAGCATCAGATTGGCTTAAAACCTGTTGGTGCGATGAGAAAAGCAGATTAGATTGGGTACAAGCTTGGGATGCAAAGAAGTTGTGGTCCTCCACGTTTGCATGCTAATTTCACCTGCCTTTTGTGACTACATAATTCTCCTTAGGGTATTGGACGGTCAAATTAAAACATGTTTTCCTTTTCTAAGCAATATGAACAGTCTCCTTGCACCATTCGTTTTAGATTCCTTTGAAAGGGGAATATTGAAACCTCTGTTCTGTTATAAAGAGCTTGTAATATTTTTTCGTGATATATGGCTTTGAATAGAAATGCAAAAACTCTTTTAAGGAGATATCGAAACAACATAAATTTTGTTAGAAAGGATTATTTCTTTACAAACATTATTTTGATATAATATTATAGTGTTGTGTTAATCGGCTCTTCGCTATTTTAATATTGCACTGTGTCTTTCATTTCATTGCAAACTTAGTAAAATTTTGGTTATTGTATGTGCATATGAACCACTGTTATTTGTAAATACGGCTTAGAAACTTCACTTAGATTGTTCCATTTAAGGTTTTTGCCTAAACTCATTTTATTCAAGAATACATGATCGAGTGGTTTAATTCTTTTTTAAAATTCTTGCACTTTGGGCTTCACAAATCGCGACTATTGTAATTTTCATCTTGAACAAATTATTTGTGTAGGAATAAAATACCCCATTGGGTTAGAATATTTGTCACATGACTTTGAGTCTCTAAAAAGGATTCAGAACTCATTTATTTCAAATGTTTTCTTTTCCTTATTCTCAACATTCGTAACTTCAAATAGGTTTTTTTATTTTAGTGCAATTTTCTTTGACGTGTGTATATAGTTTCAAGCCTTACATAGGTATAGGTAATCCGTATCGTATTTGAACTCCTTATTTATATTTAAACGGGAGGGTTCGTGAACCCCTTCCTATGCATGTGCCGCAACAGTGGACAACCATATTGGCCTTAGAAAAAGGGCCCCTTTTAAAAAAAAAATTTGAAGTCATTCAAAAGAATTACCCGCTCTAAGTATGGCTTGGGAGGAAGTATAGTTGGTCCTTTAGAACGGTATAGGAAAACTCATAGTGATTAAGGAAAATCCCAAGCCCACTCAGTAGAAGGGAGGTCGGACACCCCTACTTTTGAAGAGTGGACCCCAACTCTAGTTGACTTCAAATTATTGTTAAAAGGTCTAGGTATGACAAACAAACAACCTCCAGCTTGACTGACTGGGACTGTTATAATTATCCCAGGAGATGTGCACCTTTTGCCTAAAAATACTGAAAGGTATTTGCCCAAATTTTAAAATAATGTGGTTAGAACTACTAAGGAGCACATGGCAGCCTTTAAGGCGGCCCTTAGATTACTCAACGTAGAACATGAGATGTTGCTTATAGGTTATAACCCTTTACTTTTGAAGATCTAGTCTATGATTGGTACTTGAATTTAACTCCATGGTCTATTGTTACTTGGGTTCCATTTGAAAGTGTATTCAGTTCTCAGTTTGGCGATGCTACTGACCCAAGATGTTGTTTAAGAAATTTAACCTTGTAATGAGGAAGGTCAATGAGCCTCCCGGAAACTTCAATGGAAGATTCCAAAGAAGGTGACATGTATTTGGACGCCTTAGATTCTGTGACGTCTAATTTGTGAGAAGGTCTCATATTAACATGACTTGACAAATGTGCTGAGGCCATTATGGTTGAAAGTAATCCCTAATCACCATCTAATGTGACCCCTGTGCTTAACCCGATCCCATTGCAAGTGGCCATGCCTAATGTTTGGACCAATATGCCAAAGGTCAATACTCACATGCCTTTGTTGCCCAGCAACAATCCTCTAGACTCAACTAGTCCAGATAACTAAAACATGGAAACAATTTCCATAGCAACTTTTGAACTAGAGAATATTCAAAAGGTATTGCAAATGTCGAGTGATAATTTTATTGGTCTTCAAAGAAGGCTATAGAGTGGAAATTCTAGAACTACCAATAGTAACTGCTCTTTGCAAAGAAATAATAGAACATGGAAAAACAACAATAATAAGAACGATGATCAGAGACCACCTTCTATTTCCACCTTGTACCATTAATTTTGTAGGCATTGGCTTATCTAATTGGTGTAGAGTCCACCGGATAAGCCAACATGGTGAGACTGATTCTCCAGAATTTTGCTCAATTTTGCGCTGCTATCCATGTTTTTGTGAAAGAAATGGAAAATTATGAGGTTGTTCCCACAGGTTCTAGTGAGTCCGGCACAAGTTCATCTAGTGGTGCAGCAACTGCCGTGGTTTGAGAGACCGTTGATTTTTCCAAAATGGAGGATAACAAACCCGAGGCTAATATGGAGAAAGTGTATGATTACTATCACCAATAGAAAAAGAGCCATGAACTACGAAGCAAAAGCAAGAACCCCAACACTTCTGCAAGACCCCGTGATAACAAAGCAATTCCCCTGATCCGTAGGATTCTAACAGTCCACCAGCTCCCCAAGGAAAAAACACTCCTAGTAGAAAACAGACAACCACCCACGAACGAAGCTTAAAGGGATAAAATATGACTGAGGATATGAAGAAAACCAAAGCCAACATCACCATGCCTGAGCTAGCCCAACTCACGGAACAAAGAGATTTATTGTTGAAATCCTTTGGAGAAAAGGGTAATACTGCCCCAACTCAAACTCATGTAGTATCATATAGGAGAGAGGTGAAGCACTACCATTATTAAGTGTTGCATGAGTTTTTGGTAAAGATTTACATAATTTATTAGTAGATTCTGGAGCTTCTGCAAATGTTATGCCTTATTCTATTTGCAAAAATTATGCTTGACACCTGCTAGATCTACTAAGAAAGTAGTGCAATTGGGTAAATCTGAAGTTAAAGTGATTGGATAGATGAAAAACAGTCATATGCAATGGGTTTCTGACCCTCATGTGCAGTAATTTAATGGCATCCATGTGGTGGACATGCATGAAAACTCTGGCATACTATTAAGCGGGACTGTTCAAGGACTTTGAATAATTATGTTACAACAAATTTCTCCTGCATGTGGGCCATGGAGAAGTGTGCAAAATCAAAAGGGGGCCTGAATAAAGTTAATAATCACTAAATACCATAAAAATGAAAATGTGGAAGCAATGGCAACCAAGATCAGGGTCTACATACTGAATCTAAAGGATGGTGATTCTCGAAAGATTGAGGAGCAACCTGGAGGTAGGTTGTGGGTGCTACAGTTTGATGGTGCAAAGTCCAAACAAGGACATGGGGCAGGCATAGTCTTGAATAACCCTAGAGGTAAGCAATTCCATGCGTTTAGACTATAGTTTCCTTGCACAAACAACATAGCCAATGGTGAAGCTTTGGTTTTAAGTCTTTAATTTGCAATTGAGCATGAAGCAAGAACGTTGAAGATTATTGGGGACTCTAATTAATTGTAATCAAGTAAGAAGTCAGATCCAGTGCAACTTTAGATTTCTGAATAAATATAAATAGAGAGTTTCGGATTCAATTGAATACTTTACTGCCTTTAATACCAGTGTCGTCCCTAGAGAGCGAAATGAAATGTCTGATTCTTTGGCTAGCTCTGCTATTACTTTATCCCCACTAACCAATACCACATTGAAGAAGTTTTCTATTGAAAATAGTTTCAACACAATCTATACTCGATAACATTGATAACTTTTCAAGTTCTTGATGATGAACAACAAGACCACCAATTCATAACCAGTGTAGGCGCTTTTAAAATTCAAATTATTTATTAAAAGGAGCACATGAAAACCCCTAGAAAATGATAAAGAAGGTATAATTAATATGAAATCTATTTGGGGAGTGCGGTAGAACATAAAATCAACAATTAGGCTTTAAAAAAGGAAATATGGTGAAAGGGAAAGCAAGCTTTAGATCAGAACAATTGATGCTTATGTCACTCTTAGACATCTAACAGAAACATTATGGGATGAAAATATGTATATTACTGCTTCACCAAATTTAAGAATGTCTTCAACGTGGTTCCTAAAAAGCAAATTATGGAGCAGAATGGAGAAGCAACCAAACAAATATAGATTCTAGAGCAACAATCCACAGGATTTTGAACAGATTTGAGCCAAAATCAAAACGTGCAATGTTATCAAAATGCTTTGGAAGCGACAATAGGGTCAAGAAAGGCTGTCCAATGTCTCTTGCATTATTGGACCCATACATTGACAATTTACAGGAATGGATGGATGAATCAAGAGGAGGTGTCCGCTTTGCCAATTTAGTGGCAAAGTCAGTTTCAACCACTGATGATCTCATCTTGATTGCAAAAACAGCCCGCAACTTTAGAACCCTGAAAGACCTTGAACTCTTTTGTAAAGTAGAGACGGAAGTAAACATCATCAAAACTAAGGTCTTGGCCTTCTCTCTACAAAAAGAACAAAACAAATAAACTCTTTTCAAGGACCCACTAAAGATAGTGTCGTAATACAATTATCTTGGCCATGATTTTCATAGCAAATTCAACTAGAAGCCATGCAAAATGTAAACAATACAGGGGAGATAGAACGCACTCTATTTTCTACAAAACTAATGTCAGAATGCATAATTGTGCAATTGGAAGACAACTATGGTCTCATTTGTGTTACTTGTTACTCCAGTAGTGCACTAAAGAGTATGAGATTAAAGTCAGCAACACCTCCGGTCTAAAATGGAGGCAAATAGCCAGAATTTGAAACCGTTTAATCATAAGTTTCAAAGTAAAAGCTTCAGCCCTGCATGAGATTCTAGTGGCAAAAACGCACATTTTCTTTTGAGGCAGTAACTATGATCCACTTGCTACAATACATGAAGAAAATGGAAGGTATTGAGAATAATGGAAGGCCTAGAATAATGGTAGGAGAAGAGGTGAATAGGAGAAAGGGCAGTTGCATGAAACGGGACAACAAGTGAATAAATACCTGGGCCATAGTTTACAATAATGCCCAGACGCTAATCAAGAAATCAAACGAAATGTGAGAGAATTTTAGACTAGCCATGTAAAGAAAGAATCTTGTAAGGAAACAAACACTCGTGCATGAGCTCCAACAAAAAAATTACATAATGGAAGAGATCACATAGAAGACAGAGATAATCAGAGCCCAACTGAGCACTAGTTCACATAAACTCAAATATGAAACCTGTCCATGGACGACACTCAAGGAGGATTAGAAGGAAGATGTTTTGCCGAAGCTCATCTGGATAAATTGGATAGAATCTATCATCGCGAAAAGCTTTAAAGATTGTTTTTGCTCTGCACTTCGGCATTTGTAGAACCAGAGAATGGCACTTCGTCGTGGATTATAAAGTGTGTAGCGACATCCAGGCCATGTAATTCCTTTTACAACTCATGCATCATTTCTTTCATTTATTCAATTTGCTACAGATGGCCATGGAATCAAATTAATAAGAAGAAGAATGAGAAAATCAAATTAATAATAAGAAGAATGAGAAACCTGAAAGGGGCGTCTTGGACTTTCTGGTACGGATCTCCAAGGCGTACCAGGAAGGGGCCATCATTTGCTTGTCTGCATTGAATACGAGAGCAATTGGCACCCTCACTTGCCCGCCAAATCCGCGGTCTCCTTGAACAATGACCGCCACTTCAGAATTCAGATCATCTACCTTGAAAAAAATCCTCATACCAAGGAAAGGAGCTTGAATTTGAACTGGAACTAGCGTTTCTGGTCTTGGCCTTTGTATTTCCAACCTGCAACCGCACAAACGCCTCTGAAACCGCGGCGGGAATGCCCCGCGCCTCCAACACCTGCACTTGTAACTTCATTGCTGCAATAATGAAGGAGGAGGAGGAATTTTAAGAAGGAATTCTCTCTCTTTCTGTGTTCGCCTGTTCACAGCCGCCTTTTTCCCCTGAGGCCGGATCGTAAGAAGAAAGTTAATGTACTTGACCACGCGTCGGGGTCGAACTCCCGACGTGTCATTCGTCAACTGTCCGGCGACTTTATTACAGGCGAGTTGAACTCTTCGTATGGATCCTTCGATTGATATGACTTTCTCGCTTTGAATAAGATATACCGAGAAAAGGTCGTCAGGGTTCTCGCTCCACTAAATTAGTAAATTTTCCACGTCAATTGGTAAAACGGTTGAAAAACTTAAAAACACTTGATCATCTCTTCTTCTTCTCTTTCTACCTTTCTTTTTTTTTTTTTGGGGACCACAACCACCACTTAAAAACTTAAGAGACCATTTAAAGCTTTGAAAGAAATTTGTAAAAAGGTTGTGGTGTATTAAGATAATGATATTTTCATGTTGAAAAGGGTTAAAAAAAAAAAAAAAAGCATAAAAGCCTCATATTTGAGGGAAGCCCATTTGAGATTGTCTTAGAATACAAGATTTTAGGGCTCAATTTCACTAACAAACACAACTCATAAATATGAGTATCAAAGAGAATCCAAGGAGGGTAGAGAGTGTTGTACTCTCTTCAAAACAAATGTAAGGATGTTGATGTTCAAATGGTATTATGTATGTGTGAAGTTTGGGCCAACAGTTTATGGGAGCTAAAGTGGAGACAAATTGAGAGAATCCAAAAATGTTTAATCACAAGTACCTTCAAGATTAAAGCATCGGTCCCATACTATTTACGCCTAATCAAGTTATGTGTTATGGAAGTACACAACAATAAAGGGGATGTAAGGGTTTGTATCAATGAACTATTCGATCAATTAACTTCTAAGATTAACCATTCATAATCAGAATAATGTTTGTATATTTGTAACAATTGATAAAACGATAAACAACTACTCAAATACACAAGAGGAGAAAGAAACGTAGTTATGCAGTCGAACAAAAGTATCTGGGAGTGCAAAATAGTGGAACATGGAAATCGAGATTGGAAATGCTTCAGTGCGGGTTCTAGAACTAGAAACTGAGCAGAGCAGGACCGTACAACTACTATACAATCCATATTGGAATTGTATTGTCCTAACGTAAATCTATAATGTATTGCACCCTTTGACAATCTAGGTCCGAAATTTCATGTGTTCTTCGCTTGCGTGAAAATGACCTTCGATATATGTTGCTCTTACTCTCACAACTTCGAGATGCCTTGTAATCACCTGCAATAAAGTGGAAAACATAGAAACCTATAGAATATTTCATCAAATCATTAGCAAACCAAAAGGAAAAATCATGTGTGTGTGGTGAGGTTAGGCTACCCTTGACAGTTAGACTCCTAGTTATTGAACTAATCCATTGCACTACATGTCCTTGTTACATGATCAAGCCTCGTATACTTATCTTAGGTGCTTGTGCAAGTGTGAATAACTAACCAACCCCTAAGGGTGCCCTTGTGTCTCTTAACACTAAGGTAGCGGGCTAACTGTATAGTATAGAATGTACCCAGTGTGATATTAGTGTGATGTGGTGTGGCGCAACTACATGACATAACCCTTTGTTCCTTGAAACCCTTGGACAATGCTTAGAGTGACTTTGTTCTTATAAAGACAGTTATATGACCTTTGCATGCTTGAAAATGGAGGAAGTTAGACTCTTTGATCATGGTTGAGTGTTTCGTACCTATAATAGAGACTTCTAAATGACATTCAACTAATTTGGGCAAATTTAGGGAACCCTCAAGTGCTTTTGGAATGATATTTGCAATATAAGTTTGTAAGAATGTCAAGTGAGTTATAAAGTGATAATGACTTGCTTATATAGTCTTCCATAGGTGAAATATTCTAAAAAGGCCAACTCTAGGAAGATGAAACAACCCAAAACAGGTATTCAAATTGAAAACTTAGATAACTTTAAGTGTCAAGACCATACAGGTTGGCCAAGAGCCAACTCCACATCCCGACCCATTTGAATTACCTGGAAAGAGAAGGGGAAAAGTAAAATAGGAATATGTGACATGAAGCACACGGGTTGTTTCTTGTTTTAATCAAATAATATTTCCATACTTGATGACAAAGCAAAGTGTACATATAAGCAAGTCATATAAGACCTAGAGAGATGAATTGATCAAATTCTAAATGTGAGCATTTATCTTAGCAAGGGAGCATAGTCAAACTTGGCATTGCAAAAAAAAAGCTACCAAAATTTAGTGTTTATTTTAGACATGAAATTATGCACTTAGTATTATGAAATCACACCTCTAGTGTGTCATTATGTGCATGATTCGTAAGCAAGAAAACTAGACATTAACAACACTTGTTTTGCTTTACATTGACATTGTTTTATCTTTTCATACTTTCATCCTTTGCTTTTCTGGAATTATCCCTTTACTTTTGGACATTACACAATATGTTACCTAGTTCAGTATTTCTTGTTTTATCTTTGAAGCTCTTCATACACTGGCACCCAAGAAGAGGACAAGAGAACCCAAGCACTATTGTTCCCTTTAGGCGCTTCTGTCTTTCCCCCTCTTTTCTCATGTTTAAAATGCCACATCAATTATTATATTTTATTAACTTCTACTTATCACTTTGGGTCATTTTTAGGGTTGTTAATGATGAAATTTAAGCAAAGGAATCATATATATACATGACCTACTATCTATTCTAAGGGGCAAGAGGACAACTAGGCAATTGGGCTATTACTTTCTATCTACTACTTGGGGAAAAAGGAACACTTGAGGATTGCATTTGGGCCACATTATTCATTACATAAGTGCAAATTATGAATTTTATCATACACATGATCTTGGTGGAAAAGTAGTTGTATCACATTATCTTGGTGTGCCTAACACAATGGAAACCTAGCTTCAAGGGACACAATTCTATCACACACACTCCATAACTACATTGAGTCTGAAATGTAGTGTAGCGCTTAGTGAGAATCACATTGAAGTGACAATTGAGGTCAGTTTGACTTAAGTATATGCATATTTTATTCCATGTAATGTGTTCTTGAGCCTTATGCAGGTAGCTAGGGTTTATTTTACGTGTAAATGTACGATAGGAAAACCCTATAGTGAAGTCGTAACGACACAAAGCTAAGTGAAGGCAACACGATCGACCCTAAAAGAACCATATCCACACTCACTATCACCTAGTTCTTACACTAGCACCCGGGGTAGTCATGTCCTCTTACGGGCACTTTTGTCTAACATACCTGTAGATCATTGTCTTCCAAATGGAGCATGCACAATCTATATTGAGCCCGTTCCATCATATTTCTAACCCATATCTACTATAGATGATGAGTTATCATCTAAGTAACGTGCATCCTCTTGTTGATTAAACTTGTTGACCATTGGATGTTATATCTTGTATGTTCATGATATTATGTGATTGATCTCAATCCTCTGATTAAGATTTGATTTTTTTATATCACTTGGTGAACTCGATCCTTACATCCCCATTATTGGATCGATTTTCCTATCCTTGGTGGATATAGGTTTTTGTGCTTCCTCTTCCATGCCCATTACCCATAGTGGTCTCTTTGGTCTTCCATAACATACTAAGCTCCTCTCACAGACTTATAATTGTTCCAACATTAAGGTTGAAACCACACATGATAATTCTCTCTTCAATTCCCATCAAATCCCCCTCAATGACATAGAAGCTTTTGATAGTGAACATTCTTATGATGAAGACACTAATATCAATCAAGACTAGCTTGATGCTCTCACTAATTTACGTTCCACCTTACGTGGTAATCTCACTCATGTACCACATGTTCTTGATGTTTTATTACCATCCCAACATACCCATGACAATGTTTCTCATGCAAGTATGGTACATACCTTAGAGATCTTTGTTATTACCACCCCCTCTATTATACTTTCCTTCCCCCTACAAATGCAAGGATATCCACAATCCATATGCCTATTTCCACACCTATTACTCACTTTTCTTCCCCCATCATTTTTCATATCCAACCTAGTTCTTCTTCAGGCACCCATGCCTTAGAGTCTTTGTACCATGATTTACAAGCTCAAATTCATCAATTGCAACATGCCTCTTCTTCTTCTTCTTCATCTCTTGATTATTCACTTCTCCTACATAGTCCTCTTGCACCTAAAGTTTCTTCTTACCCACTTCCTCCCAATTTTTCTTCACCCAAGTTTCCTCTTTTTGACGTCCATGGAGATCCACAAGAGCATCTTAGATCATTTCATGTTGCATGCTTGGACTATACTTGTGATGATACATTATTGACCAAGTTATTTCCTAGGAGCTTATAGGAATATGCTTTGCAATGGTTTTATGATTTGCCTTTACACTTTTTTAGATATTTCACTACTCTAGCAAATTGATTTTGGATCACTTCGTTATGTTCATTGGAACTAAAATATCATATGCACAAATGGCTAAAATGAAGCAAGGATCTAATGAGCATCTTAGTGACTATGTTTTACGCTATAAGAATAATCTTACTAAAATGAATAATGTCTTGGTTGAATATGAATTACAAGATCTATTTATTCAAATCTTATTGCCTTCCTTGTAAGAATGTGTGATCTTTGATTCTTTTCATTCTTTCGATCATTTATGTCATACTCTTAAAGCATGGGAAAACAAGTTACTTTCTATGGGAAAGCTTAAGTATGGTGATAATATTTCCAATCAATATAATAATAAATTCCCAAGTAAATTTTTCTTTAAAGGCAAGCCTAGTGAGCCTAAGCCTAATGTTAATGTTGTATCTCAACCTACAAAGCTCCAAATACAACCTACATGATACAATTTTACTATATTTCCATATCCACCTCGTATGTTGTTGCCTTAGCTCATTAAAAGCAATTTGATTTCTCTTCCATCTCCTCTTGAGCTAGATCATAATCATCCTCATGGAAAGAGTTTTGATGAAAATGCACATTGTGATTATCATAGATGTAATGGCCATTCCATTGATAGATGCTTTAATCTTAGACATTTGATACATGAATTGATTTATAATAATGAAATTGAATTTCCGAGCCTAATTTTTCTATTTATAAATCTACTAATGATAATTGAAAGCTTAATATTTTCAATGATCCATTACCCTAACATGAAAAAATAGTTCTTGAATCTTCTTCTAATCATGTGTATCATGCAAATCCACCTCCATCATCTGTTGATCATTCTTTTGGGTTTGTTGTTGGTACTACTGATATTCCCCATCAATTACTACTTTTACCGATGTAGATTTCAACCTTTTCGTCACATAGATTACACATTTATGCTTTTGTTGGTACTCATGTTGTTAACAATTTTATGTTATATCCTACCTTCAAACACAATGCATGCTCATTATCTTTCTTATGAGCTATTGGCTTTCCATTATCCCGATGACACTTAGATCACCTACTTCTCATGGGCATGTGGTTCTCCCAATCATTATTGGGCCTCTTACTATATTTATTCCTTTCTTTTTTGGATTTGAGGTTACACATTGTGACATGGTCTTAGGAATCCATTGGCTTAAGGCTTCCAAATTTTTCCATCTATAGTTCATTTATGTCTTAAGTTCGTAAATGAACATCACATCATCACTATTTTAGGTATCTCGCCATGGAGCCCTTTAACTTTGGAATATATCCCCGTCACATCTTCAGTTGTTACTACTACTAATGCACCTCCTTCTACACCTATTGATGATGATTTCATAGTTTTGGCATATACTACTATGAAATATAGAGATCCTATCATTTTTGTGCTACTTACATGGCTCCAACTAGATTTCATCCATACGTGATCTCTGTTTCTAGCCCACAAAGTATATATCAGTCCACATAGCCCACCTCACATGGTTAAGTCTATGAACATGGTGCATACTACACATGTTACATCTAGGCTCACTTCACGGTCTCATTCTCCACATGCACGACATAATCCTACTCAACACATCTTGACACATACACTTTCACATGACACTAGGTCCTTAGATCTATTTAGATGTGTTACTCTCTCACATTAGCAGATAGTGGGCCCTCATCCCTGTCTGATTAATAAAAATAGTAACCTAAAGGACCTAAAGAGGATATTTAGGGTTCTAATGTTAATCTAAATAGGAGGACTAAAACGTTGTATAAATGCAGTAAATAAAGTAAAGCAATATGTAATAACTACAAATAGGCTATGCTAAATGAAATAGAAACCCTAATGGAAATGAAGGAGAGGGAAGATGACTTAGGCGATTGAGGCGGAGACTATCACAGTTGTCACGAGATCTAAAATTGGAACCCGAATGTGTAGACGATCACCCGGGGACCCTACAAAGGGTAGATCTAGACTATCGAAGTGACACAAGCACTTGGGAGTGCACTGGGGCGCCCCGGGGGACCCTGGTCTAGATCTTGGGCACTGTGAACTATACAGAGCTCGAGACCGTGTTCGGTAATGTTGCAACTAGGTCTCGAAACCTTTCCTTTCTGTCGCTCTCCGGGTTTCACTGGATAATTTGTATGACGCCCTGCACATGAAGAAGAAAAAGGGTTCGGACTGACCGCAACTGCCAAACCGGTGGACTTATCGCCAAGTACTACATTACAAACACTAATGTAGTTCTGGTGAGTGTGTGTATGTCATGCCCTAGGTGTTCTCATGTCAGTTACACTTTGTGTAGTAGCGAGCTATGATAGCTATAGAAGATGTAGAATGTAGAATAGAATAGATAGAATCCCTCCTCTAAGAATGTGTGAGTGGATGTGATGCAAACTTTGCTAGCTATAATGCATGGAGCTATGTGGATGGATATGGTGCAATGGATGCAACCCTAGATGGAGTGATAGTAGTGATAGGATGCAATGACCTAGGACCCTCATTATGGTCTTATAAGCTTTATATTTATAGGGCTCTCAAGTTTGATTTCACAATTAATCCCAACAATGCCGACTGAGGAAAAGATAAGGGAGACCAATGGCTAGAAGTGACCCAAAGAAGAGCAAAGAGGTTAAACATAGAGAGGGGTGCCCAAGGTGGGACCGGGTGCCCCAAAGATAGGTTAGGGTGTCCATAATCGGGGCTATAATCTAGGGAAGTTGTAAAATGGGTGGATATGTATCAAGAAGTACGCGGGAATGACGAAGTAAAGCATAAAACAAAGATGGCAAAAAGGTGGGATTAATTGGTACTTTATACACTTGAGAACCTTCTAAATAGTAGTATAAAACTGGGCTAAATATTGTCTAATGTGTAATATTTGTGTCTACATTTTCCCCCACTTTATGTTGGTGAATGAATAGCTCAAAGTGACATAAAGTAGTCGACAAGTGTACTTGAAATCCGTGCAGAGTGTAGAAGAAAGCACACCAATGGACTAGACTCGAATGTGGAGGAGTGTGGATTCTAAAGATGAAAAATGTAAGTAAAGTGATGAAAGTGACATAGGGTAGAATGCGTGTGTGGTTGTTTCATGTACGTGGTGTACTTACATGGTTAGTATGACAAGTACCGTCATGGTGTGTTGTCCTTGTCATTGTTGTTGTTTGTTTTTGTTGCCCCCAATTTGATTACTTGTTTCTCATATGGCATGCCTGCAAGGAGAAAACACTCAAGTAGTCAAATATGTATGTATGTAAAAACACTATGTAAAGTACGCCAATGCAAAGTATGCTAGAATAGAAAGTGTAAATGGAAAAATGGAACATGTGCACCTGATCCATGTCAAGGAAATGGTGTAGAAGGATATCCTGTGATGTCTGAATTTTTCGGGTGATCTCATGCCACCCTGGTTGAAGAAGTGTAGGGAGGAAATGCTCAGTGTCCTCCAACTCTAATTGCTTCTTCTACGATTTTTGAAGATATTTCTATATTGTGTTGGTTTTTTTGGCAATCCTACGCCAATGGACGAAGATGTGTTGATAGTCCACCCACTGTAACCCCTAATCCTGTGATTGCTCCACATAATTACTAAAGGACACCATGTCTGTTGAGGCCACTATGTATGGAGTTCGGTATGATTTGAACTCACTCGTTGTGTCTGAACCGGTGTAGATACGTTGTGTTAGTAGAAACCCATAATGATGCCCCCTCTTTGGGGCCCTTTTTGGGGGTGTATGCGAAGACCATGGAAGGAGAATGCAGCCTAAAAGAGGACCAATTGCACTCTGACCTTGTAACCAACTCAACCCTGCAGGGGGAAAGGGAAAACACTTGGTAGATACCAAGGCACACATAAAAGGGGATTGCTAGCCAATACAAGTGTGTTGATTTATGGAGATTAATTACTTCATTGGCATGCTTTTGCAGACTTGCTAGAATACACAATAACCGGCATTAGTTGACGAACCGTTGTCGGTCACCCATGGACCGGTATCGGTCAGCAAGGAGGAACCGGCATCGGTTAGGGCTAATCGACATCGGTTAAGGCTAACCAACATCGGTTGCCTGTGCGTGACTATTATAATTAAGTTACAAGAATTAGATCTATCTTTAGTTGTAAAGTGAATCTAATGGTTGTAATTACATAGCTAAAGTGCCCTAAGATTGTAGATGCATATATAAGCATAAAGCTATGGTTTAGAAGGTAGAATTCAATTGAGAATAGAGAGAAGTTTCCTTTGAGAGAAAAATAGAAATTTGTAGAGAAGAAAGTACAGGACATCCAAGAAGGTGTGGAAGATTACAAATCTTCATTGTATTTCCTCTGTGATAATAAATTGGTTGTTTCTTGGTGGACGTAGCCCACACTGGGTGAACCATGTTAAATCTTGTGTATTGTTTCTTCTTATTTATTTCCGTATTGATTGCTTTTATGCTTAGATCTGATTAATATATTTGTACAACCGGTGTGTTAACCCTAATAATTGGTATTAGAGCATCTTTGTTTGAGGGTTGTGTGTGTTATCGAATTTACTCACAGATGAATTTCTGATTGAGTGGGAGAAAAGCAATGGGAGAAGAAGGCAAATTTAGAGTAGATAAATTTGATGGTCATGACTATCTATTATGGAAGATGCAAGTGGAGGATTATCTGTATCAAAAATATTTATACTTACCGTTGGATGAGAAGGAAATACATACAAAGATGACTGATGAAGAATGGAAAATTCTTGATAGAAAGGCTCTGGGATCTATAAGATTGAGCCTGACAACATCTGTGGCTTCAAATATTACTGAAGCAGGATCTACGGTAGAGTTGATGAAATCTTTAGCAAATCTATATGAAAAACCTAGTGCTTCAAATAAAGTTTATTTGATGATTTTTTTTTAAATTTAAAGATGCAAGAAGGTGGATCTGCATCAAGTCATTTGAATGATTTCCAGTCTATTGTAAATCAATTAAAATTAGTTAGTATTTTGTTTGAGGATGAAGTGAAAGAAATTTTATTATTATGTTCTTTGCCAGATAGTTGGGATAACTTGGTAATGATTGTTAGTAATATAGCGTCACTGTTATTAATATTTTAAAGTTGAATGATGTGGTTATTATAATCCTGAATGAAGAAATACACATGAAAAGTACAAGAGAATCATCATCTGGGAATGTTTTGAATGTAGAAAGTAGGGGAAGGTAGAAGGAGAGATCCAAGAGCAAGAATAATGGGAAATCAAAATCTAAAAATGGTATATCTAAATCCAAAGGTAGAGGTATAATCTGTTGGAATTGTGGAAAGAAAGGTCATGCAAAGAAGGATTTCTAGTTTAAGGAAAACAAAGAGAATGTACCAAAAAAAGGTAAAGAGGCAAATGTTGTTGCAAAAGATGTAATGAAAGATGCCTTGATTCTCTCCTTGGATAATAAAATTGAGTCATGGGTTTTAGATTCAGAAGCTTCTTTCCATACAACCCCTAATAAGGATTATTTTAGAAATAATGTCTAGGGTAATTTTGGGCATGTTTATTTAGGAGATAATGAACCATGCAATATTATTAGTAGAGGTGAAGTTCATCTTAAATTACAGAATGGAAATACATGGATATTGAAATATGCGAGGCATGTTCCCATCCTTGAAAGAAATCTAATTTCGTTAGGAAAATTGTGTGAGACTGGTTGCATGGTTACATTCACAATCGAATATTGGAAAGTTGCCAAGGGATGTCTTGTTGTAGTAAGAGGTACGAAGGTAGGATCATTGTATTTGTCTCTGCTTGTATTACATCGATTCCTTTTTTGTTCTATCTACTTTAGATTCAGATACAAGCATGTGGCACAATCGGCTAGGCCATATGAGTGAAAAGGGAATGCAGATCTTAAAGGCAAAGGGTAAGTTATCAGATCTAAAACATGTAGATCTTGATTTCTGTGAGCATTGTATTTTTGGAAAGAAAAAGAGAGTGAGATTTCTCAAAGTTGGGGAAATAAAGAAGAAGCATAAATTGGAGCTTGTACACTCATATATGCGAGGACCAAATTGTAGCTTCTCATTAAGGATCCCAATACTATGTTACTTTCATTGATGATGCCATAAGAAAGGTATGGGTTTATTGTATTAATCATAAATCTGATGTTTTTGAAAATTTTAAAAGATGGAAATCCCTTGTTGAAAATGAATTGAATTCAAAGTTAAAGTGCCTTAGATCTGAAAATGGTGGTGAGTACTACAACAAGGATTTCAATGATTATTGTTCAGTAAATGGAATACGTAGAGAAAGGATGGTTCCTAGAACACCACATGAGAATGGTGTTGTAGAGAGAATGAACATGATAATCATGGAACGTGTTAGAAGCATGAGGATACATGTTGGATTGCCCTTACAGTTTTGGGTGGAAGCAGTAGACACGACGATTTATTTGATTAACCATGGACCTTCAAGTGCACTGAATGGTGGAATACCAGAAGAAGCTTGGACTGAAAAGAGGTAGATCTTTATTTTCTTAGAGTATTTGGCTCAGAAGCTTTTGTGCATATTGATAAGGAAAATAGAAAAAAAAATGGATGCTAAATCCAAAAGATGTACTTTCATTGGTTATGGCTCTGGTGATTTCGGATTCCAGTTTTGGGATTTAGAAGGTTCTAAGATAATTAGGAGTTATGACATTGATTGGAATGAAAAGAGAATGTACAGGGATCAAGTTTTGGTACCCAAAGGTGAACCGGTGGAGAAGTTTGTGGATGAAAATGAACTCTCAGATTCAAAATTAACACCTACAGGTTTACATAGTAACCGACATCGGTTTACCCCTGACCAACATCGGTCCTCAGACCGGTGTTGGTTACGAAGAGACAGAACAACATCAGCTAGCTAAACCAACGCGTCGGTAGAAGGTGACCAACATCGGTCACTGTCAGAAGTAGATACAAATCTACAAGATGAGTAGATTGAGCCTCCAACACCCCAAATCTCAGTGAGAAGGTCACAAAGGGTAAGTAGACCTCCAGAAATATTTTCACCTTCCTTGTCTTATTTATTATTGATTGATAGTGGTGAACTAGAAATCTTTGAAGAAGCAATGCAGGATAAAGCCCACAAGTAGTGGGAGCATGGCATGAATGAGGAGATGGACTCCTTAGAGAAAAACCAAACAGGAATTTTTAAAGTTGCCAACAGGTAAAAGAGCATTGCAGAACAAGTGGGTTTACATGATCAAGGAAGAAGATGGCGGAAAAAGAGATACAAGGAAAGGCTTGTAGTAAAGGGGTTTGCATAGAAAGCAGGTATTGACTTTGGTGAAATATTTTCTCCTATTATTAAGATGACTTCTATTCATACTGTAATGATTTTTGTTGTAGTAGAGGATTTACATTTAGAGCAACATGATGTCAAAATGACATTTCTTCATGGTGATTTAGAGGAAGAAATTTATATGAATTAGTTGTTTGGGTATGAAGTCAAGGGTAAGGAGACACTTGTGTGTAGATTTAAAAAGAGCCTATATGGGCTCAAGCAAGCTCCAAGGCAATGGTATATGAGGTTTGATAGTTTCATGCACGAGCATAGTTATTTGAGATGTGAATCCACCATTGTGTTTATTTCAAGATTCTTGGAAATGGGAGCTATATTATTTTGTTATTGTATGTGGATGATATGATTATTACAGGATCTAGTATGCAAAACATTGGTAAGCTTAAAGAAAATCTAGCTCACACATTTACAATGAAAGATTTGGGAGCTGCAAAGAGAATCCTTGGCATGTAAATTCACAGAGATAGGAAAAACGTGAAGTTGTATTTGTCTCAGGAGCATTATATCAACATGGTGTTGGAAAGGTTTAGTTTGTAAAATTCAAAACCTGTAAGTCCAACTATGGCTGGACACTTCAAATTGAGCAAAGATCAATGTCCTACATCACACGAGGAGGTTGAGTACATGACACGAGTTCCATATGCTTCAAAGAATTGGGAGCTTTATGTATGTTGTGGTTTGTACTGACAAACATTGCAAAGGCATTGAGAGTTTTGAGAAGATGTATGGTTAATCTAAGTAAAGAGCATTGGAAATCAGTCCAATGTATTCTCAGGTATTTGAGAGGGACATCCGGCATGCAGTTATGCTATGGAGGGTCAGATACTTCCTTACGTGGCTATGTGGATTCAGACATGGTTGGCAATTTGGATGCCAGAAAGAGCACCATTGGATATGTTTTCATAGTATGTGGCACGATAGTTAGCTAGATTTATAGATTACAGAAGTTTGTGGCCTTGTTTAACACATAGGTTGAGTATGTTGTAGCTACAGAAGCTAGCAAAGAGATGATATGGATGAGCAGGTTCATGGAAGAGTTGGGAAAAGAGCAAGAGGATTGCAGATTATACAGTGATAGTCAAAGTGTAATTCATCTGGAAAAGAACTCAACGTTTCATTCTAGAATGAAACACATTCAATTGAGATATCACTTCATATGGTAGGTATTGGAGGATGGGAAGCTAAAGTTGGAGAAAATTCATACAAAGGAGAACCCTGTAGATATGCTAATAAAGCCATTAGCAAAGGAGAAGTTGGAGCTACACTCCACTTCTGTTGGTCTTCGAGTTTGAGACTTGAAGAGGGAGAAACATGCCAAAGGAAAGGATCAGAGGATGGAGTTATACAATACAATGCAGAAATTTATCTCCAAGTGGGAGATTTTTGAGTTGTGGAGCTTAATCGCTTCACTGGCATGCTTTTGCAGACTTGCTAGAATACACAGTGGCGTCGGTTGACGAACCATCGTCGGTCACCCATGGACCAATATCGGTCAGGAAAGGAGGAATCGACATTAGTTAGGGCTAATCGACATCGGTTAAGGCTAACCAACATCGGTTGCATGTGCGTGACTATTATAATTAAGTTGTGGGAATTATATCTATCTTTAGTTGTAAAGTGAATCTAATGGTTGTAATTGCATAGCTAAAGTGCCCTAAGATTGTAGATGCATATATAAGCATAAAGCTAGGGTTTAGAAGGTAGAATTCAATTGAGAATAGAGAGAATTTTCCTTTGAGAGAAAAAGAGAAATTTATAGAGAAGAAAGTACAAGACATCCAAGAAGGTGTGGAAGATTGCAAATATTCATTGTATTTCCTCTTTGATAATAAATTAGTTGTTTCTTGGTGGACGTAGGCCACACTGGGTGAACCATGTTAAATCTCGTGTATTGTCTCTTCTTGTTTATTTCTGTATTGATTACTTTTATGCTTAGATCTGATTAATATTTCTATACAACCGGTGTGCTAACCACAACAAAGTGTTATTATAAACACATGCATGCAAATAAGTGTAAAAACACAAATAGTATAGAAAAGTTACCAAGTACAGTAGTGCAAACACACAAGAAAACAAGGAGACTACACAAAGCGGGTTTCAAACATGGGACATCACTCACGATGTCACAAGGCATGCAAAGCTCATCATGGCCGCAAACAACAAAAAAGTGTGCACATAAGCAAACGGAAAAACTCGCATACAATGGCAAACAAAGCATACAAGTAGAAATACAAGTAGTCATGGGAACATGTAGTCTGCAAAACAAGTGTTGCACATGGAACACCCGTTAGCATGTTAGAGTGAAAACCAATATGTCAAAGCATGTATAAGCAAGTATTATAAGATGCTAAGTAAAAAATGAAACAATAACACATGTATAAGTCAAATGTGGATGCCCCTAGTGACCAATATAGTAAGGGTAGAAGGCGAGCATCCATGCCACGTGTAGAGTCATGTATCTGCGATCACACTAGACAAAGGCGTGAACACGCATGTGTGTATGATAATGACATATAGGAAAGCAAGCTAACATGTGTAATAGAATGAGCATACAAAACACTAGTAAGCAAAAGTAAATGCTACCAAGACAATGTAATATGTTGTGGATGGATGGAATGGAATGCAAATGGAATGATAGGAGCAATGTGCCCCCGAGTGTATGGAAGTGTATGCAGTGAGGTTCATTTTGTTTTCCCCCTCAACAGTCAGGAATGAACTGCAAATGAGAGTGTGTCATCAAGAAATGGTCGAGTAGTGTAGTTTGTGTCTAGTGCGCTGCGATGAGTGTGTATGTGTAGTGGTGATGTAATGCGACATGTGGAGAGATGATGTGCATGAACCCTATAGCCAAAGCGTATATCACAACTTTGTTGATCGAAGGAGTGATGATTTAGCCCTAAGCATATATCACTATAGAAGATGAGAGGATGGTGATAAGATGTATAGAAATATGTGCGTGGACCCTATAGCCTAAGCATATACCACGACTTGTTGATTGGAAGAGTGATGATTTAGCCCTAAGCGTATATCACTACATGATGGAAGAAGAAGGTGACAATCTAGCCTATAACATATGTCACTACGAGATGGGCGATGAGGGTGTATGAAGCGTAGATAAGTAGGCGGTGAATAACAAAAGGTAGTGATGGTAGCACTAAGCATAGACCACTATGTGATGAATAAGATGAGGGTGGTGATTTAGCCTAAAGCGTATACCACTAAGTGATGAGTAGAATAAATGATGATGTAATAGAATGACTAAGAATAGGATGATAGAATAGGTGATGATTGGATGTAAGAGGATAATGTGAAATGGATAAAGGAAGTGGTGATTTAACCTAAGGTGTATACCACTAAGTGATGAGTGAAGGCATGACAATGTAATGGAATAAGTTTGGAATTGATAAATGAAAGAGGATGATATAAGAGAAGATGATAGAAGGATGTAGATTTGATGGAAGGAGTGGTTATCTAACCTAAGGTGTATACCACTACGTGATGATGGGTGTGAGTGACGATAGAGCCTAGAGCGTTGGTCACTAGTCCGGTGGATGTGGTATGATGACATGTCGCATGTAGGTAAGGTCCATTTGATTGGTAAACCCTCGGCAGTCGAGTATGGACCGAGGAACTAGAGTGCATCATAGGGTGGTGAGTGCAACGCGTAGAACAATGTAGTGTAGATGACCAAGGTAGGTGAATGTGTGTTGTAGGAAATGTAATGTAGCGTGTGTAGGTAGGTAGAAATAGAATGTGTACGGATGAGAGATGAAACTAGACCCAAGTATAAGGAAATCTAGTGTAGGGTGTAGGATAGGTAGGGTGTATGGATGCAATGTGGGTAAGTGTGTAAATGCAAGAAGTGTGTAGATAGGAATAGAATGTAGAATGATGATATATAAAAGGATTAAGTGTGTAGATAGGAATGGAATGTAAAATGATGATAGATAGAAATAACTAGAGACTTAGGAGAAGAGGACTTTCTAGAACACTTACCCATGGTGGAAAGTGTAGATTTGAAACCCTAAAAGGGGCTAGGAGAGAGAGAGAGAGAGAGAGAGAGAGAGAGAGAGAGAGAGAGAGAGAGAGAGAGAGATCGGGTTCACCAAAATGATTAACAAAAATAACTACCTAAAGGACCTAAAGAGGAGATTTAGGGTTTTAATGTTAATCTAAATAGAACTAAAACATTGTATAAATGTAATAAATAAAGTAAAGAAATATGTAATAACTACAAATAGGCTATGCTAAATGAAATAGAAACCCTAATGGAAATGAAGGAGAGGGAAGATGACTTAGGCGATGAAGGCAAAAGATGTCGCATATATGAAATCAGTAACTTGAATGTGCGAGATGATCACTCATGTACCCTGTGAAGGGTACATTTGGACTATTTGAAGTGACACAGGCACCTAGGAGTGTATTGGGGTGCTCCAGGTTCCCTAGTTTGGATCTGGGCACCGTGAACTATGCATGAGATCGGACTGTGTTCAACAAAGCAGTGTTGCAACTAGGTCTAAAACCATGCATGTCTCTGCCGCTCTAGATTTTCCGGATAATTCGTATGACACCACTGTACATGAAGAAGAAAAAAGGGGTTGGACTGACCTCATCTGTAAAACCGGTGGACTTATTCTTTGAGTGATGCACTACATTATGGACCCTGATGTAGTTTTGGTGAGTGTGTGTATGCCGTGCCCTAGGTGCTCTCGTGTCAGTCACACTTTTTGTAGTAGCGAGCTATGATAGCTATAGAAGATGTAGAATGTAGAATATAATAGATAGAATCCCTCCTCTAAGAATGTGTGAGTGGATGTGATGCAAAATTTGCTAGCTATGATGCATGGAGCTATGTGGATGGAGATGGTGCAATGGATGCAACCCTAGATGGAGTGATAGTAGTGATAGGATGCAATGACCTAGGACCCTCATTATGGTCTTATAAGATTTATATTTATAGGGCTCTCAAGTTTGATTTCGTAATTAATCCCGACAATTTTGACTGAGGAAAAGATAAGGGAGACCAATGGCTAGAAGTGACCCAAAGAAGAGTGAAAGAGGTTAAACATAGAGAGGGGCACCCAAGGTGGGACCGGGACGCCCAGACATCCCGGTCTGAGTTAGGGCACCTGGAATTAGGGCTAGAATATCGGGGAAGTTATGAAATGGGTGGATAGGTATCGAGAAATACGTGGGAAAGATGAAGTAAAACATAAAACAAAGATGACAAAAAGGTGGGATTAATTGGTACTTTGTACACTTGAGAACCTTCTAAATAGTAGTATAAGACCAAGCTAAATATTGTTTAATGTACAATATTTGTGTCTACATTATCCTCATTAGATAGATCACTATGGCATTGACACTTGGGGGCATACCATTTCCCCCTTGCTACCCAATGACACACTCTTGTTCTAGGTTCAAACACAATTGTTGAGGGTGCACTTACCTACATGAACCTCACTTTGCACACATACACTTTGGGGGCAACCTTGCTTCCCTTCTCTAGTCATAGTTTTTCATGTTCTAATAATTCAAAAACATTCAAATATTGGTAAAAATAGAAATTAACATTAGCTTAGATCTTGGTTGGATGTATCCTTGCTTGTTTATACTATTCTATGTTGTATTTTTCCTATCATGTTACCTTGATTCATAGTATGTTCTATCCTTTTACATATACACATGTGTGTTCACATGGTACTTTGAGGTGAATGCAAGCTATCTATAGGATATTACATGATGCATGATGCTTGACACTATTTGTTACCATTCCCAATGAGGCTCTTGGGGGCATCTATCTTTCCATACATTTTCCATATTCAGCTGATATCATTGCAATGTTTAATACATTCATTTATATTCAAATCTATACATTGTGACATACTATCAATTATCCTAACATGATAACGGGTGCGTCATGCGAAGCGAAGCATTTGTTTTCGAGCTCACTTCCAACCATGGTTATCTAATTTGCTTGTATCTTGTCTATGTTTGTGTCTTGATTGTCATTTTTATGGGTTATGCCATGTGTTTGATTGCTTGTTTTCTTATTTTCTTGTATAGCCTTGAAGGCTTTGAGTGTCTTGTGACATCCTAAGTGGTGTCCCATGTATTCCACCATGTATTCCACTAGCCACTTGATGTCTCTTTACTATGTTACTATGTGGTTGACTAGTTTCTATTACATTATGCCATGCTTGTTTGTCACTAAAACTTTTTGCTAGCTTTCTTTCCATTGTTTTTCATGTGTCATGGTTATTACCATGCACATTCTGTGTTCCCCCTGCAAGAATTCCTTCTTCAGATGTGCAAATTAGCTTCAAATTTCCTCATTTGGGCCGCTGCATTAGTTCATCTCATGCACCTCAAATGACTGGGGATAATCATCGGTGATTATTTCACCCTCTCAACAATCCATAATTAAAATACATAATGGTGGATTTTTTTTGGCAAAATAAGAGCTAATAAAATGGTTCAAAATCAAACTTGGGCCAATAACAATAAAGGGAAAAAAACACCCAGACCGGATAGGAATGGTGGGCGATAGTGTCCCACCTGGGTGGTTTTTTCATGGGGGAAAAACATGTACTTTACATATTGAACAGGTTTTTAGTGACAAGTTTTCTCGAGAATGTAGCAACGGATACTCAAATTCAGTTTACAATTAAGTACATAGGAACATAATCAAGTGGCATGTTTCATACGTTGAGAAAGTGAACTAATTAATCCTCTTTCTCGACTTGCATATTATCTACCAAAATAAAATAAGAAGTGGCACCTAGGGCATATGCAAGGACGATGATATAGCTAGAACAATGTGTCATCTATGCCTAATTACTATTGGGTTTTGACCATCTATAGTGGCACTTATCTATAGGAAAGCATCAATAGATTGAGGGAAAATTTGACAAATCCTCAAATCCTCACTATATTCACACTCTTCCTCCGGTGACAGGATGCCTAAATCCTCAATATATTCACACTAGTTCATGAATTGATCACTTTTGACTCTTCCAACCATATCCAGGTAACAAACATACATGAACATTTGTCCTTTTCTCTCATGGCATTCAAGTTCATTTTATCCTTGATTCACTTGTTTTTCATACACATTAAAACTTTAATTTCTCTAAGTTAAAGTTCAATTTCATAAACTATGAGCATTGAATACTCTTTTCTTCTTTTACATGTCCATCCTTATCCCGACAAAAAGACAACACAAATGGAATAAGGAAAAATCTAAAGCACAAATCACTCATGTAAAGGCAATACTTAGTTATAAACATAAGTATCATTTCCACTATGCAAACATGTCACCCCTAGGGTTCTTATACCCTCTTAGAATCCAAAATACACACCCTAGAATTCCCATTTGACACACTATCACTTACAACCTCAAATATCTTCTTACGTCTCAAGATTCAATCCTCCCGATCTTGCCAAAATAGATAGGGCGAATATACTCCACCTTCGAGATATATAGCTAGAGACAGAAAAATATTTTGTTGACATCCTCCTTATAGAGAAATATATACGTCTCTTAACCACTCGATCTCTCTAGAGAAGTAATATTCTTAAGATAGTCATCGAAGAGTCGAACTTCCAACAAAAGAGGATTGGGTTGTATCTCTCTTTATGCACCTTTGGATATCCACAAAATATGATATTCCTATATAATTTATGCTACCAAATATTCATTTACTAGACATAAAGTGGGGAAAAATATAGACATGAAATTATACACTTAGTACTATTACATCATGCCTCTAGTATGTTGTTATATGCATAATTCCTAAGCAAAAAAACTAGACATTAACAACACTTGTTTTGTTTTACATTGACATTGTTTTATCTTTTCATACTTTTGTCCTTTACTTTTCTTAAATTATCACTTTATTTTTGTACATTACACAATGTGTTACCCAGTTCATTGTTTCTTGTTTGGTCTTTAGAGATCTTTGGACACTAATGCCCAGTAAGGGCCAAGAGTGCCCAGGGGTTACTATCCCATTTGGGTACTTCTGTCTTTTTCCCCTCTTTTCTCATGTTTAAAATGCCACATCAATTGTTATATTTTCTTAACTTATACTTATCACTTTGGGTCAGCTTTTAGGGTTGTTAATATATATAACATACTATCTATTCTAAGGAGCAAGAGGAAAACTAGGCAATTGGGCTATTACTTTTTATATACTTGCTTGGACAAAAGGAACACTTGAGGACTGCATTTGGGCTACATTATTCACTTTGTATAGGAAGGGGAAATTCTAAATTCCATCACACACATGATCTTGGGGGAAAAGTAGTTATAGCTCATTATCTTGGTGTGATTGGCACAAGGGAAACCTAGCTTCAAGGGACACAATTATATCGCATACACACACACACACACCAAAACGACATTGAGTCTGAAATGTAGTGTAGTGCTTAGTGATAATCATATTGGGGTGACCACCAAGGTTAGTCCAACTCAAGCACATGTATATTTTATTCTATATAGTGTGTGTTTGAGCCTTGTGTAGATAGTTAGGGTTTATTTTTAGGTACATTTGTGACAATAAAACCCTATAATGAAGTTAAAGTGACACAAAAATAACTAAAGGTGATATAATCAGACCCTAAAAGAACTAGATTTGCACTCACTACCATGACACTATCGCCCGGTTTAGACACTAACACCTAGGGTGATCATTTCCCCTTATTGGTTCTTCTATCCAATATACTTGTAGATTACTATCTTCTAGATGGAGCACGCATGAGTCCAGTTGACCACTGGTCCATCATATTTCTAGCCCGAGATCCGTATCTAGCAAGTTATCAAGTGAGTCACTCTCATCCTCTTTTTTATTAAACTTTTTTTCCATTAGAATTTATATCTTGTATGTTCATGATATTATTTGATTGATCTCAATCCTTTGATTAAGATTTAATTTGTCTTAATAAAGGAACATATTCAAACTCAACAATGTCAAAAAATAAGTTACTAAATTTTAGTGTCTACATATACAAGATAATCCTAGCAAAAATATAAAATTTTCTAATTATTTATCTCCCAAGCTACATAAAAAAATTAGATCCTCAGTGCAAGAAAATTCTAGTAGAAATAAGTATTTTTCCAATATAATCTCCAAATATGATTTGTCTCCTAGTCTACATAAATAAAGTAGAGGACGTGAAGGAGGATAGGTGACTAAAGGTAGTAATAAAAGAAGATTTGAACACAATAAAGAGGATATGTGTATACAAAAATCACGCACTTACTATTTACATCACGCCTCTAAGTATGTCATTATATACATGATTCCTAAGCAAGAAAACTAGACATTAACAACACTTATTTTACTTTGTATTTACATTGTTTTATCTTCTTATACTTTTTCCTTGGATTTTCTAGAATTACACCTTTACTTTTGGAAATTGGATAATATGTGACCCAACTCAACATTTTCTGTTTTATCCTCCAAGCATCCCAAATACTACCACACATTAGGGAAAGAAGCACCTAAGCGATATTGTCCCCTTTGGGCACTTTTGTCCTTTTCCTCCTTTTCTCAAATTTGAAATGTCACATCATTTGTTATCTTTTTAAAAATAATTATCACTTTGGGTTAGCCTTTTTGGTTGTTAATGACAAAATTCAAACAATGGAATCATATATATACATGACTTACTCACTATTATTAGGGGTTGGGAAATTTTGAGCTATTACTTCCTATCTACTACTTAGGAAAAGAACAATATTTAAGGACTACATTTAGGATACATCATTCACTACATATGAGGGGATATTTCTAAATTCTATCTCACACATTCATCTTAGGGGAAAAGTAGTTGTATCCCACTATCTTGGTGTGACTGGAAAAAGGAAAACCTAGGTTCAATAAACACTATTCTATCACACACACACAAGAACTACATAGAGTATGAAATGTAGTGCAACACTCAGTGAAAATCATATTGGGGTGATCGTTGAGGTCGGTCTGACTTAAACATATGCATTATTTATTTCTTCTAATGTTTTCTTGAGCTTTATGCAAGTAGCTAGGTTTGTTTTGCAGGTTCAGGTGTGACAGTGAAACCTTACAACAAATCTAGAGTGATAAAAAGTGAAAGGAAGAAGACCATATCATGCCCTAAAAAGATAAAAACTAAAGAATTTTCTAGGAAACTAACGCCTAGTTCAAACACTAGCACCCGTGAGTGATCATGTCCCCTTTAGAAGGTTATTTACGAAGGAGTTTCGAGTCCCATTTTTCCGGATGAATCATACTCGGTTTAGATCCAACCTACTCTACTTAGTTTCTAGCCCAAAATCAGCCCAGATCTTCAAATATAAGCTAAGTCACTCTTATCTCACTATTGCTCACACTTACTTGTATATTACAAGATAGATCTTGCTTGTTACCATTATACATGTTCGATCTTATTCCTTTGATAAAAATTTAATAATATTAAATCAATGTGGATGATACAAAACAAAATATGGATAGATAAGTGGAATATTAACATATATGAATTCCCAACAAATAATCAAGAGATAAAGAATTGTGTGAGGTAAAATTTTAAACTAGGAATATGGATAAAGAAAACAGGGGAAGAAAACGTTCGACTCCACTTATGAGCATGAACAAAAATATACATAGGGGAAAACTTCAAATGGAGAATGAAGATACTTATAGCTCAATAGAGAACAAGACCACACAAAATTTATTATGAGACATGGAGGTGGAAGATCCCGAAAGTAAAGTGGGAAGAGAGGATATGTCTTTTTTGCACATAAGGTAGGGTTGAGATAGAATGCCATTATATTAGGGAGTGCACTTTATATGATGCTATCCAAGATAGATACTTAGATGACCTAAAAGGGATGTTTATGTCTAATATATTTGAAATAAAAAACATTAGTAAAACCAGATAATTGTTGGGGTTAAACCATATAACAATGTTGCACAGATCTATAATCAGAGCAATCATACAAGTAATGAATGCGAAATAACCAAAAGATAAAATAAACAAGAGAAAGATTACACCAGATTTAACGTGGTTCACCCAGTGTGGGCTACATCCACCAAGAAATGGCCAATATTATTATTTAGTGCTTTACAGAGGAAATACAATGAATATATACTATCTTCCAACACCTCACAGGATGTTCAATGCTTTTCCCTCACTCAGCTACTCTTTCTTTCTCACCAAGAAAAATTACATGCAAAATAATTGCTATTTATATTCTCTTCTTCTTACTTACCCTCATATAATGCATACATGCATATATATCTATTTTGGGTAACTTAACTATTCTTTTACAATCAATAAATCATCTTTAAAATAATTGATTTATTCTAATTTTCGTCAAAAACAAAAATTGTGTCGCACAGTAACCATCACCTTCTTTGCTGACCACTCACTGGTCACTTCCTGACTGGGAGATCGACGCCGGTTACACCCTAACCGACGCCGATTCTTGTCGAACCATAACATGTAAAAGCAAGTTTCTTGTGAAGCAATTAAGCTTCATACTCAATAATCTCCCACTTGGAGATCAATTTTTTGCACTGTCTTGTGCATGCATCACCATCCTTGGTTCCTTTTCCTTGGCCCATTTCTTCCTCTTCAAGTCTTAAAATCAAAGACCAACAGAAGTGGAGTGAAGCTCCAACTTCTCCCTTACCAATGGCTTCGTTAGCATGTCTGCAGGGTTCTCATCTGTATGGATTTTCTCTAACTTCAGTTTTCCATCCTCCAACACCTGCCGTATGAAGTGATACCTCAACTGAATATGTTTTGTTCTTGAATGAAATGTTGAGTTCTTTTCTAGATGAATCGCGCTCTAACTATCACTGTATAATCTACAATCCTCTTTATCCTTATCCAACTCTTCCATGAACACTGATCATCCATATCATCTCCTTGCTAGCTTTTGTAGTTGTAACATACTCTACCTCTGTAGTAGAAAAAGCCACAACCTTTTACAATCTCGAAATCCAACTAACTTGCTATTCCACCTACTATGAAAATATATCCAATGGTGCTCCTCCTGCCATCCAAATCTCCAACCATATCTGAATCAACATAGCCATGTAAAGAAGTATCTGACCCTCCATAACATAACTCCATGTCATATGTCCCTCTCAAATACCTAAGAATCCATTAGACTTACTTTCCCAATGTTCTTTACCTGATTAGCCATAAACATGCTCATAACTCCCACTGCTTGCATGTGCAATGTCTGGTCTAGTACAAACCATGGCATACATAAGACTTCCTACTATTGCTGAAGCATAGGGAACATGTGCCATGTACTCAACCTCCTCGTGTGATGAAGGAAACTGATATTTTCTCAATTTGAAGTGTCCAACCATAGGTGTACCAACAGGTTTTGATCTTTGCATATTAAACCTTTCCAACACCTTATTGATATAAGCCTCCTGAGACAAATACAACTTCTTGTTTTTCCTATCTCGGTGAATTTTCATGCCAAGTATTTTCTTTACAGCTCCCAAATCCTTCATTACAAATGTGTGAGCTAACCTTTCTTTAAGTTTACTAATGTCCTGCATACTAGATCCTGTAATCAACATATCATCCACATACAGTAACAAAATAACATAGCTCCCATTTTCAAGATTTTTAAAATAAACACAATGGTCATATTCACATCTCATATAACCATGCTCATGCATAAAACTATCAAATCTCAAATACCATTGCCTTAGAGCTTTCTTGAGCCCATATAGGATCTTTTTCAATTTGCACACAAGTTTCTCCTTACCCTTGACTTCATAACCAAATGGCTGCTGCATAGAAATCTCTTCATCTAAATCACCATGAAGGAAAGTTGTCTTCACATCTAGTTGCTCTAAATGAAAATTTTCTCTACTAACTAAGCTTAATACAATATGAATAGAAGTCATCTTAACAACGGGAGAAAATATTTCACCCAAGTCAATACCTACTTTCATGCAAATCCTTTTACTACAAGCCTTGTCTTGTATTTGTTCGCCCACCCTCTTCTTCCTTGATCCTATAAACTCACTTGTTCTATAATGTTCTCTTACATGTTGGAAACTTAACCAAATCCCAAGTCTGTTCTGTTCCAAGAGTCCATCTCATCATCCATGCCATGCTCCCATTGTACGTGGGTCTTATCCTGTATTGATTCTTCAAAGCTCTTTGGTTCACCATTATCATTCAATAATAAATAAAATGGAGAAGGTGTAAATCTTTCTAGAGATTTACTTACCCTTTGTGACCTTCTCACAGGAGTTCGGGGTACCAAAGGCTCAATCTGGACCTCCTGACATTTGTATCCAAATCGATGCGACCGATGGCCGTCTTTGGTCACCTCTGTAATTGACATCGATTTTGTTAACCGATGCGGTTAGATATTTTGTAACCGATATTGGTTTCGTTGACCGATGCCGGTTAGGGGTAAATCGACACAGTTATTGTGTAACCCTATAGGTAATACTTTTAAATCCAAGAGTTCATTTTCATTCACAAACTTCTCAACCAGTTCATCCTTGGGTACCAAAATTTGATCCCTGTACATTCTCTTTTCATTCCATTCAACATCACGACTCCTAATAATTTTAGAATTATCTAAATCCCAAAAATAGAAACCGAAATCATCAGATCCATAACCAATGAAAGTGCATCTCTTGGATTTTGCATCCAACTTTTTCCTATTTTCCTTATCAACATGCACAAAAGCTTCTGAACCAAAAACTTTAAGAAAATAAAGATCTACCTCTTTTCCAGGTCCAAGCTTCCTCTGGTATTCCTCCATCTAGTGAACTTGAAGGCCCACGATTAATCAAATAAACTGTTGTATCAACTGCTTCCACCCAAAACTGTAAGGGCAATCCATAATATATTCTCATACTTCTAGCATGTTCCATGATTGTCCTGTTCATTCTTTCTGCAACACCATTCTCTTGTGGTGTTCTTGGAACTATTCTTTCTCTACGTATCCCATTCACTGAACAATAATCATTGAAATCTTGCTTTATAGTATTCACCACCATTGTCAGATCTAAGGCACTTTAACTTAGAATTTGATTCATTCTCAACAAGGGCTTTCCATCTTTTAAAAGTCTCAAAAACATCAGATTTACGCTTAATATAATAAACCCATACCTTTCTTGTAACATCATCAATGAAAGTAACATAATACTGGGATCCTCCATGAGAAGCTACCTGAGCTAGTACCCACACATCTAAGTGTACAAGCTCCAATTTTTGCTCCTTCTTAGTTGCCCCAAATTTGAGAAATATCACTCTCTTTTACTTTCCAAAGATACAATTCTCATAGAAATCAAGATCTAAATATTTCAAATATGAAAACTTACCCTTAGCCTTTAAGATCTACATTCCTTTTTGACTCATATGATCCAACCGATTATGCCACACTCATGCATCTGAATTTGAAGTAGATAATGCAAAAAAGGAATCAGTAATACAGGTAGATAAATATAACGTTCCTACCTTCTTACCTCTTGCCACAACAAAAGCACCCTTGGTGACTTTCCAAGAGTCTCTTGTAAAAGTAACCATGTAACTAGATTCACCTAGTTGCCTTGCAGAAATAAAATTCCTCCCGAGGCTTGGCACATGCCTCACATCTTTCAATACCCATGTATTTCCATTCTGTAATTTTAGATGAAATTACCCTTTACCAGTAATATTGCAAGGTTCATCATCACCCAAATAAATATGCCCAAAATTTCCCTAGACATAATTTTTGAAATAACCCTTATTAGGGTTACATGGAAAGAAGCTCCTGAATCTAAAACCCATGATTCAATTCTATTATCTAAAGAAAGAATAAGAGCATCTTGCATTACCTCTGATGCAGCAAGATTTTCTTCTTTACCTTTGTCTAGTTGTTGGTTCTCTTTATCCTTTGACCAACAATATTTCTTTGCATGTCCTTTCTTTCCACATTTCCAACAAGTAATTCCCTTACTTCTGGATTTAGATCTGTTATCCCTTGACTTTGATTTCCCATTACTCTTACTCTTGGATCTATCCTTCTTCCTTCCCCTACTTTCTACATTCAAAGAATTTCTAGATGATGATTCCTCTGTACTCTTCCTACGAATTTCTTCATTCAAGATTATACTAACCACATCATCAAACTTCAAAATATTATTAGCAGATGTTGTATTACTAACAACCATTACCAAGTTATCCCAACTATCAGGAAAAGAATATAAGAATAAAAGTGCTTCTAATTCATCATCAAACGGTATAACAACCGATTTTAATTGATTTAAAATAGATCGAAATCATTCAAATGACTAGATGCGAGATCCACCTTCATGCATCTTAGAAATATATAGTTTCATCATCAAATAAAATTTATTTGAAGCACTAGGTTTTTCATATAAATTAGCAAGATATTTCATTAGCTCTACCATAGAAGCCACTTCTGTAATATTGGAAGCCACGGATGCTGCCAGGCTCAATCTTATAGATCCCAAAGCCTTTCAGTCAAGAATCTTCCATTCTTCATCAGTCATCTTCGTAGGTCTAGAATTCTCATCCAATAGTAAATATAAATCTCTTTGATATAGATAATCCTCAATCTACATCTTCCATAATTGATAATTACGACCGTCAAATTTCTCTACCTTGTATTTGTTTTCTTCTGCCATTGTTGTGTCTCCTAATCAATCAGAAAACCCTCTGTGAGTAAATCAACACACAAAACCCTCAAACAAAGCTCTGATACCAGTTGTTGGGGTTAAACCATATAATAGTGTTGCACAGATCTATAATCAGAGCAATCATACAAGCAATGAATGCGGAAATAACCAGAAGATAAAATAAACAAGAGAAATATTACACTAGATTTAACGTGGTTCACCCAGTGTGGGCTACGTCTACCAAGAAACAACCAATATTATTATTCAATGCTTTATAGAGGAAATATAATGAAGATCTACTATCTTCCAACACCTCACAGGATGTTCAATGCTTTTCCCTCACTCAACTACTCTTTCTTTCTCACCAAGAAAACTTACATGCAAAACAATTACTATTTATATTCTCTTCTTCTTACTTACCCTCATACAATGCATACATGCACATGCGCGCGCCACACACACACACACACACACACACACACACACACACACACACACATTGGGTAGCTTAACTATGATTTTATAATCAATAAATCATCTTTAAAATAATTGATTTATTCTAATTTTCGTCAAAAAACAAAAACTACGGCGCACAGTAAAAATCGTCGCGATTCATTGCCTGACCGACCGATGCTAATTACACCTGACCGACCCGCTTACACCCCGACCAATGCTGATTACACTTGACCGATGTCGATTCTTTATCGTCTCAACCAAGATTACATGTAAAAGTAAGTTTCTTGTGAAGCAATTAAGCTCCATTCTCAACAAGAATTTCTAACCAATATCCACAATAGGAGCATTATCCTTTTGTAGACACCTAAATGTGGAAAATTATCACTTGATAATGGAAATATTATATTGATCGCTAGATCATGAATTATGCACACATTTTAAACTCAATCGATTATCTTTAATTCTATTGCATGACTTGATTGCCTTATTTACATGGCTCATTTACTCACATAATTGATTTCATTAGTTTGCAACATTCTATCACCTCCAAGTTTCATGTCTAGAAATTTCAAGCACCTCACTTCCTTCCCATCTGAGATCGCTAAATAAGGACCAAACCATCTAACTCGCATTGTCTAAAACCGGTGGTTATGTTCAAGTCACCCAACAAACACATTATCAATTTGATATTTTTCTATGGGTTAGTAATTTCCTTATGGGTCAACCTTAATAAGAAATTATACCTTTAAAACCCTATATAAGCAAGTCAATTACACTCACCTAACACTTTTAAGAGCATTACAAGAAAATATCATTTCATAAGCACTCGATCTCTTTTGAATTCCCAAGTAGTGGCTCACATTAGGAGTAGCCTCCATACGGGTTTGAAACACACTCGACTAGGTTTTACATTATGCATCCCAAGCTAGAGTCTATCTAAACCAAGTCAAGTAAAATATGCCAAGTCGTCACCTACATTATCAAGTGATCAAATTATTGAAGTTAGTTACATACATATAGATATCACATGTTAGGTGGAGAACTACATGTGATTTGATGCCTCTTTAAAGTATTGCCAACATAAGCAACATACATATTGTACTTTGACACGACTACTAACATTTTTGTAAGGTATCCTACTCATGGTTAGGGTTTGAAGCTATTTTGAGTCATACAAAGGGGATTAAACATTTGTAAAACTAGGGGTTTCATAGAAAAGCATATTCTAGTTGATTGCATTACATGCATTACAAATTTCCAAAATGCTATTATCTCTCCGTATTTATGAAACCACCAAACATGTATGAAAGCACCAGATGTTTCCATACATATGTGATGATTTCGAACCTATTTAGTTTGCATTATTAAATACATAAAAGAAACATTTATAGATCGGTACATTCTTTTCACTATGCCATATCAACTTCCCGAGAATCCAACTAGCTAAGTACATATCCCATATTGTGTCTTGTCACATGTATCACGAGTTTTGATTTTTTTATCTTCTTATTTTCTAAATAAATATATTGTGATGTGAACATTGATATTAAATTAATTAATTTGAATATATCTCATGTTACTAACCCAAATCCAAAGTGAATAATTTAAACACTCTTACATTGCACAATACTTATTATGTTTTGAGTGAAATTAGTTGGTGAACTCATTTGTTGATCAAGTTCTTAGTCTATTTGGCCTAGGTAACCTTATTCCAGATCAAGCCTTCTATTACAAACCCCATGGTTTCTATTTCTTCCTCGATGCATTATTCTTTCCCTAGTTCTAGGGTTTGTTTCCGGTTGTATTTTCATGGCTCATTCATAAATCCTTTATAATATGTAATCTTAGTCTTTGTATGCTCCTCAAAGATGATTAAAAATTATGTCCTTTCCCGCATTTAATAGTACAACTATTTCTTAAGTATAACCTAATATCTCTCCTCCCCCTATTGATGTTGATATAAGTAAGCCTCATGGAAAATATTTTGACACAAATTCTTATTGTGACTACCATCGATTATCAACCATGCCACTAACAAGTGTTAAAGCTTTGACATGTTATGTAAGATTTGATTGATGCCAATGGTTATCAAATTCACTAATACCTTAAAGTAACTTGATATGTGGTCATCTTCGATGCCTCCTATTGCAAATTAATCTCCAATCCTAGTTAGTGCACTTCTAATTTCTCCTATAGAATCACCACTTTCTTTCATATATATAGTATCAATGTATACGCTTATTTATCATCACACAAGTTCATTGGTTCCTAATTAAAAGAGTACTTGTTAATAGTGAATAATGCTTAAATGTTTTCACTAGTCCTTTCCTTCAGTGAATGGGTATATACATGAGTGATGTTGATCAAACACCTACCCATATTAGAGGATCTCAAAAAAATCCCACTAATCACAATTGACAACATCACTTATATTTCCTAGTTTCCTTTATCATGATGCCTACCACATTTTATATCTTAGAAATCATTGTTACTTTCAATTTCCTCTTGGGTTAACACTAGATCCAATCTATGAGAGACACTCCACCTATTCTTTATCAATGTGTAAACTCTTTACCCGATAGTCACAAGCATAATATTTTTGTAGATTAAGATATTTTCTGATATTTCCATGTCAAATGTTTTGCTTGTAATGAGCCTATCATCACCCGTCCGACACAATGTATTCTAATTGATCATTTGAACACATATATGGTTATTAAGTCACACAATTTTCATAGTGTTAAATCCATTATCACATATTTTACATCATCTATTCTTACTAATACATCATGAATATATGAGATCATAGAATCAAAGAATCATAGTCATAATGAATCTCTTATGCCACCACTCTACGAATCCTTGCAAGGACATCCCACTATGATTGCGGTGTACATACCATAATAAATCCACTTGCACATGAAATTACCAAAGAAATACCTTTATTCAAGAAACAAGGTAGCCTAACTACGATGCTTTGATCATGAGGTTAAATATACTTTACTTATCATGATATTATTTCTTATGCACTTTATACTCATGTTTTTGTTACTCAAAATCTATCTACAATGGCATAATTGATCACAATTCTAGATACACCTTATGTACCCTCACATTACTTACTCTTTTGGGTTATATTTATCAACATATCCTATCCATTACATGCTCAAAACCTCAAGATATTTAACACATTATCCTCCATATCATAGTGGACTTCCCTATTATTGTCGAATTTTCTAGATTACTAATATTATTCGGACACATGACTCACTTCCTAGATATCTTTGGATGTATAACCTTAGGACTATTATTTATGCTCTTTTTCGAACATCAAGAACATTTTGTGCAATCAAGTTGTTATAATTTAGGATATCCCTTATGAGGACCCTTTGCATACCACTCTTTCTGCAACACACTTGTTTATACAATTATAACTCATGATCCCATTTATGTCACATCTTAACGCTCCATCACTCACATACATCCTCATAATTCTAATTTCATAGGCGCTAAATATCCTACACATATTTTATAGCCTTGGCTTCAAGCACTACCTTTTATTCCTATCCTACATGATGCAATATTTATGCCCATACCTCCTACACTTATAGGTTCCCCTCCTTACCTACTTGATCCCAACGTAGGTGTTGATATATATGAGTGTCACATTTTGATTCCCTCCACAAAACTAAGTAATGTTGTAGCTAAAAGGTAGTTGAGGCCCACGCCAATGCAAGAAACCTAGAAAAAGTCTCACACAAATAGGTGAGGCTCCACCTCTCTCGAAAAGAAGGAACATGTGTGAGAAAAATTAATAGGAATTTCAACACTAGAATGAGAATTCCTTCTCCAATATTATGTCCTCACTAGGTCTTGGTGGTAAAAATATATATTGGGAATGGCTCAAGATGGGAGATGAGTGAATTTTTATGATTTATATGAAGACGTTTGTTGGTTTTTTTTTCAAGGTTATGGTGGGATTGTGTACAAGAATGCATAATGGAAAAACATGGGAAGAAGCCTTAAGTGGATAAGTAGGAGTGTGTGGGAGGCTAGCGATTTAGTAATCCACTATGCATGCATGAGAGTGTGAGTGTGAGAGTGAAGGATTGCATGCAATGAGTATCATTTACAATCATAAAAATTAACATTGAAAATCGATTGCAATATTTACTCCTAAGTTAACCAAGTCATAAAAAATAAAAAGAGGAGAAGGGTGGGGCAAAAGAGAAATGGATATAATGGTGTGGAAGATGCTTCTTTTCGGTTAGCAAAGACAAATCCAAGAAACCATAAGCAACGTCAAACTAGCATTCACTTGATCAAGACATAAGTAGGTGTAAGAGTTTGAGGAACTTGTTACGAAGCAAAGAGCAATGTAATGTCCTTGGATATGCAAGAAGTGATTGCTAAATCTAGACAAAAATAATGAGATATATTTTTATTAAGAGCATGGGGATATACTTCATTGGGTAGAAAGAGTGCACACAACATCAATATCCAAGGTGAAAACACAAGTAGAAATAAGTGAACAAAGGAAAATACATTTATACATTAAAAGCTTCTTTCTACAAGGATTTGATCTGAAATAAAGCCTTTCAAATTGGTATTTATAGGAGGTACCAAAACTACTTAGGGAACACTTCATATTGAATTAATGCCATCATCCAACCGTGTAATGTAGATTTGATAAGGTAGATATGTGGGCGATGACATGTACTAATCAAATTGAATGCATGTCTATTGTTGGCTAGATTTTTGCATAGCATCAAACCTAGGCGGTCATGAGATAAATCTCCCTCATTTAACCGGTGAGGCTCCCATATCAGATTTGTCAATATAAATGTGGTTTTATCTATCAGGGGGTTTTAATTTAACTCCTTAGTTCATGAACCATAACTAAGAAGTTCTCAAAGACGTAAAGTTAAACTTTGTTTAAGAAAGGAAAATTATAGAAGAAGAAAGTAAAGGAATTACAGAGAAGAAATGAGGAAGATGTGCATCCCAATTAGTAGATAGTAGAGCTAATTGCATGCACATAGAAGAAACTTAATAGATTTGAACACACAGAATTATAAAGCAAAGGCAGCTCTAGATCTAGATCTAAAATAACACAAAGTTTACTTAAAAGATCTAAGATTTAAAAGCAAGAAACACAGTACGCCGTGACACAAAGTTCTTCGGAAACTTGCTTCTTTGTATTCCTCTCTGCAACAAGTGGCTCTCGGGGTTCAAAGACAAAGTCTAGAACACAAGATTGCTGCTTACAAATTCTGATTCCTCCTTTAACCCGGAGGTTCTTCTCCTACTTATAGAATGTAGGAGGGAAAGTACAAATAGAAGACTCAAACTGAACTAAAGTATGAACAACAAGTAAAGATGACATTTGGCAATCATCCTCAACTAACTTCTTCTTAAGTGACACATGTATCACTTAACTAATAGAATAGTTCCACATGACTTCAAGTAATGGTTGCAAAACCAATAACTTAGAAGTTTTACAATTTCATCCGGGAACATAGAAAATAGAAGAAGAAAGAATAGAAGAAGTCATGCCAGCTGTAATGTTTACATCTTCTTCTTGTTCTGATATCTGATATACTTGTCGAACATATAATTCAACATCCTTCCATCTGTTTTAGCCACTGCTTCCTTCTCTGTCCTGAATTGCAGCAACCCTTCATTCAACACTTTGCTGCATGCTTCCACCTCTTCCAAACTCGGCCCGAACCTCGCAATGTCTGCCTGCAGCGCCACCAATCTACTGATAGAATTCATCGTGAAAGGCTTGGTAGCTTTATCAATTCTCTTTTGCACCATCAGAAGAGAACCTTCCAGGGAATCATGCACCTCGTTAGAAACAATCCGCACGTATGAAGTAACACCTCCATCCACTCTTTCCTCAGTGAAAGAAACGCTACTGTCTGGTAAATCTGATGTTCTACTCTCAAGCACCTGCATCCTTTTCAGCAAAACTCTGCAGATCTCCAAACGGAAAGATACTGCAAACTCTAGCTGCTTCCCCTTCTCGACTGATCCATCCAGTACAATTTGTTCTGCAACCAACACATCTCCCGGCAGCTTGTTGATCTCGGCCAAAATACTCAGGTTACTCTCTGCAACTGTATTCATGCCTTCTATGCTTTCCATCAGTTGCTTTAGTTGATTTGCTGCATCTTTCATAACCTTTAGGCGGGCTGGCACTTCCCCAAGTTGCACAGAAGCTTGACGAATAATCAGGTCTTTCCATTCGTCAATAGCCTTTACTTGATTGCTCGCATCTTCCATTTCCTGCATAAGATGATCACTCACCTGCTCTGAAATGGGCTGAATGGAAGGTTTAGCAACCTTGGCTATGATCTCACATAATTGAGATATTTGCTTCTGCAGCTCTTCTTTCTCCGCCTTTTCACTGTCAAGCCTAAGGAACAAAGCATCCAGCAACGTTTGCGTGTCCTGCTTCAATCCTTCAGTGGTAGCTTGACCGAGTGGTATTTTGGTCACCGTCACATCTTCTGCCATGAGCTCCTCTTCTATCTTTCCTTCCGCCGGAATTGATATCTCAGCAAACTTCTCTCCCGAATCTTTGATGATCAACCTAGAAGTTGCTTTAGCAACTTTAGGCCTTCTGTCTCTTCTGCTCAGATCCTGAAGTAGCTGCAAGTCATGCTCCTCTAAGTTCATCTCTACTCTTGCTTCCGGAACCAACCTGCAAAGTGACCATCCCGAGAAGTTATTTCTCGGGGAGTAAGAAGTCACTGAGTGCACTACCATCTCCCGCTCTACATCCTCTCTCGTCAGAAAGTGCCACAGTGTCATGGCTGCCATCTTCTGAAACATCCAAGGACAAAGCTCTTTCAAACTCCGTCATCTGCAGCTTCAACATCTCCTCTGGAACGGGTGCTGAACGAAGTGGCTGCGGAGAGAAAACGAATGTCGCCGGTTTCAATGAAGGCATGGAAGCATCCTGCTACTATGGTGCAATAGTTGGTGATCCTCTGGGTACTGGAGAAGTCGGAGTCAAAGCTATGGTCGTAGAAGTGGTCTTTTCTTTCTCTTGAGATCTTCTGTGTACTTTCAACTTCTTGGACCTTCTGCTGCTTTCTCCTTCATGCTTTCGTTTGAGGGAATCTCCTGCGCCGAAGTTGCCCGTGATTTGATTCATCAATACTTCATCAAGGCAGTATCCCTTCGTTGCAGCACCACGAAGTATTCACCAACACAGCTCCAGATCTCTCTTCAATTGAATGTCGTCACCCAATGTTATCCTGCGCAAAGATAGCTTTATCTCCTCCCATCTGATGATAAGTGTCAAGTACCACGTTCCCATCATCTTTAAGATCCGCAGGTATCTGCACTAGTCCAAAGTTGAACACTTGCTTTGCTGATAGCCTGCTGAAATCTTTCTTTCTAACCTCGTACTCACTTCTGCACTTCATCCAGAAATCTTCTAACGAAGGCACATGTGCGTACTCCTAGGAGATTGTCTTCCTGGCTACTCCAAATGGATCAAAGTTAAGCCGTGCAGGAAAAACTCTTGCTCATACTCGGATAACATTTGCGCTTCCATCCCTCGAGCTCTGTGAATGCTGATGCAACTGTAATATCCCACAGTGATTGGGAAGAAGCCCGTAGACTTGTGCCGTTTCAACTGAAGGTCATGTAACTCTACGAGTTGCTGCTCAGCTCCATGGCGATCACTCTATCACTTGGATACTTGGGCATCTTTATAGGTTCTCCAGAAAAGCCTGTAACCCTGAGGTATGTGAAATCTACAAACTGGATGAATAAACTGCCAATCTTGATACATCCCACACTTCCTTGCTTACCCCGTGAGTCTTCAAGTCTTTGTCTAGCCTTCGTAGATGAAATCATAGAAGAAGTCATCGTTTGTCACTTTGAAGTCCTTCTCGCACGCAGGTACAGTAAGTTGTGGGTAGCACTCGAAAATGGGGTCCTTGGAAAGAACACCACATCTATCCAGCTTGGAAAAGACACCCTGTGAAGCTGCAACATATACCAAGTATGAAGTCATCTTGAAGCTGAAAGTACGCTTCACGTTCCGAAGTTGCTCACCGATGTTGCTGCTAATAATTTCCGACCAATTGATTATAGAATCAACCTTGTTGATTTCAATGGTCCTGATGAAAGCATACATCCATGTACGGAAAGTGTAGGCATTCGCTTCGCCATTCAACCTGCATAGCAATTTGACGACATCATCTGCCTCCTGCACCAAATTGGACCGTGGAAGAGTTCTCGGGAACTTTGAAGGGGATCTAGGCTTCTTCATGAACCGGCTATTTATTATGCTAACGCAATCAGCTCTATGTTTCTCCCATCTACTGTCAGCATCCTGAATGCTAATAGAAGTCACCACCTTTCGCACTGGAATCTTCAAACAATAATTGATGAATTCTGCATCCAAACGAATTATTGTCTTTCCCGCAACATCACGCACTGATCTGGATGAAGGATGATAAGATCTAGCACACTCCATCACGAACTCTGGCAATTGGGTTGTACATGGGAAAGCTGCAGCTGGATAATTCGGCTACTTTTGACCGCATTTAATGAGTGAAGTCTTTCACTCTGGATCTATCAATCAAATCAGAAAGAGGTTCTGGGCCTAGATCCGTGTCTCCTATGTCCGAAAGTTTGGAAGCAATGCATGAATCCATCGTGCTCTCTTTTTCATCTCCTTTCACCATGGCTTTGTCTATCTTTGTCTGAATAATTCTTTTTCTTCTAACTTGGCCGGATTTCTTCAATACTGGTGCAGATCTGACAATTCTTCAGATTCGGAGGATATTTGCAATGTATTGGACATTGATAAAAACTCCTTTTCTTTTGTAAAACACCTGTAATGAATTCCTGCAATTTATTCAGACAAAAATGGCCACCGGAGCATGAATAGTGAATTTAAATTATAAAAATCTACACTTTTCAAGCCTGCTGCCCCAAAAATTGGTGTTTAATTTGCACATAAAGAGAGCATGAATCCTTTCAATCAACACTTGAGCTCCTATAACACCTGTGAAAACAACTATGCAGACGAAGATCAATCTTCTCCAAAGCATGCGCCAAATCTGGAAGCTTTTAGCCTTGTTAGCACTTTGTCTGAACAAAATCCTTCCTCTAATGGGGGCGCACTTTTCCTCCTAGCTGCAATTCTTTACCTGTGAATTAAATTATTCACCCATATGGCTGCCCATGCTTATATAACCTTCACAATTCTATAATTAATAATTGCCCTAACAATTAAAGGTAATTAATTAATTAAAAATCATGCTTTTCTCTTTTAAAATTAGCATGTTTAAGGACAGCCATCCAATAAATTAAATTAATCCAATTTAATCTTTCACACAGCACTTCACTCAAGCCCCACAGTGTGCTTTGACCATAGCCACTGAAAATAGAAATTAATTTAATGTTTTAATGCTTCAAAAAACATTAAATAATGCCCAAATGGGGCGCACTTTTTGAGAGGAAGGGGGCAGCCACTAAATAAATTAAATTTAATTAATTTAATTCCTTTCTTTTATTCCACCTTTGACTTGTTGACCTCCTCCAAGCTTGGGCGCACTTTTTGAGAAGAAAGATTAATAAAAATAATCAATTTTAATTCTTTTAATCTCTCACCAAAGGGGGCGCACTTTTTTGCACATGTAATTCTATTTTTAAGAATTTTTTGATAACGGGATGCTTTACCCTGCCAGGCAGGCACCAAAACCCCGTGATCCACTTAAGTGATTTTTATAACACGGGAAAAAGTACCCTGCCAGGCAAGTATAAAATTCCCACCCTGCCTGCGGCTTATATTTTTCCCATCGCAGCTTAAATCCTTTGTTTTCCAAAAATGCGCCCATCCCCGCAGGGGCTTTTCTGTGCACGACTTCGCTTTTTCCCAGTGATCCAGACCTCCGATGGCGACTTCCTCCGGGCACAATGTGCGTATATGTTTTCTAGCCGCTCCAGGCCAAAAATCGGGCTTACCCGGCAAAGGAGTTGTTCCAGAGAAATTTTACAGAAAACAGAACGGGACACCACAAAAACACGAAAAATTGCCAAAAGTTACAAATAAAGCCCAAAACTTAAAATAAGTTAAAATCCTTCTGGTACATAGGAATAATAACATATTTGCTCATAATAGAGTTAAAACAGAGCGCAAATAGCCTCATACGGGGCTCAAAATAATTAAATACAAATTTCCCGCAGACAAATCCCGACGACAGAATAAAACAATTTTGGGCATCTGGGTATTTGGCGAAAAAGGCTAATATGGCTCTTTAGGATTATTTTGACACAATACAGGAACTTTCAGGCAATAAAAACAACAAACGACCCACTATTTTAAAAGTACGAAATTTTTTCGGATTGGGTAGTCACAGATTTCAGGGTGAAATCTGAGTGACACCATCTATGTAGTCTAGAAGAATGTTACATTTGATGTTTTGTCTAGTTCAAACATCATCCAATGTGATACGGTGCACATATATAACATGAAGGATATGTCAAGTTCCATTTAAATTTAGATGGTGCCTAATCTCTAACATGGCGTGATTAATGGGATCTTCTCTAGCTCCTCTTCTTGGAAGAATGCACAAGATTAAATTCACTAACATGATATTAGCTATGGATATTTTGGATGTTAGAATTAGTTGTTTGTGTTGAATTTTATGGCTCTTCTTATCTTCTAATGGTGAGTATCATGTTTATTATGTAGTGTCCCAATATCCAACATGTGGCACACATCGGCTTTATCACAAGCAAAAAGATCTTGAGATTTGGCTTGAGTCAACATACTTTACAATGTGTTGATGTGAGAAAGGTGGCATCAATCGGTGTATTTGTGTCATACATGATTTTAAAGCTTGGTATTTTTTTATCTTCTCATTGATCTTTGACACGTGTCACAAATCGGTGTGTAAGGACTTTCTAGCTTTCTTGCGCACTCCTTTGAGGAACTTTCCATGATCATGTCTTCAATTCCTACAAGGCAAAGGAAGAGAAAAAATTAATCATATAAAAGGGATACACATAAATAAAACATAATTAAATAGTTTGTTTTTTTATTATTTCCCATCATGAAAGGATTGTACACACATGATTATGTATTTCATGCAATACAAGGAGTACACGTCAAAATATGCATGTTGCCTTCCTTATAAGAATATCTAGTGCTTCCTTTGTAAAGTCTTTGGAGTATCATAAATGTATGTATAATTCCCGTAAAACATAAAGATTGATAAAAATCAAGTAGCGGGTGTTATATTTTCCCAAACGGGGTATAACTTATTCAAATATACAACTGCAAGCTAGAATTATGGTTGAATGATTGCATGCAACATATAGTGGGGGTCTTGGTGGCTGAATGGTTATCATGAAGCATGAGGAGGCCATAAGAATTGTTGTTTGGCCACACAAGGGTTGCGTGAAGCTAGTTTGAATGTGGTGGACTTGTCAATGTTTCAAAGTGACCTAATGTAGCAAATTCCAAACATGTAGGGTACATGGGCTTAAGATATTACACCATGAAAGGTTCATTTAAATACCCCGCTCAAAAAATTATTATAGAATGGGTGGCGAATGTGTCAAAAAATTTATTCGTATTGTTGGAAAATCTTAGAAAGGAGGGTTTCGGGATGGCGGCGAATCCAGGTTTTTTTAACTCTATTACCATATGGTAACACATATCGATTTTCGGTTGGTAACAAACATCGAGTTTTCATCTAGTAACACTTACCAGGTCATTGTCTGTAACACACTTTATATTTTTGGCCAAGTAGCACATTTTTAATCGTCAACTAGTAGTAGAAATGAGTTGTTATGCGAGTTGTCATTCTATAGAACTTACTACTGTCATTCTGCCAAGATAACACACTTTGTGTTGTCGACCAATAGCAATTTTTTATTATTAGATGGTAGCAAAACAAGTTGCCATGTGACACGTTCATGGGTGTTGCCGCTTTGTAACACATTTCTATTGTCGCCATGTTTATGTTCCAAGAATAGTTGTCGTACATGATATTTTACACCCTATCGGACATTTGTGCCTTCATAATTTTGGTCGGTAATAACTTGGGCTATTGACGTTGTATGACAACAAAAAGGGGTTGATGAATGTCATTTAGTTTTGTTTCCACACAATATCCTATGAGTGTTTCGCTTGGTAACATGCCCTTGTTACTAGATGTTCATGACTCCATCTCGCTTGTCCTTGACCAATGGGCCCCTTCCTTGTCTATATATATACCCATCTCCATTCATTTTGTCCCATTTGCACTTGCAGGTTACTCTAGACTAGAGTCTTTCAGAGTGTTCGCCACTATTACAAATGGTTTGTTCTATGATCCTCGTCCACTTTCACTATTATCAACACATGACACAACTAGCTCTTCACGTCACAAGTACGTTATACCCATACAAGTATCTACCAACACCATTTTTTTCAAAAGATCAAGATTCAAAATTCATCAATCATGACACCAAGAAAAAGTCAATTAGCATTCTCGTCCTTTGTTTATGGAAACATATTGTATCCACAGTTACTACAACTACTAGAAGATCCAAAATTAAGAGTCAATCCGATTGGATTGGAAACTCAGGGTTCCATGGACTTCTTTACATGCCTTAGTATGAGATAGAAACTAAATTTTTAGACAATTTAATGCATTTGTATAATAGTTTTGATGGCTCTTTCACATTTTCATTACCATTGCACCAATTTGTCATCAGAATAACCCCTAATGATATTCATTGTCTAATGGGGCTACCCCATCAAAACACATTGTCTCAGATCCACAAAAAGTATTCTACTTGACGAGAAAAAGAAAATTTTAGAGTCTCATTACAAGCTTTATGTTGATGTTGATGTTAATAATCCCTCTAAAAGAGGGATTAACACACAATCAATCAAAGACCCCTTTTTCTTGGTAATGGTGGAATTTTTCTAGGCTGCATCATTTTACAGGGAAGATACATTGAATTTCCTTAGTGGGTAGTGTACTACCTTCTTGAAACCCTTTCCGGTGTTAGATTCGATTGGTGTACATATATTTCAACAAGGATTCACTCTAACCTTGACAAAGCCATTGTGAATCCTAGTGTAATTATTTCTTCTTGTTGTTTTATTCTTGCTTTCTATTATGAGGGTTTTCACGCACTAAAATCAACATCTATTCCAACTACTCTACATGAGAAGATGGATAAATATGCAATGTCTATGGACCGACAGTTGGTGAGTATTTTGTTTTAAAATCATTCTATCTTGATTCTTTTCATAAAAATAATCATTTTTAAATCAATTATGAAAAAACATATAATATGTTTTTAACTAATCAAAGAAGGTGAAATAACACTCAATGTAATGCAAAGGCTTCACACACATAACCCTGTTGGGCCTAAGGGTTTTGGTGAGAATGTAGCGGTTTATCTCACCACGACCGATGAATCTATGGATGTCACTAACACCTAACAACCTAGAAGTAGAAGAAAACATATGTGCGGTTCTTTGAATCATCCCACAACCAAGATAGAACACATATTGAAGCTAATCCAAGTTTTAATTAATCCATAATTGACAATTGTGTTAATTTTGATAAAATTTATTTATAGACTAATGATAATATGAGTCTTGAAAATGACATATGTCATTTTCCTAATGTGCAACCTTGTCTAGAACATCACCCAGACACATGGTGTCTACTATTGTAGACACTACTTACATTCCTGAGCAATGGGACATTCAATCTGCTCAAGTTCTTCACCTTTCAAGTTTAGGCATGAGTAAACCATAGATTTAAATTTCATTTATATTAGTCTTTCTTTTAGGATTGTATCATTCAATTTAACTGGTTTTCCTTTAAACCAGTGCTTGTAATGGCACCACCACCCTTCCATGTAGTGCCACGATCTATGATTATGGACAACATCATTCATAGCGTAAGAAATCTATATTGATTTCATTATTTTTAAGTGCTTAGTGTTCTCTTGTTTGACTTCGTAAATATAACATACTGATATTGTTAAATTATTGATGCTCACAAAATTTTTGCAACCTCAATCTCATTTTCAGTGGCCACCCCCACTACTCAGCGCTTAAGAGTACAACACACCCACCTCCCCTTCGCCTCATGGTAGGGGAAAGAGGATAGTGTTCCCTGGAGTGAGCAAGTTGACGCATAATTATAGTGTGTTAGAGTTCCCCAACTTTTCATGGGCGACATGCAGAGTGTTAGAGACACTTATATTTTAAATAATATAGATATGGATGAGGAGTATCTTGGTTTTGACAACATTTACGACAACATGGAAACATGACAAAGATCTTATTCATGTTGCAAAAGGAGCTTTTAGTGCCACAACATTAATCTAATTCAGATCCTCCTTCTCCAATTGTGGAGGAAAATCTAGTTGATGATGGGAAAACAAGATTTTGGTTGACATTCTTGTGGATGATAATGCTATAACCCTTGTGACAAAAAGTGTTATTCCTGATATTAAGAAACTGAGGATATGGGAGATCAGATCGAAAGCTCTGATCAAAGAAATTAATGAAAGATATCATAATTTTTCAAACAAGGAAAAAAATTTCATTGATTAAAAATGAACCGGTGACGATTGATGCTTTACTTTCTCAAGCACAATCTAGTAATTCTGTCACCAAAAATATTTACAATAATGATAATGTTTTAACTATAATGCTTAATAGATTAGTGAATTTGAATGTCGAGGCACAATCTTATTACAATAAGTGGAATAGAGACAAAAATTGTCACTATTGCAAATGCTGAGAAAGACTTGGCCTTGGTAAGTACTTAATATTTTGAAGATTATATTTTATGTTGTTATACTATATAGTTTATCTAATTTCTAACTATGGTTTTTTACATGTAGTCAAAATACCAAACATTAAATACTGAAGTACAGGTGTTGGATGAGCACCTGAAAAAAGTGAGAGAAAGTGTTCTTAGTACAATCTATTTCAAAGATAAACTTGTTCTATTAAACAAATAGGACAATACATTGGAAAATATTATAAAGGAACATGGAATGGATCTTGATATTCTCATTTGAAGAATTTTTTTGATGAGGATCCTAATCTCCTTTCAGTAGGAGATGCAGCTAGCGAGGATAGAAAAATCTTGAAAATATTAATTCAACTACAAAATAATTAGTCGAGTCTGGTGTTATAAAAGATAGTTCAAATGTTGATGTTATAGAATCTGTTCAAGGACAAGGATCCAAATGAAGAAAAACTATTGATGTAAATCATTGTATTTGTCAAATGAAAACATTATCTTGATGTCAATCATTGTATTTGTCTCATGTTTTTTGTCTAATGAAAACATTATCTTTTTTTCAAGCTTATACAATTGATGAATAGTAATACATGGATTTACATTGTACAATTTAGTTTCAAACATGTATGAACTTAATATTGAAAACATGGATGTACAATGTACATTTTTCTCTTGAATCTTGATAGTTGATTCTTCATGTATAGATAGATTTTGATTATAATTATAGTGTATTTTCAAATCTACTTGAATTAAATACAGAAAACATTATCTCTAGACTCCTATGTTTTTAATTAATCCCCATAATCTTGATGGGATATATGGATTATAATATATTTGTGAACACGTGTGGATTTGATATTGAGAAATAAAATATTGAACATACTTTCCTAGTAATGTAATTAAATTTAATTACATCATCCAATTTGTAGTTTGCACAACTAGTTACTATATGTTATTTCCAAACATTATAAAAACATAGAAGCGATTTAAAATTTCCAAACATTATATACAAAATATATGTAAAGGAAAAATAACTAAATCAAAATGACAAGTCACAATATATATATATATATATATATATATATATATATATATATATATATATTTCAGAAAATGAAAATGTTCAACTATCAGTAATTGAAACACCCTATCCTGAATGGTCCTTCATCACTTATTTTATCTTTTACAATGTTGGTCCACCAGATTCTAATTCAATTTCACCATAATATGAGTCTCCATTGGTTTCTATTTGATTAACATCTCTCCACTCTACAAGGGATGTCCAAGTAGATAATGCTCTTTCATATGGAAATGTGTCCACTCCATATCTTGAAACATACAGTCTCAAACAAGTTTCCATTTTTGTCCAATCTATTGCAAAGTTTTGATTTAACAAATGTTAATGCACTTTGAAAAATATTTCATGTTCCACTAACCCCGAATCATTATCTTTATGAGTTCATACAGTTTGAAGTATTCACTTATAGTTTCCCTTATAATGTTATTGTGATACAACTTTCTCCACAATAGTGTGATAGCTCCCTTTTATTGGTTCAGTAAGAGTCTTATATTGATCACTCATTGTCAAGGAAAAATGCATTGACTATGATATGAGTAATTTTCTATTCAATATACCATTCAATTATCCTCCATTAACATCTGAAGATTTGCAAAACTGATCCATTAGTCTAGACATGTATTTTGTAAAAAGTTGAGTTGTTTGTTCTTCACCAATCATTGGATTCTAGAAATTGGGATTTACAACTCCCATGGCCTCAAGTAGATCACTATTATTAAATCATTCTCTGATATCAAAATATAATTTTTCAAATACCTTCATCAATTTTTTCTTGTATCAGACACTTACAACATCAAATAGAAGGCTTGTCACTAGTACTTCCTCAATATCATAACCTAGGACATAAGGATCTCTTTGGAAAGTGTGCATTGGTATATTTTTCCCATCAACTGAGATACAAATATGACCATTGATATTAAACTTAAAATAGTTTTTGGGATCTTTTGTATCTGTTAAAACCTTCCAACTACTGAATATTGGCTTCTGAAACCAGTCTTGGCTGGAATATAAGTTATCCAAAATCATACATACATGTTTCCTTAATTTGATAAAATCAACAATGTATATAGATATTTCCTGAGCTTGTTTCACCAAGTTGTTTATTTCCTTTAGCATTAGAAAATACTATATACTATTAACAATGTTTCCAAATAAGTCAAGCGATACAAAATATCTTTTGCCTTGTCAACTTCTCTACAATTCTTGAACATATACCTTGCTAATGACCTATATTCCTCAAAAAATTTGCAAGCTGGATCATACAACGATATCCATCTTGTGTCAACATCTTTCAACATTTTTTTACCATTTGTAATTCTAAATGAAATTTTCTGAAACTCCAATAATCATTTAGGACTGCTTGACATGTATGAATGCAAATTGCGTATAAGCTCTTCCACTTTAGCAACATTTTCAAAATTAATTACAATCTTGTAAGCGAGATTCATTCTATGAGCCATGCAGTGAATAGGTATCATGTATGGGGAAATGATTGTTTGAAGGTGAATACAAAGCCCAGTTTTGTGACCTTGCATGACATATGCCCCATTAGCTCCAACACAAATCAGCTTTGTAGATATTGAATGATCATCCATTACGCTTATTGCTTTCAATTTTTTCAATAACTAGTTTGCGAGAGGTTCTTAAATTACAATTCTCCATCATTTTGTTCATTGCTAGTAGATGATTTTCCCTTAAATGGTTATTGAAATTGAAAGTATAGACATGCATGCAAACCCACACTTTGTATTGTCTACGTTGTGATCTCATCAATCAACAATGAGATAAAATTCACATTTTTGACCTTCTCTTTCAAATTAGTGATTTCAATTTCTACCATACGCTTTTCCATTTCCCAAGCATTGATATCGACTCTGTGTTATTGAAATGTTTGGAAACCCATTAGATTGAAATAATATCTTATAATCAATGAGATATAAAATAGGGATGCCCTTTTAAAAAAGTGAAACATTGTTCGAATTGTATAAGTTTTGCCTGAAGACTTGCATCAACAACTTTTGTAAATTTAGCCTTTATTGTTCCACCTTTCTCAACAAGGTCTTGAAGATGTTTATGATGATTGTCATATTCTGCTACATATCTCATATGTAAACAATCTTCCTTGGTTTTCCATCTAGATGTTTTTATTACAATTTCATCTTCTTGCTTTTTCGACTCATATACTTTCCCACAATGCTTCTCTATTGTGTCCAACTTCAATTACATTTTGTGGTATTTTCCTAGTTTCCAACTACATATAGTACATATACATTCAATAGGAGTATTAGTAGGCATTGACATAATAAGAGTTGAAATTACTTGTTGGCAATGGTGTTATTATGGGTTGACTTGAAATATTTTGAAATGTCCATGTTGCATTTTCTTTTTCCTTGAGCTATTTTTTCATTTGCACCGGGGCCATCGTATGAGTGATTTTGAAGTCTACACATGTGACAAAAATATAAAATTTTAAAATAAAATATGTAAAAAATAAATTCAAGACATTGTAAAAATAAATCTCATGCTACATGATAACATGGTAACATGACTTAAGCTACCGAATAAGGTTATGTAAACATGCTATCGTACCACCGCACGTTTGTATACTTATACGCCTCTAAACGATAACTCAAATATATGTACCATATGGTAACTCAAATACATGTTACTATCCGGTAACTCAAATACATGTTACTATCCGGAACTCATATATAGGTTACCGTCTGGTAACAACATGTTGAATTAAATCGTACCATCTTCTATTGGGGGGTTGTTAATCATTTTTGTAATAACTAAATTGTTTGAATAAACAAATAAAATTTATTTTGTAATTTAGAATTATTATTCTTTCATTATCATCAAGAAGATTATTTTATCTTTTCTCTCTCTTTTATCATTTCTCATTTTTGACATCAAATACAAGTTACCGTTCGGTAAAATGATGTTTCCAGATATCGAGTTGTGCAATCATCTTACCGGGTGGCGCCATGTATATAGGTTTCCATCTGGTAACAGTTATGCAAAAATGCCTTGATAGTTAAACCTTTTTTGCTTATACATTCATCTTTTTGGCTTATAATTTCAGATTTTTCATAGGCTTATTTGATTTTACCTTCAACTTTGACTCTAGATCTCAAAATTAACGAATTTTGAAATTATATTATATTACTACATTATGGTAGATTAATCTTATATATAGTATATTATAATATAATGGTGAATATACCAACATTGATCGGCCCTTAGTGGAAATACTAAGGTGAAATTAGGGTCAAATTTATTTAGGACCCGTAAAATTTTGGTGAATGTGTTACCGTATGGTAGTAAAAAAATTCATGAATTTCAAAATTCCAAAATCCTAATATTTTCCAATTTACAAATATTCTCCCCTAAAATGAACCTTGACACCATGGGAATTACACAATATAAAAATAAACCATGAAGTGAAATGCGAATGGGGAGTGAAAATATGTAAAGGGGATTTGAAAAAATATTACACGTAAGATGAGAAGGCCATGCAAAATTGTGCGGTAAAGGAATGTCGCGCAAGGCTACTACACAAATTTCTTAGGAAGGGCGCACATAGAGGGGACTTCACTTATGAAAAGGGAATTGGGATAAGACAAAATGAAAGTATGTGAAATACAAAGAAATAAGAAGCATATGGACGAGTAAGATTCTCAAGAATCCCAAGAGGAGAAATAAGGATTGCCTTAAAGATGAGAAATTGAGGCACACAAGAATCCAATTTTCGAGAAAGGAAAAAAGAGGTTCCTTTACACACAAAAAGTGACACTTTGGTATTCATGTGCACTTGAATTCCCGAGGTTAGGCCGAGAAAACCTAAATGTGGAAGATGGGATGAGTGTGAGTATATACAAAATGGTAAATATGGAATAGGTGGGGATGGCCAAGGATAAGAATGTAAAAGGGAGAGGAATGGATCTAGATATTATTCTTATATTGGAAGTAACTTTTTCATCTTTTGAGATGAATTACATTCAAGTGTTATACCGTGTAATTTTGGGTACATACATATTGCCCCCTCGTATTAGAATTTTAGCCATAAATGGGCATGTTGTCATGTGTTTTTACAAGGGAAATAATCAAGTTGAAAATATGACAACTATACCCCAAATCAAAATTTTTGCTTGTAAACCCTCGTGAGCACATCTTCGGATCAAATTTTCCTTCTGTTTCATGCCTATCCCCATCCTAAAAGTGCTCATATGTATTTGATAACCATACTCGTGTGTTGGAAAGATGAAACCAAACTCATGAAGTTCTTCCAAAATAGTGCTTCTCAAGGTAGGTTTTTTAGTAAACTTAGAAATGACTTTGTTCAGCCTTTCTAAGGCAAGTGTGCATCCTCCATAGTAGAGTTGAAGGCCTTAATTCATCAGGAAGTGGTATTGAGGAGATAATATTCTACTACAAGTTATTTAGGAAATTTTAATGAATATTTTAAGGTTTAGGGAGAAGTTCAGTGAAATTGGGTTTTTGAAGGTGAAGGAACTTGAAGTTCAAAAAGTGCTTGAGCTTCGGAAGATGATTCCGGAGATCCGTAAATATTTTGAGGTAAAATAAGATACCATTAGAAATATAATTAAATTATATAAACTATGATTCTTTTATATATTTCACAAGACCGAGCACTTCCTTCCAAAATTTGTTTTGGCGAGGCACACCTTGTGGTCCCGAGAAAAATCTATTTTTAAGGAGTTTCATGCATAATCAGATCATGAGACCCATTCCATTATTCTCAAAAATCTATTTGGAGTTAAATTAATATAAGGAAGTTCCCAAAATGTCCTTTTGGGGCTTCAAACTCCATCTTCAATGTTCTCCTCAAGGTAAACTTTTTGGACTTGGTCATTTCAAAGGGTGGACACGTGTTAACATGAGGTTGAGGCACACTTTTTACACCAACCTGTCCCATCCCTCGGATACGGTTGGGACAAAATTCTCCACCCCATGCTTGTTATGCCCCGTGGACCTTCACATGACCCTGAGAAGCCTTCGAAACCATTTTTCCTAGTTTCTAGCCCCCGCTTACGCAACCACATATCGCCACTTGCCATCATAGGGCTGAGGTGATTTTTTTGCACCAACTCCCCATACCTAGGGGATATTTGGGAAAAAAATATCCACCACACCCTAGCCTTTGCCTAGGTCCCCGATGTGACCCAGTCTCAACCCCCAAGAGCTTTTTACATGCTTTTTCTCTCTCCTCCATCGGGCAATCACCATATGACACTTGCCATGCTGTGGGAGGGTGCATTTCACAAATTGTCTTTCCCCTTTGGGAAATTTCTCAAAAAAAAATGCACTCCCCCACATGAATTTTTAAAAACCAAAATTTACAAAAAATTTATCTACCGTGTTGCTTCACTCCTTGTGTAATGCGTGAGAGGTACTTGCCATATTTGTTTCTAGAAACCATTGTTGTTGATTAATCCACCATTTTTCTACACTCCTCCATAATCATAGATGATACATAAACAAGAAAACTGATTTTTTCAGACACCATGTTGAAATTTTGCTAGAGTGACTCTATGCCCTAGAATGAGAAAAATTCATATCTCCCAAACCGTTAGACGGAATCTAATGAAATTTTCACAGCCTCCCTATTTCCCAAGCACCTTCAAGTAGAAATTTGAAGAAAAATCAATGATTCCATATATTTTAAATGGTGGAAACCCTAGTTATTTTCCCTAGTTTATGTTTTTTCATTTTACATTCATTCGGACAGACGGATCGAGCTAAAATTTTGAACACCTAGTCTAAGAAAAACCTATTCCGACGAAGCTAATTTTGTCTCAATCCAAGGTGTGGAAGGGAATTTTCTAAAAATAGTAAGTCTTTGGTGCCCTCGCTTACTATAAATAGAAAATTTCTCAAAATAACAAATCCTTTCAAGACAGTGAACTCAAAAAACATCAGAAATGGAAAACTAGGCAATTTGGTCTGCGAAAAAGCAAAAAAACACAAAAAAATAACTTTAAAAAAAGAAAGTGTCTAAAAATATAAAGTTTCCAAAAATATTAAAGCATCTTCAATGGAGTTAAACAAAGTATGCCAGATGATCAACGAGTTCAAATTGGAGTAAAGCAGATGAAATGTCCCAAAATAGTAGGTCCTAATTCCACCTACTAAAAATAGAAAGTCTCTATTTTGAGAGAAAAAAATTGTAGTAGGCTTAATTTTCATCCATCTCATTAATTTTCAACAACTTCAAAGTATTCCTAGGTGGTGGCACATCTTAAGAAAGGTAATCCATCATTCACAAAGTCTAGAGGTATCATTTTTGTTACAGTTGTGTACAAGAGCAAAGTAGAACATCACAAGGTGCAACAATTGAAAACAAGAAGCATTGTGTAGATAGAGGAGAGGGTTAGGATCCTATTTGAAATTAAAACTAAGGGGGTCATCCTAACTTGTCAATCAAGTTAGATCCATCCACACCGCCCCTTGGTGAGATGGCTATGTGGGCTCTATGAGCTAAGTAAAACAAGGTGAGATGGGAGAATTATTCAAGGTGAGTTGGTTGGAGCTATCAAAAAGAGTGTTTCATTGCAGAATATTCAAGTATCCGATTATGTCTCCCCAAATGTCGAGCTTCCCCATAGTGATAAATAAATGATTCCAAAACAATCTCTTGAAAAGGCTCTAGTGACAAACATCATGTCAACACCTGATGAAACATTCCCATGGATCTATAAAATGATCAACAGTGAGCCAAGGAAAATGCAACAGTTATTGTACTAAGTCTCAAAGTAATCTTAGGAATTCTAAAGTTCAAACAAAGAAAGAAGGCCCAAACAACATCCAACTTCTTTAGTGACATCTCAGATAATCGGTATGTTGAAGTTGTTAGGCCTAAGATTGAAAATCCTATCAAAGACATGAGTCCATTAGACTATGAGTTGACGTGCATCTTATTGGGCCAATCCTCACATGAGGGAATTTCCCACCTGTTTAAGGAATCTTCTTCTTGCATCCTCGCTCGGAATGAAGAATAAAAGAAAATAGTTGTGTCATTGGAGAAACAGTAAAAGCTCTCATTTCTTACATTCAACCCTTCTTGGAACTTGAATAAACATCTTCTCTTCCGAATAAAGACATTCCTCCAATCAATAGTGTTGATCCTGAAGTGGTCAAGAAATCACAATGATACATGATGTGTGGGAAGGCCAATGAGAATTGGATCAAGAAAATCATTGAATAAGACAAGGCATTATTTCCATAGATCATATCTCTCATCAATTACATTCTTGCAATTTTGTCAGAAGTAAAGAAAGAAAAGGAGGAGTTTAAAAAATAGGTCAAACATTTAGACGAGTTGTTCCCACTAGTTCCCTATATGATTTCTTTCTACTCTCACTCCCTCATGATAGAACATGTTCACATATGCTGTAGAGAACTTGTATTAAGTTTGGATCCACATCATGGATATGAAATATGAAATTCTCAAGAATGCCATGTTTGAGTTGGAATCTTGCAAAAACATGTTTTCAAGATCTTGAACAATTTCTATAGTTGTGTTCAAATATTGGATTTCTCTCCGCTCACTAAGGACTCGTCATCAAAAGAACTCATATTTTCATTCCAGAGTAGTCAAAAGAGGCATGTGATTCTCTCTCCTTTAATGAAGATAACTTAGAGTCCCTAGCCAAAATAAAAATTCATTTCTGTAATTGCAATGGATCATGAAGAATGGATTCATCAATGAAAGAAGATCAATGATGTCCTTGAGATATGGACCAAGGTGTTGGGCTATGTTTGGATCCCAGATGTAGATAAGTTGACAACTGTGATAGGTCAATTCAACAAGGAATTCAAGGAATAGGAGCCCACTCAAGAGACCTATCATCAAGAGGCATGAATCAACAAATTTCTTCATCACAGGAGTTTCTTCATCAAATTTTGCAACTTCTTCCCTCTTCTCTTGTTCTCCCTCTTCCTTCTCCTCCCTTTTCTATTTCTGCATTGAGTGTAATCATTATATTTTGTCTTATTCAATTAAGTGACTTTCTTAAGTTATATTGTAAAATTCCCTTAGTTTATAAAAAGGGAACTTATTTCTCATGTCCTAGGAAGATGAAAATTCACAAGTGAATAAGATCATGAAGATTCATGTGGGGGTAGGTGAAATGTCAATTCACATTGCTATAAATTGGGATGACTTCTCCATTCCAAAGGATCCTAAAAATTTAGTTCTTTGTAGCAATTGTGGATTGTTTTTGTTGAACTTTGTATCATAAATGCACAAGAAATAAAAGGTACATTTCTTCCATTCCCCTTTTCCTATGTATTCCTCTATTTTCTCTCTTATATGCACTTTGTAAGTATAGTGATCAAAAAGAAATTTTTATCTTCGATGAATGGGCCTCACAGAACTGTGTGTTTATGTGATTTTTGTTTGTCTCACTAATGGCTTCATTTTTTATTTCTACTAATTTAATGTTGAACTACTGCGGTTATTAGGTGTGAATTCTACATGTGCCTACTCACATCAATAACCTTCCTTTGTCTAATTTCTCTCCTTCATCCCTCACCGCTGGAATTACCTCCCTTATACTATGTACAAGCACTTTAGCATAGGTTTAGTGAAGTATTCCTGTGTGATCCCCAACCTATTTAGCCACCTCACAACATAGATATGATTAGACTAGTTTAAATTCAATAATTGGGAATTGCCCCATTCAATACAAAGAGAACTAGTCCCGTGAACGTTGGTGGAAACACCTAATTTTCCATATCGACAAATTATTTCACCTACGGGGTAAAAACGTGATTTCGATAATCATGCTTCCTAAAATGGAAGGGTTAGAAAGTTACATGATCCAATTTTGTGCTTTGAGGTGATGCCATCGAAGGCCTCTCACCACTTGCAAAAGAAAGTTGGGAATCAAGTGCGTAATAAAAATAGATTAGAAAAATACTTCGAAATGAAAAGACAAAATTAATTACCATTTAGGTAGGGGCGAGAAAAATACCTACTCCACTATCACCAATGTTGCATAACCTTTCTAAAACGGTGTTATAAAACTGAAACACTATGCATATATCACATTCTTACCACATTTAGAAATCATTTTTATCTACTCTTTTTATATTTTTGGGGCTCTAGATTTTAGGTGAGCATTTCACGCACACGTATAGTTAAATCAAAGAGTGTTTTGATATGATGGCAGATATCCAAAAATTTAGTTAGAGCTCAGGAACATGTTAGTTATGAGTGGTTTTATGTTTTTCCTAGGTTTATATTTTAGTTAGAAACAAGCTCTACGGGAGGGGATTTTGGAAAATCTATATTTGAAATGATCTTTAGCAAGGAATATTTAGGGAAAAGTAACTAGTTTTTGTTGATTTTAGTGTTTTAGTGGATTTTTTGAAGCATTTGGAATTTTGGGGGTTGTGTTGTGACTGGTGATATGACCGTCACAATAGTTACACAACTGCCATGAAAATTACACAATTGGTCCGGCGATTTGTGCATTTGTGGCAATTGTCACTATGCGTAGAGGGGAAGTTGTAAAGCCATTGCTCTAATTAAAGTGGTAGTTACATGACCACCACTTATACCAGTTTTTCCTAAAGTGGAGTCTTTTTACTTGATTTTTATTATTTATTGTTTTGATATTTACAAGTTTATGGCTTTGACAAGGTATTCTAACACTCCTTTGTTCTTCTCTTTGATGGCATATGGGGCTTATGTTTGTTGGAGTAGAGATTGAGAGAAGGAACAACTTGTACGAGTGCTACCTTTATTGACTTAAGACAAGACATATCATCTCAAGAGGTTAGGTATATGGTGGTTAACATAAAATAGGCTAGTTGTCCCGACTAACATGACACTTTGTGACTTTATGACTTATTGGGATGCGAGATCGTAACACATTCTCGATTCCCTAGTGTCTATGGAGAGTAGACCATGACATTAGATTATAAGATCTTAGGGGTTTCAATTATAGTGAGTAAGATAGTGCTAAAACGTCTTTGGCTTATCGGATGAGGTCCAGAGGTGGGTGACATACTTGGTGATGTAGGGGCACTCAACATGAGTACCAAGAAAAGTGTTAGACTAGTTTCAATGGAGACATCTCCTATCCTTACTCGTAAGAACATTATCAATATATGGGTTTTATGTTTGATTAGGGACATTGATGGGGAAATATTCTTGTTCTTTTGGGACTTTATTATACAAAGTATAGAGGTGCATGATAGGATTTACTCATGGGGTTAGGACATATTGGCCACTACATACCATAACTTGTATTAGGTGGTTAGGTGTAGGTTAATATCCTTGAGTCATCCTACATTGGTTATGTCATGAGTGTATGAGAAGGTCATACTCTATCGAGGGGTATGGAGATTACAAATCATGTTGCTATCGAGTAGTGAGGTGGGTAGAGAAGGAACCTATCAAAGCCACACCATAGGAAAAAGATACACTATCTACCACATACATGGTAACAAAGCCTTACCAAGCCATGCTCAAACTATGGGATGGAGAGAGGATTGCTTGGCTTCCTGTTCAAGTATCATACAATTGATCGATCATGGGAAACAAAGGGAGGTGCATTCTCAGAACATGGGTACCTTAGCGGTTTGGCTATGGATACATTGACACCAACCTATAGTTCAAACTATGCGTAGATACATGAGGGATGATAGATTCAGCTTGTCTATAGAGGCCGAGATCGACCGTTTTAGTGCCAAGTGTACTAATAGGGATACATTGAATCATGCCAAGGAGGGTTGCTAGAGGAGGGATAACACTAGCTAGAGTCCTTCATATTGGTGAAGCAACTACAAAGGGTGAGGAGGAGGTCAAGAGAGGATTTGAGATAGAGGAGGAAACAAACCTTAATTGGGCAAGGAGTGATGAGGAGGAGGAGCCAATAGGGGATAAGGAGAAGGTCATAGAGGCCGAGGACGAGGAGATGATGGAGGTTGTAAATCTGATTTGGTTGAGGGGATCTGAGTGAATAATTTTGATTACCCTTCTCTTACTTCTATAAACACTCATTTTGGTAATTCATGACTTGCAACAACACAAATTATACAACACTCTTGTACTAGCCCACACTTTCTCAATTTGGATAATCATGTTATTCCTTGTTATATCTCACTCATTCTTGCTTGTATACACATCCTAGTTGTACGTAGAATAGTCATATTACTCCATCAAATTAGGCTATACCTTAGTACATTACAATTATAATTCCCAAATAATTTACACATGCATCACGGACCAAACCTCCTAAAATGGGCCATAATGTTCATATGCTATGGACCCACATAGCCACTTTAGCCCCTTTCCTTCTAACGATAAATTTCTTGATTTCAATCTCTTTGGTACACTTCACTCAACAGCTTTCTATTTTTTCTAGACTCCTAACATTCCAATGAGAAAATACAAAGAGAAATCTTAAACAAATCTACTTCAAGACTCCCTTGAGATCCATATACTCTGTATACTCATTCTAGGCTATTCATCCACTCATATTTGTAAGTACAAAAGGCACAATACCAAATTCAAGTCACTATAGGACAAGTATCAACAATAATCCCATTGTTACAAGGTCATGATTATCAATTTTGTTACATGAATTCTAGTTATCACATGTTAGGTGAGATCGACGTGCGTTTTGAGCCCTTTTTAGAGTAGTGGTGATGTCACCAAATGCACAAGGGTTCCCAAAAAACCACCTAACATTTGTTTTATATGAATCTCTCATCATCTAGGGTTTTAAATATTGGATCAGTTGCATAATAAGAATCACATAGTTTAAAAAGGTACAAATTCCATACAAGAGCATAATAGAAATGAACAAGCATATAAATTTATAGAAGATGGAGGTACAAAGGGACAAAATGTATGGAAAGGACCCGTAATGGGGTACACTTTGGGATATACCATACACCATGGTCTAGTAGTTCTGCGAGGTTTAGTTTTAGAGATGAAGCTTTGTCGAACATTTCCATCCATTTCCAATCATCAAACCATCATAGATCAACACAATAACCAAACTATTAACTAAGCCATGTTCTCCTTCTCATTGCTAGTACTTCATTTCATTTATTTATCATTGTCTATTTTGTTTCATGTATCATCGTGATATTGTTGCAATTAGCTTTGGAAACTAGTTGTTTAGGATAATATTCCATCGATTACCACCCCTAGAGAATTATCCATATAGGTTAAGTCATTTGGTGAACCCATTATTGGCCTAACCTCTAGGATCTCCACATTGTTATAATTTACATCTACATGTCTTCTCTAATTTTACATAGTCGCATGCATAAGATTTGATTATTTTGTATTTTCAAAATATATGATGGATACCCCTTATTGACATATCTTGAGGCCCACCCTATATGCATGAAAAATCTCACAACCACTCTCAAAGATACATGTATTTGTCCTAATAATTCCCCGATTATATATCATGTATCTTAACTGGTCTTGTCATGAACAATGAACACATTACCTTCACACCAACTGATATTCCCTCTCAAACTATCATTGATAATGCTCCTTCATTGCATATTTGAGTCAATATCTGTAATGTTTTAGTAAAACATTTTCTTGTCGATAATGGATCTGGTCTTAACATATCTAACATTTTTTCCTACATCAAATTGGACTTTCTCGATAACAAACTAAATCCCTCTGCCCTATGAGTTCATGGGTGCTACAATATGCCTAAACATGTATTGGGGAAATCACTTCACCAATTATAGTTGTTCTATGTACTCTTAATGTTCCATACCGTGCAATGCGTAATAATACCAATTATAATATTTTCTTAGGTCACCTTGGTTGCATGTCATGTACGTTGTACCTTCTACTTTATATGCACGAGTTAAGTATTCATATCACATAGTAGTATATGATGTTCTAACTAATCAATCACCCTTTATCTTTTGCAATCTTTTGAGCATGATAAATCACATACCCCCATTGTCAGGACCCAAAAAAATATGGTTGGGTACAATATATATAGTATTGGTTTTAAATATTTTCTATGACACAATTTTTCTGGGCATGGTCTTGACAGAGATGTTCAAGGAATATCCAAACATGTGGCCCTTCCCAAACAACTCAATAAGGTTGGAATTGGATATGTTCCCCATCCTTCTCAATCCCTCTCTCTGAAATTTTTGTCCAAAATAACACCCTTACTATTTGTAAAACTTCATTCGAGTCATAGACTTATGCAAACTTCAAGAAAAAGACCCACGAAAGGAAGTTGTAGTGTTGTACAGAAATTAGGAATTTCTTGTTCCACGATTTCCAAAATATAGTGTTTTGTGAAGTTGGTAAAGCCATGAAAAATAGTGTATAAAAAGAAAATGTGAAATAAGGGAAGAAAAAACATAACGTGAAAACCTGATTCTTCCTATGTATCTCCTTACAACCTTAGATGAGATTGGATGAAGCTTGGAATGAAGCACTAAGCTTGTTGAATCTCTATGATCAATTAGATGTGGATGCTCCAAAAATGTTCTGAATGGAAGTAGATTTCAGCTACGAGCAATTCAAATGAATGATTGAATTGATTAGTAGATTTGTGATTAAATGGACAATATAATGCCATATAAAATTGAATTTCAATTCGACACAATAACAATACAAATTCTTAAGTTTTAAAAAGATGAAAAATGGAGAGGAATGAGTGTTTATTTATAGATGAGGGAAGATAATCCCAAAGCCTTTATTTGTGTGATTAATTTTCGATCCGAAGCTAATTGAAGCATGATTGGAATGATTTATTTGAGTTTCTAATTTGATTAGCAAGATAGGTTGTTGCTTTAAGCTTGATTGATTGAGTTTTCATTGAGTTTGGAAAAAGGTGGCATATATTTTGAATAATTCAAAATTTGATTTGAATTAATATTTCATGTCTTTTGTTTTATTCACCCAAAAAGTGACGTGAGTTTTAGCTTGGAGAGAGTTTTTATTTAATTTGGAAATCCACGATTCAAGGGATATGTTTAGTTAACTCAAATATATTATTTGATTTAATTTAAACTTGCCATATTGAATATAATTAATTATTTTTAGCCTTAGTCATGATTAGACTTGCTTTAGTCAACTTGAGATGTCAACTAGTGAGGTAGAAATGGATAGGTGGAGGATTGATTAAGTATCATGATATTAAATTAGCTAATTAAATTATCTAATAGGGTAAGGGATGAATAATAAGAGTGATATTAATTCAATACTACGTATGAGTGATAGGGATGATAAATTTTTATTCAGACAATGTCGTAGAGTGTCATTAGGGTTGTGAAATAACGAAATATATCAAAAGTGGTTGTAATAGGTTGGAAATGGTCGTAATGTGTCATGAAGTAATTATGAGATTATTTCAAAGATTTAGAATGCGTAATGGGATATTATAGGGTGTCTACCCAAAAGAACATAGTCATGGGAAAATACTTTGCGAAACAAAGAAAAAATAACTTTTGACATTGTGTGAGAAGAAAGGATAAGCACATAAATGTTAGAAAAGTAATGTGTGGAGTTCTGAAAGGCGTAAGAATAATAAACTGCATAAGTTACAAAAGTTGCGAAGTAAAGAAGTTACATGCATCAAAGAGAAGCCACATATCAAAAATAACTTTTGTGAAACATGACCAATTAAGTTTGCAAAACAAAGAGTCCAGGATATAAAGGAAATGTCACAGACAAAAAAGAATACGTAAAATGAAGCATGATTAATGGGATGAAGAATGACAAGGCCACAAATGGTGAAAAGATTTGCTGAGTTAGAGAGGTTGTTTGTGGATCAATGTGGAAGTTAGTAACAAAGCCACGGGTCACCAAAGGTTCATCAACCAAACAGAATGTTTCACTTCACCTTTGGGTGGGTGAGAGCCACGGTTTATGTTGTATGGTAGACATCTATTTATTTTGTATATACCTCATAAAGAAGGCACATTCATTGTATATATGACCATTGTGGCATGATGATGTATATATGTATATGACATTTTTGAGACATTGGACATTGTATATGATGATGTATATAGATGATGATTTAGGTGGTTTTATAGATGACGTGTTATTGTTATAGATGTATGTGGAAATGTTAGTGATTAATGAATTATTTTGATATGATGTTTTTGTTTATTTTTGTATTTTTAAATGAGATTTATGAATGGATGTAATTACGATATGACTAATATTGCTCATAGCTCGAGCTTCCATTCAAGTTTTGTATTTTAAAGCAACTAGTTTTGTTTTTGCACAATAGAGATAACACTATGATTATTAAAGAACCACGATGATCAACCCATTATGTGTGTAAACATATATACACATAGTACATAGAAATGTAAAAAAACCCAATATAAACAATATATGTTTGCACCATGGATATATATGAACTAAGATGGTAAATAAGAAACTTGTAATTGGTTAAACAATTAACTAAGAAAAGTAAAAACAAACCCAAAATACACAGTAAATGGTCGCACCATGGCTATAAATTAACCAAGATGACAAAGAATAAACTTGTAATTGGTCAAACAATTAACTCAAAAAGTAACAATGCAACACAATTATTATAAAGACACTTAAAATTTTCCTAATGTGTTCCAAAGTAAATATTGATTGATTTGATTTACCCCTAGAAAGGATGCATGCAAGGGTAAGATGATTTGTGATTGATTGGGTCATTTCCCTATGCAAGGATATATGCAAGGGAGTAAATGAGAGCCGATATTTCCCAAACAAGGATACATGCAAGGGATTTAGATTAGTCTATTTTGATTGATTGATATTTGGAACTGACACTAGGATAAGAGTCAATGTGTTGAGCTTTGGGATTTTTGATTGTTGGAAATGTTTTTTATTTTTGTATAAATTTTTTAATTTTTTGATTTTTTTGTAGATTTTTTTTTCTGATTTTATATGTTTTGGTAGTTTTAAAAAAAGTTTGTAGTTTTTTTATTTTGCGAGATTGTTGGAATTTTTGGAGACATATTTGGATGTTTAGGGATATTTTTGAATGTTTAGGGTTTTTGAGATTTTTGAATGTTTAGGATTTTTTTGAGGTTTTTGAATATTTATGAAGCCAATAACAAACTCTAGGTGATCCTGGACCCATCCAAACATTCATAAGAATGCAAGAGCTCTATGAGACCAAGGGATGAATGAAAATGGATATGAACGAATATGAATATTATAAAAAATGGTAAATATCTTAACTACATGGAGAAAACAATAGAAATTGGTTTTGGATGATATGGTGAGAGGATTAAGATGAATGCTTGATTTAGGTGGATATGACAAAATGCCCCCATCACAAAGGGTGTTCATGGATGATTAAAGAATAGAATATTTTTAGATGAACCAAATTTATATGCTCTTTAAGCTCTTGACCATCTTTAGTGGATAACTTGTATGCTCCAGATCTGAATTTTACAGTGATAACATAAGGACCTAACCAATTATGTTCAAAAATTCCTTGCTTCTCCCAAAGTATTTTGTTGTTTTTTCTTATTTTATTTTGGTACAAGGTCACATATCTCAAACTGTATGGGTTTTATCCTTTTCTTTTGTAGTTGTGTGAAATTGATTCTAATAAAATTTCAAATGGTTTAAGACATTAAGCCTCTTTTCATCTAAGAGGTGAAGTTCAACAAGATGATCCTGTCTTTATTTATCTTCATTGATCAATTCTTTGAGGGCTATATGGTGTGATGGGAGCTCAACCTCTATGGGTATTACGAATTTAGAGCCATATACAAGTGAAAAAGGTATGGCTCCTGTTAAGAAAGTACAAGAAAATGTGTGATAAGTCCATAGGGTAGGATAGACTTGTATGCCAATTATGACCATGTTTATTGATAATATTTTCCAAGATGGATTTGAGTGTTTTATTGGATGCTTCAGCTTGGCCATTACACTATGGATAATATGGAGTGGACCAACATAGGTGGATATGGAAGCGTTTGGCTAGAATTTTGATAGTTATATTTTTAAATGATGTACCATTATCATGTAACAATGGAGGAAGGGATGCCGAAATGGTATATGAGATGGTTAAATATGAACTTGGAAATATTAGTACTAGTGACATAAGTGAGAGGCATGGCCTCTACCCATTTGGTAAAATATTCAATTGTGGTGATAATGAATGTATGGCCATCAGAAGATGTGGGTTTGATTTTTCCTATAAGGTCGAGCCCCCATTGGGAGAAAGGCCAAGGTGTGGTGATTGGTTGAAGAGCTTGTGAAGGTGCATGAATGAGATTGTTGTGTTGTTAGTAAACTAAACATTTCTTGACAAATTTACAGACATTAGACTCCATAGTGGGCCAGTAATAACCCACATGTAAAATATTTTTAGCTAAAACCATGCCACTTGTGTGCGCCGTATATACCAACATGTACCTTGACTAGAGTTTGGTTTGCTTCATCTTGATTGAGACATATTAGGAGAGTTCCATCATATCCTCTTTGATATAAGGTGTTGGTGAGGATAGTGTAGTGTGAAGCATGTTGTGCTAGGGCTCATTTGTGTTGGGAATTCATATTTTTAGGAAAAATTTTATCGTGGATGAAGGTATAAATATCATGATACCAAGGGTTTTTAGGACCAACTATTTCACATATCATGGTTGAATCAGGTAAATTGTAGGCTGGAATCAAAAGATGTTCTATGAGAAACTCATTGTGTGTTTTATTTGGATTGAACTCAAGAAGAGATCCAATAGTCACCATTGCATCCATTGACTTGTTTTGTGTGCGAGGAACTTGTTCAAAAGTGATAAGTTGAAAGTAACCTTTAAGGATATCAACCATGATATTTTAGGGGAATAACTTGTCATCCTTGAATTGATATTCACTAGTGACTTGTTTGATGACCAAGAGGGAATCACCATAAACTGTTAACTCCTTGAGATTACATGAAATAGAAAATTTCAATCTAGTTATACGATCTTCATACCCAACAATATTATTGTTGTAGGGAAGAAAATGCAAAAATATTTTTGAATGAAATCACCATCCAATGTGACTAGTAGAATACCATCTCTCGACGCATGGATATACGGGATCCATCAAATAATAGAGTCCAAGAGGGAATTGCATCAATATACAAGAGTTCCTCATCTAGGAATTTAAAGTGAAGAGGTTCTGATTCCAATAGAGGTATTGCAACAAGTTAATCTACAAGGTCTTTTCCCTTAATAGATTTTTATTGATGAACTCTATATCAAATTCACCGAGTAAAACAACCCAAATAGCCATTCTTCCGATAAGGACATATCAAGACAATATATATTTGAGTGGGTATACTTTTACAATAAGCTTAGTTATATGATTAAAAAAATAATGATGTAGCTTTTGGAAGGTGAAAGCCACTTTACTAAACATAATTTTTCAACTTGGGAGTATTTTCAAGGTCCTACTAAGATAATAGACAAATTTTTCTTGTCTTTGATCATTACATTGTGCTAATAATTATCCTATTACATTTTATGCGGTAGATGTATACGAAGCATTGGTTTTTCTGGAATAGGAAACATGAGGATCAGAGGATTTGAGATATATTATTTTAATTTGGAGAAATATTCTTGACATTATTGATTCCATTTAAACTATACATCCTTTTTTAGTAACTGATTGAAGTGATGACACTTATCTACTAGTTGTGAGATGAAACGTTTAATAGATTTGATTTTTCCTTGAAGACCTCTTAATTGTCTGAGATTATGTGGAGGATGAATTTCCATGATATATTTGACCTTTGAGAGGTAAAATTTGATACCTCTCCATGAGACAATGAACCCTAAGAGTTTTCCTGAAGTTACTCCAAGAAAACATTTCTTTAGATTGAATCTGACCTTGTATTCACATAGCCTTTCAAAGACACACCTTAAAACTAAAGGATGATCAACTCTCTCTCTCTTTTGATTTAGCAAGTATATCATCCACATAATCTTCCATAATGTCATGTAGCATGTCATGAAAGATAAATTTAATTACTTTTCTATAAGTGGCCCCTGCATTTTTAAGGCCAAAAGGCATGACCTTATAACAAAATCTACCCCATGGGGTAGTGAATGTTATTTTGGGTTGATATTCTTTAGAAATATGTCTTTGATTATAAAAGAAAATGCATCCATGAGGGAGAACATTTCATGGCCCACCGTAGAATAAACAATCATATCAATAGTTGGTAGTGGAAAGTCATCTTTTGGACATGCTTTGTTTATATCATAGAAGTCTGCACAAATTCTTATTCCCGGGGTTTGTTAATAATGGATATAATGTTTGATATTCACTCTTAATAGTCAATTGGTTTGATAAAAATTTCTTCTAAGATTTTTTAAATTTCATCTTTGATGAATAATGCAACTTTTGGATGCATTTTTCTTAGTTTTTGTTGACCGGCTTTACATCCTGGACAAACCACTAGGTGTTGTACCACAAGGGAAGGATCCAACCATGGCATATCCTTTTATGTCCATGGAAAGACATCTTGGAACTCAACAAGAATTTTTGTAAATGTTTTTATTTCCACTTCTGTCAGACTTGCGCCAAGTTGTAAGAGTTTAGGGTGCTCACTTGTACCAATATTGATGTTAATGGTGTCTTCTATGAGCATTTTTTATGTGTTTTTTTCTTGAAAATATGTTGTAGGATTGTTGTCTCCCGAAAACCAATTTTTTTTTCCAAGTTAAATTCACAATTTTGAGCTCTTTCCCTCCTAAAGTATTTAATCCAGGTTGAAAGTTCAAAGAGATAGAAAAATCCATGGCCTAGAGTTGTTTCAAATCCCCAGTATGCTTGTTTTGATAAATTTTCCATTTTCCTGTCTGGACGCGTGAAAATTTTATTATTGTCCTCATTTGAATGAAATTGTCAATCTTTCTATGCCCCTAGATCATCGAACCTTGTATTGTTTTCAATTCCTCGGCTCGCGAAATAAATTTGAAATACAGGCGTAAAATGGTGGAGTTTTCTCCTTCTCTGTATTTTTTACCACAGTCGGGAACGATGGTGTTTTCTTCCCCATCAAATTTTGGCCCCATCATCCACGAGTATGTGGACATACCTAATTGGAAGTAGGTTGGCGGAGAAATTTATGTTTTTGAGCCTCTTTGTAAAAAAGGTGAAAAGTTAAAAAGTGACCCGCAGCCTCGATCAGGCTTAAAGAAAAAAGTCAAATCTTGAGCCCACAATCAAAGGAGTCAAAGCAGGGAGGTAGACTGTTGGGGGGATTTGAGATTTTGAGCCTCTGTGTAAAAAGGTGAAAAACTTAAAAAGTGACCCGCAGCCCCGATTAGGCTATAAGGGAGAAAGTCAAATATCAAGCCCGCATCGAAGGTCAAAGCAGGGAGGTGGGCGGTGGAGCAATTTGTGTTTTTAAGCCCGCATAAAAAAGGTAAAATTATAAAAGTGACCTACGAATCCTTCACTAATCAAGTGAAGCCACGTGTCATGACCATATCAAAAGTGGGTGAGTGGGCCAAAATGTTCCAAAATGCCATTTCTCCAAAAGGCACAAAATGCAAAAGGCATCCTCTGCACCCGTTCAAGTAAATTTCTCCCACGTGTACAACTCTGATTTAAGGTTTCAAAAGCAAGATGAACGGTTCAAATTCAAAGTTACAAAACAAGTGTAATGGCTGCATTATGAAAAGTCTAGTTTTTCCGCCATTGGTGTTTCTTTGCGAATCAAGAATCCGAATGGACGCGAATGATTGAAAAGAAATTGTAAACCATTTCTTGCTAACAAAGAAGAAGTTGTAACCATTTCTTGGAGGAGATTTAATGGCTTCTTCACACCATTGTAGAGGGTTGGTGATTGATCTTGTAAACTCACGAGTGCATTGTACTTAGAGAAAACAAAGGAGATAGCCATTTTTCTTCCATTTTCCTCCTTTTCTCAATTTCCTCCATTTCTCCACTATGTACAACTTCTGATTAAGCATCAATATAAGAAGAAGGATTTTTAGCCTCTTTGATGAGGAGATTTTAGAAACTTTGAGTTCACAATCTTATCTCATCTTGTTTCCATTTGCAGGGTTATTTCTTCCCATGAATGCATGTGATGAATTTTCTAACTAGTGTGTGCAGGAATCTGATTTCCTACCTGTAACATTAGTTCTCCTACCTCTTTTCTCACTCCCTTTCTGCTTTTAGACAAATTTCTCTCTTGCAAGTATCTACAAGCTTTGCTGCAGGGTCAGTGGAGTGCCCCTGTTGGATCCTCGGCCGAAAGGCCACCAAAGAAATCCACATTTTCTCACACATGCATATACGGTAGCTGCACCGGTTAAGTAGAGGGACTTAGATTCCTAGAGCATTGGAAATGAATCCACAAGTTTGTCCACTTGAAAAATTCCATCTCCAACAAGGATGATGTAGATAATCTATATGATTTGAAGAATATTCCCCTCTCTCTAGTGCTTCATAAATATTTTCACTAGGAGATATGTCCTTTTTATTTTTAATGTTTTTCTCATTTTTCATTTTTTGTTTCTCAGATAGTGCAGTGAGGTTTTCACTATGGGATATTATTTTTATTTATTTATTCCTTGTTTTTGTGGATTGGGGTTCTCGAGTTCTTCAACTAAATGAGATTTTACATTTAGTTTGATATCAAATCCCTTCTTGTGATCGAAAAGGGGTATAAGGTCTTGAGTCCCGAGGAACTCTTTGATGGCCTCATCATTTTGAAAGAGATCCATAGATATGTGATTTAGTTGATCCTAATTGATGAGACTAGGATGTATAAGGTTGAATTCAATGGTGTGGATTGAAATATATTTGAAGAAAATAGTATCGAATTAGTCATCAAAGAGGCTATGTGTGGAACTTGTCTCAATGTCTAAGTTAGTATCCTCATCACTAGTCGATACATCAAGTTATGCATGCATTGTTTTAAATGTTTGGAAACGTGAGACCGTAATGATAGATATTTTACATATACATGAAATGATCAAGGTGACCTTATTCATTTTTTCAAGTCCTTTACCTTTCCATTACATGTTCTTCATAGCATGTAGTCAACCGATCATCATACAACAAAGAGCCCATAGAACCCTGAATGTGTTCGTCTTCTAGATATTCACACCATTTCCAAAGAGTTATACCAAGATTATAAATGGAATCCTCTTTGAGGTGGGAAACATTATGCTTACCATAACCACATGGAGATAAAGGAAATTTTCCAATATGGAAAGTATTTTGGAATTCATATTTGCCAATACCTTTGTCAAGGATCTAAAGTTCAAGTGGAGAAGAGGATGTAGACAGTTGAAATTTTAAAAGGATTTTCAGAATAATGTGGTTTTCATCTGTGAAGGGAATGTTGTAAGGAGGTGAAGATCTATCTCCAGAAGGGTAATAATTTGTGATCTTATATCTCAACTCGGGAGCCTACAATATTCAAATGGTTTAGTTTCAAAAAGTAGTGTAAAATATTTACCTTCGTAAGGGAACTTAAGGCATTGATGGAAGGAAAAAGGTGTTGCTTACATAACATGAATCCATGGATGGCCAAAGAGAGTGTTATATGAGGTTTCAACATCCACAACATGACAACAAGTATCCAATGTTGGAGGTCCAACCTTTATGGATAATGTGATTGTACCCCACGATTTCCTTTTTCTATTATCATAGCCATGAATAATGATGATATTAGTTCCTAGACTTTCCTCATTATGACCAAGGTATCTTAACAATTTCATTGAACAAATATTCAACGTGGCTCCATTTTCTACAAGCACTCTTTTGATTTTATGATGGGTTATGAATGCTTCAATATATAAGTAATTGTTATTTTAGATATTTTGATTCAAAAGGTCATGAGGACAAAATGAAAGGATTGGACTACTAGGTGATATATTTGCAATCAAGGCTTGAAACTATTGAGTATTGATATCCTTAGGAATACATGCATCATGAAATGCATGAGTAAGGATGTTTAAGTGCAAGTGACAACTTAAGCAAGTCATTGAAGGATATTTTTGTAGGCGTATTCTCTAATTTTTTGATAATGTTATAAGAATTGGAGGAAGATTTAACATTGGATATTTTTGGATCAACAATAGGTTGGGGATTAGGCATTTGAGGTATAGTTGATACGAGAGGGATGCATTGCTTGTAGGTACCCAAACCTTTTTGCCACATTTCACCACATAATTAGGAGTACTAATTTTTATGGTGGCCATAGAGTTAGGTGTATGTTCTATAAGTGAAATGATGGAATTGAATTCAACATTGTTTGAGGATTGACCCTTGTCTTTGGCTTTATCATTCATACCATGTTTTGGAAAGGGGTCCTTAAACACCTTTAGTTTCTTATTTTACGTTTTTGTATTATATATGTTTTAGATTTCAATATTCCCACCGAGTGTGCCAGAAATGTCTACAAAGAAAATACAAAATAAGGGAAGAAAACAAACACAATATGTAAACTTGATCCTTCCTTTGTATCTCCTCACAACCTCGGATGGGATTGTATAAAGCTTGGAATGAATCTATGAGCTTGTTGAATATCTTTAATCAATTAGATTTGGATGCTCCAAAAATGTTCAAAATGGAATTAGATTTCAGATATGATTAATACACATGAATGATTGAATTAATTAGTAGATTCGTGATCAAATGGACAACATCACGATGTATAAAATTGAGCGATAATTCAACATAATAACAATGCAGATTATTAAGCTTCTAAAAGATGAAAAATAGAGAGGAATGAGTGTTTATTCATAGACGAGGGAATAGAATCCTAGAGACTTGATTTTTGTGATTGATTTTATGATCTGAGGTTGATTAAAGCATGATTGGAATGATTTTTCTGAGTTTCTAATTTGATTGGAAAGATAAGTTGTTGATTTGAGTTTGATTGAGTGTTTTTCATTGAGTTTGGAAAAAGGTGGCATATCTTTTGAATAATTCAAAATTTTCTTTGAATTAATATTTCATGTCTTTTGTTTTATTCACCCAAAAAGTGACACGAGTTTTAGCTTGGAGAGATTTTTTCTTTAATTTGGAAAGCCATGATTTAAGGGATATGTTTTAGTTAACTCAAATCTATGATTTGATTTAATTTAAACTTTCCATCTTGAATATAATTAATTATTTTTAGCCTTAGTCATGATTATACTTGCTTTAGTCAACTTGAGATGTCAACTAGTGAGGTAGAAATGGATAGGTGGAGGATTTATTAATTATTGTGATATTAAATTAACTAATAAAATTAGCTAATATGGTAAGGGACAAACAATAAGAGTGATAGGATATATTAATTAATCCTATGAGTGTGGTGTAAGTATAATAGGGCTTATAGTATGAATATTTAATAATTCAAGACCATGTATGAGTGATAGGGATGATAGAAGTTTATTCGGGACAATGTTGTATAATGTCATTAAGGGTTGTGAAATAGTGAGATACATCAAAAGTGTTCATAATAGTTTGTAATGTGTCATGAAATAATCATGAGATGATTTTGGATATTTAGAATGTGTAATGAGATATTCTAAGGTGTCTACACAAAGGAACATAGTCATGGGAAAATACGCTTCAGAACAAGGGTAAAATAGCTTCGCGACATTGCAGGAGAAGAAAGGATAAACATATGAATGTTATAGAAGTGAATTTTTGATTTAGAGAGGATCCACAAGAATAATAAGACACAAAAGTTGGGAAATCCACTGAATAAATAAGTTTTGTGCAACAAAGAAAAGTTACATATCAAAGAAAACCCGTGGAACATGGTAAATCGACCCACGTAGAAAAAGATTCCATGATATAAATGAAATGTTGTGGGACAAAAAATACTATACAGGATGAAGTATAATATATGGGATGAAGAGAAAAAAGGCCACGAGATGGTGAAAATAGTTGTAGAGTTAGATCGGTCATTCATGGATTGAGGTGGAAGTCAATAACAAAGCCCAATGTCACCAAAGGTTCATCAACCAAATAGAAAGCCATAAAATATAAGATCAAGGTGATAGAACATCAGAAGTCCCTGAAGCATGAAAAATCCATGCCTAATTCAAATAAGGAGATTAACCACTCTAGCAAACAATATTTAATTTTAAATGATGTCATCCTCCTAATTTGTTAATCGATGACATGCGAATTGGAGCTATGTCAGAAACCCATATTTAGCCTATGAAATCAATGGTGATTGGTCCTTGATGTTAGTAGGGTGGTTAAATCCGTTCATCATTGGATGTGATCGGTTCCCTTTCCCTTTCTCTCAAATTTCTCTAAATGTAAGTGAGAAAACACATGTAAAGGGTTCACTTTTTTGCTAAGTTTGAGAGCTCCTCCCTTTTCATCTCAAATATTTTTCTTTCGGACATATGTGATGTGTTTGTGAAGATTTCATCCACCTCCACTCTATTAGACCGTAAATGGATAAGTTCTTGATATTGAATGCAAGTGTGATTTCTTTCCTTTGAATGCTTTGGTGTTTTATGTGAATATTTCTATCCTCTTACTAGACTTCAGTCTTGTTCTATTTATTTATTCTAAAGTTTTGTGTGTATTATCTTGGGACCTTGCATGTGTTTCCATATCCATGTCTCTAGGTCCATAAATAAACCCTATTCTAGTTTGGTACATCACCTCTCTTTATTTCAACATTTCCCTCTTTTAACCCTGGTCCTTTAGAATACTTAGGATAGGATTAGATAGCTGTAATGTAGTGTTGGTTATTTAGTCGTAGTGAGCTAGGATAAAAGGAAGCCAAACTTATCCAAAAATCAACCTAAAGGTTCCATTATCCCACACTTTTGAGGTATTTCCATGTTTCACTGAGGTATTGAGCATGTGAGATTATTCTATGAGGATCAAGATGGAAACCTGTGCACATCGAAGAGGTTGCACTCCAACGGTGACGTGAAATCTATAAGTAATCAACAAGTGTAATCAAACAAAAAGGAAAATCATGCATAAATAATAGGTATACTCATTCTCATAGATCAAAAGAAGGGTACATATGGGAGTGCTTTGTAACTCCCATGCTTATACAATCATTCCCTCCATGAGGGAAGAGGAGTTACAATTCTAAAATGGATCTAAACTCTATGACGCCATCGACGCATATGACATGAAAAATTCTATGATAGAATCTTCCATGTGTCATATAACTCCTATGACCTATGATCTCACCTAAGTGAGATGACTCACCATGTGAGGTGGAAAAGACCTCGAGTGATGATGAGGAAATTCACTTAAACCAACACTTCCCCTTCTTCAAAGTTAAGGTAGATCTATGGTAAGTTCAAAATAAAGAGAACTTCCCTATAAAACTAATAAATATGTGTTAAATAGGTCCCGACAACTAAAATCCTTAAAAGGTAACCATGTACAAACCACAATATTTCTAGAAAATAAGAAGAGGAGAAGAGGAATAGAAATCACAAAGAATATGGGTGGCAATGAAGATCTCACCCCAAGAAGAGAGCGCAAGTGAAGGAACTTGGCTTCATTGAAGGGCTCAGTGAATATGTTTGTAACTTGATCAAAAGTCTGACAATACTATTGTTGGGCATTATGTCTATGTTGTTTTCATTGATGTCAAAGTGTGCCAATGTGCATAGGTGATTCATAATTATGTTGTCATCGTTTCATTGAATTAGTATGAGGTGTCTAGTGGCATGATGAGTTGCGTTCGTATCATAGTGTCATGATGCATATGCATGGTTAAGGATATGAGTCAAGAAAGTAAGTGTTGAGTGTGGAATCAAAAGGTTGGTATGATGTCTAACATGTTCAAATTGATGTGTAAGAGGTGTTAATGTGTTTTCAAGATGGTTATCATGTACTGTTTATGAGAAACATGTGTTGATACAAGCCATTTTAGGCCTAGTCCTAGACCTACTTCAAGAACGATGGTATGAAAGCATGAAGTATGAATCAACGCAGAGTATTATGAGCATGCATGGAGTGATTTGACATTGTATAACATGTGTAGATGATGTACATTGTCAAGTTTCAGATGTAAGATGTAAGTTCAAGGTCCTTTTGAAGTAAGAACTGTAAGGACAAGGCATGTAGGCATTGGTAAGTCATGGCATATGGAGAGTTTCAGAGGTAACTAAGAATGAATTAGCATTGGGATAGCTAAAGGAGGTTGTTGAAGTATTGTGGGCGAGTTTCAAGTCTAGGTGTTGAAGATTTTGCAAGAATTGCACTTTTACCAAAATTGGGTTTCCAAAGGTGATATTTTGAGCTAAAAGTTGACTTTCATATGCTCATTGGGGAGTGCATATTTTACATTTGGACCCAAGGTCCTTGTGGTTATTAGTAGGTTAGTTATGAATATTTTACAAGAATAATGAGGTTGTTTGATCGTCATCTTTTATGGACAATTGTTAAGAAGGTAAATTGCTTTTTAACCCTCTTGAAACCCTAACTTTGGAGCAACTTGGGAGAAATTAATTGTAGTGGTCCATAATTGATTAATTTTGTAAATATTATGATTTTAGGTTGTATAAGACTCTTCTATATTTCCATTGATTTAATTTAGAGGTTGTGACAGTATGCGGGCCCCACTCAAATATGCTAGTTTTTGGAAAGTTTGAATTTGTACAACAATTTTACATTGAAGCTATTAACTAATTTATCATTTATTTAAGCATGGGAGTTGTAATTCATGTCTATGATTATTTTAGATCACGGTTGAGGCCATAGCATGGAAATATTTCCCTATCTATAAGGACTAGTTTTTAGGAAATTTTGGATAATTTTAGTGGTGAATATTAGCTTTGATAATATGGATTGTTTTTAAATTAATTCATCATTTTAGAAAATTTGAAATAATATTTGAGCAAGTTATTGAGGTGATTTTTTCGAGCGGGTTATGTCTGTTCTCCTAAAATATACATTATATATTTTTTTTCATGGAGATTTTGTCTGAGTTTTTCCTTCATTTGAAAACATCTCCTATAAAAACCTAGGTGATTCATCGGGTAGTATACCACAAGTAGCTTACCAAATTACCAATACCGTGAAGTTTGAACTCACATACTCTTAAGCACCAAAGATTGTTGTTAGCTTGTTAGGGTTAGTTGTTGACACGCGTGATTTGGATATAGTTGAAAACATCTCCCATAAAAAGGTATTGCAGATACCACATAGCTTACAAGGAGATATTTGAACTCATGCATGAAAGAGAGGGTAAAAGATTTCTATTAGCTTGTTAGGGTTCGTTGTCGTGCGATAGAGATATAGAGTTGATGCGATAAAGAGGTATTGCGATGTGCGTGACAGGGGCAAGCACAGTTGACAGCGATAGAGAGAGTTGACGTGTGATAGGGAATAAGTAGTTGACGCATGAGGACAGAGTTAACATGCGATAGAGGCTTGATTGACGCCTTGGTGACACGTGATAGTTTCAGTTGATGCCTGTTGATGCCCGATAGGGATTATTGATGTACTTTTGACGCGCAACAAAGGGTTAGTTGTTGATGCACAATAGGAGTCGCTACTTGGTTCTTTTGCTGACGTAGGACTCTTCTAGAATAATGGAAGGTGCTAGTCCTAAGAATGCGAAGACCCTAAAAGTAACTAAGAAATCTCAGAAATCATTGTTCAAGTATTTTGGAAACTCTACGGATACAAATATTGAAAATACCAACAACCATAAAGATGCCACCAGAAAGAATCAGAATACTGACTGTGTGGAAGGTATTATTGAGGTGGACATGCATTCTACATAGTATCAAACAAATGACACCTACGATAATATGCCAGATCTTGAAGATATTCTTCCTGTTGGGGTGCAACTAGAAGTGCATCAAGATATCACACATACAAATACTCAGCAAAATGGAACACAAAATCAAATTCAAATTCCAGTTCACGAAAGAGGAAACTAGGTGATTGTGATATTGCTCAAAATTCTACTCAAAAAAGTAAAACATTGAAAATGAACAAGAATATGTGGACCATTGGCAGGTCATACAAGTTTGATTGGGCAACTAAATTTCCATTTATCGAACCTGTACAATCATCTAATTCTGAAGAGATCCCATCTGAATGTACATGTACAATATGTACGTGGAAATTGGGAAAGCAACAAAAAATGCAAATGAAGCTGGACACTATAGAAAAACATTGTGGAAAACAATATTTGACTGTAATGGGGGCGGATGGCCAGAAAATCAAAACACATAGGTGGAAAACTGAAAAAGAATGCATGCATGTTAGATACGCAGTGGAATATGAGGTAGAGCAGAAAAAACATAGACATCTCTTGGAAAAGGGAGGAACGATCACATCGCATATTGGTAAGATGAATCAAACAAATCTACATGCAAAACTCATACAATTCTCTACTCTATTTCACATACTAAAAAAAGGAAGACCGATTTGGATTTCCTCGATTTCAAAGTTTTGTATCAATATAATGGAATGTTGAACGTACCTCAGTCTCATTGGTCTGAAAGTAGTGGATGGGAAATGGAAAAATGCCTTTCGATGATAGAGAAGGAAGATTTGAAAGAGAATGTAAAAAAATCAAAGTTTATCTCTCTTTCAATTGATGAAGTGACAACAGTCGACAACACTGCATGGGTATGTATCCACATCTATACTTTAGAAAATCATATAAGGACACCTCATCTATTGGGTGTTATGAAAATGGTTGAAAATTGTAATGCCGAAAACCTACATAAAATAGTTGTTTCTCATTTGAAATATTTGCTTGGAATGACTGATTATGAAATTGCTATGAAGTTGGTATGCGTTGGAGCAGATGGTGCATCTGTCATGCAGGGTCACCGAACAGGGTTGTGTGTTAGATTACAAACAACAATGGCCCCATATATGCTACCAATTCATTGTATGGCTCACAAAATGAATTTAGCGTATAAAATGGTAAGCAACCACGAAAATGTTGCTAAATTAGAAGACCTTATAAGAGAACTTCATGCCTATATGGCAAAGCAACCCAAAGCGATTTCTTGAGTTCCAGAAATTTGCAATTGGAATTACAGATGGCAAAAAACTTTTGAAAGATGTTGAGACTAGATGGATCTCTTTGTATGAACCTGCATGCAGAGTTCGTGAGGAGTATCCTTCGTTGGTTGGTTTCATGCACAAATACCATCATGAAGTTGATAGGGTGAGGGACTTTTGTTCCATTTAACTGATTTGGAGACATTGCTTACATTGGTTGGTATTCTTCCAATGTTGCAGGAGATCAATACATTGATGAAGCATGCACAGGGAGATTAATCTATATTGTGGATTTTATACGGATGAGAAAAATGGTATGTCAAAGTCTTGATATCTTGTATTGTTCCCAAGATAGTTTTGATACACCTATTTTTGAGAATTGGAAAGCTTTATTAGATCTTAAAAATCCCAATAACTATTTGAGATTTAATATCCATGATCACCTCTGCATCACTGTTAATGGGAGGGACATACCACTGCACATTTTGTAAAAACGTCAAGATATTACAGGATCGGAATGAGAAGATGTTCCCATGACATGTAATCTCTTTGAGTTTGTTATAGTTGAAACAAGAATAAAGCTTAAAAAATTTCAAAATCCTTATCATCAAAAATTAGAGAACGTTTCTCCAAAGATAAAATTCTTGAAGCCATGGGTGTGATGAATCCTAATTTTTGGAATATTGAAGGTGGTCATGCTGACTTTGTAAGAAATAATTTCCATAAATCCATGGGTACAATAATGGAACATTTCACAAAGACTTCAGAGTTCAAGGGTATGGAAATCAAAGGTATATTGAATGCTGATTTATTAAAATTTCAATCAACAAATTTTACAACAACAATGAGGAACCAATATAAAAATTTAGATGAACCTTCTGAAAGTGGTGCTATTACAAGGTTGTGGCGAGGAATCTATCAAAGTTCTATCTTACAAGAAGATATCAGTGAATATTTCAGATTATATGAGTTATGCCAAACAATGATTTTGGGGTTATGTGGAGGATGAAAGGGTTTTCAGTGCACTATCATTTATAAAATCAAAACTGAGAAACAGTTGGATAAAAATATGGAAAGTTGCATGAGGTGTTATGTTTCTTGGTACTCCATGGAAACCTTTCCTTTCGACAGAGCAATTGCGCATTGGAATTCCCTTTGCGAAAGAAGAGGTGTGAATAATACAACTACAAGTACAACTGTTCCCAACGTTGAGAGTGGAATTGGCGCATCGTCACACTCTACAGAAGAGAACATCGAGTTTGAAGAAGCTATTGATAATGGATTGTTTCAACTTTAAATAGGTATCTTCTTCACCTTAATCTTATTGTTTGTCACTTTAAATTTTTTTTCAGCTCTTGTTATCATTAAAGATGTTACAGGTCTATATATTTACATTTATTTAAATACAATCTTTTTTTTTTTTTTTTGAAAACGTGGGTTGACATCCATCCGAGGAAGCTGGTACTTCTCGGGACTAACAATGTCAGGAAACTCACCCATCTATCTACTAATCCATTTCTCATGTTGAGTTTTCTTAAAACAAAGATCTAGCACATTACCAGTGATGATTTCACAGCAATCTAAAACACTAGAGGTAAGTTAAACCCTATCATATCATCTTTCTTGATTTCTTACAATTATGTTTAATTTATTTTTTATATTTGCAAAATGCTTTGATATATTTTTTAAACTTTGTGGGATAAAATGACACAATTGAATTTTACAGAGGAAGATATTTCCATACTATACAATTCATAATCCACGATCCATTATACAATTTGTCATCCACGATCATGCTAGAAGCTAAATCTATGTCCACATAAAATTCATCATCATCCATATATATCATATCATCATCATATCATTATCATAATCCTGACACTACAATTATTATTAAAACAATTATTTATCTATTTTAAATTTAAAGAAATGTCTCTGTCCTAACACATTCCATTTTTTAAAACAATTCATGATCATATCATTACAAGTATATCCATTCTAATGTCATCTATATCCATTCTAATGTCATCTATATCCATTTTAACACATTCCATTTATTTATCATCTATATCCATTCTAATATCATCATGATCATATCATTACAAGTATAGAGAAGAAGAATTATCTTAAAACAAGTTTAAATGTCTAGAGAAGAAGAATTATCGTGCTTGAAGCTAAATCTACGTCCACATAAAATTCATCATCATCCATATATATCATATCATTATCATAATCCTGACACTACAATTATTATTAAAACAATTATTTATCTATTTTAAATTTAAAGAAATGTCTCTGTCCTAACACATTCCATTTTTTAAAACAATTATCCATTATCATCATTCATCATCATCTATATCCATTCTAATGTTATCATGATCATATCATTACAAGTATAGAGAAGAAGAATTATCTTAAAACAAGTTTAAATGTCTAGAGAAGAAGAATTATCGTGCTTGAAGCTAAATCTACGTCCACATACAATTCATGATAATCCAAGTAAACAAGAAACATACGTCATCATGATTCATCCCTATCTAATGCAATCACCATTAAGAGTAAACCAAAAAGCATAAACTCCATATACAATCTAAAAATTCTATTCATAATATATAGGAAGTTAAAAAATTAAAGATTATATAGTATTTCAAATTTTAAAAGGCTATCAAATCCAGATAATAAAATTCAAATACCATGACCACAACATTCAATGTTTCAAATTTTCAAATATAGACTCAATATTTCAAGTTTCCACACTCAATAATAAAAAATTTCAACCCTCTTTTTCTGTATCCAATTCAATTCCTGTGCTCCTTTCCCCAATGGTTTCTTCACCTGTGGCTTTACTCCTTTCCCCAACGGTAGAAATAACCCCAGAACTTATGAGATCATCCGCAACACTATGTCCATTTTTTAAAATTCTTTCTTCTTGCTTTGTCACATCTCCATGGGACAACAAATTTGGATCAGTTGTTGCCTTAGCTTTGAATAATATTTCAGGGTCAAAGCCATGCTCTTTAATTATCCGCTTCAGTGTATTGTTTTGTTTGTTAACCAAAACAATATTTTCCTTCAAATTCTTTCTGTCGGATAAATTGTTCTTTGTTGTTTCCAAGTGAACTTGGAAAACCTTTGCTTGACTCTTCAAATTTTCATATTTCAACTACACAAAAAAAGTAATGTCAATTCAACATATTACTAAAATAAGAAATTTCAAATTAACAAAAAATATTGTTTGAAAGTGATAATACTTACGACCGCTCTATCTCTCTCGGCATTTGCAACTGACTACCAGATCCTTGTCCTTAGACCATTTGTTAAAATATGCCTGGCCTCAACACTAATATTTTCCAATTTGTTTAATGTCTTATCCAAAATGTCATCTTTATAGTTGTTGTTATACGTGATAGTCCCACTTCTTACTTGGGTAAGTAAGGAATCCATCTTCGCAGGTTGATTATGGACTGCAACGTATAAACTATCCCTTTGCCAATAATTTTCAAAATGACTAATAATCTCATTGATAAGTACTTTATCCCTTCTCTCCCATTCTATGAGTTGAGTGATATGAGGTAGAATAAACTCACTGACATGGGATTGAAAATCATAACCAATTAAGTTCTCCAAAGGAAAAGGTAGCAATTGTTCACCATCTGTATCTGATGAAGATGATCTTGCTGGAGAGGTATGGGGGCTTTCGGGCTGATCAACTGCTACTTGTTTCTACCTTTGGGTGGCCTGATCCTATTTGTGATAAAATTAATCAAGATTCAGACAAATAAATTTAAATCAAAATGTAATTCAATATGGTAAAGTATGTTGAAATTGAAGTATACCTGCTTGGCCTTGAATCATCTCACGGGTATTGAAAAAACTAGTTGGGTCATTGCTATCAATGCCCAAATAATCTTCATCTAAATTTATATTATTCAAAACCGATATGCCCATTGCACTGGGCAAGCCACCAAGTGAGAGGGTTGGAATTCGAAAGGAGGAGGCAATGTTTAGTGTCCCGCTAGGGGCCGGAGCAATTGGCATGCGTTTACCAATGTTCTTTTTCCTTGTTCCTCTAGTTGGCATTTTAAATATTATTGGTTGAGGGGGGGTCGGTGCCTGTTTGAATAGAAGGACTACAATGTGCTGAAAAGTTCAAGAAAAAACATGAAAAACTAGAAAACAATCCAAAAACTACGAAATTAAATGAAGTAGTATTCAAAAGTTGTACCTTGTTGTCGAGGGGTAGTTTGTCACGGTGCTAAGGGTGGCCATGTAGGAGTAGTAATTGGTGGTTGTTGAGAAGATACGAATGCATGTGATATCTTGAGTGAGTTGGGGAAGATGGTTGAGTTTCCGAAACACGCGTATGGTCCAAAGTCCCTACAATGTCATCAACATTGAATTGTATGTCAATTCAATTGGTTAAAATTTAAATTGGAAAATAAAAATACAAATTTGGAATTTGTAAATAATATATGAGAAGGTATTACTTCTCTGGCGTTTAACGAGTTCAAACTGTTGAGGGTTCGGAGAGGAGTGAGCTTCCATTTCAGATTGGGAATCTCCCAAGCCTCAGCGTGTTGTTGGCCTCTTCCTCTTGATAACACCTTTTTTCGGGGAAGGGCTTCAATAAATCTTCTCTGCAAACCATAAATTGTTAATAAGTGTAGTGTAATGTCAAAATACAAACTTAATAGTTTATACCTATTGTTCTTCAAATGGAATTGACAACTTCATCAACTCCTCATCAGTGTAAGTAGGAATTGGTTTGTCTTTTAAATTTAAAAGAGCCTCGTAATAAAGGCCAAGGAGATAGTTTGTGGAATAAATGACAGGTTTTTCTGAAAGCTTTGCATTTGTTATGTCAGTTCTTATTTTTTTTTTATAGATAGGTGCACCAATCAAATTTTTGTTTTGAGATAGTGGCAACTATGTATGCAATGGCCCAGTTTGGTATATCTATTTTCCGACCCTACAAAACTATTTTGGATTGAAAAAAGGAAATCATTGCAGCAAGAAAGTGGTGTGCAATTGCTTGCGTATCCACACCATGCCTGGATTTATTGACATGAGCTGCAAATGCCAAAAAATAGTGGGAATTAATATAACATTAAATTGTATCACAATCAAAAATAGAATAAAAAATGATGAATGAAAACAATGAATTATACTTACAATCAACATGGAAACCGAACGTTGATTCGAGATATTTCTTGTCATCTTCCACGAGTGTTGCCTTCATTGTAACAAAGGGTAAATTTCTGAATGGAAGGCCCGTAAACCGATGGATGTCAGTTGCATCGATACCGAATTGAAAAAATCAGCCGTCGTTCAGAGTAACATAAAAAAGCCATCCTCTGTATTGTAGGATGAGAGAAGGTAGTTCAAAATATCTGGGTCTGTTTCAAAATGGGGCATCTCAACGAGCCCACTAAACTCACACGCATCGATCAAATCTTTATATTCGGAAGACACCTTTAAAATAGTATGGATGTGGGGGCACAAAGGATTCCTGTAGATGATCTTGCCCGTGGATAGGACTGGATTTTCTTCTTGATTTTTGTCCTGAGCTTGCGGTTGGGAAGCACTTGAAGTCACCATTGTAGTTGTGCTTGCGTCTTTGACAATGATGGATTCTTGTATACAAAAAAATCGAGATTCGGAAAAGTGTAAACGAGAAAATGACCAATGGGAGGGTATTTATAGGCCAAATCAAGCGGCAAAAGACTTATTGAGGTGCGTCGTGGCTTCTATTGACGTGCATCAATGACCCTATTGACTCATGTTAATGGCCCCTGTTGACACTTGTGTCAATAGGGATCATTGACACACATCAATAGGGGCCATTGACACGCGTCAATAGGGGTCATTGACGCGCGTCAATAGAAGTCATTGACGTGCGTCAATAGGGGACATTGACGCGCGTCAACACAATTTGTTGACGTGAGTCAATGACCCCTATTGATGCCAACAGGGACCGTTGACTCACGTCAACAAATTGTGTTGATGCGTGTCAATGACCCCCTATTGACGCATGTCAACGAACCTTGTTGACACGTGTCAACAAGGACCATTGACATCGTGTTGATGCACGTCAATAGAGGGTCATTAACATCATGTTGACATGCGTCAATGGATCTTGTTGACATGCGTCAATGGTGCATCAGTGCCTGAAACTTTGTGGTTTCTCTAGCTTAAAAACCTGGCAAAAAATTTGGTTTGGAATCTTTATCAAATTTGCCTTTCGCTGAAACTGGTTCCAGGGATATTCGCCAAGTATTTTCCACCTACAATTTACTAGAGTGGTGATTGAGGAAGGAAATTAAGTTCATTGTGACATTATTGAGAGGGAAATTATTATGTGATGTTTTTCTAGAGAGAGAGAAGGTAATGGCGAGCTAGGGAAAATGTGAAATCAGCTTGTAGGAAGATTTTTGGGCAAGAAGACCTTAAAGATGTTTTGAGCAAGATAAAAGGAGAAGAGACCTTAATTCTATCATCATCAATTGGTGAAGAAAAAAATAAGATATGGAATTAATTTTAGGTGGATTAGTTTATGTTTAGTCATATTGAAGGGTTGTATCCTCCTTGTAGGATTGGTGTCGTATTAAACTAGGGGTTGGTGCTCCTTGTGGGGTTAACACATCACTAAACAAATATCATATGATGTATAATATTCACTTGAGTTATATGTTATGTAATATATGCTAAGGTTCAATGGTTTTTCTTCCCCTTTACTGTTTCCCACATTATATCTTTTGTTATTTTTTTCTCTCTTGCATCATGCTCTTGTGAATGATTGTTTCATGTTTAATAAGCTCACAATGGTTAATGGATGATGAAGGTTAGTTTGAATGGTTCAAAAAAATCAAAGTAATCAATGTAAAAGTTTTATAAGATTTATTCACCCCCTCCTAGTCATTATGCTTCTAACCATTGGCATTAGAGCTAGGTACTTGTGAAGCATGTCTAGCAACTTGGAGGAGATCCTTGAAGCACAATAATGGGAAAATCATCTGATGTTGAAACAACATTGATGTGTCTAAGAAATAAGAATGAAGTATCAAATTCCTTGGTCTATATGTTCCAAGGTTAGATTAATTTTATAGATTTTAACCATGATCAAGCCATCAAAATGTTGGAATCTCAAGTTGAAGCTCTTAAAGGAAAAGAAGAAGAATGTAATAAACTCAAATCTAAAGTGGAAGCCCTAAAAGACAAAGAAGAAAATTGCCTTAGATATGAAGCGAAGGTGAGATCCTTAAAAAAAGTTAAAACAAACATATAGTAGGTTGAATATATATGAAAGGAGGGCTGTAGATGGTATCTTGAATAGTCAAAGATCAACTAGTGACATAACAAGCCTAGGCTTCAAAAGAGATCACATGAAGAGTTGTGAAGATAGTATGGTTGGTCCAAGTACCTATGAAGACATGAAAGAGTACAATAATATTGATTTAAATAGGTATAAACCTATTAGACAACCAAATTCACTGAGGTATGGTTATTTTTTCAATGGGTTTTGTTATTCTTGCAATAATTTTGGATATAGATCTAGAGATTGCAAAAGAAGGCCCTCAAGGGATGAGTATTCTTTCAAAGATCAATGTTATTCATGCTATGAATATGGTCATAAGGCTATGGATTTTTTTGTAACCTTAGCTCATATCACTTGAGAGATAGGAAAATTACTTGTGCTATAACTTTCATAAAGTAGGTCATATAACAAGATCTTGTCATTGCGAGTCTTCCACACAAAGAATTTTTTTGATGCATCTAGATAGGGTAAGAGTGCTCAAGATAAGAAGTTATATATCAAGAAGTATGATCCTATAAATTCATTCAAATAATATTCAAGGATAGTAAAAATTTTCAAGAAGAGAGAGTAAGTAGATGAAGTAAAGGAGGAACCTAAAGTCATCTTGAAAACAAATCATGTAGATAAGTAAAAGAAGATTATCGAGATGCTTAAAACTGATCAATCAACAAGTCAAAAAGGTATGTTTGCAATGTTTGAGAACAAGTTAGTGAATGAGGAGTATCATGAGTGTTTGATAGGTTTCCAATCTATAGAAAATAATGAGGATGTTATCATCATGCCTAAAAATCCATCCAAAAAGAACAAGAGGACCTCAAAGGATAATTGTATGATAGATGAAAAGAAGGTGGAGAATTTGGGATCTTTTGATGATTTCATACTATTCTAGTTCCCTAAGAAGCATGAGGTGTCTTCACTAGGCTTCTTTAAGACATTCATCAATATGAGAATCACATGTATGCTTTGCCAAAAAATCTATAAGGTATGTGTGTTATTTCTGGATTCATGTTGGAATTATTGTTGTTGTGTATGGTCTGTCATGAAGGATTGGTATATGTTTGAGCTTATATTTACTATTAGTGGTTATATGAAGGCCTAACGAGGGGTAAGCAGATTGTCATGAAATATTCATGGATTCATATGATCTTAAGAAGGACATCAAATGAGTAAGATATGTACTTGGTGTTTGATGTGTTCTAAAAGTTGCATTGAAGTTGTAAGTGTGGTCTTAAGGTGTTGATAGCTTTGGTAGAAGGTCAAAAGATATGGTCATGGTATTGTTATGCCTTGAAGGGACTATGAAGGATTGTAAGGAGTTTGACAAAGACAATCATAATCAATTATGTTACCCGAGTTCATCACTCATATTTGTGAGGTATGATTTATTTTACATTGATCCAACTCACGAGTTATATTGTCAATGTAGGAAATCAAGAGGATTATGAAACCTGTGGGCATAACCGTGTAATATAAAAATTAGGTATGCGGATCAAGTGACATGAGTTAGAGTTGAAGAATATTGTTTAGGTTTGTATTAGCCTATCCAAATAAAATATGGTGAGCAAGTCATATTTTGGTCTATGAGGATCATACAAGTATCGAGGCCCAATTGGTTGTCGAGATTGTATGAAGCATGTTTGAATCCTTGAACTATATCTTGAGACCTGTCATATATTTTGTCATGAAAAATAGCTTAACAAAGTAGTTAGTTCGAAAAAATGAAATGTGTTATAGTCTAAGTCGTGAAATAATCATAAAAATGTTACAATCAATAGTTTATGTGAAAATGCACATGTTCAAGGAAGGTTGACAATACTCGGGGAGAGTTCTAGGTGTGTTCATCATCTCATGAAGTATGAAGAAACTAATAAGGTTGAAACAACTATGTAAAGGCATGGTAACTTAGTATGAACTTGGGACCCTTGCAAAGATTTATTATTTGAGTAAGGAGAAGCTTCTAAGATGATGATTGAGGGTCTAAAAAAGTTGAATGGACATAGGAAATACTTCTAGACATTTTAGAAGTGAGATATATGTTCATGATCGGAAGGTATACTATAAAGTCAATATGTGGAAACTTGAAATACTACCAAAATGGAACAAGATATGCTACCTCGGTATGAGTTCACTAATTTGATGAAGAGCATGTATACAAAATCATATTTGAAGAAATATGTGAGTTGATCAAAGGAGATTGAAGGTGTGATAACAATTGTGTGTGTATCAAGAAGATTGTGACAAGCCTAAGAAGTATGGATGAACTAAAGAAAAAAGTTGATTATCAGTCAAGAAGTTGAGATACAAGAAATTGTTTCATGATTTCATAGAAGGTATGTAAGAGCTTACAAAGTTAGTATGGTGATTATTTATGCATAAATAAGCTCAATTTTGTATTTAGAAGCCTTATTTGGTCTATAACAATCTTGAAAAGGTAGTAAACATGTTGTTAAGTCTAAAATATGAGTGGAGTGCTTGTGAGATTGGTATGAAATAAGGTTAATGTTGCTCCTCAAGATTGTTTGCAAAATTAAGTCTATCAAGGTTGTACATGAGAATGCATCTAAGCAATGCTTGCAAGTTTGACATATAAGTGATCCCAGTCAGATCTATGATAGAATTATTGAGGGAAAAAGTGCAAGATTGAGGATGCTTTGATTGAGTTGTATGCAAGGATTCTTGAAGATAATTGAAGGTAAGTTATTTTTGTTCTCTTGTTCTAAGTCATATTGGTAAAAGTTGCATAGTGAAGTGTGTTAAGACCTATTATGGGTCCGTATGAATTCAATATCGGGTATGCTTGCAATAGTCACATAATGATTATTTCAAGGGGAATATTGATAGTCAAATAACTATGGATCAGAGGTTTACATGATGGAAATAAGGGTCTATACTAGTATGTATCCCCGGAAGATGAAGATTGGTATGATAAGACATATATGCCCTTGCACAATATGGTTAGCTTGAGGATACAAGAAGACCACAATATGGGTTTGTGAGGTATGTTATCATACTAAGAATCATAATTTAGTAAAAAATGCCAAGGTTATAGAGTGCATAATCCCGGGGGGAGCAAAGTTGTGTCTAAAGGCATGTTTTCCTATACTTATCATTCTGCTTGATTAGAGTCTTTAATAAGTATGTGATTGCAAAATTGTGAGAAATGAAGTATGCATTTGTCAAGGGGGTGTTTCCATCATATGAGAGTAAAAGGTGGCAAAAGTAACATGATGATAATCGAGTCCTAAAGGCGGGGCATCAAGTGACATGTTTTAAGAATCATGTAAACAAATTTAAAGGACTATCACAAGGTATGTATTGCTCTGGTTTTTGGTTTGAAGAGGTTGATAAATTGTGAAGTTTTATAGTATGTCCGAAGATGGTTATCGGCTCCAAGAAGTTGGGAAAATTGTCAATAAAGGGGAGTTTGTATATATACATCATGTATAGATAAGAGGAATAAGAATTTGTCTACAATAAGAATGAATAAACAATGTATTATGTACTTATTTAGAGGGGTTGTGTGAATATTTGAAGTTGTTGTACAAGTCCATGGATCATTTGTAGCCTTTTTAGTCAAAGAATATGAACATAATTCAAGGGGAGTTGTTAGTGTAGGTTATTATTTATCCTTTTATTTATTTATCAGGATAATTCTTACACTTGTGTTAGCCCTACACTTGTTGGGTTAGCTTACTTAGGTGTACTAGTTGTGTGGAGTTAGCTTACTAGTTGTGTTGAGTTAGCTTCTTAGTTATGTGGAGTTAGCTTACTAGTCTTTTGGAGTTAACTTAACTACCAATATCAGTTAGTGGGAGTTCTTCACCACTAATTTAGGTAGTAGTTGCACTTCCCTCCTCCTATATGTACATCTTTCTTATTGAATAATTCAAGTCATTCTATTGTAATGTATTGAGCATTATGGATTATGATGGATTTCCATATATGGTATTTTAGCTCTTCTATTTTGCAAATCTAATGTGGTGTGCTATTATCATCTGAGATCACGGCTTGGAACAATCTTCTTATCATTCCTTTCATGGTATCAGAGCGATAGATGATGTAGACATCCAGTAAGTTTTTCTTTGCAAGCAAGGGTTTATTTTTTCATGTATATGGAATTTGTTAGCAATTTTTGCAACATGCATTTTTATGCAAAACAAAGTGCGAATTGGATTTGGAAGGTGCCAAAACCCTAGAATTGACTGTAAACTTGACCATGTTTTGAGACAGTCAAATATGGGTGCATTCTTTTATCCATTGGATATAAGCGTGTACCTTCTGGATGCATTCTTTTACCCTCTGGGTATTTCAGTTTTGGATGTAGTCTTTTATCCACTGGACGCAAATCTATACCCTATGGGTGCATTCTTTTATCCATTTGATATAAGAGTACCTTCCAAATGCATTCTTTTACCCTCTGGGTATTTCAATTTTGGATGCAGTCTTTTATCCACTGGACGCAGATCTGTACCCTATGGGTGCATTATTTTATCCATTGGATATAAGCGTGTACCTTCCGGATGCATTCTTTTACCCTCTGGGTATTTTGTTTTTGGATGCAATCTTTTATCCACTGGACGCAGATCTGTACCCTCTGAGTGCATTCTTTTATCCATTGGATATAAGTGTGTACCCTCTGACATTTTAGGTTTTAGGTGCAGGCTTTTATCCTTTGGTCGCAAGCATGTATCATGTGGATGCACTCTTTTACCCTTTGGACATTTGGGTGTCACGTGTACCTTTTAAAAAAAGATCAACATTAAAATATTATTTTAATAGCAAAACCTTGTAGAGCTCATAACTTTTGATCCGTAGCTCGGATTAAGGTGATCTTTTTTTTTGAAATTGTGTATTTTTTCGAGATCTACACATTGGTGAAATTTTTATACACATATTTCAAATGTAAAAGGTACTTATTACTCATTGTAATATTTACATGCACTCAATTATAAAGTACCAAATTCGGGAGGGTGTTGTGATCACTTGTGGATGCATTTTCGGTTGAGCCCGACGTCCTAAAATTTTGGGTATTGCATTCTTATATCTATGGGTGTATACATTTATATCTCTCTTGTTTGTTGAGATATTTTGGATATGTATTTTCGACACTTTTTTGACATGTTGACAGTCTCTCTTGTGGGGGAGCTATTCTGGTGGAGCCCAATGTTAGTTTGTTAGTGTTTGAGTAGTTTATTTTGACAACTCATGCAGATCTGTGGTGTCACTCTACACATTCTACAGTATGGGAGGGTGTGGTGTTGATATTGCTTCTTCAGGTTTCATGCCCTTTCCTTATTACCTTGGCTTTTTCTTGGATCGTGGCACTCCTATTTATTTGGATCTCGTGTCCTTGCCTTATTGCCTTGAGTTTTCTTGGATCGTGGCACACCTATTTGTATTAGTTGATAAAATTATGTTTGGTGTTTGTTTTTCACTTTCAACATCACTCCATTAATAGTCTCCTTGCATGGAGCTATTCTGGTGAATCCCAGTGTCAATTGTTTTTGAGTTCTATGATCGAGTAGTGGATTCAGACCATAGTGCGCACCACACTTCTTCAAAATTGTATGAGTTTTTAGAGACGAGCTTCTGAGGATATGTTCCAGTAGAATTTTTCCCTCTTTACTTTGTTATTACTTGGTTTTGGGTACCTTGCGGTGTCCATTTTTCCCAGTTGTTGTACGTGGGTACCTCATCTGGCCTTGTTGCCAGGATCCAACTTCTTTTCCAACCACTCAAGCTATGCTTATGGGAGGGTGTTAGTGCTGGTTATTATTTATCCTTTTATTTATTTATCCGGATAATTCTTACACTTGTGTTAGCCCTACACTTGTTGGGTTAGCTTGCTTAGGTGTACTAGTTGTGTGGAGTTAGCTTATTAGTTGTGTTGAGTTAGCTTCTTAGTTATGTGGAGTTAACTTACTAGTCTTTTGGAGTTAACTTAACTACCAGTATCAGTTAGTGGGAGTTCTTCACCATTGATTTAGGTAGTAGTTGCACTTCCCTCCTCCTCTATGTACATCTTTCTTATTGAATAATTCAAGTCATTCTATTGTAATGTATTGAACATTATGGATTATGATGGATTTCCATAAATGGTATTTTAGATCTTCTATTTTTAAATCTAATGTGGTGTGCTATTATCATCCGAGATCGCGGCTTAGAACAATCTTCTTATCATTCCTTTTAGGAGTAAGAAGGGAAGTATGAGTTGAGTGCATTGTTTGTTGTCAAGTTGTCATGGTAGCCTTTTCATAGATTTCAAAGGGGAGAGTGTGCTAAAAAACTTGAAAAGGTATCCTTGTAGGTGTTTGCATATGTGGTTGCCATCAATAACAAAGGGGGAGATTGTTGGGCATTATGTATGTGTTATTTTCATTGATGCCAAGTAACATTGATGTCAAAGGGTGTTAAGGTGCATAGGTGAGTCAGAATTATGTTGTCATTGGTTCATTGAGTTAGTATGAGGTGTCGAATGGCATGAAGAAGTTACATGGTGAGTTGCATTGATAGTGTCTCAATGCATATGCATGGCTTAGGGCATGAGTCAAGCAAGCAAGTGTTGAGTATGGACACCAAATTTTGGTATGGTGTCTAACATGTTCAAAGTGATGTGTAAGAGGTGTTAGTGAGTCTCGCAAATATGGTTATCATGTTTTTATGAGAAACATGTGTTAGTACAAACCATTCTAGGCCTTGTTCAATCATGATGGTATGAAAATGTGAAGTATGAAGTGGATTAGACTAGTAAAAGGATGTGTGGAGTGATTTTACACTACATAAAATATGTAGATGATTTACATAGTTAAGTTTCATATGTAAGATGCAAGTTCAAAGTACTTTTGAAGAAAGAACTATAAAGACAAGGCATGTATGCATAGGAAAGTCATGGTGTTTGGAGAGTTGTAGAGGTAACTAAGAATGAATGAGAATTTGGATAGCTGAAGGAGGTTGTTGTAGTGTTGTGTGCCAAGTTTCAGGTCCAAGTGTTGAAGATTTTGCAAGATATTACACTTTTACCAAAACCGGGTTTCCAAAGGTGAGATTTTGAGCTAAAAGTTGACTTTCAGATGCTTGTTAGGGAGTGTATGCTTTGCATGGGGACACAAGATCTTGGGGTTTATTGAATATGTTAGTTATGAATATTTTCCAAGAAGAATTAGGTTTTTGATTGTCACATTTTTATGAACAATCGTTAAGAAGGTAAACTACTTTTTAACCCTCTTGAAACCCTAGCTTTGGAGTGACTTGGGAGAAATTGCTTGTAGAGGTCCAAAATTGATTCCTTTTGTAAATGTGATGATGGAGGTTATATACAACTCTTTAATATTTCCATTGATGTAATTTAGAGGTTGTGATAGTATGTGGGCCCCACTCAAATATGCTAGTTTCTGGAAAGTTTCAGTTTGTGAAAAAGTTTTCCATTGAACCTATTGACTAATTTATCATTTATTAAAGCATGATCATTTTAATTCATGTATATGATGATTTTAGATCATGGTTGAGGCTCTAGGATGTAAATTGTGCCCTATCTATGATGATTGATTTTTAGGCAGTTTAAGATAGTTTGGAGCAGTCTAGTAACATGGAATTTTTTGAGATACTACAAGTGGTTTTATGAATTTATTTGAATTTTTCAATGATCTTGACATTAATAAATTTCCAATGATATATCATACTTGTCTTTTTATTAGATTTGAGCAAGTTATGACCTGTTTTTTGAAGGCTAATTTTGAGGGTGCTTGATTGTGCATGCTTTCATGAGGGTTTCATGGTTGCTGGAGGTTTTTGAGGTCTTAAAGAACATGTCTAAGTTTGATTCATGTCTTAGTGAAGTTTTTTTGGTCTATAATATCTCCTTCGTGGCAAGTCGTTTTATTTTGGGGTTTAAGGATTGTCCTAATGGAGGCCTAGATGGTTCTTGGTGATAGTGGCGACCTACTTGGTCTTATGGATGATTTTTATAGGATGTTATAATGATTTTTTTACTATATGAAGGCTTACCTACATGTTTTATGACCAAGAGAAGGGTATAAAGGAAAGCTAGAAGGCTCATTTGTGCTAGTTGTGAGAATAGAGGAAAAGTATGACCTAGGAGGGTGATTGAGGAAGGTGATGAAGGTCCTTGTGGATCGTGTTGAGAGGGGAATGAGTATGTGATGCTATACTATAGAGATAGAAGGTAATGAAAATCTAGGAAAAATGTGAAATCATCTTGTAGGAAGAGGTTTTGGGCAAGAAGACTTAGACGATGTTTTGAGCAAGATGGAAGGAGAAGTGATCTTCGTTATGTCATCATCATTTGGTGAAGAAAAAAATTAAGAGATGGTATTCATTTTAGGTGGCTGAGTCAGTGCTTGGTCATCTTAGGGGTTGTGGCCTCCTTGTAGGTGTTTAAGGTATTTTCCAGTTACTATTATTAATGCGAAAAGTACCTAAAACTCAAATGAGCAGGGTTTATTGATACATGTGCTTTGACAATCACAATGTCGAGATGAAGGAAGGTGGTAAATGTGAAATAAGTCATCCTTTCACTAAGTGGGAAGACTTGCAAGTAATGAAAAATAAATAAAGAGATATTAGATAAACGTGGTAATGAGTTACTTGGCAAGTTACGATCTTAGGAATCCAAAGGACTTCCTTGAAGTGTGTCAAATCATTTGATATAATTAAGTTATGTTGATAAGATAAGATAGATGATAAATGACAATAAAGATAGAATTCAATGTGGATATAAAGATCTTTTCAACTTCATAAGCAACCCAAGCAGGGGTATTGGCAATCTCGAAGTCGAAATAGTTGTACGAACTCCTTTGTTGCTTCTCATATTTCTTCAAGGATATCAAACTGATCTTCAATGTCCTCAAAGTTTGGTGTGAATGTGATGGCACACAAGGTGAGTTCATGGAGGATGTCAAACTACTCCCACACAAATGGTTGTTGGATGATCAGAAGATTATATATGCTAGTGATAGGATGAGACAGACATGGAATAGTCATCTACAAAAAATCTATTCTTGCAAATAACTTGTTAGATCAAAATTAGATTGATAAAAATGTAGAATATGCTAAAATTATTATAAATGACAGGGATCGGCTTACGATCGAGAGACAATGTTTTTAGATAAAGTATGCATAAAACGGAAAGAAACAAATGCAAGAAGGAAAGTGATGCTGCAAAGGTAGACTATGAAGAGTTTAGGAGTTTGTAAAACTTAGAAACAAATATTCAAATGTGTTTGTGAGGCTAAAAGATAAAGCAAAGGGCTATGAACATCGATCAAGGACAATTGAGATTGGAGGTGATTAGGTTGAAAATGTTTGTTGTAATAAGAGGATTAACATAATAGACACTAATAAAAGACACAAAGGCTTGGTAATGTAAAGATGGGCTATAGGGGATTTAGAAGCCTATAAAGTTATGAAAATGGGGGTTTGGGATTGTCTAGGAAGCTAAATGGAAGAAGCAAAGGCCAAAGGGCTGATCAACGATGATTGAGGGTCGACGATGATCCCCGTGTGGATATCAAAATTATTTTGTAGGTGGTATAAATGATTAAAGAGAGGCAAATTTCATGGAACCTATGTAAAATGATGATAACAACAAACTATGGAGTGTAACTTGCTACAAAATAAGATAAAAAAGTGAGGGGAATGATAATACTAACCTTTGATAATGTATTGGATGATAAAAAATCTACTAAGGACATTAATTGGAGAATTGATGGAGTTCATGGGGTCTTGATAGCCTTGGCATCAAGGTGTTGATAAATTTGAATGCGATGATGTCGTTTACGGGGAAAAAATTCATCCTTACACACAGTTGTGATTAACTGGAGAAGGGAGACAAATTTTGATTAAAACAAAAGGAAATGAATGAAAGAAGGAGAGTAATGCTGCAAAGGTAAATTATGAAGAGTTTAGGAGTCTATAAAATTCATAAAATAATAGTAAAATATATTTGTGAGACCAAAAGATATATCAAATGTCTATGGACATCTATTGGGATTGGTGGAAATCGGGTAAAGCATTTGTTGTGATAAGAGGATTAATAAACCAATCACTAATAAAAGACACAAAGGCTTGGAAATGCAAAGATGGGATATAGGGGATTTAAAATCCTAGAGGGTTTTGAAAATGGGGGTTTGGGATTGTTTAGAAAGCTAAATGGAAGAAGCAAAAGCCAAAGGGCCGATTGACGATAATTGGGAGTCGACGAAAATACCTATAGATATCTCGTAGGTGGTCTAAATGATTTAACGAGAGGTATATTTGAGGGAACCTATGTAAGATGATAATGACAAATTATGGAGTGTAAATTTCTATGAAATAAGATAACAAAGTGAGAGAAATGATAATACTAATCTTTGATAATGAAATATATGGTAGCATATCTCCTAAGGATGTTGACTGGAGAATTAATGGAGTTCATGGGGTCCTAATAGCCTTGACAATAGGTTGTTCATATCTATGAATGTGATGATGTCATTTACAATGGAAAAATTCATCTTTTCATGTAGGTTGTGATTAATTGGAGAAGGGAGATAGAGGTTGATTAAATAGAATCGACATCGGTCAACAATGATCATCATCAATTTGGTCACGAGAGGTTAAAACCAACAAGAGGAAGAATGGAAAATGGTTAAAACCACTTGCCATCTAGGATATCAAGTTATTAGGAAATGGTGGGAGGTTGGGGATTTGAGTTATAAGAGGTTAGGGGTTAGGATAAGTGGGGTAAATTGGTTAGGTTGGTATCTAGGTGGTTAAGGGAGGGTAAATGGATTTTTATATGGGTAAATAGGATTTACAAAGGTAAATTACATGATACTTAGGATAGAGATAATAAGATAGGTAATGATAATTTGATTGATGTGTGTTAGGTCACCTAGGGGTGAAAAATGGGTATCTACATTTGCCCTTTGTTAAACTACCTATAGGAACAGAGTTATAAGATAAAAACTAGTGTAAGGATGCCCTAGTTTTGTGATAAGGATTTTGTGATATTATTCCCCCTCAAGCTAATGATTGACTATGTTGGTCATTGAATTGAAGAGAGTTGATTGTTTTTGATAGGTTTCTTTAAGATGCTCCCAGGATCTTGATTGTAGTATGTAATGACCAAGCTGGAGGGGTTTGCAATGATGGTAGTAATCTTAGAAAACACTTGGTAGGGGACATGTAACATGAACCACCTATAGATGTATGTTGTGAGAAGACTATTATATGGAGAAGGTCTAAGGGGAGCACTCTCATGAGGATGTGTTGATCCATGTGACCAAACGGTTTAGGGTGTGTAAAAATTTGATATATGGTCAAAAACATGGTTTTGACGGTTTGTTAAGCATCGGGGAAAAAGACATGAATATTTTTGATAAATTTTTGATGTGATAAGAGAGGTCTAGGTGAAAAAAATTGATATGTTTGTGTAAAAAGGTATACAATTGGCAGCGATTATAAATTGCTGCTCTTCAAACATAAAATTAGCAGTGATTTGTGGTCGTTGGCGATTCCTGAAATGAAAAATATATAAGCTAAACATGGCATAAATAGTTCATTTGTAACCTATTTGATTGTGATTTAAGAGCTTTGCATTGTGATTTTTGAGTGTTTTTGGAGAGATGGAGATTAGTGGTAGCGGCGGAAGAGGCGAGAGACTATGAGAGGGGTAAAAAAACTTATTTTGTTTGTTTGTTTTTTTGTTTTTTTTTCAAAATGGGATGGGAATGTCTTATCGGTGTTGATCATATGGTTGGTGGAAATTAGGTAGGTTTCACCTATTATGTTCATCAATCATTTCGATTAGTAGTCGGTGGCAATTAGTGTGCTTTTGAATAAAGTTGCTAATAGATATTTTTGTTTGTGTTTTTACGGGAAAGGAGACTATATATATGAGATATGGTTCTAGATGTTTGATATGATCTAATTTTATGTGACTAATGGAGAGTTTAGATCATGTGGTAGTTGTTGGATTGGGAGAATTTCGCCACTATCGGTGGATTCCATGGGACTCAGGGATGATGATAGCCTTGATTGACATATGGGATCTTAACACCAGGAGATTCTAGTTCCCAATTGGTGAGATGAAGATTATGTTGGATGATGTATACAAGATCCTCAAGTTACCTATTCAAGGTGAGTAGGTGGTACCGATCACCCAAGAGGCCCATCTTGATACGATGAGGTAGTTATATGGTGATGATGCTAGAGAGATATGATATACAGTAGGGGATTCCATATTGAGTCTTACTATGATGTAGATGTGTCAAGTAATTGGTTGATGTTGATTATTATGTTGGTTATATCATGTTATGAACTATCATATTTAAGGGGTGGTAGGTTTCCATGGACACTTGTGAGTGTCGTTGTAGATATTATGGAGCACTAGACAATATATGCCTAGGATTATACACTATTGGCTCGGAGGTTTATCATGAGATTTGGATGTTTGTTACATGATGGAGATTTAGATTAGATGTGGGATTTTTGCTACACTACTAGGCCTATGAGCATATTGTTGTCATGAGGACACTAGGGATACCATGGATAGTAGGTGATGTAACTAAGTATGTAGTTAGATTCTTGAGATGGTGGTTTGATTGATTGAGGGATGATGGGGTCGAGAGATACTATACATATTATGCTGACAAACTACGGAGCTTGTCCAAATATAATGTGGTATGTAGGACATATGTGAGATACCTTTCATGTTTAGGGATGGATGTAGAGTTGGTAGGGTTGTGGAGGGTGATGTTTGTGTAGGGGAGGAAACTAGACATGATAGAGGCCATATAGTTTCCTTGAGTACATCGATAGTTAGGGTTTCCTTAGTAGATTCCTAGTGAGTCGATAGTATATCAATATGATGATTTTAAGAGTGATTTACCTATGATATTAGTGGATGCAACAGGTGGGGTTATCTGAGGAGAAAAGAGATCTTGAGGATGTTGAGGAGGATGATGTTGGGGTAGATGAGGGATTTATGGCTTGGTGGGCGCAGAAGTGGGTTGATTATGGAGATAGGGTGGATAGGAGGTGGCAGGGGGTGGAGAGGGGGAGGAGGAGGGTGATGGTAGAGACAAGGCTATCTAGGATGCATAGAAAGATCTCATGATATTTTATAGGTGGAGAGGGATATATTGATAGTGGTGTAATGACACCACTCTGCAGGAGAGTGAAAGCTTACAACTGGAGATAGACCAGATCCACGTAGAGCATGATACATACCTGCAACAATGAGATAAATATCGCCGATAGTGGGAGGCAATGCAGTGAAGTATGGAAAGGTGGTTACGACATCGGAGGTAGCTAGTAGTGTGGTCTCAGTGCGAAGTAGGGATTGGTGTGGAGTAGGTAGTTGTAGACGGAGGGCAGGAGCTCTATCAACATGAGGGGCAAGAAAAATGTGTGTAAAAAACACATAATATCCCATATCATTTTTCATTTGGTAGAAAAAGTGGAAGATGAAAGTAATGATTTCGGGGTTCTTATCAATGAGGAACTTGTCCATGTGATAGATGTGATGAACAAATCCATGGTGCTCATCTTTAAGGTCTTAATCATAAGGTAGTGACGGTAGATGACATGTTTCCAAATTATTACCATGAAAAATGATAGGTTGGTGATGTAATGAAATATTTTATGTGACTAATGTCATGATGGTAGAATATGTTAATGGTAGAAAGACCATAAGTGAAAGGCATTCAAAGGTTCTTTTTTAGGTATACCATTAAGGGAGGCTAAATGATAGGCTCCTAACCCATATTTTGAGTGATGAAATATGGACCAATCCATTAGGGGAAAAATTTCCACGTTTACTCCTTTATAGAGTAGTGACATTTTGATTTTCTTTAAGGACAAGATCACAAATGTTGAAGTCATGTTCTTTGACATGTTTTTATATGATTTTTAATGCATTCTTGATAAATATGTTTGAGATCTGTTTTAGGTGATGTTCATCTAACAACTCAAGTTGTGCTAAATGTTCTTGATGATAATATTCATCAAATACAAAGTGTCCGAGGGACAAGTGAAGAGAGGTAATTTGAACTTCAAGGGTAGGATCACCTCGAGTTGTAGACTAAAGAGAAGGGTGTAGCACTCTATGGGAAAACAAATGCTAGTTCGATAAGCCCATAGAGAAAACAAGATTTGGAGATGCCAATTCCTACCTTACTTGATTGGATTTTCATAATAATTTTGTTAATGTTTTATTAGGAGCTTTTTCTTGTCTTTTTCTTGTGGATAATAAGAGATGAAAATCTTAGTTTAATGTTGAAAGTGTCACATAATTTCTTAACGTCATTGTTTTTGAAATACTTTCTATTATCGGTGATGAGTTTTGAGGGATGCCAAAGTGACATATGATATGTCGATAGATGAAATTGATGAATTTATTTGCTTTATTAGAGACCATGTGAATATCATCCACCCATTTAGTGAAATATTGAGTAGTTATGATGATGGAGTTGTGTCGTTGTGATGAATGAGGGTTGATGAGACCAATAAAGTCAAGCCCCCATTATGAGAAGGTCCATAGATCTTAAGCACGGCTGTAGTGTCCGACTGGGTATATGAGTGAGATTGGAATGTTGTTGAAACTTAACGCATTTCTTGACATGTGCAAAAATCATGATTGATGGTGGGTCAAGTAATCTCATATGTAAGATGTGCTTAGCGACATCCATACCATTAAAATGTCCACCACATATAATGTGTGGACTTCTTGGATAAATTTAGTTGATTCATGAGATTTGAGACATCATAATAAGAGGCGTCAAATCCACATGTTGTAGAGAAAAAACACCTATGATGACATATCATGTACACGTTGAAGTAAAGATTGCTTAGCATTTTTAGATAGGTCGGAGGGAATTTTAGATTCTGAGAGATAGTCATAAGTTTGAGTGTACCAGGTCTATTTTATTGTCTTTGATGAGATTAATAGAAGGTATTTCATTGGCATGAGATGGGTAATCAAGTCTATGCACAACAATGAATATTTTGGAATCATCGATTGATAGGGGATGAGTGATGTAAGGGAAGCCATGGTGTCTACAAATTTATTAGAATATCATGGAATTGTTTGGATGGTGTAATGATCAAAGACTTCTAAGAGGAATTCAACAATGGTTTTGTATTTTTGTAAAGTTTCATTTTTGCATTGATAAATTCCTTTTATTTGGTTAATGATGAGTTGAGAGTCTCCATAGATATCCAAGATTTGAACACCAAGAATAACTATTGTTTGAGACCCATGATGAGAGCTTCATATTCAACCATTTTATTAGTGCATTCAAATTTTAATTTGAAGGATAAAGGGATATGATTCCCCTAGGGAGGTATGATAACGATATTGGCACCTCCCTCGATAACATTTAGATTCATCAAAGAAAAGTGTCATTTTGATAGGAGTGTATTTTGATCGATTGTGTTGATAGATTCATTAGGAAAATATTCATGGGGTGATTGATTATAAGCAAGTGGAGCTTTGCGGGCTGGTCAACAATGGCTTGTCCTTTAATAGATTTTGTGGGATGAATTCTAGATCAAACTTAGTCATGAGCATAAGCCATTGAGTGATATGGTCATTGTGATATGGTTTGGAATACATGGCTTTAAGGGGATTGAAATTGGTTACAACGTAAGTTTTATGATTAATCGTAGTGATAGAGCTTAGAAGTTTCAAAGTACAAGACACAACAAAAATTTTCTTCTTCATTGTAAAAGGTTTCATATTCATGGAGTGTGAACTTATGTGGTAGATAACATGTTCACGACCTTTCTCATCTTGATGTGTTATCATAGCACCTAGGACATGACTAGTAGTGGATATGTATAAATATAAGGGCTCCCCCTTGCGTGGAGGTGTAAGAATTGGAGGCAATAAGAGATATTGTTTGCGTTACTTGAAAGGCCTTTTCATGGTTGTGATACCATTTGAAGTGTACTTCATTTCAAAGAAGATGGTGGAAAGGTTGAAATGATCAAAACATTGTGAGATGAAATGATGAAATGATTGAAGTATACCTTGAAGGATGTGAATATGTTTAAGGTTTGATGAGGAGGCATCTCAATGATGGATTTGATCTTGGAAGGGTCTAATTCAATGCCCCTTGATAGAAACAATGAACCCTAGGAGTTTTCTAGTGAGAACACCAAATACACACTTAGCAGGGTTAAGGTGAAGGAAATATTAGATGAGTCAAGCAAATATAATGTCCAGGATAATGAGATTGCCCCTATGTTATTTAGATTTTCCTAGGAAGTCATCAATGTAGTGTTATATAGTTTTATGGATGAGGTCATGGAAAATATATATCATTATGCATGTTGATAAGTGGCCCTTGCATTTTTAAGTCCGAAGGGCATAACACGGTAACAAAAAGTCCCCAAGGAGTAATAAAGGAGGTTTTATGTTGATCGTTTATAACAATGAGAATTTTATTATATCTAGAAAGCCAATGGTGAGGTTTCATGGCCAGATGATTGATGTTAGGAAGGGGAAATTCATCTTTAGGACAAGCAAGATTGAGATCTCGAAATTCTGTGTAGATGTGTAATTTTTGAGAGGATTTGGTTATTGCTATAGTATTAGAAAGAAATTTTGGATATTCAATGGGTAAGATGAATTTTGTAGAGAGCGGACATTGTAACTCTTTTTGATGAGGAGATATACACAGGGATCCATCCTACGTAGATGTTTTTTGATAGGATTTACATTTGGAATTATGATTATGTTGTGAAGGAAAATGTTAGGGTCAATACCCGACATGTCACTATAGTACCATGTGAAGTGCTGACTATGTTTGGAGAGGAAGGCAATGAAGTCCTTCAATTCTTTTGAATATAAGGATTGACCAACTTTAACTATGTGAGGATCTTTGGAGTTCCTATGTTAATGTTGATAGTGGATTCGATTAAGAAGTGTGGATGTGTTAGGTGGTAGGGTCTTTTGAAGGTAATGGTCCTCTTCCCTATATAGGAGAGGATAAATTGATCATCATGGCATTGAAGGATGTCGATGGTAGGGAGTCCTCCTCTACCATTTTAGGTAATACTGAGTGGAAGGGTCTTATTATTGTTGTCGATATGATAAGTAAATGGTCCTAAGGTAATCATATTGACTAAAAAATATTTAGATGGGATGGAAATGGTGTCATCTGTGTCAACAAAGTTGTCATGTGAATGTGGAGAAGATGGTTCGGGTTTTTACGAGATCCAGATGTAATGTTTGAGGAGGTGTCTAGGAAGGATTTTCAAAACCTAACCCATATTGTTTTTGAGACTGTAGGAATGATCAAGGACTAGGTCATGAATACCATGCTTCTAGCATCATAGTCCAAATACTTTCTAGGAACAACAATGGAGGTGCATCATGTGCAAAGGCTTGGTTGTATAAGAAGAGGAAATTTTATATGAGTGTCTTTACATGATGTAGATTGTTACAATGTGGGGAAGGATGATCAATCCCTCCATAGATGGGATTGGTTTTAAGATGAGGAGGACTGAAGGAGATGGCATCTCCAACATTAGGTTAGTACATGGTTTGTTTGTCGGGACTTCCATATGTTTTAGGCATGAGAAGAGAATTAAGGGTAAGGAGATGAAACTCCCCCAATGAAAGGCTTTGTATGACATCTTCGAAGGAGGTGTCATATGGTACTTTTCATGTAGATATGGATGAACTGGTAGAGGATTCATTAGAGGAGCCCAATTTTTCTTTATAACCAACACGTTGTTAGGTTGATACGTCATGTGACATGCCTTGAAAGGGTTCGAGTTGGCTAGAATAGTGAGGGTCTTACTTTCATGTTCATATTTTAGACAATGATGGAGGGTGGATGGGATACAACGCATAGCATCGTATCCATGATTATCCTAATAACATGTTGTATTGAAACTATCCCTCTACTGAGATAGAGTTTTTGTTGGAGGGTCTTTACGGCTTTGACTTTTATGGGTAAGATAACCATGCCTATAATGGATGAAATAGTGTCATTAAAGGCACATAGTATTGCAAATGATTGAGTGATGATAATGTTAGGTAATTGGAGTTGATCAAAAGCATGCGATGATATGATATTAACGTTGATTCCATTTTCAATCATAACTCTCTTAACAAGAGTATCATCGATTTGGGAGATGATGAATAACGAAAGGTTGTGATCTTCGGGTTGTAAAGATGGGATTTAAGATTCGTTAAAATAAATAGTGGCAGACATTTTGAGGGTACCGACCAAATTTTTGAATGGATAGGGATCATCTGAGGGTACTGATATGGATTGAAGTGCTTCAATCATCACTTGTTGATGTTATGGTGAAGTTTGGACAAGCTTGTAAAGGGACATTTTATTGGAGCTTGATGGAGTTGTTTAATGATGGTATTAATGCATAAGTAGTGGATTGGATATGTGGAATGACAATGATGGATACCTTTTCCTTAGTAGAAGATGGTGAATTAGATGATTCAGCGATGAGATGGATGGAAACCTTGGACTTGTTTTGATATGAATCCTTAGGTTCTTATGCATGAGCTTTGGTAGTTATACACACTACATCAATTTGATGAAATAATGTTTTTTTGGAAGAGGCCTCACCTTTGTTAGATGTGGATGTAGTGTCAAGTGATAGTTTGGGTGTTGTGATTTTAAAATTATTATGGGTTATTCTAACTTTCTTTATTTTTCTAGATCTGCGGGGAGGATTCCTTTATTAACAAGACATTGAATGGTAACGTGGAGGGCTTTGCAATCCTCGGTGGAATGTCTTAGTGTTCGATGATAATCATAAAATGCTTCAAAGTTACACTAGGAGGGTTTTTACCCCTGAGATCTAGATGGATTAAGAGGAGGTAGCATAGGGATGGATCATTGGATAATCCTTTCAAGGATTTTAGCATAGTATCCTTTCGAGGTGGGTTAATGGAATTGGTGTTTTGTTTGATGATCGAAATAGAAGTTGGAGGGATCATTTATTGTGTGACATGTTTATGTTCTAGTTGAGGAATGATCTTGGATTCTATAATGGTGACTAAAAATTTAGACAAGGGGTGTGGCCCTAGAATAGAGGGCAAGGACTTTGGATCTTGCAATTTGAGCTTGTTGGATGATTTAAGTTTTGGATGGATGGATGGGAGGTCATGAAATGGGTTTCATAAATTCCTAATGTAGTGTGGGGTGACGTGATCTCCATAAGAGCTCTTCATAATTTGTATGATGGGTTCTTTTCCTAAGGATTTAGAAGAGGTCACATGTGAGTTTGAAGTAGATGTATTGAAGATATGGATGGTTTAGATGGTGATTTTGTGATAGGAGCATTAGATGTTGAAGGTGTGGGTGATTTATATTTAATAGTGTTGATGGTGTGATGAGAGTGGACAACGTTGGATTGGGGTTGACTAGTGGATGGGGCATGGTTTGGAAATGATTTTTAAAGACATCTAAATTCTAATTTGAAGGTGCATTTGGGTTATCCAGTTGTAACTCACCTTTTTTGATAAGGTCCTGAAGGATGTTTCTAAATGAACAACACCTTTCAATGTTGTGACCCTTGACCCGATGGTATTTATAATAATCATTTTCTTGATACCAAGAGGGATTTGAAACAGATGTGTTGATAGGGTGAATAAGAGGGAGCATGATCATACATACAACTAGGAGTTTATCAAAAATTGTATTGTAGGATTCTCTGATGGGTGTATAATTATGTTGAGGGAGGGTGCTTTGATGAGGCTAAAATATGCCTCATCAATGTGCAATAAATACTCTCATTTTACTTCCCTTTTAATCAAGTTTGTTTACATTTCATAAATTTTGTTTGATCTAAATATAAGTTAGGATGTAATTGTCCATCTTTTGTTTGATTTAGTTCAAATGTCTAAAAACTCTATAATTCCTAACAAATTGTGTGGAAATTCAGTTTTGGAATAAACAGGTCATATTTGGTCAGGATAAGTGATTGTGAAGTAACCAACACCTTTTTGAGGAAGTCGGCTAAAATGCAGCTTAGCTCGGAACTCTATCGCTTAGCTCCGAAACTCCATCAATTAGCTCCAAAACTTTAGCAGTTAGTTCCGGAAGGTTTCGCTTTGGCTCTGGAACTTCTCCAAAGTTTCGAGAATCAATGGGAATCTCATTATTCTATCAAAATTTGGTTATGGAGCAAAGAATGGGCCTTCTAATCAGAAATAAACCAATAATTTTCCGGTTCTTCATACTCCAAATATACATATGCAAGACCAACAATTGTATATCCAGCTAGTTTTCTAAATTTCATATCTACTTTGGGCACTATTTCGTTTCACTAAAATCTGTAGGTGGAAATACATCTGTTGAACACTCATGATTGTAAATGCATCTTTAGATGGAAATTATATATAGAGAACTGAAGATAGATGTAAAGGAGTTAAGTTTTTGTAAGATTGAACAATTCAATAATAAGAATAGCCATTTTATTTTGAGAGCAACATATTGTGTTAACTCCTGATTCAAGGTGGAGCAAGGGCCTACTCCTCCAAGAAGAAGGATCTTCTCTTTCATTGGTATTTATATTTTCAAGTAATTTGTATAAATATGTTATTTGGAAATTTTGAAAGTATTTTGATTCATTAATTAAAATCATTATGTGGAGTTATTTATTGTCCATGTAGGTGTTATAGTTACATTCTTATTTCCTTACAAGTATTTTAAAAAACATTTTCAAAGTGTTTTTTTCCAACAACGTGTTCAATTTTGTAAAGTGTGTTTATTTCCAACAATGTGTTCAATTCTACAAGATTGTTCATTTTAGAAATGTGTGTTTATTTCAGCAAGTTTCTTATAGTTTTTATTTAATAAGGCTTTGGCCTTATTTGTGAAAAGTGGGCCTTTTTGTGTTTTACGACGTTATGGCAAAAGGAGTAAAAGGTAAAAGAAATGCCTAAGGCCCACAAGAGGACACGTGGCCACTTTTAAGTCAAAAGTGGGAAGGCGGGCTATCGGAGCACTTTGAAGTTTTGGATTTGTTTTGTGAAAAGGAGTAAAGTTATAAAATGATCCGTGACTCCGCGGGGACCAATTAATGTCACATGTTTGAGTCAGCATTGAAAATTCAAAGCGGGAGGTGGGTCATTGGAGGTTTTTGTAACTTTTAGCTTTGTTATGAAAAAGGAATAAAGTATAAAAGTGAGCCGTGACTCTGCTGGGGCCCACATCAAAAGTTAAAAGTGGAGAGGCGGGTTGCGGGGCATTTTGAGATTCTCATCTTTGTTTTGAAAAAGAATAAAAGTCATAAAGTAAGCCGCACCCCGTCGACGCCTAGGAAAGCCACGTGTAGGGCCTATATTAAAAGCGGGTGGGTGGGCCAAATTGTCTAAAAGTACTCATTTTCTTTAAGTGATACAAAATGTGAAAATCACCCCCAGACCCGCTTCAACTCAAATCTTTTCCATGTGGATGACTCAAATTTGAAGTTGTGAAAGACAAAGTTAACGATTGTGATACAATGCATCTGGTTTTTCCGCCATTATTACTCCTACACAAACTAGGGACCTTAAGGGATTCGATTGCTTTCATCCTTTTTGGTTAATTCCATGGTCTCTCATCATTTTTTTAGTGAAGTGCAATCGAATTGATTGTGGAGCTCGATTTGTAAATATGAGAAGTGCAAAAGTTGAAGTTTTGAAACAGAGTTGCTCGGGCACCTGCAGAAAATGAATTATCAGTAGAGCAAGATGCAGAGGAAAAGGATGCAGAGAAGGAAGCTACAAGCTCAAAAGAGGATGGACATGCTACCAGAGGAGATGACAAGACACCCCAGTTAAAACAATTGGTGAAAATAATTAAAAAGGTTATCTTTTATACGCTTTGTAGCTTTTGGGTGTAAATCTTTCAAAATCACTTTCTGGAACAAACTTGTAACAAACAAAGGATTCCTCGAATATTCTTATTTTGGGGAAAAAAATTGGGATGAGTGAGCGAGTAAAATTGTATAAATGTAATGAGAATACTCTTGCATAAGGTCGAGGGTTAATTTTTCTAATTTAAACGTTTGAGAGAGACCGATTTCTTGAGAGACCGTCTGAGAAACTAGTTTATTTTCCTGTGTTTTTGGATTTAATCATGTCAAGATGGTTGTAAGTGTACAACCATTGACAAGCTCTGATATTTTTGAAGAAACTCTCCCTTGTTGATGAATCTAGTGAACCTTGAATGAATTTGTGTTGATCATGAGCATAATTGTGTTTGCTTTTATTTTAGAATGTTTTCAAATAGTTTTTCATGTTCCTGTTGCAATCTTATGTTAAAATCCCTCTGAATCACACAAGATCTCATCCATGTGTTAGTATTGTGGCATTTGCAATTTCATTATGAGAAGAGCTTTCATCTTGTGATGTAAATAAACAATTTAAAATCACTTTACTTTCATTATGTTGATAAAGATTGTTTATAAGCCTATGAGTGTATCTTAGGCATGACTAATAAGGGATTTCCAACATTTAATTGAGTCTTTAACACGAGCCTTTGTGTTGAATTCTTGAAGAGTGTATGAAATCATGCATATCTGGGCCTCCATTGATTCACACCTTCTAGTTGAAGGAATATTTTGGCTATTTTGAAGCATTTTGTCTTTGAGTGTTCCAATATTTGTAAATGCTCTCAAATATCTGGTGTAATCAAATTTTTCTTACTTAACTTCCCACTAAAAACTTCTCAAACGATGAATCCTACATGAACTACCCCTGTTTGTATTGTGTATCCACAAATGAAAAAATTCCATTGCCAAAATATGTAGAAAAAACTAGGCTTCATTATCGTCTTTAGTAACTTTGAACCTTATCCGAGAAAGTATCAACATTCTCTAGTGTGACAACTGACGTGAGAGTTAGATTGTGTTGTATTGATAATATTTTCTCAAGGTTTTCCTCAAAGTTTGTGAAAAGAAGGATTTATTAATATCTTTCATCAATATAGGTTCTGAGAATGGGTCCTCTCACCTGGTGAAGGCCAACCTAAAGTAGTGAGGATAGATTAAATCCTTAATGCGGTGATATCCATTTATCCAATTCTGAGTGACAAAGAGTCACCCGAATCCCCTCCAGCTCTGAAAATGACTTATATCATGATTTTTCTGTCTCTAAGTATCTTGTTAAATATGTGATGCTACTCAACTTCTAACGGAGAATCACTTTGGATACCAACACAACTGGTGACATTTTTTTGATAGATTCATCTTTAAACTATTTGATGGTATAAATATTGGTAATGGTAACTTTACGAGTGATGTTAATCAAGAAATGTTCTAAGAAAATGTTTACGAGTTGTGCGAAGGAGAAGAGTGAGTATTGTGGGATATTGTTATACCAATCTAATGTAGATAATGTTAAGGACACGGGGAATATTCTTAGCATAAGGTCTTGGTCATGTGTGATAAGATAACATGTGTGACATAAGGCTCATATGTGTTTTTGTGAGTCCTACTTATTATAGAACTTAAGGAACTTCGGGAGTTCCCATTACTGAGAGGGTAATATTTGTATGGTACAAATGAATGAATGAGATTATTACAAATCTATTTGTATGATAGGGTATTTTGGGACTGTAGAGGTAGCCTATATAATTTATATCATATTCATTAGTGCTTGCAAAGGATCATTTTGTGTTGATTGTTGGGGGTTGAATGACAATGGACCAGGTTGATTATATGTATGTGGGTTTGCTTTTTGATACATTGATATGGTAAATGGATATTATGTTGGATAGGAACACTCGTGGGAATGTTATATGTTGGCTATGAGACTAGAGGTTGTGAGGGTTGAATATATTGATATTGGATCGGGATTGAGGTGTTTATAAAAGGTTGTGATTGTTGGGGTATATATTGAGATGGGATGGAAGTATGGATAAGGGGTTGAGATTGTTGTGGTATATGTTGAGACAGGATAGAGGTATTGATGAGTGGTTAGGATGGTTGAGGTATATAGTGAGTATGAATTTGTGAAATAGGGGTAGTCGATACTTGTTGTGAAGAAGGATGTGTGCTAGCAATAGAACTAGTGTTGATAAGGGTATTGATGTGGGGATGGACATGATTAGAATCTAACCTATAGGTGTCGGTTGTGACGAGATATGAGGGGTTGTGTTAGGGATGATAGGCCGAGCTTACAGGCGGTGTAGAAGAGACACTAGAAGCTATGAGGATTGATCGGAAGGGGATCTGTTTAAATTATTTTGTGAAGATGATGAGCCGGGCGAGGGATATGATGAGGAAGATAATTGTTGGTTGGTTGTATCTTGTGACGAAACAACATTAAGGTCAAAAGTGATGATATGATGACATAGGGGCCGATGTTTCTGGTCCACTAGTAGTGGAATAAGGATGAAGTTGTTGAATGACTAGCTCATGATTAGGGTCAACAATATGGGAAAGGTAGAAAGTGACATTGTAGATAAGAGGTCATTGTTCAGGTGTAGGTTATTGGAGGAGAACACCTTGGGTAGTAAGATAGGCATTGAGAGCCACGAGGTTTGAATCCAAAATCTCAGTGAATATTGGATCACTTCTTTATTGAAAAATGATGACTAGGTTGATCTGGGAGCTCGATGTGGTTGGTTGACTACTAGGAGAGTGTGGGGGTTCTTGATTGATTGTTGGAGGTCATCAATATTGTTCAATTATACGTGGAATGTTTGAAAGGTGAGACTAGACATTTTCTATGAACTGTTGAAATGGTCATCATGTTGTCAAAGTCTCATAGACGGGGAATGTTGTATGGTTAGTGATTTAATATAATTTTGAATTAAATATAATTACGAGAGTAATTACTATAAATGATGATGTACAAATGCTAATATACAATAAAAGATGGAAGCAAACAAACATGTACAATGTGAAACCCTAAACAAGAGAGGGAGATATGAAGACTTAGTTGATTTTGAGAAAAATGGAAGTGATCTGGTAAGTGAACAACTAGAAGAGATTGTAATTAGTGTCGTCAAAGCTCGTTGGAGGTTTTGGAACTTATAATGATGAAGGACAGGGGCACCTACAAAAAGGCAGGAGTCACTAGGTGTTAGTGAGTAAATTTGGGCACTAACGATTAGGTAAATGCTCTGGTTTTGACATCTTCTATTCCGAGAAGGGATTCACTATTGATTCTATTTGTTTCTTGAGATTCGCTCCTTGATCGTTGAATGTACATATAACCTACAAAACAAGATGTCTACCTACACATGTCCACAAACCACATCAAATCTAATAAAATATGTAGAATGTGGAGTTAGATTGACCCCGATGGTCACTTGAAGAGTGAACTTACTACCGAGCATTGCACTACATCTCAAACCCCATGTAGTTTTGTGTGAAAGTGTGTGTAATGATGCCCTAGGATGCCCTTGTGCAAGTTACACTAAGATAGCAGGCTAGATCTAGAATGCTCCAGATGTAAATGTGTGGGATGGAATAGAATAGACTTCCCCTCCTATGTTGTGTATGTAAAATTGATGTAAACATTTTCCTTTGAGTGAGTGTGTTAGATGAATGCATTTTTGCTCTTGTGTTTGGTCCCTTATTTTGAAAACATATCTATGTATTTATATGATTCCCTTGTTTGAATTTCATAATTAAAAACTTAAAAGGCCAACCCAAAGTAGTAGAAAGCAACTAAGAAGCGTAAGGGGTCCAAAATGATAAGAAAAAGGAAAAGAGGGACAAGATCGCCTAGGAGGACATGAGTGCTTGACGCTAGTGTCTTAGGTAGGGTGATATTGTGCGAGGCCATAGAAAGATAAAACAATTGAATTCCGGAAAGAGTACAAGATGTATAAATCCCATAAAAGTGTAGAAGACAAAGCAAAAGGATGAAGGGAGTTGTCAATTACTAGTTTTATTGCTTATATATCATGTAAATGATAACATGCTTTTAGGACCTAGAAATGTACTCAAGTGCATAGATTTTGTGTCTACATTTTCTGCCACTTTATGAGGTTGAGTGAATTCTCAATAGCATCAAATATATAGAAGATGTGTACCTTATGCTCTTATACAGAAGTGTGTAGCCAATATCATGCCAAGTGGACAAGTGAAGCATGGAGTGATTGCAATGTGAAGCGTGAAGACTAGGAAAGGGAAGTGGACCCTAGGGGTGAAGCGTATGCATAGTAGTGTGTTGTATTTGCTAGTGTGAGTTGTTTCTTATTACGTATTAAGGAAAAACCTGCAAAAGAAGAGAGAAAGAGTAGTCAAAGTCATGTATATGAGAAATCAAATTAAAATGTGTATAAGTAAGTAAAAGTGTGAAAGTATGTAAAAGGAAAGTGTGCACCTAATATGTAAGAGTGTATGAGATAGAAAATTGCCATGATTTTCTTGGATATGTAGTTGAATTTGTTGTCGATGGTGAGGTTTTTGGGCAATCTCACGCCAAGAGTGAGTTTTTGGGTGATCTCACACCGAGTGTGAATTTTTGGGTGATCTCACGCTAAGTGCAAGTTTTTGGGTGATCTCATGCCAAGTGTGAGTTTTTGGGTGATCTCATGCTAAGAGAAGAGTGTTGAGAGATAGGTCTAGTTATACTCTCCTTTTATGACTCTACCCAATAGCACCAATACGAGATGGTACGTCTCGATTTGTTCCAATTGTACTATTTATAACGATTGTAGGAGATAAAATGCATTATGTGACTAGAGGAAATTGCATGCTACTAGAGAAATATGTTGTAAACTATTGAAGATGAAGAAATTGATTGTTTTTTCCCCCATAACATTAGCAGCCAAGGGGGACACAAGTTCCCACCACTATTGTCCAAGTCTAGGCACTAGTGTCTACTATGTGTTTTGGACCCAAGTCTATTTTTGGGCTGACTTGTGACTATATTCCTATGTTGTTACTATCTTGTGATGTGTTGTAATGTATCTCTTAAATGTTGTAGGGGTGATTTGTTCACCTATTAGATGCCCCCTCATTTGGGATGCATGTAAAAATTGGAGGAGAATGTGGTCCAAAGGAGAGGAACCTGATCGATATGCATATCTCAATTAGAGATAAGCTGAGGGGGTAGGGAATGTGCATGGTAGAAACAAAGGCACATGCACCAAATATATACTAGTAACAAGTGTTGTAGTAAAAGTAACTAGCATGCGAGAAGAATAAAATGTAACAAAAATTGGGAAAACAAGATAGACCATGAGAGGTGGGTTTCATACATGGACATCGCTCAACATGTCATAAGACAATAAGACAAAGTGGCCAAAGTCATACAATGATCACATAAGACATAGGGTGTAGCCCACAAATAGTAACATACTGATAGAAAATAATATCAAGCAAAATATATCGATAACCATGGTTGTAAATAGTCCTGTAAGGAAAATGCTACACATGAAGCACTTGTTAGCATGTTAGAAAGATAAATAGTATGTCAAAGCATGTGTATATCAGTGAAAAGAAAGTGCTAGTAAGAAGAAGTATTAATTGATGCAACAATAAAACCTATAGTGTGTGAGAGTAGTCAAAGTATATGCCCCAGGAGCCTCGACATGACTTGAAAGGGATTCGATGTCAAAAATCATGCATCATGTAAGGAGTTATAATAGATCTGTATTCACATCTAAAGGCCAAGTAAATGTGCATGTGTATATGATAAATATATTGACATATTAAGAATTTATCTAGCATAGTAAGAAAAGTGCAACATATAAGTAATATAAACTAGGAAGAATAAATGCAATCAAGATATGCAAATATTGTATGAGTGTGATGGTATGGTATGTAAGATGTGGAGAAGGTAGGAGTAACGTTATCCCCGGTGGATGTGTTTGATATGAGGTTAATTTATAAATTATCCCTCAATAGCCAAGAATGAGCCATAGAACAAGAGAGTGTCATCGGGAAATGAGTGTGTTGTGCGAGAGTAAACACTAGAAATATATATCATAAATCACAAAGAGTGAAGTGTAGATGATGTGAGGTTCATATCAGAATTAGACCCTCAACAAACAGTATGAAATCATGGAACTAGAGTGCATTATTGGGTAATGCGATACAATGTGTGTATTAAAGGCGTAGGATGCTTAGAAATATTAGTCATGAAGCACAGAGCGTGAAGTGTAGTAGTAAACACTAGAGATAACTGATAGGAATGAAAGGGGTAAGAAAGTGTGATGCCCCTAAGTGTGTGATTGAATAAGGATCAAGTAAACTCATCTAGGAGATCATCAATGTCAGGATCATAACCGATTGGATTTGGATTAGAGACTTGGTAAGCAATGGTGTGGGGTTGATCATATAAAGATCTTGTGGCATAAATTATACATGCCATAGCATATTCTTCATCAGTAAAAGGAGGTTGCGAGATAATCATGTGCATACCAACGAGTGATATTTTGAGTATAGACAAGAAATGAATCATTGTAAATAGAGATGCAAAGGCATGGGAAATGTGATATCAGTATGATTAGGATCCAGAATGCCACCAATGTAGTCAAGCCAAGACTTTCCAAGTGTGAGTGGAGAGGAATGGTGAGTACGTGTAAGGAAGATTGATAAATGGAAGACGCGGAGGCCATAGGAAGGCATGTAACGAGTACACATCCATGATAAAGGTGAGGAGAGTGAGGTGGGGGGAGGAGATTGAAAAGTGTGAATCCTAGCCATGCTAATCCATCATGCATGCAAATAGTGTTAGATCAAGTGGGGTTGAATGGAATATGAGGCCAATAAGAGTCATGTATGAAGAGAGTGCATGTGAAGGGATCAAGTTGTAACACATAGTGAACTTGGGGAGATGAAGTAGGTGGTATGATGTCTAATGTATGGACAGTCCCCTGGAAAGGTATCATGGCATTAGTGGAAGGAGGAGGTTTTTTAATTGATATTCACCAGGGACAATAACAAAAAAAGTATCTTAGAAGTAGGAGTCATCTATTTCAAGAGGAGGAAAGTTAAGATTACGTAATGAGTCATCATTAAGCTCTACGACATTAACCTCATCATCATAATCATCAGTGTTAATGTTATTTTGTCAGATAACATTGTTAAGGATATTGGTAGAATTGGATCTAGATGTAGGATTGAGAGGATCCCTGATAGGTTGGGTGGTGGTAGTTATAGAGGTATAGATGGTGGGTGATATGAGATCAATAGTATGTGTAGGAATGGAAAGGATGCATGTAGAGTTAGAAGAAGGATTTAAAGCACTAGATTGACCAACATTATATGTACTGATATTGTGATATGGAATAGGATGTGGTGGAGGTATGGGCATGACATTGACTTGGTCTATGTTGTAGAGCTTGAATGGATTAGGGTTAGTAGAAATGGTATGCTCATAGACACCATGTAAGAATTTAACACACCAATCAACCATAGAGGGAACAACATGCATAACATGAATCCATGGTCTACCAATTAAGTAATTGAACTAAAATGATGTGTCAATGATATAGAATATGGCGGGAAGGGTTTTATGTCCGGTATGTTGAGGTAAGGTGATGGTACCAAGGCATGTGGGAGTAGTGGAATCATAGTCGCGAACAAGAAGAGAATATTTGGTGATCGGGCTATCGAATTTACAATTACTTGAGTAATAAGAGAGAGCATAAGTAAATGATGGAGCCATTTTTTATTATTACATGCTTGATATAATGAGAGCCATGGTAGTGTTAATAAGCAAAGGTACAAAGGGATTGGTAGCAGCAGAGGGAGGAATATCCTCATCATTAAAGGATATGACATGTGGTATATTTTTGAGGGATTGAATGAGATGGGTGAAGGCAATAGGAAAATTATTAATTTCAATGTGGATGGAGTGGAGGGCAGCCTCTAATGTGTTAGAAAAATCAGTTGCGCTACATAAGAGATACTAAAGAGTTTTTGCTCGTGTATTCTTAAGTTGCTCAATGATATCATAACCTTTAGAGGTGGTGGTAAGAACTATAGAGGTAATCGGTGGTGGGATAGAAACAAGTGGAGTTGTAGAGGCTAGTTGCGATGCGTGGTGACTACGGTAATACTTGGATTAGGAATTGGAGTAATGAAGTGGGAAGGATGCTAAGTATGAACCTAGATAAAATTAGTAGCGGTAGAACCATGTCGAAACATTGGTGGGAGAATATGATGAATAAGAAGATTGATCCATGATTGATCCTCCCGCTTCATTACTCCAATTTTTGACATATAAGGTATTCTCGGAAGGTAGGGTTTGAGTGAGTGGGTTTAATAAATGATTTAATATAAATTTTAATAAATGATTTAATATAAATTTTAATTAAATCTAATTATAGAGTAATTATTGTAAATAATGATGTACAAATGCTAATATATAGTAAAATATGCAAGCAAACAAACATGTATAATGTGAAAACCTAAGAAAGAGAGGGAGATACAAATACTTAGCTGATTTTTGAGAAAAATGAAAGTGATATGGGAAAGTGAATGTTTGGAAAGAACAAACTGCAATTGGTGTTGTCAAAGCTTGTCGAGGTTACGGAACTCGAATGACATAGGACATGGGTGCCCGAGAGGTAGGAGAACCTAGGCATTGGTGACTGAATCTAGGTGCTGACAAGGTGAGGAAAATGCTTAGGTTCCGATATCTTATGTGCAAAAGGGGTTTTCTATTGATTCTTGTTTGTCTCTTTAGATTCACTCCTTGATCACTTTGAATACATCTATAATGATCTAAAAATGGGGCCAAATATTTTTAATGACCCTCGAGCCCGTATGTGCACTTGTCAAGTAAACTCCATAAAAGTTACCAACTTAAATGAAAATGCACTAGAAAGAAAACACCCACACACTTTGTAAAAAAATTTGATAATAGAGTTCAAGAAAATGCCTATATCTTTGGGTTCAAATGTTGAACTGATTCATTACACTTTTGATTGCAAACAAGTACAATTTATAATAAATCTATGAAGGTACAACCTGAACCAATGTTTACCATTGATTCCACAGGGACTCCAAACTGGCCTCCAGAAGAACATATAACAATTGATTCCAATGGAATCCAAACTGATCCTTCTGAAGTATTAAGTCTTCTCCACAAACAACTACCACTTTGTTGCATGACCATGATGCCTCTATGTAGAGTGAATATCTAATTTGAAAAAATGTAAAATAATGATGCTTTGGATGGTTTGTAATGGCTCCAAACTAGAACATACAAATGATAATATAACCAATTGACTCACATGGAATCCAAACCAGATAATAAAATGACCATGTAACTAGTTGATTCAATATGAATCCAAACTAGTAAATAAAGAACAATAATCTCCTCCACAAAGAGCTACCACTCTATTACATAGTTATACATAACCTCTACATAGAGTGAAGAGCTAAGATGGATGATGTGTAGAAGATAAGATCTCTAAAATTTCTTCCTTCAAAGAGATGCATGTTTGACGACAACTCCGATGGGCTCCAAGTGCTCAAATGAATTACGAAGGGTAAAAAAAGTCATAACATCTCCAAATCTAGAAAATAAATACATCATCAAGAGCGTATCAAAATTTTGAGCATTTCTCTAGTTTACACCAAAGGCTCATTCTTCCTCTGAGAGATCCTATAATGGTGATTTCCACAGGCTTCCTCTTAAGCACATGGCTTATAAACAAACATTAATCCAACCTCTCTACATAAATCCTGAATGGAAAGCTAAAATGGAAAAATAAGAGGTCTACTAGGAGGGTCTCGAGGTGCTGGAATTTTCCTAGTTGACGTTGAGTTACAAAAAAGCTCCTAAGTGCTCCTAAAATGAGCATTTACATAATAGCATATAGTAGGCTTATATCACAATGCATGCCTATATTGAACTTGTATTCTCTTAGACCCACGAGATCCCTTTTATAATCTTCAAGCTTCATGGTGTGGTGGTGGAGTTCAATTTTATAACCTTTTGGTTATGGGTTTGAAGCCCACCATTACAATTTTTAAAGCCACATAATTTGCATGCGATCTAACAATAAGCACTAGGCTATTAAAATATGCCATCGTTTAAATCCTTTAATGGATTTTTACATTTTACTCGACTAGATTAGTGTTTCCACCCTCCATGTGGGTCTCCACATTATAATGTGGGCGATGGTTTTCTAATATCCCATATACGTGGGTGGACAAAAAAGTAAAGCCTCGGCCAGACCATAATGACACGTGTCATGTGCCACACAAAGAAATTTTTCCATGTAGTGGCTACCACATAACCATTTGTCGAGGGTATTAAACGAATGGTGGTGGAATATAATGTGATCAGCGGTGCATACTATGAGGGCCACTTAGTTAAGCATGTAGTAAGGTGGGTTGTGGGGTTGAATGACCATGTAGACCGCCCCGAACCAATATGAATGATAACTTACCTGCAATATATAACTTGCTGAGGGAATAGAGAGCTCACCCAACCAAGTTGGCTCGGTATAATACAAATATTGGTGGTAGACCGGTGGTGGCCTAAGGATCCACCACGTGGTAAAATATCAAACAAAATGAAAAAGACACCCCTCGAAAGAAAAGAGTGTGCCGAACCTAGTGAAGAGCCCTTGACCGATAAAAAATGGGGTCCACCCATCCAAATATGAGTGTCGAAGACTGGCATTGCAAAACCACAATTTTTTCTCCTCCGTTCTTACACTCTGCTTCCACCACGTGTTCTTTACCATGTTATCCGATTGCCTCTGCCAAGTCCGAATCTGACTAAACTTTGATCGACCATAACTTTAGCATACTGAAAGTCTGTTTCCATGTTCCAAGTACCAATGCCATGGTTTAGGGAGATATACGAAACTTAAGACATCCAAAAACTTCCTCTAGATCATGTAACCTATAAAACAAGATGTCTACACAGAACATATCTACAAACCACATCAAACCTAATAAAAAGGATGCGAGAATGTGGATTGGATGTCCATGATGGTCACACTGAAGAGTGAAATTACTACCAAATGTTGCACTACATCTTAGACCCCAAGTAGTTCTATATGAAAGTCACACTAATATGGTGGGCTGGATCTAGAATACTCTATATGCAAATGTGTGGGATGGAATAAATTACACTTCCCCTCCTATGGTGTGTATGCAAAAGTGATGTAGCCCTTGTCCCTTGAGTGAGTGTGCTAGATGGATTTCTTTTGTGCTCTTGTGCATTTTGGATGCAATCTTAAGTGATAGTAAGTAATGCCAGTGCTTGGTCCCTTATTTTGAAAACATAACTATGTATTTATATGATTCCCTTGTTTAAATTCTTTAATTGATAATTTAAAGGTTGACCCAAAGTAGTAAAAAGTAATTAGGAAGAAAAAGGGGTCCAAAAGGATAAGAAGAAGGTAAAGAGGGATTGGAGGGCCCAAGAGGATAGAAGCTCTTGATTCTAGTTTTCGAGGCCATAGAAAGATAAAACAGTCAAATGTCGAAAAATTACGAAATGCATAAAACCCATAAAAGTGTAAAAGACAAAGCAAAAGGCTTAAGGGAGTTGTCAATTACTAGTTTTCTTGCTTATGAATCATATAAATGCTAGCATGCTTTTAAGACCTAGAAATGTACCCAAGTGCATAGATTTTGTGTCTATAGTTAGAACCATGAACTAAACAAACAATCACTAAATAAAAAGGAGTTAGATGGTTGATTACTACAACACAAATAAGTCACACTATAGAATTTTTTTGATTATCTTGATTATATTAAGAAAATATGAAATGTGAAAAATGGTTGAGAAGGTAATAGGAAATGACAGTCTAAGGTTGGTTTTAGGTGATGTTAAATAATGGAGTCCTCGATATACCCAAAGGTACGTGAGGCCCGAATCTATAATTGTGTCGATACAAGGTGTGGTATTGTTAGGTACTTAGCCAATATACCACCCACTAAAATATTTATACTCACCCGAACACCGAGTCGACGTATCCTCTTGGTGATGAAATCTAAGTAGGTCCACACTAGAAGGAATGTTTAGATGCAAATTATGTTTGATGTGGTTTGGTTGTGTGTGAAGGGAGTTATGTGAATGCAATTATTTAACTCCTAATTAAGCTATGTGATTAGGAAAAAATGAGTATTCATTTTAAATTCCAAAGGAAATATTGATTCGATGAGAACAAACACATAAATGCAATGTTGAACAAATAAAATGATAGAATTAAGTAGTGTATCTATGATCAATTTTCCTTTTTATTTTTAATTTTTAATTTTTTTTATGCAACTACAACAACATGCTCCAAGATAAAAAGTTAGATGAAATATAAAACAAAAGAAATGAAAACTAAAAAAGGAAATCTAAAATAAAAAGGGACTAAAGGGTCTAGCTGGGTGTGTCGGGATGTTTAAGGTAGTTTTCAGTTAGTGTTATTAATGCAGAAAGTACCTAAAACTCAAATAAATAGGGTTTATTTATACCCGTGCTTTGATAATTGCAATGTCGGGATAAAGGAAGGTGGAAAATGTGAAACATCTCCTCATTTCTCCAAGTGAGAAGACCTGCAATTAATGACAACTAAACAAAGAGATATTAGATAAACATGATAACAAGTTGCTTGACAAGTGCCAATCCCAAGAATCCAAAGGGACATCCTCGAAGGTTGTCAACTCATTTGATCTGATTAAGTTATGTTCTAAGATAATTTAGATGATAAATGGAAATAAATCTAAAACTCAAGATGGATAGGAATATCATGTTCATCTTTGTAAGCGGCCCAAACAAGGGTTGTGGCAATCTCAAAGTCCTCAAAATAGTCATACCAAAACTCCTTAGTTTCCTCTCGTATTTTTTTGGAGGATCTCAAACTTCTCTTGATGTCCTTAAAGTTTGGTGTGGATGTGATGACACATAAGGTAACTTTGTGGAGGATGTCTAACTTCTCCCACAAAAATAGTTATTGGATGATCAGAAGATCTTATATGCTAGTGATAGGATGAGAAAAACCTGGAAGACTCATCTACATAAAATCCATTCTTACAAATAACTTGTTAGATCAAAATTAGATTGATAAAAATGTAGAATATGATAAAATGATTATAAATGATAGGGATCAACGATGTTAAGAGAAAAAATGTTTGGATGAAACAAACGAAATAAATGCAAGAAGGAAATTGATCTTTATAAAGGTAGAATATTAAGAGTTTAGGAGTCTATAAAACTCAGAATTTTATATTCAAATGTGTTTATGAGGCCAAAAGATAGAAGCAAAGGGCTATATACACCGATCGGCAGCGATTTGGATAGACGATAATAAGGTATAAAATGTTTTTGTGATAAGAGGATTAACAAAACAAACAACGATAAAAGACACAAAGGCTTAGCAATACAAAGATGGAAAGTTGGTGATTTAGAAGCCTATAGGGTTCTTAAAATGGGGGTTTGGGATTATTTAGGAAGCTAAATGGAAGTTGTAAATGAAAAAGGGTCATTTGATGATGATCGGGGGCCGATGGCGATCCTTATGGATATCACAAGCATTTTATAGGCAATATAAATGATTGAACAAGAGGAAGATTTCATGGATCATGTGTAAGATGATGATAACAAAAAAATAGTGTGTAACTTGCTATAAAATAAGATAACAAAGTGATGGAAATAATAATACTAACCTTTGATAATGGATTTGATGATAACGAGCTGCCATGGAGGTTGGTGGAGAATTGATGGAGTTCTAGGGTCCCGATAGCCTTGATAGTAGGGTGTTGATAGATCTGAACATGATGATGTCGTTTACATGGGAAACAATTTGTCCTTACACGAGAGGTTGTGATTAATAGAAGAAAGAAGCCATAGGTTGATTAAATAGAGTGTATGATATCCACAATGATCACCAATGCCCACGAATCGTCATCAATTTGACCGTAGAGGTTAAAACCAACAAGAGGAAGAATGAAAATAGTTAAAACCACTTTCTATTTGGGATACAGGTTGTTAGGAAATCTTTGGGAGATTAGGTATTTGAGTTATAAGAGGTTAGGGGGTAGGATAAGTTATGTAAATTGAATAGGTTGGTATCTAAGTGGTTAGGGGAGGAAAATGGGTTTTTACGTGGGTCAATAAGATTTAATAAAGTAAATTACATGAAACTTTGATAGAGATAATAAGATAGGTAATGATAATTGATTGATATGTGTTGGGTCACCTAGGGGTGCAAAAGGGGTGTCTACATTAAGATTGGTGTCCTCTTAAACTATGGGTTAGTAATCCTTGTGACGTTGGTGCCTAAATAAATAAATCTCATGTGATGTGTAATATTCACTTGAGTCCTTTGTGTTGTGTAATATATGTAGAGGTTTAGTGGGTTTTCTTCCCCTTGAGGGTTTCCCACATTATATCTTATGTTCTTGTGTTCTCTCTTACATCATGCTCTTGTGAATGATTGTTTCATGTTTAATAAGCTCACAATGGTTAATGGATGATGAATGGTTAGTTTGAATGGTTCACACAAATCAAAGTAATTAATGTAAAAATTTTATAAGACCGATTCAAACCCTCTGGTCATTTTTCTTCCAATGATTACAATTCGATGATGTATCCATGAATAAGTTCTCATTTGGAGTACATGTGGATCTCAATGTGCTTCATCTGTTGATGTTGAACTGGATTTTAGAAAATTGATATGGTGCTCATTTTGTCACAATAAATGATAGTAGGATACCGAAAGTGAATACCAAACTCTTTCAGAATCCCCTACAACCAAACAACTTCCATGGAAGCATTGACTATTCCCTGTATTCTACTTCCATAGAATATATTGCAATCACATTATTTTTCTTGCTCAACCAACTGATAGGACCCAAACCAATAGAAAAATTGTATCTTGAGGTAGAATTTTGATGATCAAGATCACCGGCCCAATCAAAATTAGTAAAACTAACTAGATCAATCTTCGTCCCTCCTAAGTAGTGAATGCCATCAATGTGAGTGCCACAAACATAGTGAAGGATACACTTTGTTGCTTTCCAATGTAACTCATGAGGCTCCTGCATAAATCTAGACATTATCCAAACAACATATGAAATATTCGAGACAAGTGTGAGTTAGATAGATCAAGATCCCCACCAACTGGTGATAAAGGGTACCATCAACTATGGGAGTGGAGAAATCAACAACTAACTTAACCCCGAAAAGGAAAGGAGTAAGAGAAGGCTTACAATTAGTCATGTGAATCTAGATAGAAAATCAAGGGCATACTTAGGTTGTAAAATTACAATTCTGAGTTAGATTATAAAATTTGTATCCCAAGAAAGTAATGAAGCAAACCCAAGTCGGTCATGGAAAACCTCCGTTAGCTAAGGCATCTTCACAAAATCAATGATTGTGTAAGAGCTACCTGTAATCAACACACCATCATCATATAGAACAAGGATGAGCTTGGACTCATCCTACCACAAAATGTAAACATTAGGGTCAGAGTGACATTGATTGAACCCTGATGCAAGTAGAAAGGAGTCCATCTTGGCATACCAAGGCCAAGGGACTTGTTTAAGGACATAAAGAGAATCATGGACATAACCCCAAGTTTGTTCCATATATATCTCTTCCTATAATTCCCCATGAAGAAAGGAACTCTTAATGTCCATCTATTGGAATTCCATGTATTCAAGACAATGATGGAGAGGGTCAGTCAAATGGAAATCATCTTCGTAATGGGATCAAAGGTCTTTGAATAATCAACCCCACTACAGGAGAAACTCTTAGATACAATAAAAATTTGAAATCTCCATCAACACCATACTTTTTTTGGTAAACCCACTTACAATGAATGATTTTTCTTCCTTTCGGAAGAGGGGTGAGATCCCAAGTATCATTCTTCATGAGTGAGGAATACTCCTCATCTATGGTAGAATCCCACTCAGGAATCCAAGAAGCCCCTTAAAAGGCCGAGGTTCGAAGTAGAGGTGAAGGAGTGGGGTCCAGGTGAACTCGAACGATTTTTACTCTCATCCGAAGGATACTCAATCCAATTTCTAAAACTTTGCAAAGTATTCCTAGACCATCTAAGACTAGGATATGAGTTAGGTTCAAAATTTGTAGATTCTTCACTCGAGTGAGATGGGACAAAGTCCTCATCATCACTACTATCAGAATCATAAGACTCTGAATCATGAGAAGAGGGAGGAGTAGAAGGACTTGGAGGATCAAAATAAGGAGGAGGAAATTCTATGACATGATCATCATCCGAAGAGTCAAAGTTAGTGTCAGAGAGTAGGACTCAGAGGGTGGAGAAGTGGAAGTTGAATATGAATCATCAAATTTCACACTTATCTTAATATAAAGTTGATGAGTAGTAGTGTTCAATAATCTATAGCCCTTCAGACCATCAAGATACCCTACAATAATATAAGGTCTAGGCTGTGGTTCTAATGGATTTCATTTCTTTTTAGGAATCTGGGACATAACATTGGATCCAAATACATGAAAGTGATCGACATTAGGTTTTCATCCAAACTAGGATTCAAAGGGTTTCATTCCTCTTATTACCTTGTTTGGAACAAGGTTATGAATGTAAAAAGTGCATTTCATGGATTTGGCCCAATCTTTGCAAAGGAAAGGATTCAGAGTGAACCATACAAGTGGACATCTCCTTAAGAATTCAATTATTTCTTTTCACAACTCCATTTTACAAAGGGCTTTAAGAAATTATACTCTGCAAAGAAATCCCTTCAGAGGTACATAAATATTCAAACCTATTACTCACATACTTGCCTCCATTATTGGTTTAAAGAACCTTGATAGAGATTTCAACTTGTTTCTCAATAAGAGCCTTGAAGTCTCAAAAGTTCTCAAAAAATTCAGATTTCTATCTAAGAAAATACACCCTAGTGTAATGCAAAAATTCATTGATGAAGGTAAGTATATAAAAGCTCTAGTAAAAAAGTAGATGGGAAAGGTCCAAAAATTTCAATATAAACAATATCCAAAAGATAAGTAGCTCTCAAGATTTTCCTTTGCTATAAATTTCTTCATGGTGTTTTTCGAGGCACAACCCTCACAAAGATCCTTAGAAAATTTGACATGGGGTAACCCATTGACCATTTCATTTTGGCTCAATTATTCAAGGTAACGATAGTTAAGATGACCAAAATTCTCATGTCATAGCTTGCTGACCTCATCTACATGAGTAAGCAAGGCAGTGGGCATTGACTCAGAACTAAAGTGGGAGAAGGTATACCATTGTGAATGGTGATTTGCCTTTCCCTCAGCCACAATAATGTCATCATGAAGGTCACAAATAATCATTGTGTTACTACCAAATTCCACTAGAATTCCTTCACCAAGGTGAGTGATTTGGTAAACCACTAGGATATTGGTAGAGAGATCAGGAACACTCAACACTTGGTTAAACATTCCATCATCCATCTCTCTTGATCCACTACCAGAAACCCGACACTTTGTAGTAACACTACCCAACATGATTTGAGGCATGCCATATGGATCAATATTTGGAAATTCAACATGCGAAGAGCCCATGTGGTGCAAGGCACGAGAATCAACGATCTATGTCGAGTAAGGAATGAATCTAACTACGGGGGCCTTTCCTTCTTTATCTCATATTTAGACTCCTTTATTTTGGAATATTTAGGCTTTGGAGCATTTTGTTTGATAAACTCGGGGACACCTATTTTATTTTCTCAAGTAAATGAGTTAGGTGATTGATTTGTTTTCTCATACATTGATGTTCATGTCTAGTCTTCTTGCAATAGGAACACTTACACTTTTCCTTATTCAATTTGGTCTTATAATTTGAAGTGTTCATCTTAGATTTGGTTTTGGTTTGGTTGGTCTTGGTTTCCTTCTTCATTTGGTCCTTTTTCTCATTCTTATTTTCAATTTTCTTATCCTTTCCCTTACCACTTCTTTACTGTAAGAGCATGTGACTTGGATTTGAGTGTCCCCATTTGAATGAGTTTGTCATTTTATCGAATGAGTTGGGATGAAAAACTGTCAAATGAGGGCATTTTCCATGGTTCATCGGGTGTGTCGAAACCTCAATGCGGAAGAGAAAGTCAGGAGAAATGGACATATAAATAATACCTAAGGCTTCATCACATCAGTTCAACCACTTATATTTTTTGAGTTCATCATCAGGCTCAATCTCAAATCCCACAGTCATGTGAAAAAATCCTTTACCATTTAGTTTCATTATCATCTTGTATTTCCATTTGATCAAGTTAAATGGTGTGACCAAAGGTCTTGAAAGATCATCCATCTTGGGAGAGATAAAAATAGGGATACAAAAGGAAAAGAAGCACACACACACACACACCCCCATAACAATATTTTTACCCCTATTTGTGACACTTTATAGTTTAGTGCGTTGATTACAATCAGTGTGAATATGCGTCATGAAACAGTCGGTCACTCACCTTACAATTAGTGTAATAACTTGTAAGTGTGGAGACCATAATCAAGTTTTGACGATTGTGGAAGTTTGACACCATAGGAATGAAAAAATGATGCTAAAATAAGAAGAGGGTAGAGAAAAACAGTTCTATGTGAGAAATAATGTCTCACGTCGAAAGAAACTCCCTTGCTACAAGACTAAATCGACGTGCTTACTAGCTGCAAGCGATAACAAGAGTGATTACAATGAAGAAATGAATCAAAATGAGCAAAGGGCCTCCGAAAGGGAGAAAAACATCCCAAAAGACAAAAAGGACTTGAAAAGGTGTTACACACTTCACCAATAGTTAATGACAAAAAATTTCAAGTAACACTATTTTTTTAGTAGTTTAATTTTCCAATTAATCTAATTATTTAAAATAATTTGAAAATTCAAATGATATAAAAATTACGAAAAATAGGCTAACATTAACCTCTAATTTAAATTTAATTACGTTACATTTTTTTAAATAACCTTATTTAATTAATTAAAAGGCCCTTCTTAGGTTTACATAAAAACTTTAGACAAAAATCCTAAGCTAATATCTAGAACCTAAGATTAGTATTAAACAAGTTCAAATTAAAATAAGTAACACTAAAGTTTTAAAATAAGCTATGTTAATAAAATACATGGGCTTTTAAAATAAGAAAAGGAGGAATCATTCAAACTATTCAAGGTTAAGAGGAGGAGGCAGCCACGTGGGGAGCTCGGGGCTCGAGGAAGCTCGGTGATCGAAAGCTAGGTCGAATAAGCTGGGTGGGATGGATGCATCGATTCTGACACATACAAAAGACGAGGATGGGAAGAGTTGAAATGGATTTTCACGTAGGAGCATGGCGAGAGCACAATGGATGGGTCGAGCTTGAGTAGAGAACAAAACATGGGAAAGTGAGGAGCGGAATGAACACATGCGGCGGGGAAACCAAATCGAATAGAGTCTAGGTGAGATTCGAGCAACACAACATCAAGGGTTGAGGTGGAACCAGAGTAGGATAGGGAGAGAAATGTGGGAGGTAGGAAAGCAACTCAAGGAGGGTAAAAGCTGAATCCAAGCAATCTAAGCCGGGTCACTATAAGGAAACACAACTCACTTTGTCAGTATGAACTCACCAGGGTTCAAGCGAAAGAAGAAGATGAACTCATAGAGATCGAGCAAAGGCAAGACCAATGAAACTCAATCACAAGTGAATAAGGAGGAAACTGGAAAGAAAGCACAAGGGAGAGAAAATATAGAGCTCGTTAAGCAGCAAAGGAAAACCCAAAAACTCTCCCAAAGAAAGACTAACTTGACTCACCAAGATAATAACCAACTCGTCGAGGAGCTCGAAAAAGCTAGGAAAGGAGAGATGCATGGGCAAGTAGAAGGTAGAGCAACACATGAAGAGGTAAGGGGACAACACTAGAAAACTTCAAAAAAACTTAATATGATAAAAATAACAAAAACATCTAAAAAATGCTTTTCCACCAAATAGAAATACACCTAGCTAAATCTGGATGAGAAACGCCTGAAATCTACACATGTACAAACCCCAAAAAAACAACACAAACTCTAAAAAAGAAATTGTTAAACCAGATTAGAAAGATTCCAAAGATGATAAAAAAATTACATGAGAAGCAAAAAAATGAAACCGAAGTAATTAGCAACCAAATAAAAATGAGTGCACATTTACAAATCACAACTCGATACCATGTGAGATTATTTTGCAAGGATTAATACGAATTCTATGCACATCAAAGAGGTTATTGTATGAATGAAAATCAACATGTGACCTTCAGGTGCACTTGACTCTGCTGAGGTCGTTCGAGGACAACAAATGTAGAATGAGTGGATGGCTATGGGTAGTGAAATATAACGAATATGTGATATGTGGACAAAAATATGTGAAAATGGGATGAACAAGCTATCAAGGAAAAATAATGTCCTTGATGTGCAATATCGGATATGCTCATCAAGGGCAAGAAACACCCTTCTAACTTGAATGGGTCTAATAGATGGATCAGAAAGAATGGCCACACAAAGACTTCAATGAATGTCGAGCTCCATTAAAATCCTTTCTAACGGTTGTGGGATGTGTGGAAAACAAAGGGCGCCTCGTAATGATGTCTAGACAAGGTCATGGAATAAATGAGAGAGGCATGATTCCATTAGCTCTATGGGTAGTTTGCTGGTTCAGTAAAAAACATGAGTTCTCAGCAATCTTCTTCATTCAGAATGTTCAAATGTATGATAATGTTTGGCAGAAGTGGGGATTTCTTAAAGACTAGTGTGCGTAATCTGGTGTCTAAGTCTAGTTGGTTTTCAGGCCCGTTCGGTTGAGGGAATGTTGGATCACAACCGTAAGCTCTCTCTGTTCATGGTCCTTTTATGGTCATATGTGTTTGATCTAGACTATATTGCTAAAGATAGTCCACTACTCGTAAGCCTTGTCAGCTTCGATGTTTAATACGTTTATTTGTGTAATTTTTCAAAATAATGTGATGTTGTTTTGAGGACAAGCATATGAAGTCCAATATCTATGTCTGTAAGCAATTTGGGCCCGTTCGGTTGGGGGACCCATGGATCACTACCATATGTTTGTTCTTGTTGTGGTCCGTTAATGGTCATGTATGCATTTAATCTACGAAAATAAATAACAAGTTAATCTAAGTAAATAAAAGCTACACTATGTTTTTGTATTTTATGATATAAGGAAAATAAAACAATACAAAGCAATTAATCTAAATAAAAGAAATATTTTTGTGCTTTTCTGGAACTTTCTGGAATTAAATGAAGAAATGAAAGCTTCTAATCCTAATTAACAAATCCTATACAAATAAATAACCAGATGTAGTTATTTATTTGTGCAATAGTGTATTAAATCTATTCTAATCAAAACAAAGCTTTTTCCAATTTATAGTTGTGGATTATTAAATCTTCTTCTACCTCATGGACGAGAAGATTTAAAGCTTCAGAAGATTTTCTTCCCCTATAACTTCCTAGATAGAATATGTGAGGATTTAAGGGAAACCACAATTTACAACAAATTTATTATCTATGGTGATATAACAAGCTTCCTCTAGATATTCTTCCCTCACAAATCCACAGGGATAAGAAGGGAAGGATCTATCACCGAAACCTCTATAGAAGATGTGAAAATCTTATTGGAAATGAATCTAACTATTTACAATAAAGGAAATTAATTTCTTCTACTCTATTTGATATGTGTACATACATTCAGAAATGAAGAAATAAATAAATGAATAAACTTAATAACAACCCCAACCTGGAATTACAATACAAAGGAAAATCTAGTTGTGGTATCACTTTATCCCCTCAGTTGTCTTTACCAATATTTTGTGTCCACTTGAGTCCATGGAACTTTAAATGTAGAGGAAGAAGCAAGAAGAAAGTTTTGGAGCAATGACAACTTGATGACAATCTTGTTGCAATGTAGATAGAAGAAGGGCAGTGCAAGAGAACAAAGCTTGATGCGATTTATAGCAAGATTGTGGCAGCTCAACTAAGCAAGATACACAAATAATTTCTAGCCATTTGATTAAGAAGAAGCGATGGTTTTATAGAAGGTTTTTTAGGCAACTTTGCACTATCACACTTAACAAAGAATGGGGTACCACATCAACACACAAAGGGTATTTAAATAGTTAATTAGAAATCACAAGTGAAATAGGAGGGTGCCACAATCCATCCAAGCTTAAAATCAGCCAAAATGATTGAGAAACATGTTCTAAAAGTGAAATGAAGTGAAGCAACACGCATCCATGAATAGTTCTAAAAAATTTGCATAGAATCGCCACTCTGTGTAGGGTGGTGGTTACAAAATTGTCACCCAAGCGGGGCAGCGGTTTTGTAACTATAGGCCAAAACTAAGGGAAAATTGATGTGGGAAGCTACGAAAAATAAGAAAATGGCTAAGTAAGGTAAAATAGGCTACAAATATAAGTTGCAAAGAGGTTAAGGAGCTCGAACACCTTTGGAAAATACATGAATCATCATTGGGGATTTTGAATTGTTTTCCAACAATGTAGCACATGCAAATTTGGGTGTGTACAATTACACTTCAACGTTGATGTCAAATCTCCAAGTAATCGGTAAGTGTAATCGAACAACAAGGAAAATCATGTACAAAGAATAGGTTTTCTCATTCTCATAGATAAAAATAAGGGTACATTTAAGAGTGTTGTGTAATTTTCATGCCTAGAAAATCATTCCCTCCATAAGGAAAAAAGAGTCACAATTCCAAAATGGAATGTAACTTCTATGATGCCATTGACCCGATGACAATGATATATTCTATAACGAAAATTTTCATGTGTCATATAACTCCTATGAACTTTGATCTCACCTAAGTGAGATGACTCACCATGTGAGTGGTCAAGACCCAAAGTGATGACAAGGAAATTCACACACACCAACAAATCCTAGCTTCAACAAAGGGTGCAATCTTAGGTGAAAACATTTTTTTGGCACACTTGGTGGGACAATTTGAATCACTTAAGGCTCACTTTTGATCTTATTTCCCTAAGATCGGTGTGTTTCTTAGTGGATTTCATCCTTTAAAGGCATCTTTCAAAACATATTGTGACTCCCATATTTAGATCTACTAGTTTCAAGCAATCCAAGATTACTATATTTCATGAGAAGGATACAAATAAGACAGAGTATAGCAAAAGGAGAATATTTTTTATACTTACTGCAACTTTCACCTAGAATAAGAAGAGAAAGATCGGTTTAGTGGTATCCTTCACTTCCCAACAAAAGTCTTTATACTCCTCCTCCTAGTAGATCCTTCTCTTTTTCCATCATAAATTGACGACATATTCCCTTCATGACACATCAAATAAATCTACCCTTTGTAACTTGTAATGTAGGTAGGTATTTAGCCTTAACGACTCAAAATGATATACTAGTAGTTTCTTTGAAAAGCATCCCATATTTTACTAGTGAAAATATTACTACCCCCATAGAACATATTCAATATGTTTCAAATTTATGTTCATTCCATGTTAGAATCGATGATTATGTAACCATTAGACTTATAGCTTCTTCCTAAAAGGAAAAACACTTCAATGGTATAGAAGTCAAAGACTTGTTTCTATCCATTCATGGGATGATATTAGAGTAGCAATTTTTAGTTTTTGAGGAAAAGGCATACAATATCTCTCTATTAGAACAACTAACAACCTTTAAAAAGGGGGCCCAATGAGCTCATGATATATTTCAACTTCAAATTTCTAAAAACATGGGAAAAAATTCCATCTCTTTTGAGACCAACCCTCAAGGTGCTTTCTTGAATTTTCCAAGAGCTCTAAATTTTAATATTGCAGTAATGATACAATCTATGGGTGCTATAACATTACGATGCATATAAAATAGCCATTAGATCTAAAAATTGTTTAATACAAGTTGGAAAAATAGCCCCTAGATTACCTACACCTCTTTTCCGTGAGTTTCCTCAAAATATTCAACCTTCTCTTACTCCTCCCTATGCCAAATGCTTTATCATCTACCTCCACATCTTATTCCTCTCATAAGCAAGATGATAGTGATGACCTTAGAGCTTGGGAAAAAAACATATCTAATGAACTTATCTCTCTGAAGAGGAAACGTGCTCAAACATCTATAAATTACCCAAGTTTTAACCAAGGGAAATTTTTAGGTTAGATGTTTAATCAAGGTTATCAAAAATAGAGGGTTTAGTATCCTAATCAAATATATGACAATAATAATTATCAAATAGATTCCAGGGCAATAATCCAAATATGCCTCTTCAAATAATTTCTCCTACACAACCACTTCTTTTCGTAGGCACTATAAACTCTCTTGTCCCAATGTAAAACAATGCTATATAAGAGGCTGGATGGTGTTTTCCACACATTCAAATGCATAATCGAAACACTTGTCTAAATGGTATATAAGTTGTCGTGCCCAATCAAGGACACCGAAAAACTAGACCAAAGTATAGCAAAAATTTAGGGTAATTTTTTTTTTGAAACATAAATGCTAATGCGGGACTTTTTCCGACCCCAATAATAAATTAATTTATATAAATCAGATTTACACAAATTAAATTTCTAACCTAAATTTCTATTACATAAAATGATTACTCTACTAATCATTTAGTGGGATCACACTTGAAATTCTACACACCCCTTATTATTTAATTAGATTTTCACCCCCCTCCCCCCCCCCCCCTTATTAAATTTGCCCACATACACCCTTCTTTTATTTTATCATGGAATCCCACAAAATCCCATGACTTGGAAAGTGTAGGGAGAAATATCCACCCTTGGATGCTTTTACTTTTAACCCTCAGATTTAAAACCCTAAAATTTCCCTAAAATTTCTTTATCTCTTCACTTCTTTTCATTTGAATTTCTTTCTTGTTTTCTTTTCCTTTTTTTTTTTTGTTCCCATTTGTAGGTTGTAGGAGAGAAGCTATGGATTTTATTCTTTTTTTTTTTTTAATACCCTTACTTGTATTGTTCTTTGTTATGGAATAAATATATATATTATATATATGTATATATGTATATATTTATATTTATTATTTATTGTTATTTTGAAGTGTGGGTGGATTTTATTTTTGTAGGGGATTGTGTGAGGAGGCATGTCGAGGCATGGCCACTTGGGGGCGGTGGAAGAGGGAGTGGGGTTTGAAAGCTCAGGGGCGGGGGTGGAGGGTGACATAAAGGTGGAGGGTCAGGGGGGAGGAGGCGGGGGAGGGCCGGGGGCGCGAGGAGCGATGGTTGGGCGTGGCAGGAATGAGAAGGAGGAGGGGCGGGGAGTAATATGGGGGCAACACCCCCAGTGGACAACGATCATGAACCCCCACCAACATTGTTTTTTTTTAATATAATGCATGCGGCGGTGGGGCGAAATAACCCCCACCCAAACTTTTTTTTTTTTTTTAAATTTGTTTTAAATTTTATTTTATATACAATACATTATATATATATATATATATATATATATATATATATGTATATATATAAATATATGTATATGTGTATGTGTATGTGTATATATATATATATATTTACATTTGTATCTTTTCACGTATGTGAATGTATATATATAAAACAACATATATAATGTAGAATATATAAAATATAATGCATATATATATATAAATGAGATTTCTAAAACCATGTTAATATAAAATGAGATGTGCATTTTACAATTAAAAATAGTTTCTTCCAAAGTTAAAACAAGAACAACTTCTTATAACCAAGTAGATTTCATTTCAGATTTAATGCAAAGGATCATTTCAGATTTACACACATGTAGGATTCCTCAACAAGTAATATATCTTTTTTTACTGTGAATAAAATATGGGAGATACATTAAGTTACAAATAAATGAGACTTTTGATACAACACTTCTCTTCCACAAGCTTAGACTACAAGGGTGATTGAATAAATATTCCCAAATATGCAAACAACCAATAATTTCTATAACAAGTTTCTTGCAAGTAGGGAGAGAGATTTCTCATTTTAATCACCATGTCTCAAGTTTACATGTGAATGCAAAATATACAAAACAACATTCCAACAAAATTCCTTTCCAAGGTTGAAAGAAGATCCTCAAATACAAAAAGACTTCCAATCTTACAAGTGATTCCAAATCACAAGGAGGATACTTTACAAAATAAGCATACCCTCCAAATACCCTACCTTAGAGTCACAAAGAGAGAGATGCCAACAAAGTGAAGGAGACAATGAGCACCAAGATGACAAGAGATTCCAAGCTTGAGATACATCCTTCATGCCTTCAAGAAATCCAACAAGGAGAAAGAGCTTGTTTGCCTCCCAACCATAGGCATCATTACATGCCTCTCCCAAGGTTGGGATGCATGCTAGCCTCCCCCAAGCCCATGGGAAAGAGGTCACTAACCAAAACTTGCACAATATGGAGGGTGAACTAACAATGATACAAGCACACAAAAATGGGATAAATACAACACAAGACTCTAAAATATACAAGGAGGAGAACCCATGTTCTTCCTCAAAAGTGGGGAAGAGAGGAGAAAGTTCTCCAAAAGTTATATTCCAAAATTATTACACAAAGAAAAAATCTCCCTACCCTCCTTATTGCTCCTAAATTCAATCAAAATCATCTTTATTCCTCCACCCTTTCTCCAAGTCCTTCTTGGAAGGATTTTCAAACCCCAAAGGGGTTTCTTTACCAGAACGAGGAAGGAGATTCAAGCCAAATGAATCAACTTCCCCACCTCAACCATTGAGGGGAAAGACTAAGACCCTACAAGGCTTGTCCATCAAGCCTTGAGGATTGAGAGGGAAAATTCCCCCTCTCTCCCCCCACACTCCAAAACTCTATCATGCCATATGATAGAGGGAGTAAAAACAAGCAAGCAACCAAAATCTACATACAACAAATAACAATTTCAAGCAACCAATCTAACAACTAAAAATAAAACAACACAACAATAAGGCATAAGAGCCTACCTCAAGGAAAGCTCTCCAAAAAGCTTTCCAACTTCAAGTTTCTACACTCTTGACTCAAGAAAATCACAAGCTCCAAATCACCCAAGCATCCAAGCAAGAAGTTCCAAAAAAAAAAAGTCCCTCTCTTTTCCCATGAATGGGAATTTGAAGAGGAGAAAATAAGCATCCTCACAAATGAGGGGGTGACATGTGTCACCCCTCTCCTCTCTACGAGGTTAAAGATGCCAAAACAAAAGAGAGAAAGGGTAAAATTGTCTTTTTGCCCTCTTCTCCCAAATTCCCTAAATGTTAGCAAGACAAAATTAGTGAAACTTTTAATAAGCACTCCAATCCACACCCCTTACATGGATGTGACCAAACAAGAGGTAAAAAGGGAGGGAAAACTCCCTCTAGCCTTGAAAATAAGCCCCCTACCCATTAGGTAGGGTCCAAGGGCTCATTTTTATGTTAGGGGAACTCCCAAGCTACAAAGGGGTCCCCAAAAATGCCCAAAATAACCTAATTTCGGGTTTTGCATTTTTGGCACAAGGGTAGAGGGTGTGGGGACCACCCAAGGGTCTCACATGTGACCCTAAACCCTTGTGATTAAGTGACTCATTAAACAAAATCAAAATTTTAATGCAAGTGGAATTATTAATTCCCAAAACAAGTTTACAACATCACTAATAACCCTAAACAATATTAATAATTCAAAGCACAATACATTACAAAAATTGGGGTCACTCATAGTGCCCAAAATAATAATCTCCTATACTAAGGCTTCACACAATGAACATGGCTAGGACTCAGCCCGTGGGCTGCTTGTGCAAGATTGTGTAGCTGGCCTGAATTCCCACGTTCTCCTGTAAACCTATCACCTGCACACTCATTGCACACATTAACTGTACCTGTCCGATAAAATATAAAACAACGACACAATAAGATATCAATAAGTTCTAAACTAGCCTAACATCCTACTGAAATCAAAATGCGACAACATGCACAATTATAGTCAATATTCCAAAAGTTAGACAAGATGATAAAGTGACACATAACCATGGAATTTCCGCATGCAACAACTATCCATCCATATAATTATGTTCCAAACACAACATAATATCCATTAGTATCCTTGACATCATAAGAAAATGTGACAACATAGAAATTAAGCTAAATTGGCGTTATACGCCTGAATGTCCACAAATGTCTAATAAGATCAAATATATGATATAATGTCCACGATAAAACAAAATTCTATCAAAACATGTCTCTGAGAAAAGAAACAATAAGCTACTGAGCTATAAAAAGTGTGGGCACTACATCCCCCTCTACTAAAATTAGACTTCCTCCTGGAATTCACTGAAAGAGATAGGGATATCTATCCTTCAATGGCATCGCATCCTCCCGGTAGATGTTGTCTCATCATATCGGTCCCACTGCACTCTAACCTAGTCCAAGTCTTGACCTCGAAGGGCCAACCTCCGGTGCTCTAGTATGCGTACGGGCTCCAGTCTCCAATGTCCTCCATCCTCTACCTATAATGCTGACTAATCCAAAACATGAGAAGCATCAGGTACATATCTACGTAGTACAGAAACATGAAACACATCATGGGCCTGTGCAAGGCGTGGTGGCAAAGCGAGGTGATAGGAAACTAGACCGATGACCTCTAAAATATCAAAAGGCCCCACAAAATGAGGCGAAATCTTAGAGCCCTTTCCATAATAGATCGGACTCTTATGTGGATGAACCCTCAAGAAGACCTTGTCACCTATTGAGAAGTGACGATCAATCCTCTTAGTGTCTGCATACGCCTTTTGGCGTGCTCTGGCCTACTCAAGACGTTGTCTAATCAGCACAACCTACTACTCTAAATCCTGAAGGTAGGCTGGTCCCAGAATAATCCTGTCATCTAGTCTATCCCAACTCAAAGGTGTCCTGCAAGGTTGTCCATACAAATCCTGGTAAGGAGCCATACCAATGGAACTATGATAGTTGTTGTAAGAAAACTCAACTAAATGCAAATAATCTTCCCATTTCTTTTGTTGATCCATCACATACATCCTCAACATGTCCTCTAACACCTGATTAACCCTCTCTGTCTACCCATCTGTCTCTGGATGATAAGTTGAACTGAAATTGATCTGAGTACCCAGAGTGGCCTGAAAAGAAGTCCAGAAAATTGAAGTGTAGATGGTATCCTTGTCATTGATGATGGTCTTCGGAATCCCATACAACCTAACTATGTCCTCCATAAATACCTTGGTAATGGCCTAAGCATTATAGGTGACCTTGGTTGGCGAAAAATGCACAACCTTGGTCAATTTATGCCCGGTGACCATAATGGCATCATGACGATAAGATGACATAGGAAGTCTGACTATGAAGTCCATGGAGATCATGTCCCATTTCCACTCGGGAATATCATGGGGGTGTAAGAGTCCTACAGGATGAGAATGCTTTGCCTTAACCCTCTGACACTCAAGGCATTGTGCAACAAAATCTTCTATGTTCCGTTGGAGACCTAGCCAATAATACAACTCCCTCAGATTGACATGCATTTTCTTCACTCCTAGATGTGCCGCATATGGGGCTTGATGAGCCTCTGAGAGGATGAAGTTACGCAGATCACCTAACTTAGGCACATAGATTCACCTGTGGAACCAAAGAAACCATTTGCCTCTAAAACACACCCGAATATCTGTCCTCTAAAGAACCCCGTGACTCTAACATCCGTCAGCTCCCTCATAAAATCTGGCCCTCCTAAGGTGCTCAAGAATCCTACTTCTCAAATCTGACTAAAGTGTCAATGAAGCAAGCACATGTCATCGTCTACTAAGTGCATCTACAACAAAATTTTCCTTCCCTTTGATATACTGAACCACCATGTCATATTCACATAGGAACTCCATCCAACACCGTTGATGAGCGTTGAGGTTCAGCTGTGAGAAAATATGTTGCAAACTCCGATGATCTGTCCTCAAAATGAAAGGCCTACCCAAAAGGAAATGTCGCCAACACACTAGAGCATGTACAACTACTGCAAGCTCCAAGTCATGAGTAGGATAATTAAGCTCGTAGTCCTTGAGCTTACGAGACTCAAAGGTAATAACACGACAATCCCGCATAAGAGATGCCCTCAAATCCTCTAGTGATGCATCGGTACAAAACAACAAAATCCTTTGTCTGGAGTGCAGGACTGCTAAGATGGGCACCGTGGTTAACCTTTCCTTAAGAAACTAAAAGTCTTGCTCACATTTCTCGACCAATCAAACTTCTTCTCTTTCCTCTGAAGAGAAGTGATAGGGTGAGCAATCCTAGAAAAGTCCTGTACGAATATGCGGTAATACCCTACTAAACCCATGAAACTCCTCACCTCAGTAATGGATGAGGGTGCTAGCCAATCCAAGATAGCCTATATCTTAGAGGGATCTACGAAGATACCCTCATCTAATATGATATGGCCCAAGTACTGAATCTCTATCTAAAAGAAGTTGCATTTTTCCAAGTTCCCATATAACTTTTGCTCTCTCAAAACCTAAAGTACTTGTCTCAAATGCTCCTCGTGTTCCTCCTCGAAACAAGAATATATCAATATGTCATCAAGGAACACTAAAACAAAGTGATCCAGAAATGTCCTAAATACTCCATTCATGAGGCTCATGAAGATAGCTAGGGCATTGGTCAAACCAAATGGAACCACTGTGAACTCATAATGCCCATAACGTGTGCGAAACGTTGTCTTATGAATGTCTGCATCTGATATGCGCAACTAATGATACCCTGACTTGAGATCAATTTTGGAGAATACTCTCGCTCCATGCATCTAATCAAATAAGTCATCAATCCTAGGGAGTGGATAACGGTTCTTTATTGTGACCTTATTGAGCTGTCTGAAGTCTACACAAAGCCTGAGAGAACCATCCTTCTTCTTCACAAATATGACTGGCGCTCCCCAAGGAGATACACTAGGGTGAATGAGACCCTTATCTAACAATTCCTCTAATTGAATCTTGAGCTCATGAAGATCTGGGGTCATCATCCAATAAGGTTACCTAGAAACTGGTGCTGATCCGTAAACTAAATCAATGGTGAAATCTACCTCTCTATGGGGTGGTAACCCTGGAAGCTCACCTGGAAAATACATATGCATACTCCCTCAAAATTGCATGATCATCTAAGGGTGAATGCTCTGGAATGCTCTCAGATTGATCACTGATGGTGATAGCAAACAACTGACACCCCTTACGCATGCTCCGCTTGAGTTGCTTAGCTAATATCATGCATAAGGAGATAGGTCTCTGCATCCCTGATATCACAACTACACTCCCAAGATCATCCTGACACTCAATGACCTTATTTCTACAATCCACCTTAGCTTGATGGACCTCGAGCCAATCCATACCCAAAACTACCTGATAGGAACCTAGAGGGATAACTCGGAGGTCAAGAGTAGTGGAGAAGGCTCCTAAATCAAGTACACAACTCTCCACATACGAGTCCACGACGAGTTTGGCCCTAGAGGCCAACTCAACCTACCAACTATCTGGTTGCCTAGCCACCACTAGCCCACACTGGTCCACTATAGAAGGTGATATAAAGGAATCTGAAGCACCTGAATCAAAAAGTACTGAGACAGAAATACCCCTGATAGTACCTGTCATCTCAATGACTGTGGCTTGGTGCTCGGCCTGGCGGTTGTCAACTGCTACATATACATGATGAGCACATCCTACATCACCCACCATCTGCTCGGATCTAGCAGCTCTTTGTGTATCTATGGTATTGGGTTTGTGCAGGCACATGCACACATAGTGATCAGGAGATCCATAGATAAAACATCCTACTGTACCCCTCTGAGATGGGGTCCCTCCTGTACTCTGGTGTACTGATCCTGCCAGTCCAACCCTAGCAGACTGCTGCGTGTGAGCTAGTTGTGCTGCTTGAGTGCCCTACCTCCTATCCCTGGCTCCACCAAAACCACCTCTAGAAACACCTCTCTGAAATCCCTGTGTCTGTCTAGCCCCCTGCTGTGGGTGGCCCTGCTGCTGTGTCTATCGCTGCGGGTGCGGTGGAGCCCTCGTGGCTGCTGGTGGAGGCCAAAATCCTCCTCTAGGGGGTGGTGCAGTACCTTGTGACCTCTGACTCTGAAAGGCCTGTATCCTCTCCTAAAACTTGCTCTTGTTTCTATCACGGTGCTCCTGTGCCTTGGTCCTATTCTCCTCAGCTAAGTAGGCCTTCTCAACGGCCTTCTCAAGTGTGGGAGGAGATAGCATCCTAACTGCTCCTGCTATATCTGCATTAAGCCCTCGAATGAACCTGTTAACCTACAATTTCTCATCTTGTAGGTAGTCCACATACTGTAGGAGATCTAGGAACCTGCTCTCATACTATGCTACTGTGCCAGATCCCTGTTGTAAGTCATGAAACTCATCTATCCTCTTTTGCACGAAGTGCTCTGACATATAATGAGCCCTGAATCACTCCTCGAACAACTCCCAGGTCACTGTCTCTTGAGTCAGATGGAGCTTCTGCTCCTCATTCCTCCACCAAATGCTTGCTACGTCTTGGAGGAGGTGTATAGCGAACCTCGCCTTGACGTTGCTCTCATAAGAGTGCAAGCCAAAGCAACTATCTAAGCTAAGGAGCCACGACTCAGCCCCAAAGCCATCTATAGAGCCGGTGTAAGTGGGTGGCTGCAAGCGAAGAAGGTCCCTAATCACACTGCATGTATCTCGATCCTGCGATGTAGTCCAATAGGCGAAGGGGGTCGCATATCCCCAAATGGTCCCTCGAGACTGAGTGAGCGGCTATGACGAAACGAGGCTACCCTCTCATGATGAATGGAAGGGCTATGTGACCTCTCCCACCTCAGTGTATTGTGCTTTGGCCACTCTGAAAGCGCATCCTCACCTATCGGCTCCTCATCTACCAATGGTGTCTCCACTCTCACCTCCGTGGTGGTGGTAGACGCTGCTCCACAACGCCTATTAGCTGGTGTAAGACCTCTAATATCCGAGGCCCAAATTCAGGTGCCAGTGCTCCCACGTAGGTACACTACACCCCAAACCTCTAGCTGATCGTCCTCACTTGGGTGCCATCCTGTGCACGAGGTGAGCGAAGGAGTTATTAAATAGTTGTGGATAGTGTTTAATTATTATTATTATTATTATTATTATTATTATTTTATCCATTTATTAAATTTAATGTTATTAACATTACCATTAACCATTTTAATTAGTTACCTAGGGTCCATGAGTGTGAACCTCAAGCTCTGATACCAAATGTCGTGCCCTGTTCGGGACACCAAAAAACCAGACTTAAGTATAGCAAAAATTTAGGGTAATTTTTTTTTGAAACAAAAATGCTAATGTGGGACCTTTTCCAACCCCAATAATAAATTAATTTATATAAATCGGATTTACACAAATTAAATTTCTAACTGAATTTCTATTACATAAAATGATTACTCTACAAATCATTTAGTGGGATCACACTTGAAATTCTACACACCCCTTATTGTTTAATCATATTTTCACACCCCCCTTTTTATTAAATTTGCCCACAAACACCCTTCTTTCATTATATCATAGAATCCCACAAAATCCCATGATTTGGAAAGTGTAGGAAGAAATATCCACCCTTGGATGCTTTTACTTTTAACCCTTATATTTAAAACCCTAAAATTTCCCTAATATTTCTTTATCTCTTCGCTTCTTTTCATTTGAATTTCTTTCTTGTTTTATTTTCCTTCTTCTTCTTTTTTGTTCCCATTTGTAGGGTTTGTAGGAGAGAAGCTATGGAGTTTATTCTTTTTTTTTTTTTTTTGGTGAATACCCTTATTGTATTGTTCTTTGTTATGGAATAAATATATATATTATATATATGTATATATTTATATTTATTATTTATTGTTATTTTGAACTGTGGCGATTTTATGTTTGCGGGGATTGTGTGAGGAGGCGTGTCGAGGTGTGACCACATGGGGGCAGCGGAAGAGGGAGTGGGGTTTGAAATTGGGGCGGGCGGGGCGCGACACAAAGGTGGAAGGACGGGAGGGGGAGGCGGCGGGGAGGCATGTTGCGCGAGGGTAGTCGGCGGTTGGGTGCGGCGGGAAGGAGAAGGAGGGGAGGGGGCGCAGGGTATTGTGGGGGACAACGCCCCGCGCCACCCCCCACCCCCCCATGGGGACAAGTCGCGGGGGGGGGGTTCGGCCCCCACCAACATTGTTTTTTTTAAATATAATCTCATATAGGGGGTGGGGGGGGCCGAACCCCCACCAAACATTTTTCTTTTTTTTTTGTTTAAATTCGTTTTAAATAAATTCATTTTAAATTTTGTTTTATATACAATACATATATATATATATATATATATATATATATATATATATATGTGTGTGTGTGTGTGTGTGTGTGTGTGTGTGTGTTTATTATTTCTTTTGTATCTTTTCACGTATGTGAATGTATATATATAAAACAACATATATAATGTAGAATATATAAAATATAATGCATATATATATATATATATATATATATATATATATATATTTTATATGCATATATTTTATATATTTGACAAAAAAATCAAGAAAACTACCACATTTCCAAGTACAATTTCCTTTGCATAAAATAATAAAAATGAGATTTCTAAAACCATGTTAATATAAAAGGAGATGTGCATTTTACAAATAAAAATAGTTTCTTCCAAAGTTAAAACAAGAACAACTTCTTATAACCAAGTAGATTTCATTTCAGATTTAATGCAAAGGATCATTTCAGATTTACACACATGTAGGATTCCTCAACAAGTAATATATCTTTTTTTTTTGTCAATAAAATATGGGAGATACATTAAGTTACAAATAAATGAGACTTTTGATACAACACTTCTCTTCCACAAGCTTAGACTACAAGGGTGATTGAATAAATATTCCTAATATGCAAATAACCAATAATTTCTATAACAAGTTTCTTCCAAGTAGGGAGAGAGATTTCTCTTTTTAATCACCATGTCTGAAGTTTACATGTGAATGCAAAATATACAAAACAACATTCCAAAAAAATTCGTTTTCAAGGTTGAAAAAGATCCTCAAATACAAAAAGAATTCCAATCTTACAAGTGATTCCAAATCATAAGGAGGATACTTTACAAAATAAGCATACCCTCCAAATACCCTACCTTAGAGTCACAAAGAGAGAGATGCCAACAAAGTTAAGGAGACAATGAGCACCAAGATGACAAGAGATTCCAATCTTGACATACATCCTTCATGCCTTCAAGAAATCCAACAAGGAGAAAGAGCTTGTTTGCCTCCCAACCATAGGCATCATTACATGCCTCTCCCAAGGTTGGGATGCATGCTAGCCTCCCCCAAGCCCATGGGAAAGAGGTCACTAACCAAAACTTGCACAATATGGAGGGTGAACTAACAATGATACAAGCACACAAAAATGGGATAAATACAACACAAGACTCAAAAATATATGAGGAGAACACATGTTCTTCCTCAAAAGTGGGGAAGAGAGGAGAAAGTTCTCCAAAAGTTATATTCCAAAATTATTGCACAAAGCAAAAATATCCCTACCCTCCTTATTGCTCCTAAATTCAATCAAAATCCTCCTTATTCCTCCACCCTTTCTCCAAGTCCTTCTTGGAAGGATTTTCAAACCCCAAAGGGGTTTCCTTACCAAGAATGGGGAAGGAGATTCAAGCCAAATGAATCAACTTCCCCACCTCAACCATTGAGGGGAAACACTAAGACCCTACAAGGCTTGTCCATCAAGCCTTGAGGATTGAGAGGGAAAATTCCCTCTCTCTTCCCCCACACTCCAAAACTCCATCATGCCATATGATGGAGGGAGTAAAAACAAGAAAGCAACCAAAATCTACATACAACAAATAACAATTTCAAGCAACCAATCTAACAACTAAAAAGAAAGCAACACAACAATAAGACATAAGAGCCTACCTCAAGGAAATCTCTCCAAAAAGCTTTCCAACTTCAAGTTTCTCCACTCTTGACTCAAGAAAATCACAAGCTCCAAATCACCCAAGCATCCAAGCAAGAAGTTCCAAAAAAAAAAGTCCCTCTCTTTTCCCATGAATGGGAATTTGAAGAGGAGCAAGCAAGCATCCTCACAAATGAGGGGGTGACATGTGTCACCCCTCTCCTTCTACAAGGTCAAAGATGCCAAAACAAAAGAGAGAAAGGGTAAAATTGTCTTTTTGCCCTCTTCTCCCAAATTCCCCTAAATGTTAGCAAGACAAAATTAGTGAAACTTTTAATAAGCACTCCAATCCACACCCCTTACATGGATGTGACCAAACAAGAGGTAAAAAGGGAGGGAAAACTCCCTCTAGCCTTGAAAATAAGCCCCCCTACCCATTAGGTAGGGTCCAAGGGCTCATTTTTATGTTAGGGGAACTCCCAAGCTAAAAAGGGGTCCCCAAAAATGCCCAAAATAACCTAATTTCGGGTTTTGCATTTTTGGCACAAGGGTAGAGGGTGTGGGGACCACCTAAGGGTCTCACATGTGACCCTAAACACTTGTGGTTAAGTGACTCATTAAAAAAAATCAAAATTTTAATGCAAGTGGAATTATTAATTTCCCAACAAGTTTACAACATCACTAATAACCCTAAACAATATTAATAATTCAAAGCACAATACATTACAAAAATTGGGGTCACTCATAGTGCCCAAAATAATAATCTCCTATACTAAGGTTTCACACAATGAACATGGCTAGGACTCAGCCCATGGGTTGCTTGTGCAAGATTGTGTAGCTGGCCTGAATTCCCACGTTCTCCTGTAAACCTATCACCTGCACACTCATTGCACACATTAACTATACCTGTCCGATAAAATATAAAACAACGACACAATAAGATATCAATAAGTTCTAAACTAACCTAACATCCTACTGAAATCAAAATGTGACAACATGCACAATTATACTCAATATTCCAAAAGTTAGACAAGATGATAAAGTGACACATAACCATGGAATTTCTGCATGTAACAACTATCCATCCATATAATTATGTTCCAAACACAACATCATATCCATTAGTATCCTTGACATCATAAGAAAATGCGACAACATAGAAATTAAACTAAATTGGCGTAATACGCCTGAATGTCCACAAATGTCTAATAAGATCAAATCTCTGATATAATATCCATGATAAAACAAAATTATGTCAAAACATGTCTCTGAGAAAAGAAACAACAAGCTACTGAGCTATAAAAAGTGTGGGCACTTTGCACAAGTCATCAAGGGCATCATGGTACAAAGTTCTTTCAATCAATAAGAACCATTGATGCAATACAAAAATCCACCACATAATCTAATCTCATTATCTATAGTCTAGAAGAATTCTATGTGGTTAATCAAGCCACAAACAACTTAAATAGAATACATATTCATGTCACGGATAATACAAGGTAAAAGAAGAGGCAGATAGAAATGGTTTCTCCATCCCCTTAAGTGCAAAGTCCACATCTCAAAGAAAAGTAATTCGTGGACTTAAGCGTAAGCATGTGAATAGATTCATCCAATGGATCTGAATTTAACAAATAAAATATGTGATACATTGAGAACCCATAGTAAGAAGAAATTTCACCATCTAAAGCACCACTTTCACCGATTGTGCAAGTAATAAAAGAGAACACCCCTTTGAACATTATTGAGAAAATGAAGAAGACAAATTTGAACGTGAAAAAGTGGCATGTATTATCTATCCCATCTTAGAGGGATCTCCTACAAGAATCCATGAAGCAATTGCTACAATCTAAGTTAGTTATGCAAAATCCAAACTCTATGGTCAACATGTGCCAACTAAAGTATGAACAAGTAAGGTTAAGAAGCCTCCCCCTTTCTATATGTATTTTATTGTGAGAAAGCACCTAGTGCATAATTTCATAAAATATTTAAGTGCTAGTAATTCTATAATTCACAAGAAAATAACAAACATTTTAGGCATTGAGTACAATCCAACTTCCAAGGGAGTCCTACAACTTGATGGATCAAATTTCAAAATATTAGGAATGATAAATATCTTAAGTTAGCCCTACATTCTTTTCCAATATCTTAAGTCAACCCAAGATATATAAGTCATTGACTTACCTCCTTTCTTTTCCATCTTTTATCAAGAGATTTCACAACCAAAGTGGGTGGGTATTTTTCTTCTGATTGGTATCACATGCTCTTAAGAACTAGATATGGTACAAGATTTACCATCGAGCCAAGCCAATTTCCTCTTACCATGTTGAATCTTATGCCCATGATCCTCTCAATTCTAACCGTATGATCCAAATCAATGTCGGTATAACACTCTACTCCTTGTTCGAGTCTCGAGCTTTTATTATATGAATGGGCTAAGGAGCATGATGAATTTGATCCTTATGACATAGCTGAATAGACTAGTTTGGGCACTTATTGCATACATGAAGGAGAATTTACACCCCCTTTATATAAAGAATAAGATGATGTTTTTGGTTTTGAAAAATGTTCTTTGATGGTTCTAGAAGTAGAAATGGAGCTGGGGTGGGTGTAGTTCTTGTTTCTCTAACAAAAAAAGAGGTTCTTATTTTCCCACGGGTTGCAATTTTTAGGCTCTAAAAATGTAGCAAAATATGAAGCCTACATTCATGAGTTATTATTAGTAGAGAAAATACATATTCAGGGAAATAAAAGTGTTTGGGTACACTTTGAGCTGATTATTCATCAAGTAAAAGGAAGATGTGCTACTAAGAATAATATTTTGAAAGCTTATAGACATAGACTATGAGATCTCATGGAAATTTTCGATGCCATCAATTTATAAGTGGTGTCAAAGAAGCTTTGAATGCGAAAAGAATATCATATGAAAGTTATTGGATCACAATTTTTTTCTATATGAGGACCTTATCTAAGGTAAAAGACAACATGTTAAGATGGTAGTAAGACCATCAATTCCAAATAATGAAGTCGGATGGCATATTTTTATAGAGTGAGAAAATTGTCTAATTCATCAAGACATGCACTTGAAAGCTATGGTGATCAAATCATTCACCCGAGTAAAAATAAATTTCCTAAAGGTCCAAGTTACACTTGAATATATCTATGGCCTTGATGATGAATTCAAAGGGGAAAATAAGAATATAATAACAAAAGAGGAAGATTACCAACTAGTCACCATCACACAAAACAAAGAGTTAATGCTTGGAAAGGTATGTAATAAGGATGAAAGAAAGGATTTTGTTTCCTTGTATCGGAAACTCAATGATGTCTTCTCTTGGAGATATTCAAAGATCTCAAAGTCTTTGATCCAAATATTTCTGAACATGCTATAGATCTTGATCCCAATGTTAAAATAATTAGGCAAAAGATGAGGTTGTTAATCCCAATAAAGATCCCATTATGAGAAAATAATTGTCCAAACTCATAGAGGCTAAAATAATTTTCTCCATCAAGTATTCCTCTTGGGTAACTGATTTAGTCCATGTTAAGAAGAAGAATGGAGAAATCAGGCTATGTGTGGATTTCAAATATTTGAATAGAGCCTCCTTGAAGGATCACTATCCTCTGCCCTCTATGGATTTTTTTACAAGTAGTAGCAAGAGATGAAAGCTTCCCCCTTTTATATGGTTATTCTAGCTTTAATAAAATATGGGTTAAGGAAGAAGACATATATAAGACAACCTTTACAACCAAATTAGGGACATATGCTTATGATAAAATACCTTTTGGTTTGTCTAATGTGGGTGCTACTTTCCAAAGAGCCATGGATATTGTATTCAAGGGTTATATAAATAAGTTTATTCTCATCTACTTGGATGATATCACAATTTTCTCAAGAGAAGGTGGGGATCATATGATACATCTTGAGAAACTGTTTGAAATGCATAGAGAATTTAGACTATCACTTAACCCAAATAAATGCATATTTTCAGTTCCACAAGGTAGACTTCTAGGTCATGTTGTCTCAAAACAAGGTTTTTATTGACCCATAAATGATCTTATCTACTATCTCTCTCTCTCTCTCTTTCCAACTCACAAGAAAGCATTACAATCTTTCCTTGGCAAGATTAATTTTGTTAGGAGGTTCATTCCTAACTTTGTAGGACTTTTCAATCCCATTACCTTGATGCTCAAGAAGGATGTGGATTTTAAATGGACCAAGGAAGGAAAATAAAGATCTAAAAACATCGAGGTAATTTCTCAAGCACCCATTCTCATCAACCCATATTCTTCAAAGGACTTCATCTTATATGCCTATGGAGCAGAAGTTGGTATTTCGTGGTGTTGACATAACATAGTGATATAGGTTCGAGAACATTGGTGGCCTTCTTTGGTTATATGTTGAAGGAATATGAATAGAAATACAATCATATATAGAATTTTTTTCCATCGGGAGAGATCTTAAGAAGTTTAAATATATGATCACAACTAACCCCATCAAGGTAATTGGTATCCCATCCTAGTGTGAAAGACTTCATTATGGTGGGCGCCAAACCACCGAAAAGAGAGATTGATGGGAAAAAAAATCATGGAGTATTATGTGACTATCAAGGCTACCAATTTTGTTTGAGGAAGAGCATTGTGTGATCAATGGACTATTGATGGTAAAGATTATCAAGAAGCTTCCTAACTCATGGAGGAAGAATAAGAACAAGTCATTGGAGGTTTTTCTAATGATGGTAGTTGAATAAATAACATAGATAGATTCTTATCTACCTAAAAACACCCTTATGGTTTGAGAAAGGATACGAGGTGACATTTGAGATTTCAGTCCTTTCTGATGCATTAATAGGAATAATTCCTTTTAGAAAGAGCTTGGATTGAGTGTTACTAAGATGCATTGAAGGAGAGTAAGTGAACAAGACATTAGAGGAATTACATGATGTCTTCTTTAGAGGATAATTCTCTACAAAGGACACAACAATCAAAATCTTAAAGGTAGGCTAATTTTGGCCCATATTATGGTTGATTCTCATCGGTGGGTTATAAAGGGAGTTTTCTCTTTTCATTGGTAAGAAGATGACAACCCTCTCAATTCATCCAATTCAGGTGGATGAACCATTTTCTGAATGGGGATTTGATTCTATTGGCATGATCAATCTAGTGTCAAGTGGGGGTCACAAATGGGTCCTAATAACAACCTATTACTTTACCAAGTGGACAAAACTTGTGGTGCTCAATGAAGCAATTGAATAAGCTATCTTTGATTTCATGAAGGATATTGTAACAAGGTTTGAGGTTCCCCATAATATTATTTTTAATGATGCTAAGGCCTTTTTAGGCTACAAAATTTTTGATTGGGCCCTCAAGCATGAAATATTCCTCATTGTTGATGTAACAATGAGTGATAATTAAATATGATAGATAAACAAGAATAAATAAGTGTCAACTTCGGCCCCTAGTTCCAATGGTGCTCGTGAGACACCTATTAAGGAACAACCCTACACCCATGATTCAAAGAACCAAATGCTAATACCAACTCACCTATCTAGTTATCAAAATTCTCTAGCATGCCCAAGGAGGCCTCGGTTCTTATGGACTAGTCTAACTCTGTGATCAATGCTGCCATTTCTCTGCATCCGTAGCTTCTTTTGACAAACGGTTCACAGGGTCATCCCAAAAGGGCCCAAATCCCTTCTTGTAACTCTTGGGATCATAGATCGGTGCATAATGTAGACTCCATGAAGGAGGAGTACAACATTGAGTATGTTGGGTGGAAAAACATTGAGTTGTAGGACTTTTTACAAAGACAACAACAGTGTTTAATTTCTACAAAACCAGTTTGATGCCTTAGAAGGATTGGATACAAAGGATATGACCCTTGACCACTATTTCCCATGAATTGCATCTCTTGGAATGTAAGGGGTCTCATAGACTCCAATCAAAAGTATATTGTTCACGGTCTTAGCAAAAAAATTTTCTAATTTAGATGCTTTATTTTTATAGGAAGTGAAAATTATAGGTTTTCAGTTATAGATGGCTTGTAAATCCATTTGGCATGACACTGGCTTTCTGCGTGTCGTGAAAAAGGGCGTGGGGATTAATTTCTCTTTTTGCCCCTAAATGGTAACCCCTTTTGATGGATCATGGTGTCGACCCTACCAACCATGCCATATGGGTCCTATTTAATATTGACGGCCACCCTTTTAGCCTCATTAACATTTATGCCTCGAATGATGCGGCCGAAAGGGCCGATTTGTGGAGATGGATAGATTGCTCAATTCCCGATGCTTATTGGGTAATAAGTGGATATTTCAATATGGTGGAGCCATCATACGATAAGCATGGGATCCTACCAAAGTATGATGGATAGATGGCGAGAGGGAAGTGTGGTTTTTCATGCACAATAAATTTGGGTTTTATGACCCTAATGCTTCTCGCTCTCCCACATCCAAAGTGTGGTTCACTTGGTCCAATCTCCGAAGTGGATCAGATCGGGTCCTCAAATGGCTTGATAAATATATGTTGTCAACTAAATATTTTTTGAGTTTGGAAATATTTATTCCTTACTTGTGGAGGTCATACTTGATGTTGTTCTTTCAGACCACTCCCCAATTCGATTCCATATCACTTGGCAAGATCAACATCCCTTTTGTCATAAAGGCCAATTTTTTTATCAAGTTTCCTTAATGGAACATGGGCCCACTCTCAACTATATCAGGCATGTTTAGAACCTATCCCCTTGGCCATGTCATCATTCATGTTTTCACCCACCTATGCATGCCAGCTAGATTAAATTGTGGGAGGATGCTCTGACTCATACCACTAGATTCCTCATAACCTATAGCCGATGAATAAGCTAAAATTTTCCACTACTCATACTCCACTAGCACCTCCACTCTTAGCCGGGTGATGGTGGCACTCCAAGAAAATCCTTTCTTTAAAAATTGCAACTTCAAGCTCTACGAGCTTCGTCGAAGATTCAAATTGTGGATAATTACAATGCTAGAGGAGCTCAAATTTGTGCTCACATGCATTGGCTTAAGGTAGGGGATCAGGTTTCCAAATAATTCTTTCATTCCCTCAAACCCAATAATTCCTCTAGGAAGATTCACACCATCGCTGAAAATGGAATTAAAGTTGCGGATACACATCTTATTCTTTAGGATTTTTTTCATGCATTATAAGTAGGTGTTTCAAGCCCAAGTGCCCTCAAATGAGCGGTAGGAAGCTCTTGACCAATGCCTTGTTGATGTCTTGTGTAAGCTCTCATCCGTGCGAGAGGATTGCATGTGACCACACACTCACCATGGATGACCTGCATGAAGATGTCTAACAAATGGCTAATGATAAAGCACCGGGTTATGACGGTGTTCCATGCGAATTTTATAAAGTGTTATGGGCCACCGTTGGTCCGGATCATTATCAAGTCTACTTGGAAGGTTTCTAGAATCATACGCTTGGCACACCAAATCAGCAACAAGGGAAATGTCAAATTTATCCCCAAACCATGTGATCCTAAATATATTAATAGTGACGACCCATTACCTTTCTCAATGTTTCTTATAAGATCATTACTAAAGCCCTAGCTATTCGGTTGCACCATATTCTTCCTGTTATCATCTAACTTGAATAGACTGGATTCATCTAGGGGAATTTCATTCTTGATAATATCATCACGGTTTGGGAAGGCATGGAATGGGCCTGTACTCCAACCAAGCTACCATGTTCATCAAAATTGACTTTGAGAAGGCCTATGATCAAATTGAATGGTTGTTTATTCTTGCCATGCTTCAAGCTCTCGAGTTTTGGCCCCAATTTCATTCAATCTGTTTGAATTATTTTCAACGATGCCTCTACTCAAATCACCATTAATGGGCATAGTTCTAAGCCATTTGTATTTTTCACTCTATCCAACAAGGATACCCGTTAGTCCCTACACTCTATGTTCTTTCTGTTTGAAGGCTTTGGATATCTATTGGCTCAAGCCAAATCCCAAGGGCTTGTTAGAGGAATTGCACTACCATCTGCGGATAACTCTCAACTCCTTAATGGGAATTTTATGAATGATTCATTTCTTACTCTCATTGAGGAAGAAGTTAATGTTCGCAATGCAATGCACTTCTTGGATATTTTTGCTCAGCCTTTGGTTCTTCCATTTAGTGGAGGAAGACCCGGTGCTACTAGAAATCCTTTCTCCCTCCATCCGATTGGTGACATATTTTGATTGGAAAATTATCACACATGGAAAAATGTTCAAAATTCTTGGCATCCCCTTTGCCTTTCAAGTGTCTCCTGCAGAGATTTGGAAATATGTGGTGTAAAGAGTGGTAAAAATAATTGAGTATTAGATCACCAAACCATTGTCTTTAGCAGGGAAATTTGATATTTTCTCCAAAGTTCTTATGGCCACCCATGTTTATTACTCCTCATGTTGGGTGCCTTCCAAAGCTTCCATTTAGAAATTAGAGAAAATTATTAATGCCTTCCTCTAATCTAATGCCTCTTCGGCCATTAATTCCACAGAGTTGCCTGGGAAACCTTTTGCCTCCCTAGGGACTCTGGGGGCATGGGCCTTATTGACATACAAAGACAAGGGCAATCACTCTGTGCTAAATGGATTATTTAATACATTGATGGTCAAGAAGCATGGATAGTTATTTTGCATCATGACATCGAAGAAGTTTCTCCTTACGGTCATCCTACTTGGAAAGGTTTGGGGTTTTCTAACCTCCTCATTGCACCCGTTCTAGTCAAAGTGGTGGCACCTTTGTTCTTAAAATTATCTGGAAAGCATGGGAAAGTATCAAACCATGGATTCTATGGAAAGGAAATGACTTCCGCAATGGCCTCTCCATTAACCAACATTCCATATGGTGGTCTCCTATCATTCAGGATCAGGATTGGTGTCTAGCAGAAGTCCCTAGAATTCTTGCACTCAAACTCTTCAAGTGTGGAATTCAAACCATCCAAGATTTGTTCAATGCAAGAACACTCAATCCTAGTATTCCTAGATTGAAATCAAAGACTGGTTTTAGTTCACCAATCGGGATAGTGCTAGCATAAATCTTACATTAATTCTATCCCATATCATATGCTTTGCACAAAATCGTTGTATGTTCTTTTGGACCTTGGTGGATGAACTAGAAGTGTTTCATGGATACTCCATCTCGAGAATTATTCTACCAGTAAAGGTTATTGTTGGCTATCCCCACACTTACCTATGGTGGAGAAACTCAACGCTGGTGGGGTTTACATTCTTCCTCCTCCTATTGGGGAAGGATATTTGACATTGTTTGGTCTGCATGTGTGGAGCCTAATATCACACATTTTCTTTGGTTCTTTCTACATCAAGGTCTCCTTGTAGGATCCCACCTAGTTCAAATTGGCATTCAGGCCCCCAAATGCCCCTTTTGTGGCCATTTGGAAACATTAATGCACTTATTTTGGTTCTACCCCAAGGCTCAACGGGCTTGGAATTGGATTCACTCCTTTTTCAAACCTCTTAGGCGAGTGCTTCACTTGGCACCATGTTCTCCTAGGAGATAATCCCAGATTCCCAAAAATGTTCTCCCATATTTGGCATGTTTTCGGAGGGGAAATTTTATTCTAGTTATGGAAAGAAAGGAATGCTTGTATCTTTGCTAATTTTGAAGTTGATCATAAATTTTTGATTCATAACAAATCGATGGTTCTATCCAACGTGCTTCTCAGATCTAAGTGTAGGCCAACAAAAGTGGCCCTGGAAGTGGAGCACCTGTAGAATTTGCTGCATCACTGGGGGGATACCCCATGTAATGTTGCTCATGAATCACCATTTCCTCCTAGGTGATCTCAACCCCATGGAGGATGTCCCCACAAAGGACATCGAAGCCTCTCTCGGATCTGTTTTAGTTACACGCAAAAATTCCTGCATAACCTGCCGCGTAGGAGTGTCTCTCCCCCTACTTGTCGTTGGGGCTGAGACTCCTTTCCACCTCATCAGCATGGTTGGGGCTCACTTATTGCTACTGGGCCTTTCATTCAAGATGGGTGGAATCTTCCACCACTACCCCCGCCACCTTCTGATAAATTACCCTGAGTTCTTCTTACCATCTCCCCCACATAGGCGGAAATTGAAGTTGAAGAGGATGACCCTTCTGGATTGAGATGGGATATTCCTTATACAGGAAAAGATCCCCCTGGTAGTGGCTAGCCTAATGATCTTGACCCTCCCTCAGCTGGAATGTTTTTGGCGGCAGTTTGATCTCAGCTATTTCCCTTTCTTGATGGTTACCTAGGCTTCATCTAGTGTTTTGTTGTTCTCCTAGGCTCGACCTAGTTTGTTATTTTTCAAGTGTGATCTCATATTGCCCAATTTTTGTTGAAAATTCATATTGTATCATGTTGCATTTAATATAATATAAGATCCTTTTTCATCAAAACAGAAGATTTGGTCTTGAAATGGGATGTATATAGAGATAAACCAGGAGACACTCTAAGTTTGATGCACTTTAGAGTGGGACATATATCATTATTTCCTATAAGTAGGCCAACTCTTTTGAGTTGTTTAAGCTTGATGGGGAGGCACTTCAAATCCCAATCAATGGGATTTATCTCAAACCTTCTCATTGAGTTTGTTTAATGCATCTTATACATAGTTGTTGTTGGAGGGTCCCTCCTTTTGTTGTGTGGTGATCACTAATTGAGTGCCTTTTCCTCAATCCTTGTGGTGATCATTTGAATAAGTTCTTCAATACATAAGTTTTGGTTCCATTTACATTCTTCGGGAGGAGGCCACTAGGTAAAGTTTTAATCCACACAAGGAAACAATGTTACGTGGAATAAATTGGCAAGTAAAATTAAAATTCCATAGATAAAGGAACAACTTAATCTTACAAAAGTTACTAGGAAGTATGCTAACTACATTCTCAATGGATATGTCGATTCATCGATCAAATCATCTAGCAAGGAGATGTTCACCAAAATTCACTAAAATATTATCCAAAATTACACCCTTGCTATTTGGAAAACTTAGTTTGAGTTATAGAATCACGTGGCTTAAAAAAACACCTGCAAAAAGAAGTTGTAGTGTTCCACAAAAATCAAGAATTTAGTGTTCTCTACGAAGTTGGTAGGGCTATGGAATAAAGGAACATAATCATGAGAAAATGCACTATAGAACAAATGAAAAAGGACTTCATGAGATTATGGGAGAAGAAAGGATAAGCTTGGGAATGTTAGAAAAATGAAGTGCTAAGTTAGAGAGGGTCCGTAAGAAGAATAAGCTATGCAAGTTATGAAAGCCACAAAATAAAGAAAATTTTCAAAACAAAGAAAAGCCGCATATCAAAGAGAATCATGGAATATGAAAAATCATTTTGAAAAATAAAGAGTCCACGATACAAAGGAAATACCTCAGAAACAAAATACTATGTGGAATGAATCATAATCTATGTGATGAAGAATGAAAAGGCCACAAATGGTGAAAAGAGTTATGGAGTTAGAGCGGTCATTTGTGGATCAAGGCGGAAGATAGTAACAAAGTTGCGGGTCACCAAAGGTTCATCAACCAAACAAAAACCGCAAAAGACAAGATCAAGGTGGAAGAACATCAAAAGTCTACAAAGCATGAAAAATCCACACCTAATTAAAACCAAGTGCTCAACCACTCTAACAAATCGAATTAAATTTTAAATGGTGTTATCCTCTTGCACCATCGATATGATGGTGTGAAAATTGAGCTATATCGGTGTCCATACTCAAAGCATGCATAATAAATGGCAATTATTAATCGATGTTAGTAGGGTGGTTGAATTCATTTGTCATTGGATGTGATCATTTCCTTCTTCCTTTCTCTCAAATTTATATAATGTAAGTATGAAAAACACATGTAAAGGGTTCACTTTTTGGCTAAGTTTGAGAGCTATGCCTATTTGATCTTGAATATTTTTATCACAAACCTCTCGTGATGCACCTACGAATATTTCATGCATCTCAAATTTATTTCCTTGGAATGCTTTAGTGATTGATGTGAATATTTCTATCCTCTTACTGGCCTTAATTCTTATTCTATTTATTTCTTCCAAAGTTTTGTGTGCATTGTCTAGGGTCCTCGCATGTATTTTCATATCTATGTCCCTAGATCTAGAATTGAACCATGTTATAGTTTGGTGCATTACCTCTCTTTATTTCAACATTTCCATCTTTCAACCTCGGTCCCTTGGAATACTTAGGCTATGATTAGATAGTTATAGTGTAGTGCTAGTAAGCTAGTTACGGTGAGATAGGATATAAGGAATCCAACCTTCTCTAGAAATTGACATCAAAGGAACCATTGTACCACACTTTGGACTTCTTTCCATGTTTCATTGAGTTGCTTAGAGTCTAGCTTCAACAAAGGGTGTAATCTCATGCAACAACATAACTCATGCTTTCTTCCCGGTAAGTGTGTCCAGGAGTTATGTAATGCTTCTTCTATACACAAACTTTAGTTAGGGAACCAACACCTTATTGACAATACTACCTCTCCCGAATTTCCTTTTTTAGATGAGTTTTTTAATGATGAGGCCCTCCTCGAATATATGGGTGCATACGAGCCTCTTCCTCTAAGATTTCATAAAAAAATTCCGTTCGCAACACAACACCACATACTTCGGAAAAATTGATCCTACTAATATAGACACAAATGCACATGAGACTATTCTAATGTAACCATATATTAAGGAATGATCCATATTGCTTAACGAATAAACCACGCCATATAAACTAAGTACCACCGATGACCCCCACTTATTAATTTTGGTTGTATCTCTTAGTGATACTTGAGACAATTGATAACCATAGGTGTTTAAGGATTTTTCATATCTCTTCACATGGAACTATAATGACAAGTTTTACATCTACCTTTCAATGGCCATGCACAACATCGTTCCCCATGAGGGTATAGTACGTACCCAAAATTGTAGGGTATTGCCACCGGAACAATGTTACACGTGCCCCAATGATGATACAGGTCTCCTCGCAAGGTGTTTGGGATCTGAAAAAGCTCTCCAAGTATGCATTAACATCCCACATGCCCCACTTAGCCCCTGCGTGCTTTGATTTTCCTCCCCCCCTCTTTTCTTTTCTTTTCGGTCTTCAGTGATGAAACCGCCGCCCGAGCGGGGTGGCGGTCTTAATGCTTCTGCCGCTGCTCGGGCGGCGGTCCTTCATGTGTTTTCCAGAATGCTCTTTTTAACATGACTCGTGTAAATTTTCAATGTTTACCAGATTTTTTCACCACCTTTGCTTGTATTTATGATTCTGGTTCCCTGGAATAGTGTTTTGGCATTGTTTATGGTTTAAGAGATCAATTTAGTTTTCGCCTTTGGGTAAATGGGATTCTATAAATAGTGGATTGTGCTCAAGCAAATGGACCCTCAAAATTTGCCTTTGAATTTCTCATTTCAATAGCTTAGCCTTTCTATTTTGCTTAGGATTCATAGTTTCATTTGTTATATGCATGGTTAGTATTGTTTAGGTGTTAGAAAGCCACATATTCTCCTTGTGCAAGTGTTGTTATTATTTCATCCAACCAATTGGAGTAGGATAGTTTTAGGTTACGGGCGTTTTATGTTGCATGACTTGCAATAAATCTTGCTAGGAATTACATAAGCCAAGCTCTATTCTCTTGCGATATCCCTCTCCTACTCACATTGTATTTAGTCTACATCCTAATCTTCCATTGTCTCATATCTACTTCTGTTGATGCTAGCATTACATGCTTTTCTGGATCCACATGAGCATGAAAGAACAAGGAAATCACACTGAGGGGACAAGGCCACACACCATCGGATTCGCCACTGTTCTGCAAAATCCAAGTTCAAGCTTTCAAAGTTCTAGTTAAAAGCATATCAAGTAGAGTAGTCAATCATTTCATTTCAGTTAATTTTACTTTCGATATTGCCAGGGAAGCTATGGGGATTGATAGTTTATGAGAAACTATGATTCACTCCTCACTTTTGAGGTAGGATCGAGAGTCTTTCAAATAGATTAGATCAGTTATCTGGTTACTTAGAATAGATTCACAACTGCATAGACAAGTAGCTATACTCGGCTTTGTTTTGTTTGTTTTAATTTCGTTACTAGTTTAGTTGTCAATTTCTAGATATATTGGATAATTGCTTTCTTTTAGTTTATCAAAATATCAGATTTAGGAATATACATAGATATATCTTGCGTAGTCAATTTATTCTATCATTAATTAGCTTTATATCACTTCCTTTTGCATGACAATCACGGGACCTAGGGAGCCCAGAGAATACGTATTCGAGCCTATCGTGCCTCAACCCAATCTTGTCACAGCAATAACTGATATAGACCAGAATCTTAGAATCCAAGTCTTCCAAACAACAACAGACTTACAACAGATCAGCTCACAGTTAAGAGGGTTAAACATAGAAGACGACCAAGCACACATATTCTGGTCAAACCAGCCAAACTATAGGTTACCCTAGATAAACATCCGCATGACTGTAGAAGGGCTTGAAAGAGAGCAAACATTCGGTTGTGATCCTTTGGTCCCACAGCTAGACGTAGGAGATATTCTCACTGATATAGACACTAACTTAAGAATTCAGGTTGCAAGAATGCCTGTAAGATACTCTGAAAAGATTACACAACTATTAATTCTGAACATAGAGGCCGAAAAGGCATAAGACTATTGGATACTAGGGATTAGAGACTAATTCCGCACATGACCATAGCATGTCCACAACAACCACGAATCTACGGTTGTGATTCACAAATCCCACAACCCAACGAGTCCACAGGTCAATCCGACGTTGACACTAGTTTATGCATGGTAGTATTCAGATCCACTCCAGTTCCACTTATTATCATCACACAGTTATCCCTGTTGGATATAGTAGCTAACAAAGCTAAGGATTTTTGGACTAGGTCGTAGAATCACCCGTAGAATCCACCATATCCATCATCCATCCTATGACCCTATCTGGAGATATACATGAAACAATCCCAGGTCATTTTCCTGTATCCCACAACCTATAGATCGAATCACACCAGAGCTCGATATTGATTGGAGCCTTCGAGTAGTCATCCTCGCCAATCAATCTATCATGCCAGTTCAGGTTAGGAGGGCCTTCTTTTCCTTAGATTCGTAGATTCCATTAGTGTGTGTCGAAGATATAAGATTGCCTAACTAGTTTACCCATACCCCACGTATAGTCCATCCCCACTAGCTGTCTCGGCACGACCTCGGGAGGTCGGGTGCAAGGAAGAGTTACTTGTAGATTCCCATGCTCGCTTGTCGATTTTCCATCGTATCAGTACCAAATCTATACAACATAATATTTGACTATATATCCTTATTGGTGAAAGAATAAATACAACTATTAGATGCTAGATTCATAAGAGTTATCGACTATCCACAATGGGCTTCCAATATCATTTTGATAATAAAACCTAATGGCCAAATCCAATTATGCATTGAATTTGGTGACCTTAATAAATCATTCCCGATATATAGTTTTGTTTTTCCACTTACTGACATAATTATTGACTCCATCACCGATCATGACTGCTTTCATTCATGGATGGTTTTGTGGGATTTAATCAAATTAAAATTAACCTTAACGATTAATAAAAAAACATTTTTACTATCCCATGGGGCACTTTTTGTTATACTATTATGCCTTTTGGACTCAAGAACACTATATCCACCTATCAATGTGCCATGACTATATATTTCGTGATTACATTCACAAAATCTTTGGGGACTATGTTGACGACATACCCAAAAAGTCAAAGCACTACATTGATGATGCTCAAAATATTCACATGCTTTTCACACGATTGAGGCAATAATATGACATTGTTAGAGTGCTGAGTCAACAATGCAAAGTATCCATTGACCAAGAAGGGCTATATAGAAAGGTTCTACCTTCCCGGAGGTGGAGGGTTTGGAATCAAGAAGGTTATGAGGAGTGTCATGAGGAGTGGGAAGTGGTTCCTTGATGTTGGCATTGTTGGAACATGGATTCGCACTACTTCCTTTGATAAACTAGACAAGTCTATCAAATTACTTAGGGTGAGTTTTCAAGTACTCAAATTTAGAAATCTGAATTTTGATTTCTTAACATGGTCAATGATGTCAAAAGGTGAAGAAGTGGTAGGCACATTAGGAACTATGACATCCTTGACATGATTAGGATTTGTGTTGTTAGGATCAATAAAATTAGAAACTGATTTTTCAAGAGGAGATGAGAGAGACTTACTCAAAGAGGTACATGGATTCTTGATTGAGGAAGTCTTAAGCTTCTTCTTGGTAGGCACATTAGGAACTATGAGATCCTTGACATGATTAGAATTTACATTGTTAAGATCAATAAAAGTAGAAATTGATTTTTCAAGAGGAGATGATTAGAATTGGTAGGCACATTAGGAACATTAGAAACTATGAGATCCTTGACATGATTAGAATTTACATTGTTAAGATCAATAAAAGTAGAAATTGATTTTTCAAGAGGAGATGAAGAAGTGGTAGGCACATTAGGAACTATGAGATCCTTGACATGATTAGAATTTACATTGTTAAGATCAATAAAGGTAGAAATTGATTTTTCAAGAGGAGATGAAAGAGACTTACTCAAAGAGGTAGATGTATTCTTGATTGAGGTAGTCTCGGGCTTCTTCTTGGCTGACCCCATGGAATTGGGAAATGATGATCCTCCTTTTGTTATTTTTTGTAGAGTCTCCATTAAAGGATTGTTATCCAAATAATCCCCCATAAATATTCATACAACTTATTCAAGTTTTAGACTTAGATTTGGATGGTAGACCCAAGAACCCAAAAACTAGAAATTTCAGTGTCTCGATGACTTGAAGTATGAAGGAATTTTTGCAAAGTTGTCAAAATTAGAAAAAAAATTATGGGAGAAAATAAAAGAGGCCACCATGTAAGGAAATAAAATACAAGAAAAAATTCATAATATAAAGGAAATAAAAGCTTGGGAAAAATCCGCAACACAAAGGAAATAAAAGCTCATTTGAAAAGATGCGGGGAAAGCCACCGTAGAAAGTAAAAAAACAAAAATTCACGATGCTTGGGGATGACCACAAATTTATTTTTAGCTTTATTTTCAATCAAAAATATAATTTAACCAAAAATATAATTTAGGATCATCTAAAATCTAAAAGAAGATTAGAGCATGCGAGAAGTTGATAATTTTGGAAACACAACATGCAAATGAGCGTCTATTTTAAAAAATGTGTTTTACTTTTTTTTTTTTTTTTTTTTTGGGAATGCGTTTTGGCTATTTTTGGATGTATTTTGGTATTCTAAGCATGCCTTTTGGTTTTATCATCACTTTGCATGCATGTCATTCACATTTTGTCTATTTTTAGAACTAGACTTGCATGTCTACATTTTTTTTCTTCTCTCTCTCATAATTTTCTATTAAAACACCCGAATTCATTGTAAACTAGATATTTTCCTCCATTGTTCTGGAGAAATTTGGCATTATAAGTGGAAAAGCAGGGGTCATGAGTGATTCTTTGTACTTTTTCACCTCTTGGAGTAATAAAGGAGTTGTTTTACCTTCCTACAACCTGTGTATTATGCATTTTTATGTTTTAAAACTGATTTTATCTTGTGATAATTGTCTATCCTTGGTTTTCAATTTAATTCTTTATGCCTTTATGTAATTTTGTGTTGATTTGTAGGTCATAGATTGTGTTTAACAAAGTTTGTGTGCAGGATCTTGTTGTGGAGTCATCTACTGCCCCTTATTTATTTTTTCACAAATTCAAACCCTTATATGAAACACTTTTGCATTGACATATTTTCTTGGTAGGTTGTGTATGGTGTGCATGGTTCCCATGGTCCATCCGTGTGGTTTAAATAAGTCTAAATATCCTCAAACTTTCTAGTATATCACCATCTTTTCAAAATTTACCCTTATTTCTCCCTCCCTTTTTCTCTCGTTGTTTCAACAAGTAGAGTAATCTTAGGAATAAGAACTAGTTTAGGTGTTACACTAGGGGAACCATCCCTCTCTGAAGACTCACTCCAATATATAGGTCACCCATAACCTAGGAGTGTTTCCATTTTTTCAATTAAAAGGAAAGATTCCACACCACTCTCTGCAGGGCACATTTAAAAGTGACAATAAGTATTCAATTGTTTTCATGTGAAGTTGAAGAAGAGGCTTATGTCTCCATTTGTGAGTGAATGAAAACTACACAATACTAATTATCCATAGATTCTTCAAAATCTTTGTCAGGTGAGTATTCATAATACCCGATGTTTGCATATCCATCTTATTCTTCTCTTTCAAATTCTGATTTTTATCCTTCATATTCACACATTGCATTAATCGGTGGAGCTTCCAAGGTAAGCCTTCAGGAGCTCCAACAATTTTATTCTTGTTCCTATTTTGATGCAAGGCATGTTGAGAAATTTCCTTCTTTAATGTAGTCAAGTCATTGACCAATTTTTGCAACAATGGATACACCCTTTCATATTTGGAAATATGGACTTTATTCTTCATTGAATAGTTCTTTATCTTTGTTGACATGATAATGTCATATTCCACTTCAATGGAAAGTGCTTGAGCGTTATCCAAAGTGTTTGGTTGAGACCTTTGTAGTATGAAACCAACTTAGGGTAATTGAGAATTCACAAAGAAAATCTTCGATTATTTGCGGTTAGAAGAGCACCAAGTAGGAATCTTGTTGATGAACTTATTGAATTTTTCAACAATTTCTCTCATGTGCTCTTGCGGTTATTTATTCATCTAGAGATAATTGAGCAAGGAGAGCATGTGCATCTTTTGCAATGTTGAATCTTACTTAAAAATTTGTTTTCATGTCATCCCAATCAATAATAAAGCGAGGTGACAAGCAATAACACCATTATGTAGTGAAATCTTGCAATGACTCCATGAATAGTTGAATGGAAACATCTTCATGTCCCACTCCAAGAATGCCACAAGCTGTGATGAAATTTGTAATGTGATCATCTAGACGTTGCTTTCCATATCCATAGAATTTGGGAAATTTATTTCTTGATCCTTTTGGTAATTCATGAAGTGGAGGAGTCAATGCCAACGTACTTGTGTTCTGTCCCCATGGCGAAGTGTAACCATTCCTTATTACTCTTCTTCTTGTGGTGAGATAATACCTAATGGTTCTACAATTAGTTCTCCAATGGGATATTCAAGTGTATTTTTAAGAACTTGTCTTGGGATTTGTATGGGACCAAGTATGAAATCTTCTTATTCTTGTGGCTCAAACATAAAAGTATGAAATACTGCAATTCCATTTACTTGATCTTCTTTACTAAATATTATTCTGCCAATTTTTCTCAAAGTATTAGGAAGGAATGAAACTAGAAAAGTGCAGATTTTTCAATTGGATTACAAAAAGGCTCTTAAGCATTCAAATAGGATTTTTTTGGAATTTTTAGTTTTATGAATTTTATGGATTTTCATAATATGTATTTTTTAGATTTTTAGAGATATTGTAAGGGTACACAAAGGAAAATCTTCCCAGTGGATTCACCAAAAATATTAATGAAATAATTTGTTGCGGTGCAGATTATTATTTTTCACCAATGGTCATAGTGATAAGACCTCCTTCTTGGGTATGGGAGGATCCCATTATTGAATTTTAATTAACTAAAACTATGGGGTGGCTATTAGGTCGGAGATCACACAGGGGATACTCCATTAAACCTGTGGTAAAGTGCTTGTACATTATATGCATGAGGAATTTTATTGGGAAAGAGGTAAAGAAGAGTAGGAGAAGAAGGGAAGGGGGTTAATGTTGTGAGTATACTTAAAAATTTCACACACATTAACCAAATTAGGTCCACATTCAATTAGAATAATTAAACCATGCAATCAATAGTAAGACTAATAAATTAGAGACACAAAGTTATATGAATTCATTAATAAAAACACAAATTTCTTCCTTGGTTATACAATATTATGATGTTTTCAAAGTTATAAAGTAGAGAGAGATAGAGATAATAGAAGAACGTGGAAAGGAAATATAATAAATGTAGCTTTATTGGTTGCAGTAGTAGTGATACAAATCCCAAAAACTAAAAATAAATAAAAATTCCCAACCCTTTGGAATGGGGAAGCCATTCTAATTTATAGCTTACAAAAATGTCTATTCCTCTCCCCATATGCAACCTTTCATCCCACCACCACTTGTGATTTTTCACATTCCCTAGGAATGAAGTTAAGTCCTTTGCTTATTTTTGAAAAGGGTATTTTACAATACAAAATAAAGTCACTTAAGTGAATAAGATGAAAGAGTGAAAACTACATTCCCAATGAAGAAATAGAATGTTAGAGAGAGAGGGGGAGGGGGAGAGAGAGGAAGAGAGAAGTGAAAAATTGGAGACATGGAAATTTTGTTGATGAAGAACCTGCTTCCGATGGATCTAGAGTAAATGATCCATGAATAAAGTTTTCCGCCTTTGACCTCTTATAGAGTTAGAGCACTATGATTACAAATTCCTCCTCCTGTGAGATGCGAAACACTCCAAGGCATTGAATGAGTGTTTAGAAACACTATTATAAGACTTGTAATGTGTGAAATTGAGATGTTTTCATGTTCTTTCAAACATGATGATCTTTTTTGAATACAAGGTTGGATTTACGACATGGATATCATCACCTTATTCCTCTTAGCTTCAAATTTCACATCCATGGAAAATATGTTTCCTTTTAATGGAATTAACCTCGGATTCTTGGAAACCTTCTTTCTCATTTTCTCCTCATTGAAATAGGTCATTTTATTTTGAATAGAAGAATTTATCCTTCATTCAACTAAAAGTGCATAGTGTGAAATTATGAATCTATCAAGTCACTATGATGTGTTACATTGTTTCAAACATATCCAGGTGCTCTTTCTCTAGCATGAGAGGCTCAACATCCTTGTTTCTTGACCCGTATCCTCACACTTATTAATTTTAATAAGTCTTATTTTCATAAGTCCATTTTAGTTATCAGTTTCTTAATTTGGCACTTTTGAGTTTCCTTGATGTGCAAGGGGCAATGTCAACTTAGAGAATGAATTGTTTACAACACTTACTATTTATAGATAACAATACTTAGAAAGTCTTCCTATTTTTAGAAGTGGGTCTTTCTAGTGTTAGAATGGAACAAAATTGGTCTTAAAAGTTTTGTTATTTCAAGAGGATGTGTTGCTCCAATTTTTGGAGGATTTCAATCACCATAACTTTATAGATATGAAAAATGAGTTTTTATTTTGAGAAACTTTGTTTAGCCATTAAAAATAATATAGAACACCATTGGATGCAAGGTTGGGATAATTTGAAAGGTGTTTTTGAGGATTTGTTAAAATAAATTATTAAAGGAGGTGTTTTTGTGTGTAACTTGATATAAATACACAAATTTTCAGAAGAGAACTTATGCCCTCGGTGAAAGTCAATTATGACATGATCATCTATGTATAACATGTAGTCATATATCACTACCTTATACATTGGTCTTATGGAATAAGAATGCCTTGTTTGTTCTAGAGTGGACCACATAAAAGGAGGTACACTTCTTAATTGCATATCATAATAAATCAATCATGGTAATATGATGAGGATACTTGTGGGAAATGTTTATAATTAATAAATAAGTTTGGAATTGGGTCTTTAAGATGTACATGCAAGTACAAGGTAAAAACTTGAGTTTTCTCCCTTAAACTTAATGTTAAAAAAACTTGAGCCATCTCCTTAAGTCAATGTTGAACCTTTTTATGTTACTACAAGTAATTAAATGGTTCCTGTGGACACATAACCTAGAAGATCATGGAATACTGATTAGAAATGAAGGGTATGTGATTTTTATACCTTCTATAAATGATGCACACTAAATGGTTAAGTTGATTAAGTTAACTTCAATAATGAACGAAATAATATAAGTGTAATCCTTGTGAGTGAAGGTGTAAATAAAATGAGGAACTTAATTTTGAAAATGGTAATGCATTTGTTGTTCTATCGGGGTGGTATGGTCAATGATCAAAACCATGAAGCCTCGCCCCACTATCAATAATAGTACTGATGGGATGGACTCACCGTGTAAAGAAGATATGCCTGATCACCTTTATTAGGTTGTTGACCTTACATTTTTAAATTAGTAAAATGATTATTTTATGTGTTGGAACATTCCTTTTGGGGAACATGAATTCCCTACTTGCAACAAGTGTTATGTGACTCGTGTGACCTTAATGGTTGCAAAATGACTAGAATGCCTAGCATGATCATAAAATAAATGAAAGTAAATAGGTTCCTTGGTGCCCAAACATGTTCATAAAATGGGAGGATTGCAATTTTGAGGCACGAGCAAATTTTCATGCACATAAACATTGTTTCATCAATAATGCTTTATGAAGAAACTTATATAAAAGGAGAGAATGTTGATATCATGGTTTGTGATGAGCATCGAGGCATGCTGGTGTGAACCTTAGAGAATCAAATATAAAGTTTTGTTTAGTGTTATAATAATTAATAATGTAACAATGAAAAAAATTTCCTTGGTTTTAGTGGTCATGTTGAGTTGTGAAACTATGGGGCATTACAAAAATGTATACTACACATGAAGCACCCATTGGCATGTTAGTGTAATAAATAGTATAACACGATGTATATGTTGAGTGAAAGAGGTAAGATAAAGTAAAATAGAAAACATGGTAATAATAGAACATGTATGTGAGCAAGTGTAAATATGGTTTCCATAGTAGCTATGGAAGAACTGGTAAAGAGTAATATCAAGAATCTTGCATTGTGTAACAATATGTGTGTAACCTACATTTGTTGACCTTAAGCCTTGACGTGGATACGAGGGTTAAGTAGTTTTCCCTTTTGTCGTGGGATATGATTTAGATTATAAAAAATTATAATTACAATATATAATAACAAGAACATCCATTACACATTACACAAACATCTCCAATGTATCTATTCGTAAGATCAATTTCATATACATTGTATATCTTGCCCACACACTTTTTCCATCTTCTACATCATATCTTCATCTCTTTTCTATTTCTTCTATTCAGTCTATTCTCTTTCTATCTCTATGCATTTACTTCTATATCTCATTCTATCTATATCTCTAAACTATTGCATTCAATTATATTCCCTATACAATTATCCAAAGGTCACTTCCTTTGGTTGTGACTCAGTATTATTTCAGCCTATATTATTTCTACATTCTATAATTGTTTCTTTGTTATGCAACTTTCTATAGTATTTTGTGGCTTTTATAGTCTTCTATAGCTTTGGTAGTCTTTTGTTCCTTTATTCTAATTCTATCTTAGTCTATAAAATCAATGAAAAACCCCCATCAACATCATCCCCAGGACTTCAAAACTATGTCTTGTCCTCGAGAAAACCAATTGATGAAGAACCATGTAAACTTCAATCTCTTATTGTACAATTATTACATCTCACTCTATAGTGGCATCTAATCCATTTGCCAAAATTAAGACTTATGTGCATATTCTTAACATCATGTAAGAATTAGGAACACCAAAGCATCAACTTACTTAGAACGTATATGTCTAGCATAAGGAAATGTTCCTTTCTTGGACTCATTCCGTTGGATTTATAGGACACGATGGGTTCCAAATATGAGAATTGTTATAGAGCCATGATTCCATGCTTGGAACATATTTAGTGTATTTTTAATGATTTTAGCCTCAAATACGTGTCAAGAAAACAAATGTTCTTGGATTTCCCCACTTAAACTTGTAGCTTGGTGTTTTCTTAGATGATAAGACTTACTTCTGAGGGTGTTTTCTTATCTTGAATATGTGTATATTTTTGTTGTGCATTGGATAGCTTGTGTTGCATATACGTGATTTATCTATCCATGGTTGAGCTATATTCTTCCATATCCACAATATTTTCCACACCCTGTTGTTATTTTTGTGTGGTATATGTAGGACAATTCCACCATTTTTTTCTCGTATCCCGTCCACATTTTTTCCAACATCATATTCTTGTAGATTATTTATTTAATTCCACCTCAAGCTTATCTAATTCCATCTTATCTTGTTGAGTGATTCTTGGCCAACCCATAACATAAGCATAATAGGTATTCACATTATCCATTTTTGCTTTTAATAAGGTGAGTGTGTTTTTATTTCTACACGTCACTACATGTTTTTGTGGTTTGTTGTTGTGTTATTTGTTCCTTATACTCCACCTTTTCTTCACTACAGATTTGTTTATTTTTGGCCTCACTATCCATATAGATATCCCCTAATATATCATTCAAGGATTTCTCATCTCTCTTGTCAATTTGAATGGTGGTATCTATTGTGATGTGGGGTCTATTTGTTTTGATGGATGTAAACATCTCGCTCCATTGTTTCTTCAAGTTCTACACATCTTTTCATCCATTCATGTCTTGAACTTTCCTCTGGAATTGTGTTACATGTAATTTTTTTCATGGGATTTAGTTTATCTAGTGCACAGTGTACCCTTCCTTTGTTTTTTCTACAACTCCATGTTATAACTGGAGGCTATGAGCCTCTTTTATTTATGTCAATTCCTTTTTATGAGTGCTAAAGAGTCTTGTGGAGGCCCGAGATGGTTAGATCTGCGAGACATAGACATTGTATCCTTACTCACGTACTTAGTGTTGTGGTCTATGTGGCTAAAGGTGGTATTTTTGCCTCTTCTTCCTTCTTTGATTTATCTACCTTCTCTTTTTTCTCCTTCTCCTCTTCATCATTCTTCTTCTCTCGCTCCTTTTTGTGTCTTTCCTCTACTTTCCTTAAATTTTCTTGTTCCCCTTCTTCGTTTCCTCCTCTTTCTTCTTCTTTTTCTACTCTTTCTTCTTTTTCCTTCTCCTCTTTCTTCTTCTTTTCTCGTCTTTCTTCTTATCCTCCTCCTCTTTCTTATGTCTTTCTTCTTCCTCTTTTTCTTCTTCTCCTCCTCTTCTCTTCCTCTTCTTTTTCCTTTTATCTTTCTTACTCCTCTTTATTCTTCTTCTCATGTTCCTCTTTCCTCTTTTTTCTTCCTCCTATTCTATCCTAATTTATTCTTCCTCTATTTTTCTTGTCTCTCCTCCTCTCTCTCTCTCTTTTTAGTGTTCCTCTTTCCTCCTCTTCTCCCGCTCCTCTTTTTTATTTTGTGCTTCCTACTTATTTTGTTGTTCTTCCCACAATCTTCTCTCCATTTCTTCTTTTTGTGTTTGTTTCTCTTTTTCATCCCTTGCTTATATTTATTTCTTCTCATGCATTCTCTTTTGTTTCTTTCTTTGTTTTTCATCTCATGGATTTATTTATTAGGAGATCTACTATCTCATGTATCCACTTTCTATCCTTAGTTTTTTTCCTTGCAATTCTTTCGGTTCTTCCTTGTATTATTATATGATAGTGTCTTCTTCTAATTTGATTTGTTCTTCGATTGCTTTAAATAAAGAATGCGGTAGGAGATGTATTATATATTCTAGTACTAGTGAAAATATTTAGAGATAATGAATGAGGGCATCAACAATGGCTATTTGTTTGGTTCTCGCTACTTACCTCATATTGGTGTTCCACTACCGAAAATCTGCTTGTACTTTAGACATTCTTTGTAGACTTTGTAGGAAGATGAGGTGAGCTTAGAATCCACCAAAGACTCTACGGTGACTATAAATTAAAAGTTACTTTCTTCCATTTTTATTCTAACTCATGAAAATTATCAATGTCTATTAGCTCGCCGATCTCTTCCTCAATTGTTTCAAATATTTTCTGTCCATCCAATGAATATTGTTACTTATTTTACCACATAGAGGGTATCCATGTGTGTTAGTATTTGTTCTTCGATTGGTGTACTTTCATTCCATAGTATTCTTATTGTCTTTCTTGGTAATGTATGTGTGAAGTAAATTTCCAAGCACAAGATTAATGACCCATAGAATAATGTGTGCTTAACTTCCTTTATTTTTCTTGTGTTCTCTTAGAATTCTGCATTGATTACTTCACAAAAAGTATATTCGTAGCGGATCATCACCATCTCCGGGATACATTTACACTTGTAGGGTGTGCACCATCATATTTTTTGTGATATATTTTTAAACATATAGCTTTAACAACATAACCAAGGATATCATTCCTTATTTCTCCAATTTTAACCCCCCTTTTTGTGGTTGTTGTGTGCATTAACCTATTTGTTTGTTGTATCCCTAATTTTTGCTTTTATAGTTTTATCATCGAGTGCCCTTTTTCCCATAACTATAATACTCTTTCCATCATTTCCGAGTTATGTGGTATGGTTGATTAAATTATAACATATCATTGTGTAGTCGATAAAAGGATCACTCGAATGACATTCTCTACCATGGAAAAATAAGGCATTCTTCTCCATGCATCCAACCTCAAATCCTTAATAACTTGTGTATTTTTCTTGTAATCTCCTTCAGCAACATCCCCATTGATTTGGAATAATAATTTATAGTCGATTTATAATCTGGTGTGGTTGTATTCACTGGGGGCATAATGTATGTATTTTTATGTATCTCTAACATGGGATACTTTGAATGGAACTTGGGAAAATTCCCATTTTGGGTCTAAAAACATGGATTTTAATGTCCTTTTCTAAAATTTTAGCTTTGGAAGGTCATCTTGTGTGACTACTCGTGGGGGTTCTCATTATTTTCTTTCTTTTCTTTTCCCTTGATAATTCTTATCCCTAGCTTGTTTTTTCACCTTTTTGATTTCAAAATATGCAAAAATTTTGGAGTTTCCCTCCTTATATTAATTTTTAATCTCACTTACCATATTTATTGCTTTTTCTGTGGTTTTACCTTTTTTATTTTCTTTATCTACGGTTATCCTTTTTCTTTGTTCTTATATTTCATGGGTTTTCCATATTTTTCTTTATTTTTTCAGATTTTCCTTTTTCCTTTCCTTCACAAATTTTCTCGACTTCGTGTTTTGCAAATTTCTATTTTCTTCCTTCATTCTGCAAGTTTTTCTTCCTTCCCTTTGTTTTGTGGGTTTATCTTCCTTCTCCTTGTATTGTGGGTATCCTTTTTGCTCTTTTGTTAAAGTGGATATGATTTTCTTTCCTTTGTTAGTGGATGTATTGTTTCTCCTTTGTTCGTCGGAGTTTATTTTTCTTTTCTTCGTTCCACAATTTGTGTTTTATTTTCCTTCCTTTATTTCTTTTTTTCCTCCATGTGCGTGAGATATGCCTTACTTTATTTCTATCATAATTCTTCATTTCTCTTATCTCGCACTTATTATCATGGTTTTTTTCCTTCTTCCTTTTACTCTTTTGCCTTATTGTTGTTTTAAGAGACAAAGTGCCCTTACAAGTTTTCACTTTGCTCATCGTCAAATCTGCCGAATTTCCGCTTTTCAAAGAGGATGGATTTTTTTTTATTTTAATTTTTCCTTTATCATGCGGTGTGATATTTCTTTGTCCACACACCATTTACATGTCTTGAGAGATTTTTTCCATGTAATATTTTTAATTTCACTACCCCTAATGGTAAAATATGTGTATATAAGATATGGCCCCAACCATCTATTTTTTAGTTTGTCTAGATTTTTATATTTTCTATCATATAATATCATGTTATCTCCCACATCAATCTGCTTATGTTTTCATTGCCTATCATGCCAATATTTTTGTCTTCTTTTTTTCTTGTGTTTGGTTGTATATGCCTAAGAATCTTTTTCATATATTTTTTCTAAGGTGATCAACCTTTCATGCACTTACTTTTCTTCTTTTATCCAGAATGCTAATGTGAATCTTAGTCTAGGGAGTATAAATTCCATGGGCACCACAAACTTCTAGCCCATAAACCAATTCAAATGGGGAATATTTTGTCAACCTTTTTGTATGTTGTGCGGTATACCCGTAGTGTTATGGGTATAAGATCCCAATCCACCTTTTTTAGGAGTAAATCTTAGTCATTTCCTTTTCTAACACCTTATTGAAATATTCAACTATACCATTTACTTGTGGGTGGTAAGGTGTGCTCTTGTTATGATTGATCATGAAATGTTTAACTCCTTAATTGTTTCATTGAAAAAGTGCTTTCCTTGATCACTTGTAATGCTTAGTGGACATCCAAACCTTGTAATAAGTTTCCATAGATAATTTTTTTAATGTTTCTCATGGTGCAATCCTTTTTTGGTATAGCCTCCACCCATCTTGTAAATTATTGTGTTCTTGTTATTATGAATATTGCACAGGATTATCATGTTGCGGGTTTAATAGGCTTGATGAAGTCTATCGCCACTTTTTTGAATAGATCCAGTCTTTAGAACTAGCCTTAATAGAATCTCATTTCACACATTTGGTTTTCCTACATGTTGGAATATGTCCTATGTTCTTGCATGCTCATGAGCACCTATGACTAATGTAGGCCACCATAAACCTACCATCATAAATTTTTGTGTTGTTATGTTGTCATCATTATGCCTACTGTTATTCCCTCATGATATTTGCTCAATATATTCTTTCTTTCATGATTGAGTAATACTACTGAAGTATATCATCTTGTCCTATTTTGTATAGTTTGCCTTAAATAAGGTGTAATGGGAATGTCTGAGTCAATAATCTTCATATTTTTTGTTTTGTGTATTCCATGGAGAACTTACTGGTGGATAGTAGTTGTCTTTACTTCTTTTGGTACCACCTTTATCCGAAATATATGTGCTCCTAGGAATTCATCATCAATGGGGCTTTGATCTTTCCTTGTTTCAATCTGCAATAAGTAATTTGGCCCATTATTCATCTTGCCTAATTTTACTAAAATTATGAAGTCAAATTCTTGGAATAATATTAACCACCTGCATACTCTTCCTTGTAACACGTGTCTTTTGATAAGATATTTCAAAGGTTCGTGATATTTATAAAACAAAAATGATGTTTCTAATAAGTAATGTTTGAATTTTTGTAGAGAATACACCAAATCCAGGCTTCTTGTTATGTGGTTCAATATTTTTCTCCGATTTGGCCAATTTTTGGCTTGCGAGAGGCAACTGGATGATCCATTTTATCCCGTGGTTATGTCTATACCATGCCTATTGTTATGCTTTAAGAATCTATGTATACATGAAATGAGACTTTCCAATTTAGGAAGATCAGGACCGGGCATGTAAAATCTTATCTTTTAATGTTTCAAAGGAATCCACATAGTTATTTGTCCACTCTATTTTTTTGTTTAGTTTTTAAGCAACTCTTCTAGTGGTGCACTTATAGCCACATAATTCCTTATAAATTTTTTATGATAGCACGTGTATCCTAGGATTGTACGCACATCCTTTTTACTTTGGGTGATGGTAATGTAATAATGGTGGATGTCTTTAAGGGGTCTATCAACAATCCTTATTTACAAATGATGTGTCCCAATAGTGTTCTGAAAGGTGTGAGGAAGATATATATTTTTAGATTTAATGATATCTGCAATATCGACATCTTTGGAGCATAAACCAAAATACTGAATATGACCTTCTAGTAGTCCATAGACCATCCAATCATCTAGATATACTTCGAAGAAGTTAGGAATAAATTCTTCAAATGCATTAACGATTATCTTGTCGAATTCCGTGGGTGCGTTCTTTAATCCAAATGACATAATTATGTACATGAAGGATCCCCATTTAGTGGAAAAAGTGGTTTTGGGTCTATCTTCCTGGCTATCCATACTTAGTGGTAACCAGAAAATCCATCGATAAAAGAATACACTTTGCTTCTAGCCACATTTTCTAGTAGTTTCTTTGTACATGGAGTACGGTATGGGTCATGTACATAGGTTTTGTTTAACTCTCTACAGTATACACAAATTCTTATCTCCCCTATTTTATTTTTTTGTAGTACCATGGGGCTAATCCACTCCACTTCATCAACTAGTTTACCGATCCCAACATTAAACATTTTATCAATTTCTAATTTGAATTTGACCTTAAGATTGGGGTTCAAGTTTATGGTATTTTATTCAATGTTTTTACTCCTTTAATTTGGATTTTCATCATGCCCAATTCTTCCTTGATTCTGAAAATTTCTTTAAAATCCTTGAGGAATGTGTCCTGAAATTGCAGTAAGGAGTTACATATGTTGGCTACTTATTCTTCTCCTAATAATCTCTTCTTTTAACTAGTTTTCCTTCTCCTTCTATTGTAATGTTTTCTTCCCCGATCCTCATTGCCTTGTAGAAATACTTTGGTATTATTCTATTTTTTTATTTTACCAATTACATTCACCCTATGTGGTGTTATATTTTAGAATTTGTGTTTGTTCCTCTCTTTCTTGCTTCTTTCTTTGTGGAACAAAAGGAAAGTTCTTTTGTTTTTGTAGTTACTTATTATGGTTTTTCTGTTTTCATTCCATAACTTGGATATTCTTTATAAATTGAGTAATAGAAACTTCCATGGGTAAGAGTAGGAAAGTATGAATATTATCAAGTTCTTGTAGCATGTTTAGATCTGTGTCCCAGAAATTGAAGGTGTGACAAAAGTCTATTACCACCTAATCCCATTTTTGTATTTGTTTGTGATTCTTGATGGATGTACCAAGACCTAGGTAGGGAGCCTAATGTCCAAAAGAATATTTGGATACACACCATTGAGGATGTTTCTTCACATATTTTCCAATGTTTCAGGTATTCTTGGATATGTTATTGGGGTGTTATTTGCATGTGTATTCAAGGATAGCCATATAATGCCTGTCACTCTCCAAATATCTTGTCTTAAGTAATGTTACAATTGATGTCTAATGTTTTATATTAGGTTTGTAATTTTCCCACCATTGAGCAACATTAACTGTTAGCATATCATCTAGGGATTCCATTTAGGATTATTCATTTGGGAATACTTTTACCATTTGGTCCATGTAGCTTTCTAAGTCCCTAAATCTAGAGAACTTTGGTAATGTGTAGTGGGAAGCTCCAATGCTTAATCTATAAACCCATTTAACTATTTGTTCGGGTTTTTCTTCTTATTTTTATTTATTATGGGGTTTCTTTATTGTGTCTTTTGGTTTCCCTACTTCTACATGTTCTTATTTCTACTTGTTTGTGTTATGCGGAATTATGTCTTCTTCCGCAGAGTAATACTCATGTTCCTCTATGGAAAAATATTCTTTTGCGGGCTAGTATGCTTCTTATTCCTCTGCAAGTATTACTTGAGTATCTTTGTGTGTTACTCTATCATCACATCTCAGCCACATTACGTAAAGTAGAATCTATACTCTTGTTTTAGGGAATCCATGCACCCATGCTTCTACTATATAGTATGAACTTTCATCGGTGGTTACACTATCGATTGAGATTTCCCCTTCGAGTTTGGTTCAAAATCGTTATCAAGATTTGATATTTTATTGAGAGTGTATATTCCTTTACTTTCATCAAATTCTTAATCTTTGGTATTATGTCATACTTCTTTAGACCATATATTTCTCATGTCTATTTGTAGCAGAAGATGTACCGAATCCCATCTAATTCCACAATGAATTCCTCATCTTCTAAATTTTGTGTTTCATTACGATCCTATAAACCATTTGAGTGCTAATATGGAATTGTATGTAATTTTATTAGCAATATTTTGTATCACTTCAATTTCCATGACCTTCTTTATCCCTATAAAATCAACTTCTATGTTCCGTAATACTCCAACAGGGGGATTTTTTTGAGCCATCGGCTAAGCCAATATCATATGTTGTTGCATCCAAGCGGGGTCTTCCAAGTTTTTCCCATGGGGTTTTTGACATTACGTTAACATCTGCTCCTAGATCAAGTAACACTCTTGAAATTTTTGTGTCACAAATCTCAATATCCAAGTATATTGCAGATTTCCACCATGTTCTTTTTATGTGGAATATTTTTTCATCTTTTTTTCTGTGTGGTCTTGATTTTCTTAACATTGAAGTTTTGTTCTTCTTTATTCCAATATTTGTAAAAATTTCTTAGTTTTTCTACTAATACCTGCAAATGGTTAATCTTGTTATCTTCTTGAGAGAATTCATTTCTTCTTCCCCAATGAAGTTTTGTTCGATTATTTTGTTTTTTTGTATTTTCTTGATGACTTATTTATTTTTAGTCACTTCTTTATCATGAAACTTTGGATTAAAACGTGTTGATTTCTATTCTTCTTCACTAGAGGTGTCTTCTTCATGAGGTGATCTAATTATTTTTCATGTGCCCTTATTTTGTTCTTTATTATGGCCCCTTCTCGGTGGTTATTGTGGCTCGTCGCATTTTCTCATATTTTTCATTTTGATCCTTATTTTTGTTCTTCTTCTTTTAGTAATTTTCTTTATATTATTTTTTTCCTTTGGTTTTGTCTAATTTAGTTTTTGTGGAGCTAGATGTTTTCTCATTACCTCGTTTCTCTCTCAGTCACTTAAAATTTCTTCATCTCTCATTATCTTGTTAAGTGTGGGACATTCTTTTGGGAATATTTCCCTAATGTTTCTAATTTTTGCGTTTGTTTTGATAAAACTATAATGCTTTAGGAAAACTAAATGAATAATGTGTTCATATTTCATGTCGGAACCTACAAGGTTTTGGTTCAATGTAATTAATTTCTACATGCACATCTTTTCCACATTCGTAGTAGTTTACTCGACCTTCTTTCCTATGGTCCATTCTCATGATTAATCTTCTCCATCTTGGTAACCCCGATATCTCTTATCTTGGTATCCATGATATCCCCCGCCTCATTGATAGTTGTTATATCCTACCCTATATCCATCATGGTAGCCTCCTCTATATCTACCTCTATACTGTCATTTATAACTTTAGTAGTTGTGGTTGTAATTTTTCCTTAATAGCCTCCTTTTTATTTCGGTGGACTACCTTAATAACCTTGTTATTTTTGTGGGGAAGTTATTGTTGGTAATTATAAAGTGGAAGGTTGTTGCCTTTGGTTTGTTGGGGGTAGGTTGTTACACTAATGGTGTAGATAATAGATTTTATCTAGAGGCCATTCTTTGGGAATTATATTATTTCAAGTCCTCCATGACATCTACTACTGAGAACAAGTGTGGTGGTAGTGGTTAAAAGAGTTGCGTGTTGTGCACAATACATTAGTTGATTTGTGGGTGGAGCTACTTCCATTAGGGGACAAAAGTATTGTGTATGTTGATCCCAAAGTCTACATATCCCACATCGGGTTCTCTCGGATGTGGGTGTGTTATTGTTTTTCAAATGAATGTTGTTGCATTGTCACTACTTGCATATATTTTTGCAAATAAGGGAACTCTAGTTTGTTATGGCCTTCTACGCAACATATTGTACACCAATTTTTTTGGTCATGTGGTTATTCTGGGATGTGGATTAATTATTTCCCATTATTTTCTATGTATTTTCTTATTTCATGAAAAATGTGTAGAATGCAAAATTTAAAAATTTGATCATGAAAATTAAGCCCACCATTTGAAAACGTATCTCCCGACACTATGAACCCTTCCTCCGACAACCTATTAGCTCACACAACCCCGTCCATATTTATGTCACCCTCATTTAGGTCGAGAGGATAGTGCTAACATGGTTTTCAAATTTATTTCATGTGTATGGGAATGTATCTAAGTTTATTTCAGAATGAGGTCAAGCTCTAATGTATAATAGAGTTCTCCAAAGCACTAAATTGGTTATTTTTAGCCATATTACTACATATGGAAATCGTTTGGAAGTTTGGAAGGGAATAATTAAACTATTTGGATTTTTTTATAGAGAGAAATGAAGTGATCCAAGGATGTTTAGAGAAAATATATGAGATAATTGATGTCGGAACAAGTTAAACAAAACGGGTAATTTTGGGCAAAGGGAATGAAAGCTCTAATGGAGAAATTCAACTTGTTTGGAAGATTCTGAGATTTCGGGAGGAGTTGGAAGCTTATAAAATATTCAATGGAAATATATTGGAATTACCAACATTATGGGAACATAAATTTTTTCTAAGTCTTAAATGTATCATGTGACAACTTAAGTCATTACCACCGCTCCTTCATGTTGAAAGGGTGAATCATGCCAAAATTCCAATTACAGGGTAGAATTGGCTCCCGATAATGGATGAAATGATATTAAAAGGTTATTTGGAATAAAATCATATACATTTTTACCTCAAAACACCATTTCATGCTCCCATGGGTGAAAAAGCACTCCTAGTATCCTAAAATGCACTTAACATGTGACATCAACATTCCAAAAAGATTGGGCAAAATTTTTCACCCTTGGTGTCCCCTTGGATGGTCCCTAAGGTGGAAATGGAACATAGGGGACACAAAATTTCACTCCCCTATGGATGTTATGTTTTTTTCACTCAAAACTTGTGACTTGATTGCTTAAGTGAGTACAATGCAAAAATTGACCACTTTCTCATGATAAAGACACCCTTGGCAGATTTTCAAGCACTTGTTATCTCCTTGGATTATCCAAATGTGTAAGGGAGAAAATGGGGACACCAAAGTGTGCTCCCTCATACTAGAAAATTTTTCACAACTTAAATCTCACCTCTTTTGCACTTGGGTTTCACAAAATTTCATTTTAACCTATCCCCTCTCATGTATTTGGACCCATAACACATTTTCTCACTAATGTTGTCCCCTTGGATTGTACTAGGTGCAAAGGAGACAAGGGGGACACAAAATTGTACCCCACATTCTTCCTATAAGATTTTAGTCATATCAAAAACTCATTTTAATCTCTCGATGACCATTTCCATCTCCTGAATATCACTCACATGAAACAACAAGGTGACACTTGTCTAGATATGGTGCAAAGCATAGTTGTGTTTCCCCATTTTACCACATTTCCGTCTTTTCCCATGTTTTTAGGGTGTAAATCCACATTAACCCTCAGTCAACTCTTTTTAATCATGTTTGAGTCAAATTTCAGTTAAGGTGTGCAAACGAGAAGAAAAAGCTTCATAGTTTAACCTTATGAATTAAAGCTTCATTTTTCTTCCAAAAATCACTCTCTTTGTTATGCCACCGAAAATATGATAGAGGCCTCATATGCTAAAAATGGAAAGTTTCTCATATCTCACAAACCCCTTATCTAATCCCTATGATATTTTAACAACTCCTTCTCAAAAACACCTTTCATATATCCGAACCTTGCATCCAATGGTATTATATATTATTTTTAATGGCCAAACAAAGTTTCTCAAAATAAAAACTCATTTTTTAGATCTATAAAGTTATGGTGATTGAAATCCTCCAAAAATTAGAGCAACACATCCTCATGAAATAAAAAAACTTTTAAGACCAATTTTGTTCCATTTTGACACTTGGAAGACCCACTTCTAAAAATAGGAAGACTTTCTAAGTATCATTATCTATAAATAGTAATGTTGTAAACAATTCATTCTCTGAGTTGACATTGCCACTTGCACATCAAGGAAACTCAAAAGTGACAAATTAATAAACTAATAACTAGAATGGACTTCTGAAAATAAGGCTTATTAAAAATAGTAAGTGTCAGGATATTGGTCAAGAAATAAGGATGTTGAGCCTCTCATGCTAAAGAAAGAGCACCTGGATATGTTTGAAACAATGTAAAACATCATAGTGACTTGATAGATTCATAATTTCACACTATGCACTTTTAGTTGAATGAAGGAGAAATTCTTCTATTCGAAATAAAAGGACCTATTTCAATGAGGAGAAAATGAGCAAGAAGGTTTCCAATAATCCCGAGGTTAATTCCATTAAAAAGGAAACATATTTTCCATGGATGTGAAATTTGAAGCTAAGAGGGATAAGGTGATGATCTCCATGTCATAAATCCAACCTTGTATTCAAAGAAGATCATCATGTTTGAAAGAACATGAAAACATCTCAATTTCACACATTACAAGTCTTATAATAGTGTTTCTAAACACTCATTCAATGCCTTGGAGTGTGTCTACATCTCACAGGAGGATGAATTTGTAATCATAGTGCTCCAACTCTATAAGAGGTCAAAGGCATGAAACTTTATTCATGGATCATTTACTCTAGATCAAGCGGAAGAGTTCTTCATCAACAAAAGCTCCATGTCTTCAATTTTTCACTTCTCTCTTCTTCTCTCTCCCCCTCACCCTCTCTCTCTAACATTCTATTTCTTCATTGGGAATGTATTTTTCACTCTTTCATCTTATTCACTTAAGTGACTTAATTTTGTATTGTAAAATTCCCTTTTCAAAAATAAGAAAAGGACTTAACTTCATTCCTAGGGAATGTGAAAAGTCACAAGTGGTGGTGAGATGAAAGGTCACATAGGGGGAGAGGAAGAGACATTTTTGTAAGCTATAAATTAGAATGGCTTCTCCATTCCAAAGGGTTGGGAATTTTTATTTATTTTTAGTTGTTGGGATTTGTATCACTACTACTATGAACCAATAAAGCTACATTTATTATATTTCCTTTCCCACGTTCTTCATTATCTCTCTCTACTTTATAACTTTGCAAACATCATAATATTGTATAACTAAGGAAGAAAATTTTGTTTTTATTAATGAATTCATATATCTTTATGTCTAAAATTTATTAGTCTTACTATTGATTGCATGGTTGAATTATTCTAATTGAATGTGGACCAACTTTGGTTAATGTGTGTAAAATTTGTAAGTATACTCACAACATTAACCCCCTCTCCCTACCTCTCCTACTCTTCTTTACCTCTTTCCCAAGAAAATTCCTCCTGTGTACAATGTACAAGCACTTCACCATAGGTTTAATGGAGTATCCCTATGTGATCTCGACCAAACAACCACCCCATAGTTTTAGTTAATTAAAATTAAATAATGGGAGCCTCCCCATACCCAAGAAGGAGGTCTTATCACTGTGACCATTGGTGAAAAATAATAATCTACATTGCAACAAATTATTTCATAAATAGTTTTTAGTGACTCCACCGGGAGGATTTTCCCTTTGTGTACCCTTAAAATATCTCTGAAAAATCCAAAAATACATATTATAAAAATCCTTAAAAGTCATAAAACTAAAAAATTCCAAAAAAATCTATTTGAATGCTCAAGAGCCTTTTTGTAATCGTATTGAAAAATATGCACTTTTCTAGTTTCATTCCTTCCTAATACTTTGAGAAAAATTGGCAGGAAGAATATTTAGTAAAGAAGATCAAGCAAATGGAATTGCAGTATTTCATACTTTTATGTTTGAGCCACAAGAATAAGAAAATTTCATACTTGGTCCCATACAAATCCCAAGACAAGTTCTTAAAAATACACTTGAAGATCCCATTGGAGAACTAATTGTAGAACCATTAGGTATCATCTCACCATAAGAAGAATAATAATAAGGAATGGTTGCACTTGTGCCATGGGGACAAAACACAAGTACACTAGCATTGAGTCCTCCACTATATGAGTTACCAAAAGGATCTAGAAATAATTTTCCCAAATTCCATGGATATGGAAAGTAACATCCAGATGACCACATTACAACTTTCATTAGATCCTGTGGCATTCTTGGAGTGGGACATGAAGATGTTTTCGTTAAACTATTTGAGGATTCATCGCAATGTGTCACTACATAATGGTTTTACTACTTGTCACCTCACTCTATTATTGATTGGGATGACATAAAAACAAAGTTTGAAGTTAGATTCAACATTGCATAAGATGCACATGCTCTCCTCACTCAATTAGCTCGATGAAGAAATACCCTCAAGATCACACGAGAGATTTTTTGAAAAAATCAATAAGTTCATCAAGAATATTCCTACTATTTCTCTTCCAACTGCAAATAATCGAATATTTTCTTTGTGAATTCTCGCTTACTGAATTTGGTTTCATACTACAAAGATCTCAACCAAACACTTTGGATAATGCTCAAGAACTTTCCATTGAAGTGGAAGATGACATTATCATGTCAACAATGATAGAGAACTATTCGGTGAAGAATAAAGTCCATATTTTCAAATATGAAAGGGTTGATCCATTGTTGAAAAAATCATTAATGACTTGAATACATTAAAGAAGGAAATTTCTCAACATGCCTTGGATAAAGACATGAACAAAAATAAAATTTTTGGAGCTCCCTGAATACTTACCTTGGAAGCTCCACCGATTAATGGAATGCGTGAATATGAAGAATAAAAATAAAAATTTGAAAGAGAAGAATAAAGTGGATATGAAAACATCGGGTATTGTGAATACTCACCTGAAAAATATTTTGAAAAATCTATGGATAATTAGTATTGTGTAGTTTTCATTCGATCACAAATGGAGACATAAGCCTCTTCTTCCACTTCCCAAGAAAATTAATTGAATCCTTATTGTCACTTTTAAATGTGCCCCGTAGAGAGCGGTGTGGAATCTCTCCTTTTAATTGAAAAATGGAAACACTCCTAGGTTGTGGGTGACCTTTATATTGGAGTGAGTCTTCAAAGAGGGATGGTTCCCCTAGTGTAACCACCTAAATTGGTTCTTATTCCTAAGATTACTCTACTTATTGAAACAAAGAGAAAAATCCAAGGAGAAATAAGGATTTTTTTTGAAAATATGGTGATATACTATAAATTTTGAGGATCTTTAGACTTGTTTAAGCCACACGGATGGACCATGGGAACCATGCACACTATACACACCTACCAAGAAAATATGTCAATGCAAAAGTGTTTCATATAAGGGTTTGAATTTGTGAAAAATAAATAAGGGGCGATATATGACTCCACAACAAGATATTGCACACAAAATTTGCTAAACACAACCTATGACCTGCAAATCAACACAAAACTACATAAAGGCATAAAGAATTAAATTGAAAACTAAGGATAGATAATTATCACAAGATAAAAATAGTTTAAAAACTTAAAAATGTATAATGCACAAGCTATATGAAGGTAAAAAAACTCCTTTATTACTCTAAGAGGTAAAAAGTACAAAGAATCACTCATGACCCCTTCTTTTCCACTTATAATGCTAAATTTCTCCGAGTAATGAAGGAAGAGGAAAATATCCATTTTACAATGAATTCTAGGTGTTTTTATAGAAAATTATGTGAGAGAGAAGAAATAAAATGTAGACATACGAGTCTAGTTCTAAAAATAGAAAAAATGTGAATGACACACATGCAAAGTGATGATAAAACCAAAAGGCATGCTTAGAATACCAAAAACATCCAAAAATAGCCAAAACACATTCCCATAAAAGTAAAACACGTTTTTTTAAAAATAGACACTCATTTGTATGTTGTGTTTCCAAAATTATCAACTTTTGCATGCTCGATCTTCGTTTAGATTTTAGATGGTCGTAAATTATATTTTTGATTGAAAATAAAGCTAAAAATAAATTTGTGGTCATCTCCGAGCATCGCAAATTTTTGTGTTTTTTACTTTATACCATGGCTTTCCCCATAACTTCATTTTCCTTTCTGTTGTGGATTTTTCCACGACTTTACCCATAACTTTATTTTCCTTTGTATCACGAATTTTTCACACTTTAATTTCCTTTATATCACGACTTTTACGTGGCTTTTATTTCCTTTGTATCGCATCTTTTACTCGTAGTGTTTATTTCCTTTGTATTGTAGATTTTTCCACAACTTTTATTTCCTTTATATCATGAATTTTTTTGTGGATTTAATTTCCTTACATGGTGGCCGTTGTTCTTTGCTCCCATATTTTTTTTTTTCGATTTTGAAAACTTTGCAAAAATTCCTTCATACTTCAAGTCCGTGGGACACCGAATTTCTATTTTTAGGTTCTTGGGTCTACCATAATCTAAGTTTAAAACTTGAATAAGTTTTATAAATATTTATGGGGGCTTATTTGGATAACAATCCTTTAATGGAGACTCTACAAAAAACAACACCAAAAGGAGGATCAACATTTTCCAATTTCATGGGTTTAACCAAGAAGAAGCTTAAGACTTCCTCAATCAAGAATCCATGTACCTCTTTGAGTAAGTCTCTCTCATCTCCTCTTGAAAAATCAGTTTCTAATTTTATTGATCTTAACAACGCAAATCCTAATCATGTCAAGGATCTCATAGTTCCTAATGTGCCTACGACTTCTTCACCTTTTGACATCATTGACCATGTTAAGAAATCAAAATTCAGATTTCTAAATCTGAGTACTTGAAAACTCACCCTAAGAAATTTGATAGACTTGTCCAGTTTATCAAAGGAAGTAGTGCAAATCCATGTTCCAACAATGCCAACATCAAGGAACCACTTCCCACTCCTCATACCACTCCTCATAACCTTCTTTCTTCCACACCCTCTACCTCTAGGAAGGTAGAACCTTTCTATATAGCCTTATTGGTCAATGAATATTGCATTATTGACTCCAAGTACCTCTAACAATGTCATATTATTGCATCAATCATGTGAATATTTTGAGCATGATCAATGTAGTTCTTTGACTTTATAGGTATGTCATCAACATAGTCCCCAATGATTTTGTGAATGTAATCATGAAATATATAAGCCATGGAAAATTGATAGGTGGCTATAGTGTTCTTGAGGCAAAAACACATAATAGTATAGCAAAAAATGCCCCATGGGATAGTAAAATATTTTTTTATTGATCAGAAGGGTTAATTTTAATTTGATTATATCCCAAAACACCATACATGAATGAAAGTAGGTCATGATCGGCGGTGGAGTCAATAATTGTGTCAGTAAGTGGTAAAACAAAACTATATTTCAGGAATGCTTTATTACGGTCACCAAATTCGAAGTGCATAATTGGACTTGGCCATTAGGTTTTATTATCAAAATGATATTGGAAGCCCATTGTGGATAGTTGATAACTCTTATGAATATAGCATCTAATAGTTGTATTTATTCTTTCACCAATAAGGATATATGAGCATAAATACCACCTTTAGCCACATAGAGTACAATGGCAAGTACTTGAGTGAGGACACAATGTCTATATCTCACGATCTAACCATCCCGGCCTCCACAAGACTCTTTAGTACTCATAAAAAGGAATTGACACAAAGAAAAGAGGCTCATAGCTTCCAGTTATAACATGGAGTTGTAGAACAAACAAATGAAGGGTACACTTTGTACACTAGATAAACTAACTCCCATGTAAAAATTTACATGTAACACAATTCTAGAGGAAATTTCAAGACATGCATTGATGAAAATATGTGTAGAGCTTGAAGATGCAATGGAGCAAATGTTTACATCCATCAAAACAACTAGACTCCACATCACAAAGAGATCCCACCATTCAAATTGACAAAAGAGATGAGAAATCTTTGAATGATATATTAGGGGATAGTTGTATGGACAAAGTGAGGCCAAAAACAAAAAAGTCCATAGTGAAGTAGTGGCGAGTATAAGGAATAAATAACACAACAAAAAACCACAAAAACATGTAGCGATGTGCGAAATAAAAATCACACTCACCTTACCAAAGTAAAAATAGCTAATGTGAATACCGATTATGCTTATGTTATGGGTTGGCCAAGAATCACTCAACAAGATAAGATGGAACTAGATAAGATGGAGGAAGAATTAAATAAATAATCTACAGAATATGATGTTGGAAAAATGTGGATGGGAGACAAAAAAAATGGTGGAATTGTCCTACATATACCACACAAAATAACAACAGGTGTGGAAAATATTATGGATATGGAAGAATATAGCTCAACCATGGATGGAGAAATCACATAGATACAACACGAGCTATCCAATGCACAACAATAATATACACATATTCAAGATAAGAATACACCCTCATAAGTAAGTCTTATCATCTAAGAAAACACCAAACTACAAGTTTAAGTGGGAAATCCAAGAACATTTGTTTTCTTGGCATGTATTTGAGGTTAAAATCACAAAAAAATACACTAAATATGTTCTAAGCATGGAATCATGGCTCCATAACAATTCTCATATTTGGAACCCGTCGTGTCCTATAAATCCAACTCGAACAAGTCAAGCAAAGGAACATTTCTTTATGTCGAGACATATACGTTACTAGTAAGTTGATGCTTTGGTCTTCCTAATTCTTACATGATGTTAAGAATATGCACATAAGGCTTAATTTTGGCAAAAGGATCGATGCCACTATAGGGTGAGATGTAATAATTGTACAATAAGAGATTGAAGTTTACATGGTTCTTTATCAATTGGTTTTCTCGAGGACGAGACATCATTTTGAAGTCCGAGGATGATGTTGATAGGGTTCTTCATTGATTTTATACACTAAGGTAGAATTATAAGAAAGGAACGAAAGACTACCAAAGCTGCAGAAGACTATGAAAGTCATGAAACACTACGAGAAAGACACATAACAAAAACAATTATAGAATGTAGAAAGAATATAGCTTGAAATAACACAGAGTCGCAACCAAAGGAAGTGAACTTTGGACAATTTTATAGGGAATATAATTGAATGCAATAGTTTAGAGATATAGAGAGAATGAGATATAGAAGTAAATGCATAGAGATAGAAAGAGAATATACTTGAATAAAAGAAATAGATAAGAGATGAAGATATGATGTAGTAGATGGAGAAAGTGTGTGGGCAAGATATACAATGTATATGAAATTGATCTTATGATTAGATACATTGGAGATGTTTGTGTAATGTGTAATGGATGTTCTTGTTATAATATACTATAATTATAATTTTGTTATAATCTAAATCCTATCCTCGTATATCCCCGAAAAAGGGAAAACTACTTAGCCCTCATATCCACGTCAAGGCTTAAGGTCAACAAATGTAGGTTACACACATATTGTTACACAATGCAAGATTCTTGATATTGCTCTTTACTAGTTCTTTTCATGCAGCTACTAGGGCAACCATATTTACACTTTCTCACATACAGTGTTATTATTCCCATGTTCTCTATTTTAATTTATCTTACCTCTTTCACTCAACATATACATCATGTTATATTATTTATTACTCTAACATGCCAATGGGTGCTTCATGTGTAGTATATTATTTTGTAATGCCCCATAGTTTCACAAATCAAAATGAACACTAAAACCAAGGAAAAAAATTTTGTTGTTACATTATTAATTATTATAACACTAAACAAAACTTTAGATTTGATTCTCTAAGGTTTACACCATCATGCCTTGATGCTCAAGCACAAACCATGATATCAACGTTATCTCCTTTTATATAACTTTCTTCATAAAACATTATTGATGAAACAATGTTTATGTACATGAAAATTTGCTCGTGCCTCCAAATTGTAAGTCTCTCATTTTATCAACATGTTTAGACACCAAGGAACCACTCCATTTACTTTCATTTATTTTATGACCATGTTAGGCATTCTAGTCATTTTGAAAACCATTAAGGTCACACGAGTCACATAACACTTTTTGTGAGTAGGGAATCCATGTTCCCAAAAGGAATGTTCCAACATAGAAAATAATCATTTTACTAATTTAAAAATGTAAGGTCAGCCACCTAATAAATGCGATCAGGCATATATTTTTACGTAGCGAGTCCATCCCATTAGGTACTATTGATAGTGGGGCGAGGCTTCATGGTTTTGATCATTTACCATACCACCTTGATGGGAACAACACCTACGTTATCATTTTCAAAATTAATTTCCTTATTTCATTTACACCTTCACTCACAAGTAATACACTTATATGATTTCATTCGTTATCGAAGTTAACTTAATCAACTTAACCATTTAGTTTGAATCACTTATAGAAGGTATAAAAATCACATACTTGTTCATTTCTAATCGTATTCTATGATCTTCTAGGTTATGTGTCCATAGGAAACCATTTAATTACTTGTAGTAACATAACAAGGTTCAACATTGAGTTAAGGAGATGGCTCAAATTTTTTTATACATTAAGTTTAAGGGAGAAATCTCAAGTGTTTACCTTGTGCTTAATGGGTACATCTTAAAGACCCAATTCCAAACATATTTATTGATTATAAATATTTCCCACAACTAGCCTCATCATATTTTCCATGATTGATTTATTATGATATGCACTTAATAAGTGTACCTCCTTTTATGGGATCCACTCTAGAACAAACAGGGCATTCTTATTCCACAATACCAATGTGTAAGGTAGCATATAGGACTACATGTTATACATAGATGATCATGCCACAATTTACTTTCACTAAGGGCATAAGTTCTCTTCTCAAAATTTGTGTATTTCTCACTTCATTAAAGTGTGTTCTCTCAAGTAGTACACCTTATTATTTTTAAACCCTAACACAATTAATTTTTGAAATTCACTTACTAGTCGGGATTATGATACCAAGATGCATGCTTCTACACAAACATTCATTATGATTCCATTGATAACGAGGGGTTTAAAACATCAAGATCAAGTGCACCTTCAAGTTTCCTAACAACCCTTTTCACAACATCCTAATAAACACCAATCATGCGAAGGAGTCCATTACAAGGTATTATCCACAATTAACCCCTTAACTAAATTCCACAAGTTGTCAAGGATTTGAAAAATATTATGTTTTACCAACTTATGATGTATGCCCTATTAATGATATTTTATACTATAGTAAACATAAAACCTACAATCCTTTTTTGAACTCTACGACTTAGCTGGCCTCAAAGATAATAACTTCCATATTAGAAATACATTATATGATTGGTTGTAAGATCCACTATGCAAAGTGAAAACTACACATCGTGGTCATATATTACCACGTAGTGTGGAATAGAAGTGATCATTATCATTACTTATGTTTCAAGGTTTCTACTAAACCATTAAGATATACCATCATAGCTATCATGGCATTACGAGCTAGGAGGATTTTCTAGTTCTAACAAACCTAGAGTTACATACCTATAACCACAATTATACCCCCATTTACAATTGTAAGTTGTTATCTACCAAGCCCTCGTGTTAGATATTAAGTTTGGTTTGAAGGAACTACCCAAGAGTTCCTATAGGAATGATACCCAAGAATAGTCTCAAAAGGATGGTTCCACTAAGGATTACCTAAAAGTATAGATATCATGTGACACTTACTTATACATGTGTCCAAAAAAATTAATCTGTGAAGGTTAAGGTGTTTTCCATAGCTATCGTATCATGGAAATACATTTTATGTTAAATATAAGATAACTATATCCAAATTAAATTTTGAATAGTGTTATGGCACATATCATTTAAATAACCACCTTCCCAATTGTGAATTAGCATCACGATTACCAAGTCGATGTTAAATAAATGAGATGTGCATTTCTAAGAACATGTGATTCATTGATACGATGACCAAAGGTAAAAGGAACCAAAATATTAGCACAAGATATACTATCAAAAGAAACATTATTACTTTTCAAGCTTTGAAATAAATAGTTTTCAAGTTTAAGTTTACTATAACAAAATTGTGCAAAATTACAAGAATTCATCGAAATCAACTAAGTACCCTTTCTTAAATGTGATTGCACTATAAAGTACAATGAAATTTTTCATCAATTCATTCATTACTAAACATGCAAGATAAAACATGATTTTCTTCCTTAATAATACAAGTACTAATGTTAGAATAAAATACTTTTATCATTCCATCAAGATTACATGTTATTCAAGTTATAAACAACTTTTAACTTAGACTTTCGATAGTCATTTTAATCCCATCATGCCACTTGTGACTTGTCAAGTTATTATAAACATGGTCGAAAAAAGCACCGACATGAACCCACCCTCCCATATAACACGCTAACAAAACTCCCAAATCAATTTAGAGTTAGAGAGAGAATAAAATATTCACTTTTCGTACTTATCAATTCAAGACAACTTTTCAAAGATTTAGAGAGAATTAAAGAGAGAAAACACTTTTTACACAATAAAACAAACCATTTCTGTAATAAAATAAGGTGAGAGATGAAACAATCAATTTTGATTCATAATATTCACATTCTAAAAATATTTTCAGAGTAATGCAAGTTTTGCAACCTCTAACATAGTTCTCGTTCTCACCGGCACTACAAGGATCTAGGTAAACATGCCAAATTATGTGATTTCAAATTTCCATTAATAGTTTGTTTAAGTGCACCAATCCACATATTTCTAATCATAATATTTATTTCCAAACCTTACATTAGTTTTAAGTGTTAAACAAACCTTATGTAGTTAACACAGTCCACATGCCTTTGTTGAGTTACCGCACAAACTAGCCCAAGTGGCCACAAATTGGTAGCGTAAAACATGGAGTGAGGCCCCCAAATGTGTTGATTAATTATTCTACCCTATTCTATACTATACAAAAAATCAAAATAAACTAACAGGGTCCAAAATTGGTAACTAGGGCTCAAACTATAACAACTTTTTGAATCCAAATCATTGAAATCAACTATTTTCCCTTCAATGAACTAGGCAAAGGGGGCTCTAAAACATGCACACAAAATGCACTTTTCAAGGGTAACTGGTAAAAAAAAAAAAGTTTCTCCCAATAAACCATTTTCCAAAGCAACTAAAAACCCATTTCAAAAACACATTCACCGATGATTTTAATGATGATTATTAGTTAGGATGAGTTCATCACATGACAAGGGGGGTGGTTATATGAGTTTAAAATTGGCAAGGAGGGTTAGGGATGCTTTTTGTGCATCAGTTTTGAGATGCTTTTACCACAATTTGAGACTATTTCAACATTCCAACTTAGCAAAGGTAAGTGTGATAAAAGTTTGTTTTTATCAAAACTAACAACACGGTACTTTGGCATGCCTCCCAAGGTTTTAGGTTTTGACATAGGTTAAGAATGGTGTGGAAACTATTTAATATAGTTTGTAATCTTATATTTTTATAAAAAAGAAAACAATGCATCACTACAAGCTTAGTTCCAGATTTCACATTCCATCTACTATGAAAGGAATTAAAATTTTAAAGAAAGTAAGAAAAGAGGAATAGAGTCCATGTTTGAAATGGGTCCTCGAGCAAGTGTTGAGAGGTGAAAATACACATTCTAGTTGCATTTTCTTGTTGGGTTCCAAAGCCTTTTTGTCACACCCATTTTGTGCATCACTCACAACCATTGCGATCCATGAAGTTCATGATTCTTTGAGGCATTTTTGGAATCTAAATTTACATCTCTCCCTATTATTTTGCATAAAATTTTACCAAATCCCTCTCAAAAATCCCATTTAGTGCATATTCTAAAATCACTCCATGAGACCCCTTTTCTTATGTGGTTTACAAATGCCAAGAAAACAAATCCACACAACCACCATAAATTTAAATGGAACATAAATGATAAAATTTTAGAGTTTCCTCAAGATATTTAGTGTTGCCAAGAATTTCATCCATCCATACATACAAATTTATTAAAGGCTCAATGTAAAAGAGTTTGTCACTCTTATACAATAAAACCTTACTTCAAGGGGTTTTACCAAATAATGAAATTTTTTAAAGGACAAAGAAAACACATCCATCTATCCATCAAAGGTTTATTGACACATTGATGACACACTTTAGATTTTCCACAAGATAATTTGGTGGCCTAAGATTTCCAAGCCCCCTCCCTAAATAAAAACAAAAAATGAAGCTCACATGCCCAGGTATATTCCATGTGACCTATAAGAACCAAGAAAAAATCCACATCACCACCATAGGGTTAGGAAAATGCATTTGGATTGCTAAATCTACCTTGATGTGTAATATGATGTCCACACCATGGAATATACCTACAAAAAGAAAATGAAGCATATATAGTCGGGGTTTGTGCATCACTCGCAACCATTGCAATCCATGAAGACTATGATTCTTTGAGGCTTTTTTTGGAATCTAAATTTACATCTCCCCATGTTATTTTGCATAAAAGTTTCCAAATCCCTCTAAAAACTCCCAATTTGTGCATATTTTAAAATCACTCCATGAGACCCCTTTTCTTGTGTGGTTTACAAATACCAAGCAAAAAAATCCACACAACCACCATATGTTTAAATGGAACATAGATGATAAAAGTTTAGAGTTTCCTCAAGATATCCAAAGTGTTGCCAAGAAGGTCATCCATACATACATACAAATTTATTAAAGGCGTAGTGTAAAAGATTTTTTCACTCATGACAATCAAACCTTACTTCAAGGTTTTTTACCAAATAATGACATTTTTAAAGTACCAAGAAAACACATCCATCTATCCATCAAAGGTTTATTGAAATGCTGATGATACACTTTAGAGTTTCCACAAGATAATTTAGTGGCCCGAGATTTCTAAGCCCCCCCTCCCTAAATAAAAACATAAAATGAAGCTCACATGTCCGTGTATATTCCATGTGACCTATAAGCACCAAGAAATAAATCCACACCACCACCCTAGGTTTAGGAAAATGCATTTGGATTCCTAAATCTGCCTTGATATGTAAGATGATGTCCATACCATGGAATCCTTTCACCCCCATTCTCGGACTGCAACAACAAGCAAATGAAGCATATATAGTCGGGGTATATGTTCATGGTCACATTCTTTTCAAGAATTTTTTCAAACAATTCATGAGCCTTGAAAATTATCTTACGTGTGTACTCATGGCCGCCTTTTTTACAACAAAAATAAAAATCACTTGTTCACTATAGCATCGACCAAAATCCACTTTTTGACATCCATACTTTGTTTCACAACTCTTATTTGACGCATGTTGGGGAAAAGTCGGGAAAAGGTTGCATGGTTTGGTTTTGGTACCGCCAACATAACTAGTAAAATAACAACAAGATAACCTAAACTACTTTTTCCCTAATTTTCCTCTTCAAGGTATTTTTTTAAAATTATTTTCTATCTATTTCAAAATATATCTCTCTTTTAAATTTATTTTAAATATTCGAGATTATTGTTATTGTCATTATTTTAACACACACACACACACACACACACACACACACACACACACACACACACACACACACACACATGTTAAAAGAATAATAATCAAGGTATATATATTTTTAATAAATCTACAAGAATTATGTCAGAGATATGAATCTCAAGGTTTTTATCCCGATTTCACGCATATCATTTTATTGGCATGTCAAATGTTCGACATTTTATTTAGTAACCATAGTGAAACATTTCCCCTTTTCGATCAAACTTGTCAAAACTAGTGAAAATTGTTGAAATTGAAAAATTAACTCTTTTCAAAAGTCAATTTTTGGGAGAATTTTCAGATCCTCGTAGCATTTCAAGACCCCATATTGTAGTCAATGGAAAGGTCTTCGAGTTTTCTTCATGAAAGTATGATTTATATGAGATTATGCAGCCTTTGGAGTGGCCTTTGGAAAGCTTTCTCTGGGATTTTTGGGGAAATGTGTGTGTGTGTGTGTGTGTGTGTGTGTGTGTAAGGCACTTGTACGCGTCTTGTAGCACAAGCGCTGCGCGTGCGTGCGTGTATTATTGAAAGGTCAAATTTTGGAAAAGGTTTCTAGAACTATAGAATGTTTTTGGAGATCATATCCTAGTCATAAGAAATATTATGGATTTTATTGCATGGTGGGATATGTAAGTCAAGTTTTGGAAGCATATAAAGTGAAAAACTTTTCGACATTGGAGCACGGTGGCCTTTCTCTCGGACAAGTAATTTGCATTGAAGGTTTTAGGAACCTCAAACATAGTTGGGATCCTAAAAAATGTCAAATGGGAGAAAATTTAACCCCTTCATAACCCAAGTGATGGTTCGGTTCAAAATTGTTACAAGCTCCTTCGACAACTTTGATCCTGACGCACCCTCCTAGGAAAATGAAGGTATGAAAAAAATTCATTGAAGGAATCATTTTCAGGATTTTTAAATATTCTCATTGGATTATTTTTCTCATTTACATGTGAAATCATATATTATACGACCAAATTTGGTTAATTATGGACCCCAACGTGGAAAGAACACTCCTTGTTATATTCTTGTGTTGTGAGGATGATGTCATAATGTGCACCTTGGTGAAATTTGGTATATTGGAGGCCTTTTGAGGTGGGTTTACACTTTCAAATTTTCACTTTGCATTCCCACTTGCAAAAGTGTGCATCCCTATGATTGGCCCATTCAAACTCAATAAAGAAACTTGAGGAAGAGACAAATAGTGAATGTTTTATACAAGTGGGGCCAACATTTTCCACCTTGGTGCACATTGAGATCCTATATGCACCAATGAACACTGTGGTGGTGCAATTTAATCACAAAATTCCACCTTATGCTAGTGGAGGCACATTTTTCTCATGCATTTGCAAAAAAGTGGAAAATGCACTTTGCATTTGCAAAGTGCATTTTCCCCAATGTACACATGAAGTTTAAACTTCCACTTCCCTCCAATGCACAAAAACACTTGAAAATGTAAATTGACTTCATTAAACCACCTTTCAAGCTGGTTATTTCCTCCTTCATGCTCTCAAAACCACCTTTTGTGCCCTAGGTCTCCAAACAATTATTTTACCCACAACTTATGACTCCATGGTCTAAATCCCTCCAAATTTTAACCATAAAATCTTCTTAAGGGTGACTTTACATTTATAATTGGTTCATAACATGTATATCAGTATTTTATTTTTTATAAACACATGAAATATTCAGCTACCGTAATCCTATTTTTCCCAAATCATTGAAATTTGAGTTAAATATTGCACAACATCCACACAGAGGAAGGTTCTCAAAATTTTCCAACAAAACCTCATTTTAAAGCCATTTATCATGTGTTATGATGAATAATCTATCAAATTGTTAATAAAACTACTATTCATCCTTAAAACTATTCAAAACTCCATACACGAAAAATTAATTTGGCTTTTTCTCTCAAATTCCAATGAGACAATTTCATCAAATTTGGAGTGTATTTTCATCTTAGGAATATATTTCTAACAAATCAATTCATGTCCAATTTATATTTGATTTTCTCTCATTTTACCCAAGATACAAATTCGGTTATCCATAGCATTAAAATCCATCCTTTTTTTGGATTTTTGAAACTATCTTGGAATCTAGTTTCACTCACACCATTGCATTCTCGCAACATTCTAAGGCCATTAAAACCATAAAAACACACAATGAAGTTCCACTACTTTAGATTTTCAATTTTGGTGTCTAAGTACCTAAATTCTAAAGACAACAACATGGAACCATTAAAGATACTTGGATAAGAAGGGAAAACTCATTTGCTAACCAAAGCCAACGTGTATAGGAGGATTGTTGATCATGAAACATCCATTGAATCATTCGAAGGCTTTCACTATGAGAACCATGGTACTAATGTACTAATTATCTTCGTGCTAACATCTATTCAACATATAGGATGTGATGTAGTCTTAAATTATTTGTGAATACATTATCCCTTCATTTATGGCTTTGTGTTATCTTGTGAAGAGGAAGTGTTCACATTTACGAGGATTACCATGTTTCGCCTAGGATTCTCAAGTCCTGGATGTAAATTTTCATATTCATCATAAAAATCCTATCTAGAAGATAAAATATTCACTAAAGAAGACCAAGAAAGTGGAATTTTAGTCTTTCATAATCCTATGTTTGAATGACAAGAAAAAAATTGAGTTCATATTTGCTCGCATACGGATTCCAAGACAAACTCCTGAAGGTCCGTTTGAGACTCCACCTTCCTAGTCTGGTTGCACTTCCACTCTTTCCACAACCGCTGAACACTCTTCCTCCAGAGATGGTTGATCCATTACCTTGGGGTTAGAACACATGTCCATTGGATTTAACTCCTCCACTTCATGAATTACCTAGAGGATCGAGAAATAATTTCCCAAGCTCTACAAAGATGGAAAAAAATATTAAGATGATATTATTATAGCTTTTATCACATCTATGGTGTTCTTAGAGTGGAAGGTGAAGATTTTCTTGTTTGGATATCTATGGAGTCATTATAAGATGTCACTGCATAATGGTTCTATTATTTTCCATCTCACTCAATCAACGATTGGGAAGATATGAAAAATAGATTTGAAGAAAGGTTCAAATCAACGGAAGATGTTCATGCCCTTCTTGCTCAATTAGCTCAAGTGAAGAAGGAACAAAAGAAACTCATGAGATAATTTGGTTCCAAATTCAACAAGTTGATTAACAATACTCCTACTAGTGCTCGTCCTACTATAGAAAATCAAAAGAGGTTCTTCATAAATTCTCAATTTCTAGAAGTTGGATTCATATTGTGTAGAACTCAACCAAATACATTGGATAATGCTCAAGAAATTGCTATCAAAGTGGAAGATGATATTATCATGTCGGAAAGATCAAGGATCATTCAACAAGAAATAAAATCAAAATCTCCCAAGATGAAGGAAATGATTCATTACTACAAAATTTGGTCAATGATCTAACTACATTGAAGAAGCAAATGGCTCAACATGCCCCATATCAAAACCAAAAATAGAATCAGATTGTTGGAGCACCTTGAAGGCTTGCCTTGGAGGCTCCACCTGTTAATGTGACATGTGGAACCTAAGAAGATGAAGAAGATGAAATTTTTGAATCAAAACTTGAAGGAGAAGAAGAATTTGGATATGAAAACATTAGGTATTTTGAATACTCATCGATGAAGATCATGAGGAGTCCATGGATAATATGAATAATTACTCTTGTGCAATGTTCACTCACTCACAAGAATAGAAAGAGGTATCTTCCTCCACTACCCAAGTGAATCACTTGAATCCTCAAAAGGTGACTCTAAAAAAAACAACAAAAAAAGAGGATCACCACTTCCCACTTCTATGGAGTTAGCTAAGAAGAATCTCAAGACCACCTCAGCCAAAGCCACATCTACTTCTCCAAGTAAGTCTCTTTTCTCTCATGTTGTTTACTCAGTTTCTACTTCTATTTATTTGGTTCCTAACAATGCAAATCCTACCCATGTCAAGTATTTTATTTTTCCTTATGTGTCTACCTCTTCATCCTTTGACATCATTGACCATGTTGAGAAATCTAAAGTCCAAATTTATGAGTTTGAGTATCTAAGAACTCATCCCAAGAAATTTGATAAACTTGTCCAGTTTATCAAAGGAATTAGTTCAAGGTTTAAATACATCAATTCCACTACCAAATAACCACTTCCCACTCCTAGTACCACTCCCTCTCATAACCTTCTTTCTTCAACATCCTCCACTTATGAGAAATTAGAACCCTTTTATCTATCTTTTCTAATCAATGGATATAAAATGAGTAATTGTATCATTGAATTTGGTGCTTCGTATAACATCATTCCTATAAAAGTTACAAATTCCCTTAGTATCACTCTCACATGTTTTTTTGTCCATTTTACTCCATAGATACCAAAGAATTACCCCTCATTGGACAGGTCAAAGACACTCAAGTAGCATTTGTGGATTTTCTTGACAAGAAGGTCAAGATGAATATACTTTTGGTATACATTCCAACTTCATATGGGATGTTGTTGAGTCATATTTTATGTCATAATGTTAGTGGAGATATTCATATGGATTGGTCATATGTCACCAAAGAGTAACATGAATAAGCTCCTTCCTATAAGAAAGATGAGATATATTGTTCAAAGAGAGGATGACCCAAGGACATACATTTTTTACCAAGACTCCGATACATAAACTATTTAATAAGTTCGAGGAAGATACAAAGCTGCCCATATTGATGGAGGAATACCTGTGCATGATTAATCCATTTGAGAAACATTATGATGATTTTATGGACCTATAATTTGACATTGTGCACTTCTCATTTGATATAGATATATGCTCTCTACTTGGTGATGGTAAAGATAATGGATATATTGAATTATCAAAAATCAGACCTAAGATGATAAGCAATGGAAACCATGAAGAAAAAGTGATATCAAATGACTTATGGCAATGCGAGCCCCAAATTTTCGATCATCTTCCCAAGATTCAACATGAGGATTTGTTTAATGAATATGAAGCTTTCTCTTTTCTATTTAGGGAAGAGGACATTCTTAATGATGCATGTATAAATAATTCAAAGGAATGATAACCAGATCATACCAAGCCAAGAACACAGATGCTAATCAAACACCACGATCTATAAGATGAAAGCAATTCGCCAGAATAACTTTACATAAAACCTTTGCAAATAAATGAGAAGCAATATCATATATTATTATGGAACTCAATACAATACATTGAGAATGGGCCTTGCTTAAATAGGCAAGGAATAACAATCTAAGAACCAATCAAGGTCATAGATCAAGCCATAAATTAAGGAAATAACTAGTCATCAAAGAACTAGTCAAGACCATAGATTTAGGAGAGAACTAGACATCAAGGATCTAGTCAATACCATAGATCAAGGAAAGAACTATACCTAACAACTAGATAATATCTCCTAATATCTAAATAAGATAAAAGAAATATCCACACACATAAGTGGGTGAGGATAAATACAATAAAGGTAAATAAAGTACCTAGGTGAACATGAGCTAAGGTAAATACCTACTCTAACACCCCCCCTCAAGTGAAGCTAGGGGCCAAAATAGAAGTGGCATGTCCACAGTATGAGTCCCGAAACTAGGCCTGATGAGGTACTCATGTACAATAATTGGGAAAAAGGGACATTGCAAGGTACCCAAAACTAGTAACAACAAAGTAAAGAGAGTAAAAACCCACTCCAAGGCATCCCAAGAAGCTCGGCTCAAAACTCATACAATGCTGAAGAAGTTTGGTGTGCACTGTGGTCTGAATCCACTGCTCGATCACAAAACTCAAAAACAATTGACACTGGCTCCACCAGAATAGCTCCATATAAGAAGACTGTCAATGGAGTGATGTTGAAAGTGTAAAAAAATACCAAACATAATTTGATCAAGTACTGCAAATAGGTGTGCCATGATCCAAGAACAATAACCAAAACAACAAGGCAAGGACACAAAATCTAGAGTGTCACGATCCAAGAAAAGCCAAGGTAACAAGGCAAGGACACAAAACCTGAAGAAGCAAGATCAACACCACACCCTCCCATACTACTGAATGGGTGGAGTGGCACTACAAATCTGTATGAGTTATCAAAAAAACTACTCGAACACTGACAAACTAACACTGGGCTCCACCAAAATAGCTCCCCCACAAGAGAGACTGTCAACATGCCAAAAGTGTCAAAAATACAGATACAAAATCTCTCAATAAACAAGAGAGATACACTACACCTGCTAAAGAAAAATGCTCAAAACAAGAAGCATCACAATGCAGAAGGTATAGAAAGTGGAGCAAGAGGCCGAATGGTGGAGGATCCATGCCTATAGAGTCCTCTCAATGAATGCCTATGTCACCTCCACGAGTGATCAGATATCCACCCCAAATCAACACGGATGGATGAAGAAGATGCCTGCATATGACTTGGTGTAAAATGCACAATGGGTGCATGCAAAAGAACATCAGAATGTGTGTCAGGTTGATCATGTCTAACAGCTGAAATCTCAGGTTTCTCAAGCTTGAGTGAAGGTGCAGAACTCATGTGTTGCTCATGATCCTCAGAAAGAGTCGAGCAAACAAAAAAGGATCTCTGTTAATGTGTGATCCCAATGAATTATCTACTCAAAAACCAATGTCATGACGAGAATTCCACTTAACATGTGGAATAGAGGAAATAATACCTTGTGAATGACTCCTCTAGATGCATGCAATGAAGCATGCAAGAACCGTATGCTTCTTAAAAAAGCCATGCAACGAAAGCGAAGTAAGATACATAACATGTGGTATTGTAATAGGCACAGATGTGGAAGAGCATGTAGTAATAAGTCTCACAGGTTTAGAAGCATCAAAAGCGGGTTCAGCTCAAAGACTAGCAGATCAATGTCAGTGGGTACAAGAAAAACAACTGCAAGTGGAATAGGAGCATGGATATGGTTGTCCACAATATGATGGTGATGTTGTAGGCTAGCAAGTTTTTTCTATAGGGAGTGTATTATTGTATCCTTATCGTGAATGAGTGATTGTAGAAGAGAATTTTACTTCTTGAGTGATATATTTTCTTCCACAAATTTTACAATATCCTCTTGAAGTCCACATACGTCATAGAAAAGCATATCATTCTCAGAATCTATGATAGGTACAAACTGCAACTCACAAAATGGAAAGAGCATGAAAAAACAAGCACTTTTGTAAAAAAACGGTACTCAAAACCGAGTTACCGATCAAAAGATACAAGCTTTTTAATATTTTGCTATGTTATTTATTTTAGTTGCCACTGAAATAAAATAAATTGTTGTTGCCTTCACCACACAAATAAAATTAAAGGGGGCTGAAGTTAAGCACCTACTAGTAGGAATCACAAGCTTTAAGCCCTCATATGACCAAGGACACGAGATGCTAATCACCCAATAGGATAGGAATAAAAATCTAAGAACTAGTCAAGGTCATAGATCAAGCCATAAATCAAGGAAATAACTAGCCATCAAAGAACTAGTCAAGACCATAGATTTAGGAGAGAACTAGACATAAAGGATCTAGTCAATACCATAGATCAAGGAAAGAACTATACCTAACAACTAGATAATATCTCCTAATATCTAAATAAGATAAAAGAAATATCCACACACATAAGTGGGTGGATAAATACAATAAATTTAAATAAAGTACCGAGGTGAACATGAGCTAAGGTAAATACCTACTCTAACAATAATAAGGTTCTTGAGTTTCTCAAGGATGATTCCACTCATGAAGAAGGTATCTGCATCATGGAGATAATTAATGTAGCTCAAGATGGTCAAGATGAGGAAAGTGACAATCTCTATATTTCAGCCCTAACCTTGTGCTCATTCTCCTTCCAAGAATATGATGCACTAGGTGAGTTACAACATAGCAAACAACATGTCCAAAATGAGTCGATGTGTGTAAAGGAGAACTATTTGGAACATATGGTAAATGTGAAACATCAAGAATCCTATGATGGTGTCAAAATTATCGAAAGCTCTATCAATAACTAGTTCATGGAAATAATGGTCATGTAGAGCATGATAAGAAAGCGACAAATTATCATTGGATAACACAGGTTAGTTGTGAACATAACAAGCTTGGTATGATTGAGAATCAATATTGTAATAGTGAAGTGAAAAAATGGAAATTAGAAGTAGGGATAAACCTAAAAATGGATGAGCAATTGGAAACATAATTTTAGAGTAGCAAAGGAAATTAACTATCTAAGTGGATCCCTACTAATAAGAGCAGCTATATAGACTTTCTCAATAAGAAACATGTAACTTTCTCTTTCTTAGGCATATAGATATCTCTCGTAGCACCTGTCTTCCCAAAGCAGTTTAGAAAGGGGTCTTACTTCATTAAATCAAGAAATGGGTTTGCATAGAAAATTCATTTGGTGTTACCCATGCATGTGTAACATTTAGAGAAGAAAAAGTAATACATTGAAAGCAGGTTGTCCCTCGCATGTACCATAGGTGATTTAGGTTTATTTTGTTTGTGTTTCCCTTTTGCATTATGTGTCATGTGTGATTTTCATTTTCTGCTTTCCTTCCTATTGTTTTTGGGTGTTTAATAAAGGAGATTAAACAAATCATACTATTGTCCTTTAGTATTTCATGAGAGACTTTATCACCCAATGGATAAGGCATTGGTCAATTTAAGTTCGTGAGATTCTAGTGTTCCTTTTTACCTTTTTGTAGTTTTTCCAACCCAAGAAAAGTACCCAAGTTAGAGGTAGTTGTTGGAAACTAAAATGATAAGGAATTTTACTTAATCGACAACCCTATTGAAAATTTTTCCCTTTTCAGTCAAACTTGTCAAAATTGGTCAAAATTGTCAAAATTTCCAAATTGCCTATTTTCAAAAGTCGACTTATGAGAAACATTTCAAAAGCCTTAAAGAGTTTCAAGAGCCCGTATATCAATTAAAAAGGTCTTGTATTTTTCTATGGAAGTATGATTTAGAATATATTATGCGAGCTTTGGAATGGTCTTGGGAAAGCTTTCTCTCCATGTGATTTTTGGGAAATTGAGTGTGTGTGCATTATTGAAAGGTTAACTTCTCGTGAAGGTTTCAGGGAACTTTGGGTTATTTTGGGAGCTCATATCCTAGTCACTAGAAATATTACAGAGTTTAATACATTTTAGGATATATAAGGTGAATTTTAGGAAGCATATAAATCAAAAACCTTTCCAACACTTAAGCATGGTGGCATTTCTAGACAAGGAATTTGCAATGAAGATTTCAAGCTCCTTAATTGAAGTTGGGATCCTAAAAATTTCAAATGGAAGAACATTGCACCCCTATCATGACTCAAGCGATGGTTTGATCCAAAACTGTTCAATCTCCTCTAACAACTCGCTCACTACCATGCCATCCTAGGAAAAAATTGAGGTATGAGAAAACTTCATTTAAGGACTAATTTTCAGACTTTATAAATTTTCTCATTGGATTATTTGGCTTGTTTTCATGTGAAATCATATATTATAAGTCCAAATTTGGTTAATTATGGACCATGGAGTGGAAAGAACACTCCTTGTTCTATTCTTGCATTGTGTGGATGATGTCACCATGTATGCCTTTGTGCACTTTGGGATGTTAGCGTAATTTTGAGGTGGATTTGAACTTTGAACTTTTCACTTTTTATTCCCACTTGAAAAAGTGTTCCTCCCTATGATCGACCCATTCAAACTCAATGAAGAAACATGAGGAATAGACAAAAGTGAATGTTTAATGCAAGTGAGGGACAAATTTTCCACCTTGTGCATACCGAGAGCCTCTTTGCACCAAGGAACACTTTGGTGGTGCAATTTCACCACAAAGTTCCAACTCATGTTGGTGGAGGAACATTTTTCTCATGCATTTACAAAAAAATTGGAAAATACACTTTACATTTGCAAAGTACATTTTCCATTACTTGTACACATGAATTTTAAACTTCCACTTTCCCTTTAATGCACAAGAACACTTAAAAAAATAAAGGGACTCCATTAAACCAACTTTCAAGTTGGGTATTTCCTCGTTCATTGATGCAGAGCATCAACTCTAGGACATGTATGAGGATGGAAACATCCATTTTTGGCTTGAAAGTATGTCAATAAGGTTCTAGAGGTCATTAGGTGATATTTAAGTGTGTTAGTTGGATTCTAGTGTGTTATTTGGATTATAGGTGATATTTAAGTATGTTAGGTGATATTTAAGATTCAAATTTCAAATTACTCACTTTCCCTCCAAAAGTGCAATTTGAGTCTTGGAGGCCATTTTTGGCTTGTTGTGATGTCTTAAAACACTCTTGGAGCTTGTAACCTTGGAAAAAGGATGTAATGAGATATAATTAAGTGTCTTATGTTCCTAGAAGTCTTAACATGGGTCTAGAAGTTAAGGATTGGGTATTTAAGTTAAGTAACTTATTGTTAATCCTAAATATACTCATATGACCAAAGAATACAAGGGTATGTATTTGGTTAGAACTTTGTGAAAGGACTATATAATGTTCAAATGTAACTATTTTACCTCATTCTACCTGGGTATGAATCAAATTGTAAGGCTTCAAGAAATATATGGAAGTAAGAAACTCAATTGTGATTGTTTTTGTATGTAATTTTGGATGACTATGTGTTGTATTCTTGTAGGGATGTGATCATTAGACCTTGTATTTGTGTCTACTGATAGAAGATAGATTCATGAGTGGTTATAATAGTTGGAGAGCTTGATTTTTGTGGGAAAAACTTATGATCTTTCTTGAGTCTTCATTCTCGATAATAGCTCATTTAAGACTCATGAATGAAATATTGTGTAGAGGAAAATTTATGCATGGTGTGAACTAAGTAAAAGTTTGGGCATGTAAATGTAAAAGGCATTATACTTGGAAGGATGGTCTATGAAGAAACCCTTTATCGAGGTTGGCATGTTTTCTTTACTTGTGTCTTAATGCAGGAGGGAGGACTGTGAAACCCTATATTAGTGGTAAGAGATTCCTTACTTACCCAATATGTGTGTTAGGATCAGATAATAAATATATTAGTTTGTAACCATTATGGGGAAAATATTTCACATGTGGGATTTGGTATAGGATGATCATGTGTGGTAAGTCAATGACTTGACAAGGGACTCGCTATGTTTTGTGCCATATAGAATTCCTCATCTTATATTGGGATAGTACCTATGCAACTACGAGGAGAAGATATTTCTAAATAGAAGGTATATAGGGACTTCATAAAGGAGAGAAAAGTTTTTATAGAAGAAATTTGTGAGTAATGTTCGATGACTTTGTCCTAGATGAAATATGGTCTTATACATTCTAACCAATAGAGTACCCAAGTATTATTAAGACTTAGCAAGGTATTTCTTTTCATTGTGAGTTAAATCACATGCATGATGATGGATTAAACCTCATATATAAGTCTCGGATCTGTGGATACAAGAAACCTTCATTTTACAAGAAATTTCTTAACTCTCGGGTCCTTTGATCACAAGTACAACTAGGGTTAATGGTCGAGGACTCATTTCAAGGATTTTTAATATGAAATTTGAAAAAAATGATGCTAAGGGGATCCGCAAAAATATACAAAAGTAATTTTTAATTTTTATTGGGGAGTACTTGAGTTACACATGACAATACAAAGGCTTCGTTAGCATGCACAATCTAGTCTTAATCTAGAGAGGCATTTCTCAAAGGAAGTAAAGGATAAACATGGAATCCAAGCTTAAATTTTGAAAAATAGATAGAATTCCTTAATGTATACTTGAATTGACCTTCATTTCATCCTGAGGTTATCCAATCAAAAACTGATCTAGAGGATCCTCACCAAGAAACACCAATCTAAGATCTTATCGAAATTATTGCATCATTTTTAAAGTGTGGAGAAAAATTATACGATTCCGATGACATCTTGTTTGCAGGAAACGGAGCTCGTTTGCAAAATTTATAGCCCGCTGAAATTTTTGGGCAACTGGAAAAATTTGGAGTGTTGTAGAGGTTGGACGTGTGCACGCTCGCCAAGTGTTTCAATTATATTGCGACACGTGGATGAATTGTGTGACGTCTTAAAAAATGGGTTTTGGAACGCCGGTCTTGGACACTCATTCTCGGACAAATGGACCCCGCTATTTACTGGCTGGGGGCCCTCAGCCAGGTTCGACACACTCGATTATGGAGGGGTGCCTTGGCCTCCTTCTCATTTAATCATTAAACCAACTTGTGTATATAAACTCCTATATTTGCCTTTGCGCCATGCATGTGGGACATTGGGAATGCATTATTTAAATTATCCACGCCTATTTACCTATTTCCAAATTTCCACGCATTATCTATTCCATTTTCCACGCATTAGTCTACATTGTTCACGCATTAAACTGTACCACGCATATTTGATGGGATTGTTTTGGCACCTAAAACTCAACAATGTGCCATCCCCAAGAAATGCGCCCCATACAATGCGCCTCCACACAAGAATAAAGGTGGCTCTTTAGCCAATGTAAAACCGCCCTCCATGCATTTTTAAATGCATTCCTTTTTTCACGCCCCCACAATGTGGGATAAAACTCTAAAAATGCGCCTAAGGAGAAGGAGGAGATGTGGAGGGGATTGGAACAGCTGACCTCCCATCCAAAAGTATAGGTGCCTAACCAATGCGCCAGCTGTTTGGAAACAATATAAAAGGAGGTTTATCATATTTGTATAGTATTCGGGACTGTGTAAAATTATTGTAATGCTCATAACTTGAGCTAGGAGTGGAATTTGGAGGAGATGTAAAAAGCAACCCCTGTTATTTTTGACAGAGGAAGACCATGAGAAGGTCATAATTTTGTAGAATTCTTTGTAAAGAATTATTTTCAAGATTTTAATAGATCGGTCCCGTCACATCAAGAATCCGGCACTATGATAATTCTTCACCGAACTCCTCGTGCTATGATTATTTGCTAATGCACACCTTTAGTTTGGTGGAAGTAACTGGAAACAAAACAACAACCGAACACAAGAATACCATTGACTATGATAAGACAGGAATGACGACAAATCTGAAATATCAAAATAAATTATAATATTCACATGAAATCATTACAATCTCACCCATGAGATACTTCAACAAGACTATGGGAGAAACTTTACAATTACACCTCTTGATGGCTTCTTCAACACACCTTTAACTCGATGGATTCCTTCGCACACTTCCTACAATATTTCTCACTACTTCTTTCTATGCTAAATGAGGGGGGTGGCCTCTCTATTTATAGAACTTCCAGGCTTATCCATCCTATCTCTAAGATAGGATAAGAAATCCACTATGACGAATCATATTCCATACCTTAACTCTTATCTGTACATGTAAGCTTATCTATTAAGATAAGATAAACCTTATCATTTTACATGGGTTCCACATTTTTAGACTTTTTACAAATAAAATACACAAAATATTTATGACCTCACTCCTTGTCTTTATTACCAATATAATATTTCTAATTCCTAATCATGTAGACCCTACTTCTCTAATTACCCAAACTTTGACATTTTAACATTACCGGACCACTTACGACAAATATTTACTTTTTACAACATTCCTATTGTACTTTGATCATTCTACCGTACTCCACATTATTGGCGGCACCAGATCTTGACGCGTCGTTATCTTCTATCGGACGCTACTACCGATTACACTTAACAACATCCTATTCCTAATACATACATTAATGAAATAGAAATTTTAGAGGAAAATTTTAGTGTCGATAAATCCCATTCAACCGCACTGAGATGTAGGCCTCAAGCGCCGAACTCCGTTATCAATTCTTGCGCGTCACATTCACTGGTGAATCCTCTTCATTTCTTTCAATATTTGCACAAGATACTTGCAGTTTTTATTCTTTTATTAAAAATACAAAAAGAAATAATGCTCAAATTTTACATCAAAAATCAATACAAAGCAAGAAGAAAGTGTGTGCACAATTGCTAGTTAAATTTGATTTTCAGATCATTGGTATCAGAGCTGGTTTTGACTGATTTTTGGTTCAGTTTAACGTGTTTTGGATTACAAGTTGTGTGTTGGATGTTAACAAGGTCTCGATCTAAGAAGGGTGAAGGAGAATTAGTTGAAGGAGATCCCAAAATTGGTACCAGACGATCTCGAAGTCCTACAATGGCGGATCGAGAGGAAGTGGAACAAAACTTTCATCAATCCTTCCAACAGATGAAGGAAATGGTGGAAGAAATGTACCAAGATAGGAAAAGGGAAAAGGGGACTAGAGAAGGTAAGAAAGAAGAAAGCTCTAGTTCTGACATTCCAAAAAGAGACTCTTTAAAATCTGATTTTCTTTCATTAAAGTTAGATATCAAGTTTGAATTGCCTATGTATACTGGAGAGCTAAATGCAGAGAAGTTGGATAACTGGGTCAAGCAAATAGAAGTATATTGCAGGGTTCAGAGAATTGTTGATGATGAAGCAAAGATTCATCTGGCAACTCTTCGGATGGGTGGAACAACACTCATTTGGTGGGAGAGTAAGCTTCAGGAAGTGGAAGAAAACAAAGGTATAGAAATCACTTCTTGGTCTGAATTTGTTTCAAATCTTAGGCAACAATTTTATCCTCTTGGTTATAAGCAACAAGCTATGATGGATTGGCAAACATTAAGACAAACTAAGGGACAAAGTGTTCAAGAATACACACAAGAATTTAGGAAAAGGGCTCTAATTCAGGAATTTCCCTAAACACAGAAGAAACACTGCTCAAATATATTGGTGGATTGCATAGTTATCTAAGGCATATGATACTTGTTTTAGGTCCTACTAATCTTGATGCAGTATGTGTTCAAGTAACCCATCTAGAAGCACGAGGGAAAATGACAAAGGAGTCCTCTTTCTCTTCTTTTAATCAGAAGAACAAGCAATCTGAAGGAAAAGGTTCGAAAGAACAAGGAAAAGGAAAGGGTAAGCATAAAACAAACTCTACTGTTAAGAAGGAAGATGAAAAACCATTTTGTAATCATTGTAAAAAAAACCATGATGAGTCTAAATGTTGGAAATTACATCCTAAAAAGAAGCCTAAATGGATGGTTAAGAAAGGAAAAGAAAAGAAAACAAACACCGTAGTGCATGATCTTGGTTCTGATTCAGGTGATGAAACCAAAATCACAGCTATGGGTTTACAAGGTAAATCAACTCTTTCAATTTCCAACAATAGCACTACAGATGTTGCATCTTCTTCTAGTAAACAAACTATACCTGACGATAAGAAAAGAAATGAGCTTTTCCACATTAGAGTAATTTCAAAGCATACGAAAATTGATACTCTTTTTGATAGTGGATCTCAAGCTAATCTAATTTCTGAGGAGGTTGTTAAGAAACTAGGACTCAAAACTAAACCACATCCCAAGCCTTATCCTTTGGGCTGGGTTTGTGATGATGCAAAACTGCAGGTAACTAAAACTTGTACTTTCAGATTTGCCATTACAGACAAGTTTATTGATGAGGTTGAATTGGATGTAGTTCCTTTGGATATTTGTGGGGTGGTTTTGGGAAGTCCTTATTTGTATGATCGTAAAGTAATTTTCTATAGGGAAGAAAATAAATATTTTCTTGTAAAGGATGGAATTGAGTTTATTATTCGAGCTCACCATGAAAAGAATAATATATCCTTGTAATCGCAGTCAAATGAAAAGGCTTGTAAACTCAAGCAAAATTTTTGTGCTCATGGTGGTCAAAGCTAAGGAAAAAGAAAATGAGATGGCTTTTGAGACTTGCGATCTAAAACATAAGGATGAATTGGTAAAAATTGTTTCTGATTTTGATGATGTTTTTCAGGATCCAAAAGGTCTACCTCCCAAAAGAGGGGTTCAACATGAGATACAAATTTGCTTCAGGATGCACCTCTTCCCAATATCAGAATGTACAGGTTGTCAGTAGTAGAGAACAAGGAAATCAAGAGACAAGTAATGGAACTTTTGGCTCAAGGTATAATTCATCCAAGTACATCCCCATGTGGTTCACCAATTATATTGGTTCCTAAGAAGGATGGAACTTGGTGAATGTGTGTTGATTTCCGTGCTTTAAACAAGATTACTATAAAGAATCGTTACCCTCTTCCTAGAATAGACGATTTACTAGATCAATTAAGGAATGCAATTTATTTCACTAAGTTAGACTTAAGAAGTGGTTATCACCAAGTAAGAATTGCAGAAGGTGATGTTTGAAAATCGCTTTTAAAACGAAACAGGGATTGTTTGAATGGTTAGTGATGCCTTTTGGTTTGTGCAATGCACCGGCAACATTCATGAGAGTTATGAATGAAATTTTTAGACCATTCATTGATAATTTCGTTATTGTCTACTTAGATGATATTCTTATTTTCAGTAAATCATGGGATGAACATATTAAACACATCCAGAAAGTCTTAGATGCACTAAGGAAAGAGAAATTTTCTTTGAAGATGTCAAAATGTGAATTTGGAAATACATCTTTAATTTACTTGGGGTATATTGTAGGAAATGGAGAATTGAAAATTGATCCTGCAAAAATAGAGGTTATTGTGAAATGGCCTAGACCCACAAATGTGACGGAAGTTAGAAGTTTTCTAGGTGCAGTTCAGTACTGGAGGAAATTTATTGCTAACTTCTCATATATTGCATCTCCTTTGCATGCTTTGACAAGTATTAAATAGGTCTTTCAGTGGGGAGGAAAACAACAAAAAGCATTTGATACATTGAAAGAGAAGATAAGTACCACTCTAATCTTGGCACTTCCATATTTACAACATTCATTTGAGATTGAGACGGATGCTAGTGACTACGCAATGGGGGGCTTTGATGTAGAACAAACGACCAAAGCAGGTTACCATTCAGAAACCTTTACAAGTGCGATAAGAAACTATCCAACTTATGATAAAGAGTTGTATGCTTTGGTTCAAAGTGTTAAAAAATGGAAGCATTATTTAATGGGAAAATAAACAATTATCCATACTGACCATCAACCGCTTCAATATTTACAAGCACAAACCAAATTGCAGCAGTCTAGACATTTCAAGTGGATGGGATTTTTGCAACAATTTCATCTTGTAATCAGGTATAAAAAAGGTATTCAAAACAAGGTTGCCGACATGTTATCAAGACCACCAGTGGTAAGTAGCATCTATCCTTTTGCAAAGATAGTTCTTTGGCTCATGTTAGTTACAAGGAACAATATGCAAATGATGTTGATTTTAGAGAAGTGTATGAGGATCTAGTAAGTGGGAAACAAGTAGGAGAAAAATATTATCATTTGCATGAAGGATTGTTATATCATTCTGGAAAACTTTGTATTCTAGAAAATGAGCGTGTGCATATGATTAGGGAAGCACATACTTCTCTTATTTCAGGGCATTTTGGTGTTAGTAAGACAGTTGCACATTTACAAAAATATTGCTATTGGCCTAGAATGCATGAACATGTAAACCGATATATTAAGGGATGTGTTCTTTGTGCCACAAGCAAGCCAAGTAACAGGAAATTAGGACTTTACACTCCTCTTCCTGTTCCAACACGGCCTTGGGAAAGTGTTTCCATGGACTTTGTAGGAGGCTTGCCCATGACACGGAAAAACATGATTACTTATATGTGGTAGTGGACAGATTTAGCAAAATGTGTGTGTTGGTTCCATGTACTAAACAAATAACGGGTGAGGGAACTGCACATTTATTCTTTTAGTTTGTTTGGGTTCATTTTGGTTTACCTACTTCAATCATATCTGATCGGATTCTAGATTTCTTGGGGAATTTTGGTCAACATTGTGGGGATTAATGGACACAAAAATGAAAAAGAGCACTACTTTTCATCCACAGATTGATGGTCAAACAGAGGTTGTAAAAACCACACAAAGGTGTACAATTACTTAGGGGCCATAGTAACAAACATCCTAAATTGTGGGATGAACATCTTTATTATGTGCAACATGCTTATAATCATGCCTTACATTCTTCTACTTTGAAGTCTCCATTTGATACTTGTTATGGATATCTCACCTAATTCTCCATTAGATATATATTATGGACATGAAATCTGTTGTTAATGGTGCAAGTGATTCTGACAAGGCTAAAAGATTTGTGCAGAGAATACAACAGGTTCATCAGTATGTCCATGAACAATTGGAGAAAAGCTAGGCTAAGTACAAAGCTAGGCATGATAAACATAGAACGATCACAAGTTCAAAGTCGGGCGGATTGGCTTCACATCGCAAGGAAAGAATGACAGGTGAAGGTAAAAAATTGAAACCTATACGGTATGGTCCGTTCCAAATATTGGAAAAAATTGGTAACAACGCTTTCCAGTTAGATTTACCTCCATATATGCAAATCTACTTAGTTGTAAATGTTGAGAATTTAAGATTGTATGAACCGCCTATGATTATTGATCATGATGATTCTAACATTATGCCTTCCATTGATGATTTTTCTCCTGAGTATCTTGATGAGTTGCAGGAAGACATCATTTTGGATAGGAAAGTAAGAACTTTGCGAAGGGGTGATATTGAGTATCTTCGTGTTGGGTTCAAAGGCATGCATCCGAACAAGGCTAAATGGATGGAAACCAGAAAGGTGAGGAAGAAATACCTCACCTATTCACCAATTAAGTTGACTTTTGGGGTCCAAAAGTTTCTCAGTGGGGAGGAATGATCCAGAGGATCCTCACCGAGAAACACCGATCTAATATCTTCTCAAAAATTGTTGCGCTCATCATTTTTAAAGCGTGGAGAAAAATTACACGATTTCGATGACATCTTGTTTGCAGGAAATAGAGCTCATTTGCAACAGTTATAGCCCGCTGAAATTTTTGGGCAAGCGCAAAATTTGGAGTGTTGTGCAGGTTGGACGTGTGCACGCTCGCCAAGTGTTTCGATTATATTGCGACACGTGGATGAATTGTGTGATGTACTAAAAAAATGGGTTTTGGAACGCCGGTCTTGGACACTCATTCTCGGAAAAATGGACCCCACTATTTATCGGTTTGGGGCCCTCACCAGGTTCGACACACTCGATTATAGAGGGGTGCCTTGGCCTCCTTCTCATTTAATCATTAAACCAACTTGTGTATATAAACTCCTATATTTTCCTTTGCGTCATGCATGTGGGACATTGGGAATGCATTATTTAAATTATCCACACCTATTTACCTATTTCCAAATTTCCATGCAAAGATCTATTCCATTTTCCACGCATTAGTCTACACTATTCACGCATTAAACTGTACCATGCATATTTGATGGGATTGTTTTGGCGCCTAAAACTCAACAATGCACCATCCCCAAGAAATGCGCCCCATACAATGCGCCTCCACACAAGAATAAAGGTGGCTCTTTAGCCAATGTAAAAGCACCCTCTATGCATTTTTAAATGCATTCCTTTTTTCATGCCCCCACAATGTGGGATAAAACTCTAAAAATGTGCCTAAGGAGAAGGAGGAGATGTGGAGGGGATTGGAACAGCTGACCTCCCATCCAAAAGTATAGGTGCCTAACCAATGTGCCAGCTGTTTGGAAACAATATAAAAGGAGGTTTATCATATTTGTATAGTATTCGGGACTGTGTAAAATTATTGTAATGCTCATAACTTGAGCTAGGAGTGGAATTTGGAGGAGATGTAAAAAGCAACCCCTGTTATTTTCGACAGAGGAAGACTGTGAGAAGGTCAGAATTTTGTAGAATTATTTGTAAAGAATTATTTTCAAGATTTTAATAGATCGGTCCCATTCAACTGAACCTAGAGACATAGGCCTCAAGCGCCGAACTCCGTTATCAATTCTTGCGTCACATTCTTTGGTGAATCCTCTTCATTTCTTTCAATAGTTGCACAAGACTTGCAGCTTTTATTCTTTTATTAAAAATACAAAAAGAAATAATGCTCAAATTTTACATCGAAAATCAATACAAAGCAAGAAGAAAGTGTGCACAATTGCTAGTTAAATTTGATTTTCAGATCAAAAACTAGGCATGACATTCCTTCTAAAACCTAGTAAAGGGTTTGGAAGCAAAATTGAGAAAGGTGAACCATAATAAGTTGTAAAAGGAGTTAAGTCTTCAAAGTTGGGGTACACATCATATATGGAAAGAGGATTCCAAGGAAGCTTATGAGGTTCTATAGTCACATCTAGAATCCCATACCCATAGGTGAACCAAACACACATTGTCTCAAGGATAAGAGGACAGTTTTGTGATAAGGAGGGTAGTGTGGAACTTTGAAGGTTTTGAATGCATTTTCCCATTGACCTAACAGCGTTTGAGTGTTGAGACAGGGAAAGAGAACTAAGGTGCATCAAGAAGCAATAATCCAAAAGTAGCAATCTTGAGTAATGGTTGTGGAGAAGTAGACAAGGTGATATAGTTCATTCTTGCAAGGTGAAGTAAATCCCTACAACTAATCATTTTAGTAACTGATTTACGAAAGTGATATGAAGTTGTGGAGCAGAGTAAAGGTTAAGGAGTTCTCAAATTAGCAAGTTGGCCAAAAAATTGTTTTATTGAATCAAGATTCTAAAGGCTACTAATGGAGAATGAGGGTAAGGTAAGGTAAATGACTAAGTGTCTGATATTAGGAGCTATGAATCATTTGAGATAAGTTACATTGATATTGTTTGAGATGTGAAGAGTATGTTATGATATAAATGGAACCCTTAAGGAGGCATTAGTCAGTTTATAATTCTCAATCATTGTAGCCTTATTGATGGTCCTCAAAATGCAAACTAATGAAAAATTAATTTTTGTAACTTCTTGGTTGTTGAATTTATGAATGATTTTCTAATTTGCTCTACATCATTCATGTCACAAAACCACCTTTTGTGCCCTACATCTTCAAACAAATTGTTTGGCACATAACTTGTGATTCCATGGTCCAAATCCCTCCAAATCATCACCATAAAATCCTCTTGAGGGTGCATTTACATTAATCCTTGGTTAATGACATGAAAAATATATTTAATTTTATGTAAACACATGAAATCTTCAGCTATTGCAAGCCTATTTTGCCCAAACCACTAAAATTTGAGTTGAAGATTGCACAAAATCCACATGGAGGAAGATTCCAAAAATTTTCCAACAAGTTTCCTACACCAAAACCTCACTTTTGAGCCATTGATCATGTGTTATTATGTATAATTTCTCAAATTTTGAATAAAACTACTATCAATCCTCAAAACCATTTTAAAAACCCATACACGTAAAATTGATTCATATTTTTCTCTTAAATTTTGACGATAGAATTTCACCAAATTTTGAGTGTCTTATAATCTTGGGAATATATTTCCAATGAATCAAGTCACATCCAATTTAGATTTGATTTTCTCTTATTTTTCCCAAAATACGAATTCAACTATCTATAGCATTAAAATCCATTCAAATTTTTGGATTTTTATAACCTTCCTCGAATTTAGTATATATTGCACCATTACATTCTTACAACATTCTAAGGCTGGTGATACCATAAAAATGCATAATGAAGTTCCAATACTCTGGATACGACTCATTTTTAGTTTTGGTTTCGAGTACCTAGATATTGAGACAACAACATGGAACACATCGTGACCATTGAAGATACTTGTATAAGAAGGGGAAAATCATTTAATAAATAGATTCAGATGCATAGGAGGATCATTGATCAGAAAAATACAATTGAATCACTTGAAGGATTTCACTCGTAGGAACCATGGAAGTGAATTCTTGATCTTTGTGTCATCCTCTATTCAATATATATGATATTATCTACTCTTATTATTCATGAACACATTATCCATTCATTTTTGGCTTGGTGTCATCTCACGAAGAAGAAGTGTTCACATTTTAGAGTATTTTCATGTTTCTATCAAAGGTTCTCAAGGATATCCAACAATGTCTACATTTTCCATTTTTGTTGAGTTTTATGTAGGCATAGATCGTGAGAGACAAAAACTAGTGTTGAGATGCCCTAGTTTTATGATAAGGATATTGTTCCCCCTCAAGCCAATGGCTGACTCTGTTGGTCATTAGATTGAAAAGAGTTATATTGATTGGATAGGCTTGCTTACATATGCTTCGAGGCTTGATTATAGTTTGAAATGCCCATACTAGAGGTATATGTATAGATGGTAGTAGTCATGGAAACACTTGGTATGGGACATTATATGGCCTCATGAGGGCAACGCTGATGTGGACAACCTACAAATGTGTGCTTTGGGAATATTACTACAAGGAGAGATTCCAATGGGAGTGATCTCACGTGGATGTGTGAAGCCATGGGACCAAGGGGTCAAAGGTAGAAATCCACAATGTGTGTAAAATTATATATATGGTCAAAAAAAGAGTTTTAACAAGGCATTGGGCATCAAAGAAAAGGAATATGACCTCTTGATGGTGTCATAGTGTATTTGATACAATCTATGTGACCAAAATTAATAAGGTGTGTAAAAAGGGCTTAGATCAACAATGATTACGGATCATCGACGGCTAGGAGGTCAATCAGTGGTGATTTACAATCACCGCGATTGTAAAATAGAAATTATATAAGTCAATTCAGATGCAAAAATAGCTCATATGCACATGTTCACTTGTGATTTAGGATTTCTAGGTGATAAATTTTAAATTTTTTTGATAGATGGAGGCGAGCATAAGTGGTCGAAGAGACATCGAGCAAGACATTGAGTAAGTAGATTTGATTTTTGTAATTTTCTTCCATTTTTGTGTTTTTATTTTATTTTTGTGCATTTTAAGAATAATTAGGTGGGAACACCCAATCGGTGCCAATCTAACGATTAAAAGCAATTAGTGTGGTTGTTTTCGATCAACATGGAAAATTTGTTTTTGATTTGCGAATAACGACAATTGGTGGATTTTTGGACAAAATTGCTAACTAATGTGGTTTTTCTTTGTTTTCAAGTGAGAGATAACATATACCTCTCGTGATAGAGCATCAAATATGCTTAAGAACATCATGGGATATGTGACAGACATGAAGTGGGATCATCTAAATGATGTTTTTTTGAGAGGATTATGTCATTACCAAAGAAATTCCCAAAGATGCAAGTTTGATGTTTGTTTTTCTCGGATAAATGGGCCCCAAGTACATGGAAATTTTGGTTCTATATTGGTGAGATGGAAATAAAATTGGAGGATGTGTATAGTATTTTGAGATTATCTATTCATAGGTATAAGATCATACATATCACACGGGAGGCCCATCTAGATACTATGAGGTGGTTGTATGCAAATGATGCCCCTAATATCGGTATGTAGCAGGGGTTTCACATTGAGAGTTACTATGACGTAGAGGTGTTGAGGAATTGGATGATGTCGGTTTCCATGTTGGCCATTTCATGTTACACATTACCGTGCTCAAGAGGAGGCAAGTTTCATGGACACTAATGGTTGTCGTAGTGGGGATTATGGAGCACTAGACAATGTATGCCTGAGGGTGTGCTTTGTTGGCTCAAGTATACCGTGAACTATGGATGTATGTTATGGTCAAAGTTTCGTTTAGATGTGGGGTTTTTGTTACACCGTTGATCATGTGAGCACATAGTTGTAGTGAGGCAACCAATTCTACCTTGGACAGCAGGGGACCCATCATAGTATGTTGTGGGTTTTATGAGATGGCATTATGACTGGATGAAAGATGATGGGGTGGAGACGGATGAGGTGTACTATGTTAATCACTTTATTAGTTTATCTATAGATGATGTGGTGTGGAGACCATATGCTATATTCCATACATGACCTGGTATGGATGCACAGTTGATAGGGTTGAGACGGGTGTTGTGGATTAGGGGGAGGTTGATGTATATGATCAAGGTTGTACCATTCCCTTAGGTGCATAGCAATTAGGGTTCCCACAAAAATACCAGGTGATCTGATTTTCTATCAAAGAAGATGAATCAAAGAGAGACCTATCGTATCTATAATAGATGAGGCATAACAAATAGAGGAGGAAGGGGAGCTAGAGGGTGTGGATGTTGATGATTCTAGAGTTATGGAGGGATTCACCGAGTGGCCTAAGGAGATATGGTGGGGCTGAGACATAGAGGTGGGGAGGTGGAGGAGGAGGAGGTTGATGGTGATGGGGAGTTGGTGACACTACAGGAATCATTTGATGTTTTATAGATAGAGAGAGATCACTTGAATGTAGGGTGAGATATAAATTTTCATGAGAGGTATGCTTTGCTACAAGATCGGGATCGTGCATGCCTGAGCATGATACCATATAGTAGAATAGGGACAAATATATCTCGGTAGCGAGAGATGCTACGGAAAAAGTATGGAAAAATAGGGACATCCTTAGAGGCCTCGTTGAGTGGAGCACAGGGGGTAGGTCTAAGTGCAGGGAAAGCTATAGTTCCTATAGGGGAGGTCTTGGCGGTAGGTAGAGGACAGATGAGATCTCAATGTTTTTGATCGTTGAGTAGTATTGAGCATTGAGAGACAAGATGCAATACTATGAGAGGATCATGAAAGAGATCCTTCCGACGCAGCTCACTACATAAAGCATAGATCGAGCTAATGTAGATCATCTTTTCATACCACCTCGGTGAGCACCGATAGTGTCTCACACCCTCAACAAGATTTGGGACCTAATGGAAGACTAGAGGGAGGCTAGGGTGGAGATAGTGTATCTAATTTTGATTTTACGACATAGTAGGAAAATTGTATATACGCTTTGGATGTATAGATCCTTTTTGAGATATTTTTATAAAATTTATTGATGAGATATATATAGATGTTTGTGATTTTGGATTCATGTGTTGGTGATGGATTTTGATTTGAATATATGAGTGTTTGATGAGATGTTTGGATAAATTAGATGTATGGATTAGATGTGATGTGTCTTAAATATAGTGATCTTTATATGTTTTAAAGCACTTAATCATGGTCAAGAATAAATGTAAAATGTTTTCTTTTTAACTAAATTTGATATATATATGATCTAATGGTAAATTTAATATGTATGACAACGTACTTGTTGCCTTGTAACAAATGTAAGCATATAACTAATAGTAGTTAGTCACATGTAAGATCATGGATATACATGGAATGTATTTATATACCTTCTTTCAGCATGGTAATGGCTCATATGTAGTTTGTATTGGGGGAGTAAGTTCTCCTTTGATTGCTTATAAGCTTATGCACCAATTGTATTTTTATTGTTGCAAATTGATCAATGTGAGAAGTTTAATTTTTTGATGGGAAAGTTGATCGATGTGGGAATCTTTCCTAGGATGCTTTTGATTATTTTAACTTTTTATGTGAAGGATGATCGATGTGGGAATCCTTTTGTAGCTACTATTGGGTAACAATCCTTCAAGGGAGTGGTCTATAATTTTTTTGATTTTTGATTTTAGATGGACATATTTTGATGTAATTTTTGATTAGCAGTTGTCCTTCGAGGGATCAACCCGTATTTTTAGTATTGATTAATAGTCTTCCTTCGATGGATCTATATTTTTATAGTATACATTCATACGTATATTTTAAATCGAGGGTAGGTCTAGTAGACCATTTGGGGAGGGGAAAATATATGTGTACAAACCGACATGTGTACCCATTAGCATGTTTTTAGCTAGTAATGTGAGGGGAAGATCGAAGCAATGATTATGGGGTTCCTAATAAGGAGGAACTTGTCCATGTGGAAAATGTAGTGAGCAGAGATAGTGTTCTCTTTTTTAAGGTCGTAAATATAGGATATTGACGAAAGGCCACATAATTCCAAATCATTACAATAGTGATAGGTTAGATATAGGATGAGATATTTGATGTAAATAATGTCATGAAAGTATATGTGTTAACAATAGAAAGGCTGCAAGTGCAAGGCATTTAGAGGTTCCTTTTCAAGTTTACCATCAAGGAGGCCAAGAGATAAGCTCTAGACCCATATTTATAAGTGGTGATATGTGGACAAATATCGCTTAGAGAAAACTTTCTCGTGTTGACTCCTTTCCAGAGTAGTGACATTTTGATTCTCTTTGAGGACAAGATCACCAATATTGAAGTCACGTTCTTTGACATGTTTATTATATTCTCTTTTGATACATTCTTGATAGATAAGTGATGTTTAAGGGTTTTGGGCATCATTTGTCTAACAATTTGAGTTGTGCTAAGATCTCTTGTCGATAATTCTCATTAGAGATGAAGTCTCCGAGGACACGCGAGAAGATGGAATTTGGAATTCAAGGGGAGGATAGCCTCGGTGCCATAGACTAAAGAAAGGGGGTAGCACCTATAAGAGTATGGATGCTGGTCCAATATGCCCAAAGGGAAAATGGAATTTAGAGATGTCAATTTCTTTAGGTTTGATCGACAACTATCATGAGGATTTTGTTGATTTTTTTGTTATAAGATGTTTCTTAACCATTTTATTATGGATAAAGAAGGAGATGAAAAGATAATCTTGACATTGCAGGTGTAGTAAATCTTTTGAATCTTTTGTTTTTTAAAATATTTTCCATTGTTTTGTGAGGAATACCAAAGTGATAGATAATGTGGTGGTTAATGAAGTTAACAATCTTAATAGATTTGGTAGAGATAAGGCAAATAGATTTGACCCATTTTGTGAAGTATTAAATAACATTGATGATAGAGTGATTTCGTTGTGATGAATGAGGGTTGATGAGGCCAATGAGGCCGAGAACCCATTGTGAAAAGGGCCATAAATCCTTAGTGGATTTTAGATCTTGGCTCGGGATGTGAGTGAGGTTGGAGTGTTATTGATATTTGATGCATTTCTTGACGTCATCGACAATAATCTTGATTAAGAGTAGGCCAAGAATAGCCCATCCGTAGAACATTTTTGGTAACAACTAAACCACTAAAGTGTCCACCACATATGTTGTCATGGACTTCTTGGATATATTTAGTGGATTCATGAGATTTAAGGAATCAAAGTAGGAGGCCATCAAACCCGCATTTGTAAAGGATGAAGCTTATGATGACATAACAATTAACACATTCTATAAAATATCTTTTATAATTCTTAGACAGATCGGATGGGATTTTTGACTGAGAAAGATAGTCATATATTTGAGTGTACTAGAGATTTGATTGATTTGTCTTTGATAAGATTAATAGAATCCATATTTTTTTGGTATGATATGGTTGGTCGATTCTATGCAAAAAAAAATGAACAACTTAGAATCTTTAGTTGATAAGGGGATAAGTGATGTAAGAGAAGCCATAATGTATGTGAATTTTTGGGTGATTGGGGAAATTTTTAGATTGTGTATTGATCGAAGGCTTAGAGGATGAATTTAACAATTTTTTAATATTTTTTTAAAATTTCATTCTTACATTGATAAGTTCCTTTGATTTGATTTATGATAAGTTGGGAGTCCCCATAGATGTCAAGGATTTGAACACCAAGTATGACAACAATTTGGAGACCCATGATGAGAGCTTCATACTTGGCCATGTTGTTAGTGCATTTAAAATTCAATTTAAAGGATAGAGGGATAGGAGTCCCCAAGGAGGTATGATGATGATACCAGCACCTCTCCCTTTTGACACTTTAAACCGTCAAAGAAGAGTGTCATTTTGAGAGGAGTGTTTTCTTGATCGATGGTGTCGATGGATTCGTCGAGAAATTGTTCGTGAGGTGGTTGATTATTAGGAAGGGGAAATTTTTCAAGTTGGTCAGCGATGGCTTTCCCCTTGTTATATTTTTATAACATGAATTTTAGGTGAAATTCAATCATTAGCATGAACCACCATGTGATACGATCACTTTGTGATATGGTTTAGAATGCATAGCTTTTAGAGGATTAAGGAGATAATGACAAATCATAGAAGTTAGGAAATATAAGGCACAACATAACTTTTTTCTTATAATTCACAAATCACAAATTTGATCTTAGTAGGGTTTACTTCAATGCCCCGATAGATTTACTTAAAATTTTCTATTAGAAATAACATTTAGCTAGAGAAAGCTAGTGAATGAATTATAATTGTGCTTAGAATCAATAATTTATAATTGTGCTTAGAATCAAAAAGGAAAGGACATAGAACTCAAACACCAACAATTTTATCCTAAAAACCTCCAATGGAGGAAAACCAGTGGGAAGGGCAATTGCTCTTTCTTCCCACTTCTATTGGCCAATTCAAATCACAAGTACAAAATTTACAATAAGTATGAAAGGGAAGTAGATAATATCTCAACACTTCCTTTCAGTTACTTGCTTGCTCTGTCTCAAACTCCTTTCTTCTACAAAATACAATTTCCAACACTAAGACTTCTTGCTCACTTGCTCTCATGCTTCAATGATCTTCTACACTTCTACAATCATGAATTTATAGCCTTTCTCATGTCCTCCCATGCACTGGAGAATGGGAAAGGTCATGAAGGTGAAGGGAGATGAACACCCTTTCAAATTCGGAAGCTGTTCATTTCAAATTTTGTTTTTTGTCCGTAATGGACAGGACCACCGCCCTGTGTAGATAGGTGGTTCTATAACCACCGCCCTAGCTGAGTGGTAGTTTTGTGACCACCATCCTGCACAGGGTGGCGGTCCTGTTACTTAAAATATAGAACCTCTTTTTAATGTTTTCCTTCCTTGTGCTGACTATTTTTGATGAAGTAGAGTTCTCTGATCCCTATGGATCACACCTCCCCTTCTTAGGAGGCTTTTGGTCCCACAAAAGCTTAGTGGGGGAGTAGATGAGGAAACAATTCCCTCACTTGCTCCTTTGAATACCACTAGGCCTACCTTGGTGTCTTTCCTTTCAGTCCAATCTGCCAAGACTCCTGTGACCTCTTCTAGTCTCTCTGACCTTCTACTACAGTACTACATCCTCCTCCAATTCACCTCGTGAGTCCAAGATGCAATCCTCGATGGAAGGTAGCAACTGTAGTTCTTCATCTTCATCCAGCATGGATGGCTCATATAGGTGCAAGTTCTCATAGTTTACTACAGAGTACATCCTCATGAATGACGAAAATCAAGTCAAAAAGCATTTTCTCCAATCTACTCCAATATGGTGAAAGGTCCATATCGTAGTGGCTTGAGCTTCCGTGCTTGACCTTGTAGTCTCTCCTTGCTCAAGTAAAGCCAAACTTTATCTCCAACATGAAGCTTGTGTTCCCTTCTATGCTGATCATGCCTAGCTTTGTACTTCACTTGAGACTTCTCCAGTTGTTCTTTGACCTTGAGATGGATTTTCCGGATCCTCTCAATGAATTTGTTTGCTCTAGTCACCTCTGTGTCTCGTGTATCCTCCTCATCCTGTTGTCCAACTGCTATGTCCAAATGGATTCGTAGGTAGATATCCCAAGCATGTTTCAAATGGTGACTTCATGGTGGATGTGTGTACTGCCCGGTTGTAGGAATGTTGAATGTAGGCTAAGGACTCATCCCAAGTCCTTGGGTACTTACTGTTATACCCTCTGATTAATTGTACCAAAGTCCTGTTTACCACCTCTGTTTGTCCATCTGTCATGGATGGAAAGTTGTGCTCCTCTGTAATCTGGTATCCATCTTGTCCCACAATGTAGTCCAAAACTTCCCCAAGAATCTGAATCCCTGTCAGAGACAATAGACTTTGGCAAACCAAAATGCACCCATACATTAGCAAAGAAAAGATCTTACTACCTCATGTGCTTTTACTATCTTTTTACATGCCATAAGAATACACATTTTACTAAATCTATCAACAACAACATAGAGATAGTCATGGCCATGTTTAGACATAGGTAATCCTCCTACAAAATCCATAGAGATGTCCTCCCACGGATGAGTAGGTACTGGTAAAGGCATATACAAACCTTCCTTCCTAGTCTTTGGCTTGCTAGTACAACAAAGTTTACATCCACGAATAAATTTTGATACTTCCTCTTGCATATTGGGCCAATATACATACCTTTGCAAGTGGGTTATGGTCTTACCAACACCAAAATGTCCTGCTACTTTCGAGGTATGTGCTTCCCTCATCAATAAAAGTCTTTCTTCCTTAGGCACACAAAGTTTTCCCCATCGGTAGAGCAGCCCGTCCTTGAGATAACAATCTTCAATCCCCATCCTTTCAGCCCCTTGGGACTGCAACTTCTGAAATGTCACCCCAAAGTCTTTGTCTTGGGCATATGCCTCTTCGTATGCTTCCTTCGTGAAGGGCTCGATCTGAGAAATAGTGGCCAAGCAGGAGAATTTCTCCTATGTGGGTGGCCTAGACAACATGTCTGCCACCACATTTGTACTACCTTTCTTGTATTTGATCACCAAATGGAACTGTTGAAGAAACCCCATCCATTTGTAGTGCCTTTCCTACTTGCAATTTAGACTGTGCTTGCAAATATTGGAGAGGTTTGTGGTCAGTGTGCACAATAGTTTCTTTACCCATCAAATAGTGTTTCCATTTTTAATTTCCTGAACTAGTGCATACATTTCTTTATCATATACTGAATATCCTTTAACTACTGAAGTGAAAGTTTCATAATGATAACATACGGGTTTACCTCCTTGAAGCAACACTGCGCCCATAGCATAATCGCTTGGCATCTGTCTCTACTTCAAAAGGATGCTGCAAACTAGGAAGAGCAAGTATTGGAGCATGACTAATCTTGTATTTCAATAACTCAAAGGATTTGTCTTGTTCCTTACCCCAGTCAAAACCCTTACTCTTTGCAGCCACTGAGTGTAGAGGTGCTGCAATCGTGGAGAAGCCCGAATGAACTTCCGCATGTATTGTACTGCTCCCACAAAACTTCTAGTTTTTGTGGCTCCTGTTGGTGTTGGCCAATTAGTGATGGCTTCCACCTTCTTTGGATCCACTCGTAGCTCTCCTCCTCCAACCACGTGTCCAAGATAGACAAGTGATTGCTTGAAAATTCACATTTCTTCATGTTACAAAGTAGTTGCTTCTCCCTGAGAACTTGCAAGACTTGCTGCAAATGTGTTAAGTGTTCTTCCCATGTGGCACTAAAAATCAAAATATCATCTAGATATACAATGACACATGAATCTATGAAATCCCGCAATACATCATTCATCAATCTCATAAATGTAGCGGGTGCATTGCATAACCCAAAAGGAAGTACTAACCATTCATACAAACCTTGTTTTGTTTTGAAGGCAGTCTTCCATATATCCTCCTCCTTCATCCTGACTTGGTGATAACCGGACTTGAGGTCCAACTTCATGAAAAATTTAGCATGTTGAAGCTGGTCCAAGAGATCATCTATGCGGGGAAGTGGATATCTGTTCTTTATGGTGATCTTGTTCAAAGCATGGTAGTCGATGCACATTCTCCAAGAACCATCCTTCTTTGGCACCATCACAATAGGTGAACCGCATGGTGAGGTGCTCGGACGTATTACCCCTTGGTCTATCAGTTCTTGGAGTTGCTTCTTTACTTCAGTACTCTCAAGCAAGGATTGCCTATACAACCCGATGTTCGGTAGAGGTGACTCTGACAACAACTGAATCTCATGCTCTACTTCCCGTTTTGGTGGTAATCCACTAGGAGTCTGAAATACTTCCTGAAAAGACTGAATAATACTATCCAAATCTTGTTTTCCTTGGTTAGAAATTTCTAAAACTTCTACCCCATCTTGCTTATCTTTTAACAAAAGTAAACAAAACTGATTATGATTTTCCTGAATTAGCCATTTTGCTTGGTTAGCACTCACCATAGTAACCCATGTCTTACGCTGGTGTGCCCGGATGTTGTAGCTGATCCCATCCTTGACCCATCTGTACGGTTCTCCCTTCTCATAAATATAGCATCCCTAACATACAAGTAAGGACTCCTAAATACCACATCAAAAGCATCAAGTGGAATAACGTCAGCTTCAAAAACATCTATATATTGGGAATTTATCCCAAACTTGACCTTACATCTTCTTGTTACCTAAATTTCAACACCCTTCTTTACCCAACCCAAAGGATAAGGGTGTGGATGCTCATAAGTCTCAAGACCAAGCTTCTTTACAACTACCTCAGAAATCAAGTTAGATTGAGAACCGGTATCAACCAAAGCATTTACCTTAGTTCTCTTGATCTGGATTTTGATTTGGAATAGTCTACTCATCTCCTCTTCATTGTCCATGTTGGTGGCCGTGCATCCAAGCCTTTCATCTACATCAGAGTCATCTTTGATTTCTACCTCCCCTCTATCTTTACAACTGTCATGGACTTCTTTGAGTCCTTGGTTCGGTTCTTCGGATGTAACTCCGGATGTAACTTCCAACATGTAGCGTCAGTATGACCATTGATATCACAATTCTTGCAAAAATTCTTGGGATCTTTACAAGTATTTAAAGTAGTGGCAGCTTGTTTACCTTTCCCTTTCCACTTACTCTTGTTACTTGTTTGCCCATAATCCTTTTTCTGCTGATTTGTTGACTGCTTTACCCTCGGCTCTGCTTCTCCTTGCTTCTTCTCATCATCTATGTAGTATGCATGTACACATGCTTCATTGAGATCCTTGGGCTTTGTGGAGATAACTTTTCTTCAAAGGTGAGTGTGAAGTCCGCCTAAGTATTTGGTCAGAATATCCTCATCCTCCAAGTCCATATTTAGCAACATGGCTTGCCTCCAAAACTCCGTAGTATAGTCCTACACACTTTGACCACTACCTTGTCTAAAATACTACCATTTAATCATTTGGTCAGTTTTATGGCCAATAGGATAAAAGTTAGCTCTAAGTAATTCCTTAAATTCTTGCCAAGACTTCACAATAGGATGTTTCTTCCTTTCACAAGTAGTTAGATGGGTTTCCCACCAAACTAGAGCATGTCCCTCCATTTTGAGATGTGCAAAGGTGATCCTTTGTGCCTCAATGACATTATGGATGCTAAAGTAGACTTCTAACTGTTTCAACCATTTATCTAGCAACTCTGCATCTACTTGTCCTTCAAAGCTTTTGATTTTGACTTTAGTCTCAACTTTAAAAGGAGTATGTTCAGATTTTACCTTCTCTCTTGTGTTAGAAGTCTCTCTCCATGCTCTTCTCCATAATCTTCCTCATGGTGACTCTTGCCTATACCAAACTTTTCGGCTAAGCCTCGAACCACCGAGTCCATGGAGTCTTGTTTGATAGAAGCCATCTTCTACAAATCTGCAAGTTCTTCTTGCCTTCTAAACATCCTATCCATCATGGTCTCCAGCATCTCGATCCTCTGGACCAAGTTCTCTTCCTCCATTTCTCCCCGGATTCTCTGTTTCCACTTCTTTGTAGAAATCTCTGGATCACAAGGTAAAGGTTCTTCGCCTTTAGATCTTGTCACTGTCATACAAATTCAAGAATGAATACCACAGTCCTGGATATTTGTTAGCTCTGATACCAAAATGATCCGTAAACTTTCAACTTTGGAATAATTCACAAATCACAAAATTCGTTGTTGTTTACTTTCTATTAGAAATAACAGAGAAAGCTAGTGAATGAATTATAATTGTGCTTAGAATCAATAATTGCAGCAAAGGGAAAGGACATAGAACTCAAACACCAACAATTTTATCCTGGAAACCTCCAATGGAGGAAAACCAGTCGGGAAGGGAAATTGCTCTTTCTTCCCACTTCTATTGGCCAATTCAAATCACAAGTACAAAATTTACAATAAGTATGAAAGGGAAGTAGATAATATCTCAACACTTCCTTTCAGTTACTTGCTTGCTCTGTCTCAAACTCCTTTCTTCTACAAAATACAATTTCCAGCACTAAGACTTCTTGCTCACTTGCTCTCATGCTTCGATGATCTTCTACACTTCTACAATCATGAATTTATAGCCTTTCTCATGTCCTCCCGTGCACTGAGAATGGGAAAGGTCATGAAGGTGAAGGGAGATGAACACCCTTTCAAATTCGGAAGTTGTTCATTTCAAATTTTTCTTTCTGTCTATAATGGACAGGACCGCCGCCCTGTGCAGACAGGGGATTCCAGTAACCACCACCCTAGTTGAGCGGAATTTATGTGACCACCACCCTACACAAGGCATAGGTCTTGTTACTTAAAATACAAAACCTCCGTTTTAATGTTTTCCTTCCTTATTTCATGCTCTGTCATGAGGTCGATAAGTTGATCAATGTTAGGAAGAGGGAAGTCATCTTTAGGAAAAGCGAGATTGAGATCTTAGAAGTCATGTGTAGAAACGTAACTTTCCAAAGGGCTTTGGTTACATGTGTGCTATTAAATACCCATTATGTATAGTTGGTGGGTAATATGAATTTAGTGGAGAGAAGACATTGTAACTCTTCTTTTAAGAGTAGGGCTATACGATGGTGCATCATCTATATATAGGATAAGATGGATTCATTATCATTGCATTGAATAATGTTGATAGTATGGGAGTCTTCCTCTACCATTTCAAGTAATACTAGTGGAAGTGACTTAGTGTCATCATTAGGCTATAAATCAAGAGGTCCTAAGGTGATCGTAATGATTAAAAAAAAGTTAGGAGGAATGGATATGGTATTTTCTATGTCTCGTGGATCCATTAGGTGAAAATGAAGAAGATGGCTCTATTTCTTCTATGGATTCCAATGTGGTGGTCACGAATGTCTAGAGAAGGATTATTAAGACCTAGCCTAAATTTCTCATGAGGTTTCTGAGACTGTCAAAGACCAAGTCATGTATACCTTTTTCGTAACATTCTAAACCAAAACCTTTCTAGGTGTAGCAATGAAGATACATTTGTGTGAAGGATTGATTTTATAAGAATGAGAAATCATATATAAAGGGTTTAACATGGTGTTGATTATCGTGGTGTGCAGAAGGATGGTCAATCCCTCCATAAAATAGGTTGGTATTGAGATGGGGAGGAAAAAATTGATCATATCTTCGATGTTCGGTTTTACATAGGTTTTTTATCACATCTAATTTTAGGTATATGGAGCAAATTAATGGCTAGAATCCTCATCAGATAACCCAATTGTTTCTTAGGAATGAGTTATCGTCGAAAGAGTTATCCTCATCGAGAGAACCAAATTAATAGGTTTTTTATCACATCTTCAAAAGAGTTATCGTCTAGTAACTTATATGAAGGGATCGAAGAGTTGGTAGAATCCTCATCGAGAGAACCCAATTGTTTCTTAGGAATGAGCACATCATTAGGTCAATAGGTCATGTGGCATGAATTGAAAGGATTCAAGTTGACATGAACAGTAAGGTTTTACCTTCATGTTCATACTTTAGAAAACAATGTAATGTTGATGGGATACAACATATAGCGTGTATCCAGGGTCATCCTAACAACATGTTATACTAAAACTCTCCTTCTACGAGATAGAATATTTCATGAAGGATTTTAACACTTACCTTAATGGGCAAAATGATTGTGCCTAAAGTAGGGGTGACCGTGTCGTTAAAGGAATGTAACACATCGGTGACCGGTGAAAATGGTATTAGGTAACTAAAGTTGTTTGAAGGCATGAGAAGATATGATGTTGATGAAGGAATCGTTGTCAATAATAACTCTCTTGATGAAAGTATCATTGTTGGGTGGTGAAGAAGAGTGGAAGATCATGGTCTTCAGGCTGTAAGGATGGAATCTAAGAGTCATCTAAGGTGATAGAGGTAGAAATTTTAAATTTTTTGACAAGTTTTGCAAATGGTTAAGGTTATTTTGATGGTATTGAGATGGATTGGAGAACCTCAATCATTGTTTTTCGATGTCATGGAGAATTTCAAACAAGCTTGTAGAGGGACATCTCCACAAGATCTTGGTGGAGTTGTTTGATGACTTTGTTTTATATAAATGTGGTAGGTTGGGTGTGTGGGGCTGCAAGGATGGACACCTTAGCACTAGAAGATGATGGGTTAGGTGATTCGGTGTAAGGGGATAAAGACTTTGGGCCTATTTTCATCCGAGGCCTTCAAGTCTTGCACACGAGCTTTTGTAGTTATGTGAACCACGTATATTTGATAGAGTGGGGTCTTACTAGAGGAATCCTCACTCTTGTTGGATGTATATGTGGTGTGGATGATAGTTCAAAAGAGGTGGCTTTAATGATCGACGATTTTTTTAATTTGATTACTATGTTTAATTGTATCTCGGATGATTTAGATTGGTAGGAAGAATCCCTTTTCTAGTGAGGATTTGAATCATAATATGGAGGGATTTGCAGTCCTCACTTGATTTTTATGGTGTCGATGGTATGCATAGAATGATTCATAATTGTACAAAGAGGGATTCCAACCTTGGGATTCAATGACTTAATAGGAGCTAATGTTATGGTAGATGATTGGATAAGATTTTTGAGGATTATAGTATAGTATCTTGTCATAGTTTCTAGGATGATGATGAGGATGAAGGTATATGTATATTGTTTGATGGTTTAGAGCATTGAAATGATGATATCATATTATGTACGACATGTTTAGGTGCTTGTTGAGGAACCATCCTAGATTTTGTAACGGTGACCATAAATTTTGACAAGGGATGAGGCCCTAAAATGGAAGGCAAAGGTTCTATATTTTGTAGTAAGGTTGTCTCTGATGACTTTATGGTATACCTTATGTTTTTCTAGATAAATGATTTGTGGGTTGTATGGTAGGGTTATTGATATTCTTGATGTGGTGTTGAATGACATGGTCTTTGAAAGATATTTTTGGAATATTTATGACATATTTCTTCTCTAGAGCTTTCAAGAGACAGTGGGTAGATTCGAAAGAGGATGTGATAGATGTAGGAGGATTCATGATCTCGATAAGTATGAAGACTAGAATGTTTGGGTGATTTGTCTAGTATTTCTGTCATGGAATCACTAAGTGTTATGGATGTAAGAGTGATATTTTTGATATATTAATGGTATGATGAGGATTGACGGTGTTGGATTGGGGTTTCTTGTGGGGACGGAAATGATTTGGAAAAGGTTGTTTAAATACATCCAAGTTTTGATTTGGATGCATGTTTGATTGACAAGATGCAATTCACCTCAGTCAATGAGATCCTAAATGAGGTTTATGAATGAACAAAACCTTTCAATGTCGTGACCTCATACTTGATGGTATTTACAAGAAAATGTTATCTCGATACCATGATAGTTTAGACATGGACGTGTCTATAGATATGATGGGGGAAGCTTAATCATGCATGTGGCTAATTTTATTTTGAAAACCACACTACAAGACTCCCTAATAGGTGTATAGTTGCATTGAGGTCTGGTGTGTTCGAGTCTAAATGACCTTTGGATGTGGATTTTACAATAAATCAAGCGTTTCTTTGAGCCTTTGAATTTTTCATTACTAGAAGAAGGTTTAAATGAAGACTTGGGTTCTATTTTTTTATATAAGTTTAACTTTACCATCTTCAAGAGAGTGAAACTCTAGTTTCTAGGCCATGGTAAAGGCTTCGTCGAATGCCTGAAAGGATTGGATCTAGAGGGTTGATGATATATGCTTGGCATAGGATCAAGTGAATAACTTGATCAACTCGGTTTATGGGAGAGAGAAGGATAGTTGATTGATAATCCCCCGCCATCTCGTGAAGAAGTATACAACAAACTTATCTTTGAATTGTTTAATAACATAGAGATCAATGATAGAAATATTACGGGTGATATTGATATAGAAATTATGTAAGAACACTTGCGTGAGTTGTGCAAAAGAGAAGAGGGAATATTGTGGAATCATATCATATCGATCAAGGGCAGGTCTTGCTAAGGACATAGTAAATGTCCTCAACATGAGATCCTGGTCATGGGAAATGAGATAGCATGCATGGTGGAAAGATCTAATATGTTGTTGTGGTTCTCCTTACTGTATAATTTGATAAATTTTGGGAGTTCCAGTGTGCAAGATAGGATTTAAAAGGTATTGATGGGTGGATTGGTTCGTTGCAAATTTGTTCGGATGAAATGGTGCTTTTAGGACCCATAGTGGCAGCTTTGAGGCTTACAATCCTATTCATAAGTGCTTGTAAAGGATTGTTTTGAGATGGTTCTTGAATATTTGACAATGATGAGATAGGCTAGCTATAGATATGTGGGTTTGATTGTAAGTATAGATGATAGGTAATGGAACATTATGATGAAGAGGGGCACTTGATGGGATATTGTGGGGATGTTGAGAGACTAAGGGTTGTGAGGGTTGAATTTATTGATAGGTGTATGTATGCTAAATGAGCTAAGCTAATTTAATGGAAACTAACACCAAGTAGTTTCAATTGAACAAATTTAATCTACCATTAACATCAAGATAAGGCTATGCAAGATATAAAAAAATCAAACTAATGCATCCAAATGGAGCTTTGAAAACATCAAGCTAATTCTTGCTAAATTGGATATGCCTTCTAAATTGTAATTTTCTCCTTAAGATCACAAAGAGATCAAAGGATGGTTATCTCTCACAAGAGGAAATGATCTCTCCAAAATGGCTACAAGGCCATGTATGGATCTTCCTTTACTACTCTAATGCAAAGAGTGGATGAATGGAGGCAAGATTAACAAACTTCTTCAATGGTGGAGAATGCTCTTATCAATATGCCTATAATAATCACTATTCAAAGCATGGTGTGAGTTGTGAAGGAAGGAGGTAGGTCCTTTATATAGCTTTCCAATTTGGGAGAAGCTAGAAACCTAGTGAATGTGGGATAAAAGATAAAGTAGAATTAGAAGAGATAAGCATGATTAGAAAGAATTGATTAGAATTAGCAACTCATGGGAGTTGGAGATGATTTAATTAATCAACTAGGATTAATTAATAGGCCAAGATAAGCTTAGAAAGCTATTTGGAGGTGATTTAGAGGAAAATAGGTAGGATTTAGAGGATTTGAAAGGGAATTTAACCAATAAGAAGGTTTATTGATTAAATACAAGATTAAAGAGATTAATTAACTAATAAGTAGTTAATTAATTGAAAGAGGATTATAACTAACAAAGTGTTGTTAATTAGCATCCGGAATGGGGGAAAGGCTAGTTAATTAATGAAGTGTCGTTAATTGACTGAAATGGAGGGAATGTTAGTTAATTAATAGGAAATCACTAGTTATAATAGAAATGATGGGAAAGAGGGTAATTAGTGCAATTTTAGTATTAAAACTACATAGGTAGATTTTAGGTGTCTACATTTTCCCCTCTTTGGGGTGGCGTAACGCAAGTGATGCCACTTCAAAGATAGTAGAAAATTATAGGCAAGTAAATTTTGAAGGAGTGGAAGAAAAATTAAAGCAATGAAGGATTACCCCTCGAGTGTCGATGGGGTTATGGAAGAGGTCGATTGAGAATCCAAAATAAGAAGGAAATAAGAAGAATTGACACAAGCCTAGGAGGCGAGTGTGTAATGTGAGTGATTGGGAAAGAAAACATGTGTTTCAATGGTGAGAATAAACAAGGGGGTAGGAATGGAAGTGTGGATAAGAGGTCTTGATGGATATGGTATATATTAAGAAGTGATGGTGTTGGATTGTGATATAGGGCGGTAGATGTTTGTTGTGATAAGGGTAAGTAGTAGCAATGGAACTTGTATTAATGAGGGGTATAAATGTGGGGATAGATAAGACTAGATTTTGGATTGAGGATGTAGGTTATTGTGATGGAATGAGTTGAGATGTTATAAGAGGGGTCGTAGTAAGAGGAACACCAACTAAAATTTTAGGAGGTGGAGGAGGAGCACTAGAGGCTACGGGTGGACTGGATATGTAACGAGATATGGTAGTGTTGGTTTGTGAGGCTATCAAGCTCAACGAAGGAGCGATGACATAAATGGTTTTTAGTTGGACGTGTCTTGTGATGAGATAGTGTTAAGGTTAAAAATAATGACAGGGGGCTAATGAAGTAATTCTTGATGTGCCTATGTTACTAGTGGATGGGTAAGGGAAGAATTATTAGATAACATGTTCATGATCAAAGTCAAAAATTTAGGTATAATAGATGGTGATAATGATGATGGGAGGTTGGTGTTCTGGATTTTCTTGTTGGAGAAGGACACCTAGGGAGGTGAGGTAATCATTGAGGGCCACTGGGTTAGAATCTAGAAATTTTGTAAAGACTAGATCACCATTGTTGAAGAACCATTTACTAGATGGATTAGGAATCTCATATGTGGATGACTAAGTATTAGGAGAATGTGGGGGTTCCAAGTTCATTTCTAAGAGTGGATTAATTGTGTTGGGGATGTTTTGGATGGGACTGAAGTGATTCTGTCAATGTAGCAGCATAGCTAGGACCATGAAATAAACAAACAAATCAATAAATAAATGAAATATAGTTTTTTTAGAAAAGCAAAAACCACACAATCAAAAGAAAGTTTTAAATATCTAGATTATCTCTAGGAAGTCTAAAATGAAAAATGGGTGAAAGGAATTAAGATAAAGACTATCTAAGGCTAGTTTCAAGTTAGTTAGGGATGGATGTGTTGATATACCTAAAGGTACATGCAACATAGATCTGTGTTGGTGTTGGTACAAGGTGTGGTATTGCGGCCTACCCCTCACTTCATGGTCCCGCAATGATAAGGGTGTCGGTGTTTAGCTTATATACCTCTCACTATATTATTTATACTCGGCTAGAACACCGAGTCATATTTTCCCCTTAATGGTGAAATCCAAGTAGGCACGCATGGAAAGGATTGTTTAAATACAAAGTTGATGTGATATGTGGTTTGGTTGTGTGTGAAGGGAGTTTTGTGAATGCAATTATTTTAACTCCTAATTAGACTAGATGAGAAATCAAATATGAATGTTCATTTTAGGATCCAAAAGGAAATGTTTATCGATGAGAACAAGCTACACAAAATGCAATGTTGAAAGAAAGAATGAAATTGTACTTGTGATTGCCATTCCTTTTTTATTTTAATTTTCTATGCATTTTTGAAACGACAGTGAGGTGCTCCAAGATGAAAGGTTAGATGATATTGAAAAAAATAAACAAAAAGATATGAAATCTAAATAAAAAAGGGACTAAAGGTCCCACCGGCATGCCAGGATGTTTATGGTGATTTTTGGTTAGTTGTTATTATGCTGAAATACCAAAAACTCTAAATAAAATAGGGTTTACCAATACCTACGCCGAAAAATGCAATGTTGGGATGAGTGAATACATGAACAATGCAAGGTAATCCTCCTTTCACTAAAAGAGAAGACACAGTACACAAATATAGTTAGGTAAGGAAAATATTAAATAATGATTATACGAGTTGCTTGGCAGGGCGATCCCATGAATCCAAAGGGATTCCTTGAAGGGTGTCAACTCATGTTTTATAATTAAGTGATTTGATAAAATAATTAGATAATGACAATTTAATTTATAATTTAAGAGGGATATAGATATCCTTGTTTTCTTGATATGTGGCACAGCCAAGGCTATGACGAGCTTGATGTCCAAGAAACAGATCAAACCAAGCTTGTTTTATTGCATATTGTATTTTGCATAAGATTTCAACTTGTTTCTCGATGTCTTTGATTTCGTGGAGTAAAAGCAATGGTACATAGGATAAGCTCGTGTGAGATGTTGAACTACTCCCACACAAAGGGTTCTTGCCCAATCAGAGGTCATATATGCTTTTGATTGGGTATAATGTACTTGGAAATTTCATCTACAGAGAATACATCTTGCAAGAAAATAAATTAGTTCAAAACATATTGATAAATATATGAAAATTGATAAGATGATTGAAATTACGAGGATCGATGATGATCAAGAATCAGCGGCGATCGTGGAAAAAAGGGTCTATTTTGATAAAAGTTGAAAAAATAGGCTATAACTGACGCATGATAGAATTTTATAATGCTAAGATGAACTAAGGGGACTCTAGAAACATAGAAGATAAAGAAAATTGAGGTTGCAATATGTTTAAATGGATAATGGGAGATAAGGATCTAGCACTCAAATCGACGGTGATTGGGGTTCAATGACAATTGCTACTAAAATTACAAATATACTAAAACTTGATCAAATGATTAAACGGGAGAGAAAATGCAAAATGGATATAGAGGATAGTGAAGACAAGTGTATACATGATATGGCTAATGCAAAATGTGATTGAAAATGATAAAAGGAAATGTACTAACCTTGTTGAATGTTGTGAAGGATAACAGGGCTCCAAATGGCTAATTGATTGTTTGACAAGGGTTCCCAAAGGATGATAACAAAGTTTTGATTTTTTTGATGTCGTGATGTCGCATAAGGTGTAACAATTTGTTCTTGAATTCAATCTCGACTAAATAAGAAATGTAGAAGGAAGGTGGCTAAATAGAATTGATGACATCCACAATTATCATTGGTGATCGTGGATTGTTTTTGATTTGGTGAAGGATGGTTGAAAAAAACAATGAAAAGATGGAAAATGGTTAAAACTACTTGCCATATGAAGGTTGAGGTTGTTTCGAGAATGGTGGGAGGTTAGGGATCTAGGTAGGAAGAGGTTAAAGGTTTGGGATAGTTAGGGTAATTTAGGTTAGATTTGTTTTAGATGGTTAGGGGAGGGTAAATAAGATTCTACATGGGTAAATGAGGTTTTTATGATGGTAAATTAGATTATAGTGATGATGGAATTAGGATAGTGATAATAATGAGAATAGTGATGATGTGATTAATATGCAAAGGGTCACATATGGGTGAAAAATTGGTTTCTACACTACATCTGTTCCCATGTAAGTATGCAATAAAATTATATGCTTAAAGTAAAAGATACCTGAGTGTGTAGACACTCTTTTTATTTGCTTGAATGTTTGTTTTTAAATATTCCATTATATTGGCGTTGGCACATGCCATGATGAAACTTGCAACATAGTGTAGTCAATGTCCATGATAAAGAATTAAAATTTAACTCAAATGTAAATATGTAATATAAATGAAATCTGAAACTATAAATAGTGAAATAAAGAGATGCAAAATGTGGAAGGAATACACTTGTTTATTTTGCGGAGGGAAGAGTTTTCATTCTTTTCTTATACTTGGAGATTTGGATTGCTGAAATTTTCCAAAGGATTAGGGGTGATCAGTCCCCAATTGTGTCAAGGAGATGCTAGAGTATTAGGTGTATGGAACCCAACACATAAATTTTAAAGAGAGAGAAGAAGAATGAGGAGCTGAAGTACCCCATGAAGGAAGAAGACCGTGTATCAAATTCATTTAGAAAATCTGATATCTTCCCTTTAGGTGTAAAAGGAGAGGAAAGATTGCCTACGAAGAACTTAGTTACTTTGATACCTTCCTTGACCCCACATACCACACCACTTTGCAAATGATTATAGGCACAATTTTGTATGTTATGACATAGTATAAAATATATTGAATTTCCCCACACTCTCCCCATGTGCCATACAACTGAGTGGAAAGTGAATATAGGTGACAATGTGTTGAAATATAGTTAGAGAAAGAAGAACCATGCCCTTAATATTCCCAGAATCAAACTAATTGTTGTATAAAAGAAGGAATGAAAATACTTCATACCTCTTGAAACCAAAGTATGAATTGAGTCATCTTAGTCCGAAACTATGCCAAAACATGTTCCTATAGGTGAAAATATGAAAGTGCTTTGAGAAATTTTTTTGTAACTTTCCATGGGGAAAAACCATGGAAATGGGTCGAATGCCTGTACGGTTATGACCATACCGTATGTTTCTAACGTAATGTTTTTTTAAGTTTTAGTGTCTAATGTTGTTTCGAGTAATTTTTCATGTTCCTACCTGTTATTGTGACCATAATTTTGTTTTTCTTTATTGTAGGTGTAGAATATACCTATATGAATTTCCCCTCTTTTGAAGTGTGTGTGATAAAGAGTTTGATTATATGACTCAAAATAATAGATGTGTAACCATGTTTGATAAGTCTGATAATCTATGTAGAAAACACATGAAGGGATGATGTGGTGGCCACCAAAAATAACCTATACTTGAAAAAAATATGCTCATGGTGGAGACCATGATGTTTAATAAGAACAATAATAACAACAATAATAATAACAAGAATGTCAACAAGATAAATAGTAACAAAAATAAAAGTAGTGTATATGGAATTAGAAACAAGTGTAAAGATAATAGTGAAAATAGTGTCACACAAAATTTTTAACACTGAAAACATGGGACACCCACGGTGTTATAATACAATCAAGGCCCTTTCATGTCCTATAATTAAGATATGAAATGTCACACAAGAGAGGCATGATGTCATAAACATGGGACACCCATGATGTTGCAAGATAAAATGATTTTAATCTAATTTGAATTAAATATTATTTCAGAGCAAATTATTGTAACAAATAATATTCAAATAATTAAGTACAATAACATGCAAGTAATAAGCATTCAAAGATGTAAAACCCTAATAAAATGAAGGGAGAAAGATGACTTAGCTGATTCTGGGCAACATGGGAGTGATCGGGGTTGTATAGGCGATGGATCTCGGCTAGAAATGGTGTTAAAATGGCTCCCTAAGGGATCAGGAACTCAAGATTGTACTAGATAGAAGAACCCACAGGAGGATAGGAGCATCCCAGTGCTAATAACTAGTCCTGCACCCGTGTCTACTCATATGTTTGGAATTTGGTAATTTTTGGGTTAGAAGATCTTCATCGTTTCTCACTCTTTGTCTCTTTGTCTTTGTTATTAGGTCATTAATCGCACATGTAACTTGTAAAAAAAATTACTAGTTGCACATGCACACACACCACATCAAATATAACAAAAAAATACATAATGTGGATTTATACTGACCCCGGTGGTCACCCGAAGAGTGAACTTACAACCAAGCATTGCACTACATCTCTGATTCCATGCAGTTCTCTGTGTGTTTGTATCCATGTCATGTGCCCTAGGTTTCCCTTGTGAAAGTTGCACGATGATAGTGGGCTATATCTAGATTGTCCCGAATATGCAAAAATGGGTGTGGTTGAATAGAATAAAATCTCCTCTATACAAAGGTGTATGCAAATAAATACAACCATTGACCCTTGCATAGATGTGCTAGATATGTACTTTGTAGTGATCTTGTGCCTTTGTGCAAGGTTAGTTGGTGATAGATAATTATTATTTTGTTTGGACCCTTATTTGAAATAAGTAACTAAGTATATATGATTCCCTTGTTTGAATTTCATAATTTAAAACTAAAATGCCAACCCAAAGTGTTAAAATTTAACTAAGAAGATAAAAGGACCCAAAAGAGTGAGAAGAAAAAGAGAGGGACATGTGCACCTAGAGGGATAGGAGCGCTGGGTGCGTGTCCGAGGCCATCAAAAGGTAAATCACCAAGTTTCGGCGAACTATAAGATGTGTAAATCTAGTAAAGTGCAATAGATAAAGCAACCAAAAGGCCAAAAGGATTTTTCAACCACTAGTTTTCTTTCTTAGGAATCATGTATACATTAGTATGCTTTAGGACCTAGAAATGTACCCAAGTGCATAGATTTTTTCTACACAAACAAGGATCATAGGCCACAATCGGAGTAGAAAATAAGTAACTACACACACAACTCAAAAATGTATAATAAATAAGAGTATCATGATGTGATGAAATTACATAGCAAGTGATATATTGGAGCATATGAAACAATAACTTTCAACACTTCACAAGACACGTGTTATTCTTATTAGTTCAAAATATAGAAAATGCAATATGTACATAACTGTTATCATTGTAATGAGTGAAAAAGGTAATATAATGAAATAATAACACTTGAATTGTGTGGAGGATGTTGTCCTCAAAAATTTCCCCTCTTTTAAAAAGTTTAAAATTGAAAAATTTTGAGTTAACACCTTTTTCTGTTGTTCTAGTAAAGGGAAAAGTCAAGAAGTTGGGAAAAATCTGCATTTTTTTGAGTCATTTGTGTGATTTATGGGTCTGTCAGACATTTTTGTCCCATATTCATTTGGGCTCCTATTCACCGATTGGCATTCGCTTTATCTGAAATCTGTTTTCTTGTGGGCCCGTCGGAACTTTTTGTTCCAACTGTCCCAAGTTCGTTCGGGCTCTCTGTTCCCCTATCACCCACATCAGCTGCAACATGCATTTCATGTACTTTCACTCCTCATATCTTGAAAGCCTTTGTGCATTCTATCCCCACATTACCTGCATCGGCCGAATCGCGCTTTCGCATCCCATGTGTCCCAAATGAACCAAAGGCCATTCGGGCTAATTTTCCCGCTCTTCCCGATGCCTAGCTTTTTGAGTTGGTGGATATGAATTTAATGCACATTTATGACCTTCTCTCTCCTAAAACGGATATTTAATAAATTGCCCCTATGCATTTTTTCACACTACTTTCCCGTTACCAATTGCTCATACCCTTGCAATTGAAATCTCTACATGCGTACCCATTCCCCCTGCAATTCCATCAAGAATTCAAGCTGTAACTTTGTTTTTCAAATTTTTGTCAACATGAAGATTAAATTCCAAGGTCAGGAGTAGGTTTCACTACTCGAGTCTGATTGTTCCCGATATTGGGGATAGTGAAGTTCATCACCTAGACTTTGGAGATTTCTAGACTAGGTTGACAGACTGAACCCCTCTCCTATGGCACAAATGATTAACAATAGTGGCTTGGCATTTGGCACTGGTTTCCCGATGTCAGTGCAATGTGCAGACACAGTACTCACTTGCGGTGCTCACTTCAACCCCGACTCGAGTGAACTAACAAATGTGCATGGGGAGCTCATTGCCAAGCTTGATGCGGCTGCCATTGGCGCTGCCCTAAGGATTCCCGAAATGGATAATTCTAAAGTCATCTCTCAGAACTAGGAATAGGCACTCTTCAACCAAGACAATGAAAAATATACAAGGCAAGGGTGGTGAATTCATTGCTAAAAAATGCTAAAAGGGGGCATCCCATCTATCCAAAGCTCTTTTTCATTCCAATTTCAATGAGGAGCTATCAGACTTCATAATCTTGTTAGCTTGGGTCATGGGCTTACCCTCTACCAACGAGTTCCATTTCTGGATGTGCCCACTTATCAACATGGTGTGTGAGGGTACTTAGAACATCAACTGGGCAGAAATCATCTGTATGAACTTGGTAGAACAGTTGTCTAATGTACAACAAACCAAGAAGTTTTACATGACTTCTTATCTGATGTATACCCTAGCAGCATCTAGGCAGTGGTTTGGCTTCACATATATTGATGCTCAGAAGGGTGATCCTATATATGCTTACGCCCTCAATTCACCCTGACACTAGTAATCACAACTTCAGGAGGGTGAATGATGCTTTCACCATGTACATTGCAAGACTTCTGGAGAGTGACAATGTAAGGAGGTTCTCTGATGAAGCCATGAGCCTGATAGTGAAGTACGGTGCCTACTTCATTCAGTTTAGAAAGTTCTCTTATATCAGGCTAGCAAGCTATGAGAGCACCCCTCTCAAGCTCCCTATGTTCTGTAGTGACAAAATGGCCTTGATTGAGATATGTAAGCAATTGGACAAATTGCATATAACCTACAGGGATAATAAAATCACTAGTCTACACTTCCCCAAATCTTTGGGAAACTACACCTGTAAGAGGGCTCTGGATGCAAAAAACATAGAGAGAGCCCTAGCTCCCATCACTATCCATTTCTTCAGGCCCAGAACTTTTTTTGACTTTAAGAAATTTATTGAACAAAATCTCAGAATTAATCACCATCATAGGGCAGACACAAAATATTATTGGGCTGACTGTGCTGATGATTTTTAGGCAAGGAGGAGACATTATGGCAAGTTTTCTCTTCAACTGATTCAGGAGCTTAACTTGTATCAAATTCCTGAAGGGCTTCAGGATGACAACTCCGACCTGTTATCATATGAATATGATACTTTGATCAAACACACTCCCTTGGAGGATTTGGATTGGTTCAAAAAAGAGAAGGATGATCTGGCTGAAATCCTAGCCCCTATCCTAGTAAGAACCAAAATCTGGTTTGACAGAAGAGTTCGCGAGCTTAGAAAGCATTCAGGAGAGTCCTCCTCCAAGGACACCTCAATACCAAGGAAGGAGGCACAGACACCCAGTTCACTGTACACATACGAGACTCCTCCTACCTCATCAAATAAAGGGCCTACATCCTCCACCCCTTCCTCATCCACTCAGGTGTATCAGAAGAAGGTCAAGGAGGTCAAGAGGGAGCCTGTTGAAGAGGATCCCTTGATAAAGCATTCGAATTTCCCTCAGGACCAGAGAACATTATTTTTCTCAGTGAGAGTGAAGAGAGTGAAGTGCCAGTCTTTGTAGGCACTTCAGAAGCCCCAATGGATATAGAGAAAGAAATTCAAAGCGCTGAGCTTCCAAGCACCATTGACTCCTCTGTACCAGAAGCCTCAGCTTCCCCACTCACATCTCAACTAGAGGCAACAGCAGTGCACACTTTGAGTGCCATGAGTTCCCTTTCTCTCGGTCCTCTTGCCCCCCTTCTTCTTCCTCCTCCTCTTTCACATGGGTGCAGCCTTTTGTTGATAGTAGGAAGAGGAAGTCTTCTTCTCAAATCTCAAGACCCAACTTTGATGCTGTGGTGGCCTTATTGGGCACTACTCCTTCTGCTCCTGCCAAGAAAGCCAGACCACTTCAAGAATAGTATCTGATGCCCAAGGTCAGCAATTCGAGAGATAGCCAAGCCCAAGGTTGACAAGCCAGAGCAGGATCTGCAGGCGTCTGATCTAGAACTTTCGAGGATCTCCATGGGAGAGTCCACCCCTGAAGGTGAGATTCACAATCTTCAAGAAATAGTCACCAGGGTCATTGGGAGGGTGGAAAAGGGAAACAAACTATAGAGCAGCTAGAAGAGCAGGCTCAGGTTCTTACAAGTTTCATCAAGTCGCTGCTATCCAAAGATAAAGTTTTAGACCCCACCCCACTAACTACTCTTCCACCACCTGTGCTCCTCAGCCAAGATGAAGTCCAGAGCATCAAGGATATACACAGGTACTCCATCTATGGAAGGGATATGGAGGCCATGGTGGATGATATGCTTTTATAGGTTTGAATTTCATTGGTGAAGCCTTCAAACTCAATGAGAAGGTAAGTAATCTGTAACAGAAACTCTCCTCCACCATTGGAAATATGGATAAAGAGCTCAAACTTTGGAGCATTTGCATAGTATACCTTCACCTTATGGGGTAGACTGATGAAAATATTTTAATGGAAAGTAAGGTATTTGATGATGCGAAAGATAATTTGTCAAAATCATGGGTATATAGTGTGGAGTGGAAAATCAAGGTGCTAGAGGAGGCTTTGGGAGAATTGAGAAATAGCTGGCAGAAGGGTGAGGCCTTCAAGACTTTGGTGGTATCTAATTTTAAGGATATCCATTGCCACCTCCATGATGAGACCTCAGGTGTACCTCTCTCCCTACAGAAATTAAAGCTCAATTCAGAGCTTTTGTCAAAGAAAATCTGTTCAAAGAGGACTCCATCACTAAGGAAAAGATGAAGGAAATCTGCTCTCTCCAGTCTTCCATTGAAGAAGCGAGCAAGGAGTACCATATGCACGTCGAATTCGACAAAGAGATGGAGAAATGTCTCAGATTTTGGACCCAGTCTGCTACCAACACATCAGTTCCACGTGGTAGAGACATAGCAGAGGCTTTAAAAAGGTTTAGACAGCGGATCCTCAAGTCAGTGGGCCCTTCCTAATCATGAACACTTGTCTTCTCCTCCTGACTTCTCTTCCTCTTTCTCTTCTCATCTCAAATTTATTGTAATTAGTTGGGGTTTTGCGTTAAGCATCCCTTTAACTAAACATTAATTAAAAGAAGTAGTTACCAAGTGTAACTGATTTGTAAAACTATATAATGGTCTCTCTATGCCATTTTGAGGGGTTGGTGGAGGAACTTGGCTTATTTTTGGAAGTGTAAGAAATAATAAAGCAATCAATACAAAAGGATCTTCTTTCTTTGTCCATCTGATCCTTTTATTCGTGGCTATCTGTTGAGTATTGTTAGATCATTTATCTGCATTATGTCAAGAAGCTTTGTATTCTTGTAGATGTTATTTCTGAACTGTGTGTCTTTTCAATTGCATCTCATTAATTCAAATACAAATGGTCTTATTCCAATTCATTATATTCTGGCACGCATAAGGAATTATTTTGTCATCTATAATTCTAGAGAATGCCTTTCTGCTCATTTCTATGTCTTCATTCCTCTGTACTTTTGTGTTGATGATCTATTTTATTTCAAAACACTTTCATGATATCCAAGTTCCACATTAAAGCTATGCACTGTACATATGTAAATAGGTTTTGCTTTTGAATAAGGGAACCTCTCCCATTAAAGAGGAGGGACTTCTTGTCCCCTGACTGTTGTTCTCATCAAGGTCCTTTTTGACGACCAATAGTTTTTGGCGACTCTACTGGGATTCATTTTTCTTGACGTATTCCAGTTCTTTAAGAATTTCTTTATCATCCTTTGATCTGGCGACTCCACGTTTTACTCGCGGGAGAAGGGATCTTGGTATTGAAGATTCTCAGTTTCAACTTTTGGAATAGCAAGATTTTCCTTTCCCTTCAACAGGAAGAAATAGAAGAGCTCATTCAACAAGCACTCCTCCTATCAAAAACAGAACCCCTGTGGGTGGTATTCCTTCAGAGCAGCTCAGTCCCAATCTTTGTGCTCTGATTCTTGTTGGTGTTTTAGTTCCCCTTCAAGCCATTTTTCCTAGAATGGCAGCCCCATTGCCTTCGGGCCATCATGTTGGGCCTCTCACCCTTCCTCGGCCTTTGCATGAGTTACCCAGAGGTAATCAAAAAAATTTCCCAAGTTCAGAGGTGATGGCAAGATACATCCTGATGAACATATCACGGCCTTCATAGTTACATGTGGAGTTCTGGGAGTTGAACACGAAGATGTCTCGGTAAGGATTTTTGTTGAGACCTTACAAGATAATGCAGCAGATTGGTTCTATCACCTTCCCGGGGCTATCACCAGCTGGAACATAATGAGAATGAGGTTTGAGAATCGTTTCAAACCGGTAGAAGACGTGCATGCTTTGCTGGCCCAAATTTCTCAAATAAAGAAGGAATCACAAGAACCCATGAGAGAATTTGTGGCTCGATTCAACAAGTTGATTAACAAAATCCCACTAGACACTCAACCTGTAGATCAAATCCAAAAATGCTTCTTCCTGAATGCCCAATTACCTGAAGTTAGTTATGCATTGAGAAGAGATAATCTTGCAACATTGGTGAGGACCAAACTCTTGTTGTTAGTGTCGAAGATGATTTAATCATGTCCGGGAAGTTGAGAAGAGATCCTTCTAAATCTAGGTCTTCTTCTTCCTCCTCTTCCACTCCAGGCCTAATACTGATCCATTAGTACAAAAACTTGCAAATGACCTCATCGCCATTAAGAAACAATTGGCCCAAAGACACCCCTATGCAAATGTTCCAAGGAGGAATTTTCAGCACAGAAATCATTTTCCTGCTTCTCAAACAAGGCTAGCATTAGAAGGGCCACCTATTAAGGTCCCTGTTAATGCAACCTGTGAAGTTGAAGAGCCGGAGGATGAAGAGGTTAGTGAAGATGGTGAAGAACTAGTTGAAGAAGCCGATGAAGAAACGGAGGAACTTGAGGAATCTTGGGTTAATTTATTCACTATTGAAGGTGTTGATGAAGAAGATGATTATCATGAAGTAGTAGCAGACATGAATAGTGAATCATATGTTGTCATGACTTGAGAGTAGACAAACAAAAGGGAGAAAGTGATGCAGCCTACCAAAATATCCAAGGAGCATCCGACGACTATCCCTGTGATTGCAAAAAGAGGATCTACTATCCCCATTACGTCCACACCAAAGGTGAGTCCCGCCACCCTGCCACTAAATTTTCTTCTTCTTCAACTCCTAAAGCTGATAAGCCTAAGGTCCTAAGTGATGATAGCCCGTCCACCTCTGGGTCTTTCGATATCATTGATCACCTGAAAAAGACCAAGGTTCAAATCTTAGAGGCTGAGTATTATCAAACCCATCCCAAGGATTTTGCTAAAATGGTTCACTTTGTCAATTCCCATTCCAAAATTACCTCTAAAGGCCTTTTACCCACTCCATCCTCTGCACCACAACCCAATCTGGTAGCTGTCGTCACCTCACCCAATGACAAGATCAAACCATTCTATGTGACCCTCCTTATAGCAGTCATAAACTCAGCAACTACGGCATAGACTCAGGGGTGTCAAACAATGTAATGCCTACCAAAGTAGCCCATTCCTTAGGCCTAACTCTCACACGCACTTATGGGTCTTGTTATTCTATGGAGAGTAAGGAAGTGCCCCTAGTCGGAAGAATTAAAGATGCACAAGTAGATTTTGCTACTTTTCCTGAAAAAAGGTTTTGGCTACTATCCTAGTAGCAGACATTCCCCCTTCATATGGAATGCTGCTAAGTAGGAACTTCTGTAAGGATGTGGGAGGAGAAATTCAAATGGATTGGTCACATGCCCTCATACCAGTTAATGGACAAATGAAGAAGTTGTTGCCCGAGAAGCATTTTGAGTATATTATACAAAAATAGTTGATCCCAAAGTGAAAATACTTTATCGGGATATGGGGCATGGAAACTATATGATTATGTCTCCAGGACGAGATCCACTCCCCAAAAAATCACTTAAGGATCCTAATGGTGTTTGGATATTAGATTTTGATGGAAGTTGTTCCTCAGCTAGTTCTGGAGCTAGTGTAGTATTGGTGTCTCCTGAGGGAAAGGTTTTCCTTTCTCATTCAAACTACAATTTGAAAATACTAACAATACAGTAGAGTATGAAGCTCTCATTCTTGGGCTTAATGTGGCAAAATAAAATGGTGTGAAGCATCTTCTAGCTCGCGGAGATGCGGAGCTGGTTGTCAAGCAAGTTAGGAACCTTTTTCAGGTAAAGAATAGAAGGTTAAAACATTATAGGAATCAGGTTTGGGACTCTATCAAATTTCTTGATGCTTTCTCCATTGAAGTAGTTCCTAGGGAAAAGAACACCAGGGCTGACTCACTAGCAGTCTCAGGGTCGTTGTTGATACCTCATCCTGACTTCTCTCAGGATAGGTTTACCATTGAGATGATCCATAGGCCCAGTGTGCCTGATAACGCAAGCAACTGGAAAGTTTTTAATGATGATCAGCATTTTCTTTCCTTCCTAGAACTCAGGGATAACTTTGAACAATTGTACTTTGAAGGAAGTGACAATTTGCCTCGTGAAAGTGTGCCTTCCAATAAAGAGGATGTCAATGAAGAAGAGATAGATCAAGATGGGTGTATCAAACTCAAAGGTAACAAGATTCCAAAGGGACTGGTGAGTTTAGAAGAATTGTTTGATAAGCATGATAGGTATGTGAAGTCTAAAGCTTCTACCGATCACAACAATCTGCTGAGTATGAAAAAACTAATATAGGGAGTTATGTTGACCCTAGACTCGTGAACATTGGGAAATGTTGTACGCCAAAAGAAAAGAAGAAAGTAATTAATCTTTTAATAAAGTATAAAGATGTCCTTGCTTATTCCTATGAGAATCTAAAATCTTTTTAACCAAAGGAGATGCAACATTTCATCCCTCTCGGACTTGGGATTAAGCCTTTGAGACGAAACAAAGGTAATATAATCCTAAGATAGCCGACACTATTTTTCAGAAACACGAAGTTGTTAAAAGCCAAAATCATTTTTCCTATCCACCATTCAACATGGGTTACCAATATTGTGCTGTTAGAAAGAAAAATGGTGAGATTTGTATCTGTGTTGACTTCAAAAATCTGAATCAAGCTTATTTGAAGGACAACTATCCTTTGCAAATGATGGATCAAGTCTTACAAGTTTGTGACGGGTCTAAAATTTTGTCTATTCTTGATGGCTTCTCGGGATATAATCGAGTAGAAGTTAATACTGCAGATCAACACAAGATGGCCTTTACTACCCCTTGGGGTACCTTTTCCTACAAGAGGATGCCTTTTGGGCTCATTAATGCCAGTGCCACTTTCCAAAGAGAAATGGACTTGGCTTTTGGAAGTTTGAAAGGAAAATGTATTGTGGTATATCTAGATGACTTAACTATATTTTCCAAAGCAAGGGCAGATCATTTTTAGCATCTGGAAACATTTCTTTTGAAGTGTAGAGAACATGGGATCTCTTTAAATCCTAAGAAATCTATATTTTTGTCACGAGAGGGAAAAATACTAGGGCATGTTGTCTCTAAAGATGGTATAAAAATTGATCCCGAGTGAGTTCAAGCTCTTGACAGATTCCTCTTCAACTAGTAAGAAGGAGTGCATTCTTTTTCAAGAAGATTAACTTTCCGAGAAGATTCATCCCTAATTTTGAAGAACTAACCTTAAATATCTCTCAAATGATGAAGGAAAAACAGACTTTTGTCTGGTCTTCTCAAGGAAAAGAAGCCTTTGAAGGTATTAAAAAGGCTATTGCTAAAACTCCCATCTTAGCATGTCCATATTTCAGTAAAGATTTTATTATCTATTGCTACGCCACAGATAACACCACGGATGTTGTTTTGAGTCAAAAATATTCTAATGATCATGAAATCCCTATTGCATTTATGAGCTACATTCTAAAAAATCATGAGTTAAAATACACCATGATGGAGAAACATGCTTTCATGGTGGTTAAAGGCACAAATAGTTTCATTTTTACATTCTTAACTCTCACTCCACAAGATGCTTGACACACAACTATCAAGTCCATTCTCACGCAACAAGAGTTTGGATCCAAGAGAGAAACTGGTGGCCAAGGTTCAATAATACGATATTTACATCGACCAACCAAGCTAGTCCGTGGAAAAGGCTTGTGTGAACTTATCAAAGGAGAGCCGGACATGGGTTACCTAAGGATAAAGTTAATCTTCCTACCATTCTGCTTTCTCATTTCAATTGATGAATGGTATGCTAATCTTGCACACTTTCTCACATATGGAGAATGTCCCTCTCATTTGGCTACGAAAGAAAGGAGAGTTGTTAAGTTAAGATCAGCCCAATATGTGTTATGGGAGAATGCCTTGTTCAAGCGTGGGTTGGATGGAAGATTCATAAAATGTGTGGATAAGGAACAACAAAGGAAGCTACTTTGGATTTCCATGATCGGGTGTGTGGAGGGCATTAATCATCAATTGTCACCTACTTTGTTCAAAGATGCATCAAATTGGATTGGTAAATGAGAAGCTTGTCGACCTTCGTGGGTAGACCCAAGTTGGCTTCTTTTCCCCTTAAACCAGTTGTGATCAAAGATCCTTTTCAACAATGGGGTTTAGATTTCATTGGAACACTTAATCCCTCTTCTAGTGCTGGTCATACCCATGTATTAACTACCATAGACTATTTTACTAAGTGGGTAGAAGCCATTCCAGTAAAGAGTACTACTTCTGAAGTAGTATGTAATTTTATCAAAGAAAACATCTTGGTGAGGTTTGGTGTGCCGAACAAGATCGTGATGGATAATGCTTCAAATTTTTCTTCAACTGAGATGATGGATTTTTGTTATGGATATGGCATCTCCCTAGCCCACTCCTCAAATTATTATCCTCAAGGGAATGGACAAGCAGAATCAACAAACAAAAATCTGGTGGCCATAATAAAGAAATTGGTTAATGAATCTCAGAGGAACTGGCACAAGAAACTCTATGATGCTCTTTGGGCAGATAGGATCACACCTAAAAGAGCTATTGGGATGTCTCCTTTTCAGGTAGTGTATGGAGTGGAAGCTCAATTACCAGTAACAGTGGAACTACTAGCCTTGCATTTAATGAAGGCCATTGAAGACACTAGTTTCAATGATTCTTTAGATAAAAGGATCATGTACCTTTATAAATTGAATGAGGATAGGTTGAAGGTTATTGATAGAATATATTCTCACCAACAGAAGGTAAAGGCCTTATTTGAAAAAAGGCCAGGTCCAGGATTTCAAAGTTGGAGACATTGTTTTGTTGTGGGATAAAAGACATGAACCTCGTGGCAGCCATGGAAAGTTTGATTCTCTTTGGCTTGGACCTTTCAAGATCAGGCACTTTGCTAGTGAGAATTCTTTCTACCTTGATTATATGGATGGTTCTTCTCTCCCACTTCCTTATAGTGGGCAGTACCTAAAATTGTTTAAGTCCTAAGTAATTAGGAAGTCCTCTCGTATATTATGTATAGTGTGTGTGTTAGGTTGTGGAGCCTGTTTTCATGTGTGAAAATGTTGAAGACTGTACACTAAGAGTACTGTACACTTTTCATGTATCCTCGCCGGGGTTCGGGCGCATCCTCGAAAAAAAAAAAAAAAATTAGGCGTAAAATTTTTTGGCCTCAAAAAATGCACCCAACATATCGGGAAACGTGTTTTTCTCATATGGGTGAGTTTTGACCCATAGGTTTATGGGACTAGTTTTGCCCATGGTTTTTATACCCACGGTTTTGTAAAACTCACTTAGCGATTGTATATTTATATGGTCTTATGCATATGATAGATGTACAAGCAAATATATTGCGAGATGTGTTTTGAATTCGGCCGTGAATTTTGTAGAGTTTGTTGAGCATAGCTCCAAACGGATCAGGTATTGTATTGAGAGAGCGGTGGCTTGTAATAAAAGCTGAGCAAGTGATTCTTGGTGGACGTAGCCCAAATTGGGTGAACCACGTTAAATACTATCTCGTGTTGTGTTATTTTATTCGTAATTTTATTTGAGATCTATAATAATTTCTGCATATTAGTTTCTACTTGTTGCGATTCGTGAGGGATTATTCGCATATTTTATCTATTATTACCTAACAATTGGTATCGAGAGCGAGGTTTAGTTTGTTGAAGTGTTGAATCGCAGGAAAGTTTTTAGCTTGAGTGGGAGCTATGGCGAGATGAAGGAAGATCTAGGGTTGATAAATTCAACGGGCGTAACTTTATCTTTGGAAGATGCAGATGGAAGATTACCTTTATCAAAAGGATCTTTATACTCCGTTGTCTGAGAAGGTGAACAAACCCTCGAGTATGATAGATGTGGAATGGGATTTGTTGGATCGAAAGGCACTTGGAATGATCCTTCTGAGTCTTGCATCTTCGGTATTATTTAATGTTTCAAAGGAAAAGACTACAAAATATCTAATGGATGCATTAGGGAAGTTGTATGAAAAACCCTCTGCCTCTAATAAGATATTTTTAATGAAAAAGTTGTTTAATATGAAGATGTTTGAGAATAGTTCAGTAGCAGATCATTTAAATGATTTCAATATGGTAGTGAATATGCTAGCTTCGGTTACAATAGAATTTGATGAAGAAGTTAGGGCTTTATTAATTCTGTGCTCTTTACCTGAGAGTTGGAATAGCCTAGTAATGGCGGTAAGTAACTCGGTTCCAGCTAACTCAAAGTTGAAGTTTGAGGATGTTGTAGGGGTGATTCTAAGCGAGGAAATGTGAAGAAAAATCTTTGGGAATCTTCTACTTCAGGGAATGCTTTGACAGTGGAAACTAGAGGGAGACAGAAGAATAGAGGAAACCGTGGAAAATCAAAAGATCGGGCAAGGTCAAAATCCAAGAACAAGATTGTATGTTGGAATTGTGGAAAGCCTGGGCATGCAAAGAAGGACTGTTGGGAGCTTCGGGATAAGAAGAAACAATAAGAAGAAAACAAGGAGGCAAATGTGGTAACGGGTAATGTATGTCGAGGATGCTTTGATTCTTTCTTTGCACATATTACAATCTTGGGTTTTAGATTCGGGGCTTCTTTCCATGCTTCTCTCCACATAGGCATTATTTTGTTGATTATGTTCAGGAGATTTTGGGCATGTTTTTCTTGGTGATGATGAGCCTTGCAAAGAGTTGGAAAAGGTTGTTCGAGTTAAGATGCGAGATGGGAATACTTGGCTATTGAAGGATGTCGAGACATGTGCCTACATTAAGACGAAATTTGATATCGGCGAGGGCGGTTGGGAAGTGATGGTTGTCTTGTGATATTTACAACGAGACTCTTGGAAAGTTACCAAGGGTGCTCTTGTGGTGGCAAGAGGTAAGAAGGTTGGAACCTTGTATTTAACCACTGATAGTACCAATGATTGTAATCTTGTGGCTTCAGATGTAGATACAACATTATGGCACTATAGACTCGGTCATATGAGCCATAAGGGCATGAACATCATAAAGAAGAATTTTCCTGGATATACAGAAATAGGTTTCGATTTCTATGAGAACTGCATATATGGGAAACAGAAGCGAGTAAGGTTTCTCAAGGTTGGACCTACAAAGAAAGAGAGTAAGTTAGAGCTGGTGCATTCTGATGTGTGGGGGCCAGCTCAGGTATCATCTCTTGGGGGTTCAAGTTATTATGTTACTTTTATTGATGATGCAACAAGGAAAGTTTGGGTTTATTGTATTAGAAACAAATCTGATGTATTTGACACTTTTGTTAAATGGAAAGCCTTGGTAGAGAATGAAACAGGTCTTAAGCTAAAATTTCTTAGGTCAGATAATGGAGGGGAGTATTGCAGCAATGAATTTAATGATTATTGTTCTAAGAATGGAATCTATAGGCAAAAGACGGTTCCAGGAACTCCACAACAAAATGGGGTATCAGAAAGGATGAACAAAACAATAATGGAACGTGCTAGGAGCATGAGGTTACATGCGGGGCGCCTCTTTCTTTTTGGGCGAAGCCACCAAAAGGCATCCCTCACTTTTTGATGACCAACAGAGGGATGCCACCAAACAAAGTATCTAAGGAGTTATGATAACTCCCATAATCATGTATTGACTTGTATGTCTGCATCATGCTCAATATACCTTTTGAATGTATGTGTGTGAAGAAGAAAAATGCTATCTATCAAACTAGAAAGATAAACAACATGTATAATCCGAAGTGCAAAAATATATTCTAGATAAATAAATCTTGAGTTTTGCATTTTCTTAAATATTTGAATGTTTTTATTTTTATGTATATATCGATGTTTTTTTATTTTCAAGTGCATAGCTATGTAAAAGTGAGGGGATAACATGAAATTTATCTAATGATAATTATTATAATGAAAAAGAAGCACCACAGGGATTTTTTAGTTATGGATCCCTAATTTTTGCTAAAATGGGATTACCTCTCAAGTCAGTGGGACTTGTAAACTTGAGATAATCCCCAGAAGGCCACTTCTTGCTCCTAAACCTACTGCCACAACTACTCCTAATGCAAACAAATGACTAATCTAACATATACTATCCTTCCAGGAGACAGAAGTGAGAAACTTGTATGGAAATAAACCTACACTAAGAGCGGTGATACACCAAGAAAATGAGGTTTATAGACAAAAATCATGTGCCTAAAATGGAGAGGGTGGACAAGATGCACCACAGACATGGATTCACATATAACACCATTTGTTTCCCAAGTAAACATAGCTCCCAAAACCTGCAATGAACACAAGAGAATATGCATAGTATACCCCATAATGAGTAGAGGCAAGTAGAGACAATGAAACATGCAGAGGATGGACAAAATGCATCACAAAACATAGTCTATTGCTCCATTAAAGTATGCACAATACAACATTGGTGGGGAAGAGGAAAGAAACTGCATTAAAGAGCTTGGAGAGGAGGCTTACAACTCACATTCATCTTAGAAAGAAGAAGAAGAGAGGGCAGAAAAAAAAATGTCTAATTCCTTTACAAATGAGCCCCTCTTTACAATTTATAGAATTGAGAGAGAAGAGAGAGAATGAAACTCATATTTTCTTTTCCAACCACCTCGAAGGTGCCATAATTATGGGAAAATGATTATAGGTTACTGCAAAAGGCACCCCATGTTGTCCCATAACTTACGGTAGTGGAGAAATGGTGGTCCATGCTCATTAATTACATCTCTAACCACCTATAAGTCTCTCTTATGAAATGAGATCATTTTCTACAAAATTTACCCCCAAAACCCCATCAATTATTGAATTTTCTCGTTTACTATGTATAGGTCTCAAAGTCATGATTCTAACGAATCCACTTTTGTGTGATTTGGAAAATGCAAAATTTATGCTCCTTTAAGTGAATTCATCTATCTTGTGTTTTTCCGGGCTCACTTTCATTTCACGGGGTTGTGAATTAATTTGGTGAAATGATAATTTAAATTTCTCCTCTTCTCCTAATATTTTTCATATCAATTAATTATTTTGTGAAATTAAATTACTTGGGGGCCACCATTCTCTTTGCTTTATATTGGGTAGTAGGTTGTTGTTTTCTTAAATATTAAAACAAGATCCAACTCGGTCAGTTTGTGTTTTCCTTGTATTACCGACTCATCATCGTGGTGCATTAGACACTTATTTGTTAACACCACCGGCTTACCTCCCTCATCTTTCATATTGCACACCTAGTTCATTGGGTTTCTCATTACATCGAGCCAACTTTATTCTCCACCGACCATCCACCTTAGCTCCTTTCCCAAATCAGTTAGGCTCTACATGAATGGGATTACCATGTACACCTTCTAGTGTAGTTTACTTTCCACCTTGGCAAGACTTACATTGTCAACTCAGGCATTGGGCCTCATACTTCCACCACCCTCCTTGCATTGCATTGATTGATTTCACCCCTATATCTTACTTGGTGTATATATAGTGCTAACACAACACCCCTTTACAATGCGGACCAACTGCTTGTATGGGGAACACCTCATTCCCTGACCCATTTTCTTCGGGCCATTTTCGTCCTGATCTGCATGAGTTCTCTAGGCCAACGTCGGGCCGGTGTTATGCAAGTACCTATCAACTCCACATGGATCCTACGGCCCATGTTGACTTCACATCAAGCATTCAACTCGGCCATCCACCCGCTTAACATTACTCATCGAGTATTTTGGGATTTTGACGCGTCTGAATGGCTCGAGTTGTTTGGACCCTCTGGGAAATTCCTACCCGCATCATCTGCGAATGGCCCGCTCTTGAACTTGTCGATGGCTCATCGAGTTGGCTCGGTGAGCCAACCCTTTACTTATTCACCACATTTTCATAGTCTCTATAGTTGGCCTTTATTTCATTGATCTGCTGCTCTTTAACTTCGAACCTTCCCCTATGACTTTGATGGAACCACTCGGTGTCATTCATTTATCATCTAGAGTATGGCTCTCCATTGGATGAGCTTGAGGAGCTTGGACTCCCTCTCCATTATCTTAGCAGCCATGAATAGGTTAACAAGGGGCTTGGTTTCGTTAAAATGGTCTAGCTTTCATTGACAATCTCTCCCCTTATTTCTCCTCTCGCTTAAGGCCCCATGGCCATGGGCCTGATTTTCCACGCTTTAACCTAAGTCGAACTCACTTGTTTTCTCTACACAGACCTCGTTCACCATAAAAAAAAATGCCTCCCAAGATCATTTCTCCTCTACCTTTTGCAATCTCACCTATCTTCGGTGTATCTCGGGATGGACCCCCATTTCAACAGTTTGAATTTGCATAGACGGGCTCATGAATTCAATTCACTCTACAACCAAGTAACTCAATTATAGGGTTCAACATATACTCAACTCGAATCAACTTGATCCTCTATCTTTGCTTCTCGGGAGCTCGGTTTTTGTGTGAAATGTGTTTAAATGTCATGGGAACATTGAACCAGATTTAGATGGAATTTGGCGGGCTCATCAATGGCTCGATCCTTTTGTGCACAGCTTGTCCAGGTGTGAAGTAACTTGAAACTTCTATCTATTTGAGCTCATCCTGTATGATTTTGAGATAGCTTGGTTACCAAAAGAATATCTCGATATGTTTTGTTAAGGTATAACCAACTCACCCCCTCGATGTAACTCGTTGAACTAGGGTAACTCACCCATTAGTTTGGCCAACTCACTAGGGGCCACGGGAAAAAAATTCTAACCTTTTCAACTCCTTTCATATTTTTTCCATCCTTTTGTATCCAACGGTGTCGAAGAGCCATGTATTAATGCCAAATATTGTCCCCGACCACAACGTTGACTTTTTACCATTTTTCGCTGCAAGTGGGACTCGATTGACCTATGAACCCCCTTATAATTACCTTAGTATAAGCATGTTGTTGTCCATTTTCACCATGAGTCCAAAATAGATAACAATTTTGGTGATTCACGGGGCAATCTGTCTGCTAGATGGGATTGAAAAGTGACCTATAGCTATCTATTGGGCACAAAGTCCTTCATGTTCATCCCAAACTAATTTAAAATTAAAAAGATGCACCCTTGAGCCACTTGAACCTTGCTTGAAGATTGCACTGCTGCTTGAATCGATATCGCCTCTCGCTTGCATTTCCCAACTCTTGTAGGAAAATCTTAAAACTTTTTTGTGAGAGTGGAAAATTGTCTTACAAATTGAATTCTACCTTTCCCGCAATTTGTGATCTCGTGAGGTTGAATGATGAACCTTGTAACTATTGCCCCAACATCTAATTTTTTTCAAGCGTGGGACACCATAGATTTTGTAGTAAAACATCTCAAAACTGGAGTTTGAATGAATTCGTGAAGGTTGTTTTCTAATCCTACAAGGATCTTTATGAGATTGATGATTGATCTGAAGGAACCATTAAAACCTATCCCTTATTAAATTTAGTTTCTCTACATTTATTTTGATTTGAAGATTTCAATTGTTTGCTATAGCTATGAGATTCCTTCTGTGGCATTTTATGTGGGAGGCCTCTTTGAAACGATGCATTGTGTTCGAGAAAGCATGAACCAAAAACTATATACAAAATATAAATCATATATGCCTCAAGTAAGGCATGTAAAGTGTGCACAAGCACTTTTTCTACTGAAACAAACCTACTCCTACCCTACACTAATCAAAGAAATGAGTAATTTCAAACAAACCTTGCTATTGGAAAGGTATAGTAGTTTCCCATTCTCACCATTTGCATCCATGTAGATGATTTGGCATCGACACAAATAGAATTAAGATTGAAAAATTGATTTGCAAACTGATTTTTCACCCCTTCTACATCAAGTTATCAATGAAAAACAAGACAAATACCTCTTCCAGCTTGTTGTTCATTTGATTCCAAGAGGTATGGTAGTTGATATTTGGCACATTAAGGATATTCCTCATTCTTAGAAGTAATCATGACAGGTTGTGGCCTCTCTCTTGGCTCCAATGAAGCTAAGTAATTGATTGAGCAAGGTTTGATCTACTAATTTTCCCACTTTGCTCCAAATTTCAACTTCAATAAGAAAGTATTCATATAGAATTTCCTAGAATCTTCTTTTTGTACATTTACTTGACAAATAATGTGTCACCTTGGTGAACGGTATGAAAGAGATGGCAGCTTTGTCCTCTTCTCCTTCCTCTTTGGCAATATGGAATTTCTCTTCATCATGCGGCTCAATATTTTTTATTGTAGCATCTAATGGGGTCATGTGTACATCATTGTAATCAGATGCAACACATTGCTTGCTTGGGAGTTCCTTCTTCTTTATTTGAATACCACATTGTTCTTCAATAGCTTCTTTCTATAGCATGAAGTTTGATGAATCAAACTCTTCAATATTCTACTCTATAGATCAAGTTTTGGGCAAGAAGGTCCTTTTGAACACTCTCCTCTATTATAGAATCATCAATCAAATCATATTCTCCAAAAGAAAGAAAAAAATTCTTAATGATTTCATCCTCATTCAAAGTGCCCTTAAATATGAATTTCTTTCTTCCATGTGGTCTATTTCAATAGCAGTAGGTTTTGATTATTCAAGGATACATGACAGAGCGAGAAAACGTAGTGATCTCTATATGCTCCTTTTCATCAAAGCATTCTTCTTGGTCGGATAAGAAAGCAAGTTCTTTGTTGGCTAGTTGTGCTAAAGGTTCTCTTTCTTCCATGATGACCTTCGGATCAATGGCTTGTTCATCATGGACCTCTTCTTCCTCAAACTTGAAACTAGTGAGTTCAAACTTATCCTCCAAATAAAAACTTTGAGAGGATGGAAGGGAAGAAGGAGTCGAATATTTTTCATGTCTTGCATTACACTCAAGGATCACGAAAATGTAGGGCTCTCCTTAATGACACGAATTTATTTACGATTGGTTGTAGCACTGATAATGGATTTGGTGGACTGTTGTAACCTTCTAGGAGTGTTGTGAGCTCTTGGCATGCTAGGTAATGAAGGTCATTGCATTCACTTGAAATACCTTGCACACTTTGAAGTTTTTCCTTACTTGAATATGATATTTTTCTTGTCCTAATATTGATTTCCTCTTCTCTTCTCACGTTGTTTTTGTAGCTAGTAGTGGATCAACAACCTTTGAAATAATAGTGTCATTATGAACACTACATTACGAGCAAGTGGATTGTTGGTCATCACTTTCCTCTCCTTGTTCTATTGTTGCTACAAAATCAGCCTTATTCACCACTTGTTCTTGGATATTTACCCCCACCGAAGGCTTACCTATCAATGGTATTTTCTTGATATCAAACTTGAAGCCTGCTCTTTCAAGTTTCTTACCAAATCTTCCTCATTAGGCTTCTCTTCTTATTTCCCTTGATGGTATTTTGGTTCTCATTTCCCCAACATGAACTTACACGAGGAGGGGTAGGTTAGGTTACAATAAATCCTTGTATCGCTTGTGGTGGTGGGAGGGATGAACCTTCTTGTTCTTGTGGAGGGGAAATTTAATTTGGAGGGAAAAGGGAAGAAAACTAAATATGGGATGAGAGGTTAGAAGGTGGAGAATGTAATTCCATAATTGTGGCAGTAGCTAGAAGATTAAGATAATGGGGTTCATGTGGAAATTGCATGGGTGGCAGCATAAGAAAGCTGTAAGATGGTGATGTAATGGCTTCCCATTGAAAATTTTGGTTAACATTACATTCATAAGCCTCCCTCCTTTTTATCCATTCCCCAACTTGAGTCATTATTTTAATTATAAATTGAATTTTTTGTTGGGGATTCAACTTACTTGGAAATGAGCTAGTCCATGGATATGGATTGTTGAAACCAATCTCAGCTGCTCTTTTCATATCCTTAGTCCTCATCAGTACTATACTATGCTCCAGTTCCTAGACCTTTCTTTGCAAATAAAAATCTCTAGGTGTAGGATAACCTCTAGGCTCCACATGCTACTCTTTCTCTTCAAGCTGCATGCATACTCTGGCATATAACCAAATTGATTTGCATATTTTTCTTGTGCGTATGCATAGTCAAGCTGATTGTAGTCATGGAATTGGTTTAGAGGTGGTTGATAGAAACCTGAGAATGAATCTTGTAAGCTTGGAGATGGATTGCATTGATATGGTTGTTGCTGCAAATATGAATTCCATGTGGGAAATGAAGCCATGATTGCAGAACTTCATGAATGGAAGAAGATGGAGAGACGTAGAAAGAAAGATGAATGGAAATGGATGGAAAAGGAATAAGGAAAGTCTATAATTTCATATAATGGGTTATTTAGACTAGATGGAGTCGCTAGATGTGTTTTCTAGTGCCTCCAAAGGCTAAAATTCCAAAAAAACACCAACTTGTTAGAGTGAAGTCTTCTCGCAAATATTGATCTACACACCTACTAATGATCTTGACTTCAATGTGTCCCACCGAGCATGCTATAACTATTAGTTTCGGTAGCACGGTGGCTAGATATTGTAATGGAATGCTATGAAATATAGATCTTTCACTTGTTTGTTCCATTGGGCATGCCAGAATTGTTATCACAAAAATTATCATGTTGGGGTTTTTTGGTTATGTATCCCTACTTTTTGCTAACATGAGATTAATATTCAAGCCGTGGGACTTGAAAATTTGAGATAATCCTTTGGAGAAGGATGGTTCCTGCTCCTAAACCTACTTGCCACAACTACTCCTAATGTAAACAAATGACTAATCTAACCTATACTATCCTTCCAAGGAGACAAGGAGAGTGAAAATTGCATGGAAATAAACCTACACTAAGAGTGGTGATACACCAAGAAAAGGAAGTTGCTAGACAAAAATATTGTGCCTTCAATAGAGAGGTAAACAATGGAGCAGGTGGAAAATATGCACCATAGACCAAAGATGGATTCATACAAAACACCATTTTTTTCCCAAGTAAACATAGCTCACACAAACCTGTAATAAACATAAGATAATGTGCATAATATACCTCATAATGAGGAGAGGCAAGTAGAGATAGTGAAACATGCAGAGGATGGACAAAATGCATCACAAAACATAGTCTATTATTCCATTAAAGTTTACACCATACAAAATTGGTGGGAAAGAGGCAAGAAAATACCATTACAAAGCTTGGAGAGGAGGATTGCAACTCTCATATTCATCTTTGAAAGAAGAAGAAGAGAGGGGTAGAGAAAATAAATGTCTAACTCCTTTATAAATGAGTCCCTCTTTACAATTTATAGAATTAAGAGATAAGAGAGAGAATGCTACTCAGATTTTATTTTCCATCTGTTTCCAAGGTGCCATAATTATGGAAAATGATGATAGGTGACTTGCAAAAGGCACCCCATGTTGTCCCATAACTTGTAGTAGTGGAGAAATGGCTGCCCATGCTCATTACTTACATCTCCAACCACCTGAAAGTCTTTGTTCTGAACTAAACTTGTTTTCTACAAAATTTACCCCTGAAACCCCATCAATTCTTGAATTTTCTAATTTTTGTGCATAGGTCTCGAATCACGATTCCAACGAATCCACTTTTTCACGATTTGGCTAAAAATGCAAAATTTATACTCCTCCGAGTGAAGGTAGCTATCTTGTGTTTTGTCAAGCTCACTTTCATTTCATGAAATTGTGAATTAATTTGGTTGGAAATGATCATTTAAATTTCTCCTCTTCTCCTAATATTTTGCATATCATTTAATTGTTTTGTGCATTTAAATTACTTGGGGGAGCCACCATTCTACCACTTTATATTGGGGAGTGGGTTGTTGTGTTTTTAAATATTATAACAAGAGCCGAACTTACATGAGATGGCTTTTTCCTTGTATTATCGACTCCTCATTATGGTGCATTGGACACTTATTTGTTAACACCATCATTTTACCTCCCATCTTCCATGTTGCACACCTCATGCATTGGGTTTCTCACTATATTGATCCTTCTTTGTTCTCCATCAAACGTCCACCTCAGGCTCCTTACCCAACTTGGTTAGGCTCCATGTGAATGGGATTACCTTACACCTCCCCGTGTAGTTTACTTGCGACCTCGGTATGGCATACACTTTCAACTTAGGTATTAGGCCTCCTACTTCACCGACCCCCACTGCAGAATGGTGGGTCGCCTCCCCCATATCCCGACTTGGTGCATATATAGTGCCAACTCAACATCCCCTTACAATGTGGACCACCCACTTATGTGGGGAACACCACATTCCCAAATTGTTCCCTCCATGTCATTTTCTTCCGCATCGACCAAAATGAGGGCCTCATGTACCCCCTGCACTGCATGAGTTCTCTAGGCCCACATCGAGCCCGTAGTGTTCTCTAAGTACCTATCGGCTTTGCATGGTTCCTACAGTCCCCATTGACTTCACATCGTGCCTTTGACTGACCATCTAGCCATAACATTAATTGTCGTATTTTGGGATTTTGATGCACAAATGGCCCAAGTTGTTTAGGCACTTTGGTACATTCCTACCCACATCATCCATAAATGCCCACTCCTAAACTTGTCGATGGCTCACCGAGTTGGCTTGGCGAGTCAACCCTTTACTTCTTTGCCATATTTGCATAGTCTTTGTGGCTAACATTTGCACCATTAATCCGATGCTATTTGACTTTGAACCTGCCCCCATGAATTTAATATAACTACTCGGCATCATTCCTTTATCATCTAGAGCTCGACTCATCATTGGATGAGCTCGAGGAGTTTGGAATACCTCTCTTTAGCTTGGAAGTAATGAAAAGACTGGTGAGGAGCTTAGTTTCATTCAAAGGGTCTAGTTTTCATTGATGAGATCTCCCGTTGTTTCTCCTCTACTAAGGCCCCATGGCCATGGGCCTGATTTTCCATGCTTCAACCTAATTCAAATTCAACTTGTTTTCTCTACATAAAGCTCGTTCACCATAAAACAATACCTCCCAAGATCATTGGTCCTCTACCTTTTGTAACCTTGCATGTCTTCGTGTATCTCGGGATGGACCCCATTTCAACATTCACTTTACATGACATTCTCATGAATTCAATTCACTCTACAACCAGGTAGCTTGACCGTATGGATTAACATATGCTCAACTCATAATCAGCTTGATCCTCTATCTCAACTACTCAAGAACTTGGTTTTACATGAAATGTGTTCAAATTCCATGGGAGCATTGAACCAATTCATATGGATGTTGATGGACTCATCAATGGCTTGATCATTATGTGCACAAATTCATCCAAAGTGTGAAGTAACTTGGCACTTATATGTATTTTAGCTTGGCCTACATGATTTTGAGGTAGCTTGGTTACCAAAACATAGCTCGGTATGCTTTGTTAAGGTATAACAAGCTCACTCCTTGATGCAACTCTCTGAGCTAGGGGTAACTCAACCATCGGTTCACCAACTCACCAACCAAGCAAAAAAATTCTAACCTTTTTAACTCCTTTCAGATTTCTATCAACCTTTTGCATCCAACGGTCTTGAGAGCCATGTATTAATGTCAAAGATTTTCCTGACCACAATGCTAACTTTTTGCCATTTTTGATGCAAGTGGGACCCTAATTGACTGTGAGTCCCCATTACAACTACCTTAGTGCAAGACTAGTGTTGTCCATTTTCACCGGGAGGTAAAAATGGATAGCAATAACCTCCCCACGAGGAAGTGAAATAATCATTACAGATGATCTAGGCCTAGGCCTCATATGTGTCAAATAATGTGACTCAACTGCCAATGGAATAGTGGTAGTAATATGTGCCAAAGAGGTCCTAGGAGAAGAGTAATGTATATTATTGCAATGATTAGTATGTGATGTATGAGATCTGTATGTTAGACTAGAAGAATGAGCACTCCTCTCAGGACTAAGGAGGATATGTATAGTAACGTTGTGTACTAAAAGATCTGCAGGGAATCCTATGAGAATGTAAGCCACTAGAGACAATATGTGTGGATGAAGGGCCAGTTGGAGGAAAGTAATATTGGAGCTATGTGAGTTACCATGTGTAACCAAAGGACTAGTAGGAGGATTAGAGCTATGTGAATCAACATGTGTAACCAAAGTACTAGTATAAGACCTAGGAGGAATAGAGTTATGTGAATCAATGTGTGAATCCAAGGACTTATCATAAGACCTAGGAGGATTAGAGCTATGTGAATCAGTGTGTGAATCCAAGGACCTATCAGAAGACCTAGGAGGATTAGAGATATGTGAATCAATGTGTGCAACCAAATCCCTATCTATAGGTGTATTAGGAGTAGGGGTAGAAAAATTGGAAGGACTGGGCACACCAAGATAAGGAGCCTCAAAAGGGATACCTTGAATAATAACAATTTGTTGATTATTAATGAATTTGATACACTAGTGAATAATTTATGGGATATCTTTAAGAGAACCTAACCAAGGGATACCAAGACATAGGGTTCCAAATCTAAAAGAAATAGTAACCAAGAATGAAACTGGTGTGGTAAGAGGACTGAAAATGATAGGTAACATGATATGATGATAGTAAGGATCATAATCATATCTAATATTTTGAGAAGAAATACCAAGAGATTGAAGTAATGACCAAGAACACACATTATCTTTATTGTGTTAATCAAACCATACACCATGTATAGGTGCTTGATGATTAGATACAAGAATAGACAATGTATCAGAAATAAACATGTCATATATATCAAATTCATTGAAAGCAATGCATGGTGTAGATGATGTCATGTAAGTAATAGTTTCAATCATAACATCTAAGGGGTGATCATAAGAGGGTGGTGGTGGTACCACACAATGATAATTATGTACTTCATAAGTAGATGTATTATTTGTAAGCTTAAGGAGTAGATCATTGAAGGTTTTCAATTTAGAATTATTATTAGTTGGCGAGAAGATTCAATGGGCTCATCTCATTTAATGGCATTAGAGTTAATAAGATCTTGAATAACATGATGAAGCTTTATGTATATGACCATAGAATGACCAATACATCAATGATAGTCATAATAGGATTTGGCATCAAAACTCTTACTTTGAGGCTTGCTCACATCAACCTCAAATGATGGAGGGAGAGACATAAGATTGCACTCAAGTAATTATTTTAAGAAAATATGAGGAGCACATGGTAAACATGTAAATTGTCATTATGTGATTTTTAATTGTAACTTAGTAGGTTGATTAATAACATTAACAATGTCTTTAAAAGAAGCCTTAATATCATTAATCTTCTCATTAAATGTGTTTTTCTTTGAACATTTACGATAAACATATTAGAGTACTAGAATATACTTAATCTAATTCATATGTAATAACTTATCTTAACGTTATTTTAGTGTATGACATAGATGGTCAAAAGATATAGATTTGTAAAATGTGATTGATGCTTGCAAATGAGGAAGTAAGATTTATGTAAAAGGTCTTGCAAGTCACTATCATCCAGGATATTATTCATCTTGGTAAGCATGGTTTGATAATCCAAGACATAATCATTGATATGTTCATCAAAGGCTTGGTGTAATTTAGACACTTGTGCATAAGAAAACTTATCCCCCATGTTGATAGAAATAATTCCAAAAACTGATTTACCACTTTGTAGTGAAAGAACGTCTGATGTGTGGGGAGATCATAAATCCATCGCAATACAAATTCCTTAAGACTCATAGGTAACAACTTGGTAAGAAACATGTCTGTGAACATATAGAAAATTTCCATGCTAAAACAAAGCTAACACCTAGTATTTTATAATCAATCAATCAAACCTAATATAGAACCATCAAGATAAGAGCTTATGAGAAATAACTTCTTCAATGCATGAACAATCTCAAATCAAAATTATAAGTTATTTCTTACTCTCTAGATTGCTAATCTAACAAATGAACCTATTTAGATCACTTTTAGCAATCAAAAGGGAGTGATTTCCTTGAGGTTTGAAGATGGAATCTCACCAAAAATGGCTACAAGGCCATTTTGGATCTTCCCATGCTCTTCAATTTGAGAGAATGGATGCAAGATGGAGAAGTTATTTCCTTCAATGGAGAATGGATCAAGATCAAAATGCCTATAGTTTATCCTAGGGAAAATAAGGTGTGTTTAGAAGGAAGGAGGAGGGTTCTTTATATAACCTTCCTATTTGAGAAAGCTTTGCAACTTGGTGCATGTGGGATAAGGGTAAAACAAGATTAGGAATGGATAAGGTTGTTTTAGAAAAGGTAACCTTGATTTAGAAGAGTTTAATTTGTCATTAGCAAATCATGGGAATTGGGGGAGTTTTAATTAATCAAAGGTGATTAATTAATAGGTAGATGTAAGCTTATAGAAGCCAATTAGAGAAAAAAAAGCAAAATTTGGAGGATTGTAAGAGAGGAATTTGATCCAATAAACAATAATTTATTGAATTAGGGTTGTGAGCATAATTAATTAACCCAAGTAGAAGCGGACATTAATTAACGAAAGGTTGTTAATCGGCATCCTGAGTGAGGAAAGAGTTAATTAATTAACGAAATGTCATTAATTAATGAGTATGAAGAGGAATGTTAGCTAATTAGCAGAAAAGTGCTAATTATTAGGGAAATGACAGGAAAGAGGATAATTAATGAAATTTTAGTATTAAAACTGCGTAAGTAGATTTCAGGTGTCCACATTTGCCCCTCTTTAGGGTGGTGTAAGTGATGCCACTTCAAAGATAGTCGACAATTACAGACAAGTAAAAATTATGCAGGGGATAAAAAAATAGTAGAATGAAGGATTCCCCCTCGAGTGTCGATGGGGTGATGAAAGAGGTCGATCGACAATCAAAAAATATGAAGAAAATGGACAAAAGAAATGAAGGGTGGAGGGGGACATAAGTTGATCCCTATTACCCTGTGTTTTTGAAGAAAAAGTGTGATAGAATAAAATGATAAGGAATAAAAATGAAGGTGGAAGAGAATGGAAATAACTTTCATCATGCTAATGTAAAAATAACTTTGTTTCATCATTTTGCTTTATGATCTACGTCATCGGCTCTTATTAAAATATACGCATACAACAAAAGTGTACCATAACATGAAAAGCTATAATACTAACATTTGTTCATTGCTAAAAATGCTTAACTCTATGCAACATACATAATGCAATGCAATACAAGAAAGTAAACAAGCTAACCTGACAGGGAAACAAGTACAAACACACATACTCAAACAAACAATGTTCAAGATAGTTGTACCAATGTTTTTGTTATCAAGCTTCAATTCCTAAATGTTTGATTTAACAACAAGGGTTAAAAATGGTGCCCCAAGCAAGGATACATGCGAGGGGAATAAACGAAGGACACATGGGTCCTATGAAAAAGTAATCGTGCACTATGAAACAATACTAAGAAAAACATTGTGTAAGGGAGTACATACATAGTAATCAAACCAGCTTTGTTAATGGAGGTAGATCTAGATGATTCGCGATTTGTTTGTGAGAACAAGCAAGAATCAAAGAAAGATGTTTTATAGGAAAATTTATCGTTGTTTGAGGACAATGCATTTGATACAGGATTTAGTTGTGTGCATGTTTGTTACCAATTTTTGATAGAATTTTGGATTTTTACCAATTTTTTTGGATTTTGTGATGATTTTACCAATGTTTTGGATTTTTGAATGTTTTACCAATGTTTTTGGATTTTTGAATGTTTTACCAATTTTAGGGTTTTCTGAAAGTTTTCCGAAGCTATGTATAGGAAAATGAATAAACTTTGATGCCCCAATGATAGATGGGAATGTACAAGGAAAAAAGCCAAGCATATGTGCAAGAAAGTGAAGATGCAAAGATGCCCCAGTGAGAAGTGAGAATGTACAAGGGAAAACTTTGTGCATATATACAAGAAGAAGATATGTTGGATCATGGCCAAAAAGCATAGGTTCAACATGATGATGAAATCAAACCAATGAAGTGCTAGGAAGGAAAAAGCATGCCCCCAGTGCAAGTTATCCAAGAAACATATGATAGAAAAGAAGTAGAATATTGTTTTATTGAAAGGGGACAAAGGTTCCCATAAACATGGTAAAAAGGAAATATTATACACATGGATGTTCTGAACAAAGTAGAAGAACAATGTGAATGCTATGAAAGGATATGGAAAATGTAGCTATAATATTAGAGATGAAAATGTGATTAGCCCAAGGCACAAATCACGAGATGGGATATCTTGAGTAAAGAAAGAGTTTGAACAAGGTCCAAAAAAAGACACTTGGTAACATACTAATTTTTTTACTCATCGAGATCTAGTATGTGCAAGTGGAAATTAATTACCTCTTGAAATGAAGATTTGATAGCAAACAAGTGAAAACAAACTAGCCAATGTGTAGGAATGATTTATTTTGATAGGTGATTTGTGAATGAGGTTGGAAGGAGAGTTGTATATTGCTCCACTGCCAACCAGGCATTTATAGCCCCGATGGAGGTGTATTTGATTCTAGTCACAACATTTCTCTCTATGAAGCCAGTGTTCATAGCCCCGATAGAGATACTAGAAATACCCCAAGAGAGAGTTATATTTTCTTTGTTTTTGATTTTTTATTGATTTTTTTGCTTTCTAAAAACTTATTTCAACTCTCTCGATTATTTTGATAAGGGGTTAAGAACCACTTGATGGCTTGATGGAAGGATGTGAAAGTGATTGTGATGACAACATTGGCTAGTGTCAATAAATATGCCCATATGTTCTTTGCAACAATTTTATTAGATGTAGATAGTGATATGATCTCTAAGAGGTTAGTTATTCTTTAATTTACTAAGGTCTTAAAATACCAAGGTCAAACAAATACTATAGAAATAAAATTTGCACAAGGAGAGCAAATAGACTAACAAAAATATCATTGAAGGAATGAATATGGTGGGAGACTTGAAAAGGAATGGAATGAAAGGAAGAAATAACATCCATGTGTATGCAATACCTGATTGCAATGTTTGATCTTTGTACCTTTGATTTTTTTTTGCAATGTTTCTCATTTTTTTGCATTTTTGTATTTTTGTTTTGATTTTTTTAGATTTTGGACAATTTTCCGAAGGTAAAACCATGAAGGAGAATATGATGAAGATGAATGACTAGGAAGTTGGGACCAACAATGTCACTCTACATGATAAGATCCAACAACGATGTTTGCAATTTATTTTATAAGGAGACTAGGATTTTTTTCTTATCAAGAGTGATATTATCTCCAATCTCGATGACCGTGGTGAGATCATATTCGATAAGTGACTGTGACTTATCTTTCAACATGGATTTTGTATGTGGGATCTTAAGTTCCCTATCCATAGGTTTTTGCACTTTGCGCCATACTTGATGGTTACATTGGTGTGCATTATTGAATCGTGTTTGATTTTTAACCTTATGGTTGTTTGATTTATTGGGAGCTTTGGAGCTCTTGATTTTTGATCTTAGCTTGATGAAGAAATTGTTTGGGTTTCATATAAGCTAATGTGTGATTTGTCTGATCCCGAGAAGTGGGAGAAGAAAGTGGATGTTTATGATTGATGATAGGAATGTGAGGAATGATGGTGGGCTTGCCCCAGTCATTGATAAAAGGATGATATGATGGGAAAAGAGGATATGGTGCCAGGATTGAAGAGGATGGGCTATTGGGAGGTGTCGCATAGATGGAAAATGAAGGAATACTAGGACGTGGCCCAAGTATAGAAGAAGATAGGCTACCAGGAGGTGTCCCATAGATAGAAGACAAAGAACTAGTAGCGGGTGGCGAAGTATAGAATATGAGGGGCTACTAGGATGTTGCCCAAGAATTGAGGATAATGGGCTACCCGGAGGTGTCCCACAAATAGATTATGAAAGGCTACTATGTGGTGGCCCACATATAGAAAGAAGATGATGGGCTTCATGAGGTGACTCAAGGAAATATTTTGATTAAAGAATTGTGATATGTAAAGAATGATTGGGTGATGATAAGATAAGCCAATGATCAATGATAGACCCAATTTTTTATCCATGTAAAGGGAATGTGAAGATGGAATAATAAGAGGAGGATCATATTTGATGATATTAGGATCTTCCTCTATTTTCTAATAAAAGGAATAAACCTCTTCCCCACAATACGTGAACGCATCGAGGTCAAAAGATAATCCTTTCTCATGGTGCTCTAGAGGGATGCCATCGTGTAGCCACAGAATTATCGATTGCTTATTCATTCTAAAATAAATTGATCGATACAGGTCGTTTTTGGTCAATGATAGTAGGTTGATTGGAAGAAAGAGGCCCAACTGGTGTGGAAGATTTAGAATATCATGACTCAAGATATGAAGTATATTTGGATCTAGATGTCTCGTAAGTGGAAGAATATGTAAATTTGGAATTGACCGGTATAGGTTTTCCTAGAAGCCATCATAGTGCGGAGTAGACAAATAGGATCATGTATATAGTTAGTGGGTTGCGATGTAGGGGTCGACTTGGATGATTGATAAGAGAAATTTTGAGTTGCATGGATCTTTGATAGAGGAAGAGGTCATTGAGGCAACTGATAAAGGGGGTCCTGCAAAGAAAGGGAGGACCGTGACGTAGGATTCAAATTAGATGTTTGATTGGAGGAACTTGGAGTCACATGGATCTTCAATGGAGGAAGACGTCATTGAGGTGACTTATAAAGGGGTCTTACAAAGAAAGGGAGGATTGTGACTCAACAAATCGAATTATAGGAATGATGGGGAGATTTTGTGGAAACGCAAATCCCTAAATGAGGAAAAAATTGTTTAGGTGATTGATTACTCCCTAGAAGAAATTTGATTGGATGAGGCTCAAAAGACTGAGAGGAATATAAAAGATAGTTTGGATTAGAATCATTAGAAGATTGAGAGGAATCAAAATAATAGTTTGGATTAGAATAAGAAGAATAACATGGATTAGAATCAGAATAATGGCATAGATTAGAAGCATCAAAATCATACCACCAACTATGAGATGAATGTGGGGAAGGGGTAGTCGAACGGGTTCTCTAGCATAAATAACTAATCAAGGTTTAGTCGTAATGGGCATATTTTGATGTGAATGCCTAAACCTAGGTTCCTTATTGTCGTAAGTGTGAGGAACCATTTGATAGTTAGTCATTGTTGGAATTTTGGGTCCAAATGCCTAGACCTAGATTGTATGATTGAACTCATTCAAAGGGAAGGAAGTTACTGTCAATTCAAGTAGCATAACCACAACCAACTCGATATTTTGTAAGTATGGATATGCTCGTGTGATTTTACAAAAGAGGTCCAAGGAAAACAAACATTGTGATGACACAATTTTGAAAATCCAATAAGGGTTGGACAAAAAGTTGCAAGTGTAAATTTAAAAATGGTTTATCAAAATTTAACAAACATAAAGGCTAAAAGGAAACTTTTGCGATGTTCATATTGTCTCAAGATTTACTTGATAGGAAACGTTTTTGCTAAGGTTTGAAAAATGTGTACAAGGACTACAATGAACCTAGGAAAAAACAAGTAACATAAAAATTGTAAAGGTCCCAAAGAATGTCCAATGACAAATAATAAATAACCAAAGGATCAAAATGATTGTCCTAGGAAATGAGTCTACAAGATGAAAGATCATAAGGAAAAATCACGCAAGTTCGAAAAACCAATCCAATCTACAAGGAAATACTCCCTATGAAAATGTGTCTCAATGATAGGTTGACGTAAGATGATAAACATGATGTCAACACTTAAGTAAAGTTTAAAATTAACAAGGCATAAGTATTAACAAGGGGTTGAAGTGACATCCAACTCAAAGTATAGTGTAGACACTGAATTCCACTTTTGCAATCTTATTGCCAAAAGCACAATAATCACTCTCATTCTTACCATTTCCATTATAATTAGTGATTTCCACTAATTAACTAATTTTTCTTACCATTTTTGTCAATCAACAATGCTTTGTTGATTACCTATCCTCTTTCGCATTCGGGATGCCACTTTACGACGAATCATAAGTCAAAATCCTCTTCCAAATAGACAATTAGTGATTATTAGCTAATTAAGCCTATTTTACCCTTGTTTTGTTAATATACCCTATTATTGACTCAAACCCCTCTTCCAACCATTCAAAATCAACCCACTTCCCTCCACAACGTCTCAAGAAGCTTCAAAAGCTTATCCTAGCCTCCTATTTGACCCTAAGTGGTTGATTAAGGCTCCTCACATCTTAATCACTTGTTAATTCACTAATTTTGATTAGCAAAGCTTAATCATTATTAGAATATTTATTAATCTATTTTTCTTTTCATCCCACATGCACCAAGATGCTAGTTTTCCTTAAAGAAAACTATAAAAAGGACTCACCACATACCTTTGAACTTTACACCATGCTTTGATTTGTATATCATATAAGAAATATGATTAATGGACCAAGCTCAATCATTTCCTAAAGTCTTAAATGGGGTTAGTAGATGGGTATCCAATATGATCTTGTAGTCATTGTTGGAGATACCATCTCACCTTCCTTGGAGTAGCAACAAACCCAATTTGATTTCCCTCTTAGATATATTTAGGTCTATGTTAGTTAGCAATTCATACATAGTAAGGATGTTTTGTAGATTATTTTTTAATTCCATTTAGTTTACATTATTAGCATGTTTTTAAGCTTTTATCATTGATGTTATATTCCTAAAAATTAGATCTTGACTATAGATGGCAATGGTGTTATCCTTTCCTAGTTAGTCATAGTATTTTCTTTTAAAATTTTGGGGTGTTATCATTTCAAAAGTAAATACTATGACTAACTAGGAAAGGCTAACACCATTACCACCTATAGTCAAACTCTAAGTTTTAGGAATGTAACATCAATGATAAAATATTAAAATCATGTTGCATGTAAACCAAATGGAATTAAACATTAATCTATAAAGCATCCTTACTATGTATGAATTGCTAACTAACATAGACCTAAATATATCTAAGAGGCGATAAAATTGGGTTTGTTGCTAACTCCAAGAAAGGTGAGATGGTCTCTCCAATAATGACTACAAGATCATAATGGTTACCCATCTACTAACCCCATTGAATACTTTAGGCAAGGATTGAGCTTGGTCCATTAATCATATTTCTTATATGATATGCAAATCAAAGCATTGTTTAAAGTTTAAAGGTATGTAGTGAGTCTTTTTATAGTTTTCTCTTTGAGGAAAACTAGCATCTTAGTGCATGTGGGACTAAAAGCACAAATTATATTAAGAATCACTAATCATGATTAATCTTTTCTAATCACAATTAGTGAATTAACAAGTGATTAAGATGTGAGGAGCCTTAATCAACCACTTAGGGTCAACTAGAGGCTAGGATAAGCTTTTTGAAGCTTTGTTGAGACATTAGGAGGGAAATGGGGTGATTTTGAATGGCTGAGAGGGGTTTGAGTCAATAATAGGGTATATTGACCAAAACAAGGGTAAAATAGGCTTAATTAGCTAATAATCGCTAATTGTCTATTTGGAAGAGGATTTTGTTAGGAATAGTTTAATTAGTGTGAACAATAATATGTGTGATGTAAATGAGTTGTAAATACAACTCATAGATTCTAGGATAGTTGAGAGAATCATGGTGTAAGAAAGAATAGGTATGTGAGAGATTTGTGTGAGTTTTTGTAGGGATGTGAGGATCATGGAGAAATAAGGGGGATCATGATTGGAGTTGACTCCTTCTCTGTAGGAGAACAATGCCCTATAAATTGTAACCTCCTTCTATAATAAAATAACCTGATTGAATCAAATTCATATTATCATTATATCGGTGTTTTGTTATCTATTTTGTTATTACTGTGCACATTGATTTCTTAACAGAACTCTGACCACATCAGCATCTGGTATCAGAGTAGGCATCATAATTACATGCAATTATGACCTACTACACGTCCTCGAAGGTTCTTTGTATCCATGGGATCGCTGTGATAGACCCGTGATACCCAAAGTACTCCCCAGATCCTTCCCACGTGGTCTGTCACTTAGTTTGGTCACTGTAGATACTCCTCCATCCAAGCCTATGCAGGTAAGATCAGTTCATAGCCTTCATCAATACGCAGGTCAAAGGCTTTTGTGTCCACAAATGGTTGTCAGATCTGCATGCTCGGCTTCATATAAACAGTTCGCATTCATTGAAGGATCATGGGTGACGTCAATGATTCCACGTCCATGGGTGTTTGAAGCCGTGGGTCAGAGCTCCACGTGGGTGTGCAGGTATTCCTCCTCGGATCCGTGGGGCTCACTTTTTTTTTAGGTTGTTTAAGTGAGATAGTATATGTCATCTACATTAAAGTATTAATGTAAATCATGTCATTGTATGTTTTTAATAGTATCAAAAGTGTCAACTTTGTCGTAATCATCATCAAGTTAAATGTTGTATCAATGTTATGTCCTTATTGTGTCTTGAGTCTTGAATGTTTGTAATTGTCGTTTATTCATTTTTTTGTTATCCTCATAGTTATCTTAGTGTTGTATTAAAAAGTAATAAATTGATTACTTTTTAATAGTTTCATCATATCGTAAAATGTCAAAAGTGTGTTAAAAATAATAGTCAGTTATTTTTAATCATCTTGTCATCAAGTCTCAAAATTGTCAAATGTGATGTAAAAGCTTGAAAATTAAAAAAATTGCCTCACATTTAAAAATTCAGACGCATTTTCACTTTTACGCACGTCCATTTGAGGGGGTGCATTATCGACGGAGTTTGACACCCATAATGGAGATCCCGTTAGACAAATTTAATGGATTAAACTTTCACACTTGGAAAGTTAAAATCCAAATGCAACTTATGAACAAAAACCTATGGGGGATTGTAAGCGGAAAAGAAACACAACCAACTGATGCTGCTAAATTACTAGAATGGCATAGCAGGGATGACAAGGCAAAATCCATTATTGGACTTGCTTTATCAGATACTGAATTACACTATGTGGATTTAGATAAATCATCACTAGAGATATGGGATCTTCTTAACAAAACATTTGGGTCAAAAGCAACAAATGCTAAATTTTCACTAAAATTGCAACTCTTTAAACTAAGGATGAGTGATAGTGTGACAATGTCAAGTCACATTAATGAACTAAGTTCCCTTTTGAGACAACTCACAAAAGTGAAAGCTAATGTAGTAGATGAAGATGCAAAATCCATATTGTTAAACAACTTGCCTCCAAAATACAGCAATGTTGTATTTACATTAGGACAAATGCCTTCTCAAACACTTGAGGACATGATTTCAGCTCTCCTAGCGGAAGAGAAAAGAACTGCAGAAGACATAAAAGAAGAAACTGCTTTATTTGTAAGGAAAAAGAAATACAATAAATTTCTTAAAAACAAAGAAGAACCAGAATGCTTCTACTGCAAGAAAAAAGGGCATACAATCTTGTATTGCAGAATTCGAGCTAAAGATTTACTCAATGGAAATCTTAAGCCAAATGAAGCAAATGTAGTTAAAGAAGAGTCAGAGAATGAAGAGGAAGACCCAGTGAAAGAAGATCCTGACTACAATTCTGAAGATTTTCTGTTCTAAATAAACTGACTAGAGGCAGGAGGCAAAGGAGGAGGAGGCTGATCAACATCTCTTGTTAGTCACCAATAAAGAGACTACTTCAAATGTATTGGTGACTTCTATTTCAGTTGTGTGTTTGCTTTCTGTTGTAATAATGAACAGTGGATTATTCCTGTTCACGATTGTAATCAATTTCCTATATGAAATCTCCTAAAAATGGGAATATGATGAGAGCTAAAAATAAACTATAAACAACATGATCTTTCTTGGTTTGTGGTAAACCACTTTGAAAACCACCCTTCTCTGGTTTATGGTAAACCACTTTGAAAAACCATTTCATTGGTTGATGATAAACCACTTTGAAAATCATCTAGGTCATGAGTCAGCATCAGGCGACAAGTTACAGTTCAAGATAAGTTTTCCCCATGTTCACACTAAGGGGGTGAATGTTAGGAATAGTTTAATTAGTGTGAACAATAATATGTGTGATGTAAATGAGTTGTAAATACAACTCATAGATTCTAGGATAGTTGAGAGAATCATGGTGTGAGAAAGAATAGGTGTGTGAGAGATTTGTGTGAGTGTTTGTAGGGATGTGAGGATCATGGAGAAATAAGGGGGATCATGATTGGAGTTGACTCCTTCTCTATAGGAGAACAATGCCCTATAAATTGTAACCTCCTTCTATAATAAAATATCCCAATTGAATCAAATTCAGATTATCATTATATCGGTGTTTTGTTATCTATTTTGTTATTACTGTGCACATTGATTTCTTAACAGAACTTTGACCGCATCGGCATTGACTTACGATTCGTTGTAAAGTGGCATCCTGAATGCGAAAGAGGATAGTTAATCAACAAAGCACTGTTGATTGACCAAAATGGTAAGAAACATTAGTTAATTAGTGGAAATCACTAATTATAATGGAAATGGTAAGAATGAGAGTGATTAGTGTGCTTTTGGAAATAAGATTGCAAAAGTGGAATTTAGGTGTCTACATTTTCCCCTGTTTGAGGTGAATTAAATAACTTCACTTCAAATATAGTAGACAAGAATAAACAAGTAAATTTTTGAATAAAAATTACTAGAATCTATGATTCCCCTTAAGTGTCGATGGGGTGATAGAAGAAGTCAATCGAAGATCGAAAATATGATCAAAATGGATAGAAGAAATAGGACGGGAGTAAACATGATTGTTAATTACCCCAGGTGATTTGGAAGAAAAATTAATAGTGATAAGAAATGATAATGGAGAATGGGAATAGATCTTTCTTTTCCTCCAATCAGTCAATAAGAAAAAAAAATTCATCATGTTGCCCCTATGATCTACATCATCGGCCTTTATTGAAATAATTGAAAGTGTAAGATAACATGAAAAGCTAAATTACTAACATTTGTTCATCGCTAAAAATATGTAACTCTGTGCAACATACATAATGTGATGTAATACGAGAAAGTAAAAATATGCTTAACTCCATGTAATATGCATAATGCAATGTAATATAAGAATGTAAACTAGCTAACCTAACAGAGAAACAAGTACAATCACACATACTCAAACAAACAATGTTCAAGACAGTTACACCAATGTTTTTGTTATGAAGCTTCAGTTCCCGAATGTTTGTGTTATAATGAAAAGGGTAAAAAATGGTGCCCCAAGCATGGATACATGTGAAGGAAAAAATGGAGGACATAAGTAGTCCCATGGAAAGCATTCGTTCATTATGACACAGCCTATGACAACTCATTGTTGTGCACAGAGTACCGACATAATAAGAAAGCCAACTTTGTTAATGGAGGTAGATCATGATGATCCACATGTCGTTTGAGACAAGAACAAAGAAGAACCTAAGAAATATGATTTTGTAGGATAAATTTCAATGTTCAAGGACAATGCATTTGATACAGGCTTCAGCTGTGTGCATGTCATTTGCCAATTTTTGAATTTTTTTGGATTTTTAATGATTTTACCAAAAAAATTAAATTTTTTTAAGTTTTTGAATTTTTTTATTTTTATAGAAGAAAATATTATAGAAGAAATAACGAAGTCGTAAGACATGGCCAAAAGTCATTGTGACGCAAAAATATGCCCCAAGTAGTAGAAAAGGCCGTTGTGAAGCAAAAACATGCCCCAACGTAGTAAAAACGAGCACAAAAATAATTATTTATTAAAAATAATCATCATGACGAGTTTTAGAAGAATTTAGAAGAACCATGACAACTCCGGGCCACCTCGAGGGTGAGAAACATATCACGGGGGGTAAAAATGGTTACATAAGCCATCGTTGTAAGTTCATTTACCACATTCACTTACCTTTTTACTGTTGATTTGAGATTTGACTTACGGAGAAGATGGCGAGGTGCGCAGAACCGAAACACCATGTAGACCACGTGAGAGAATACATGATACTTCCAGCAGATAGCCCACAGTACATGAAACTAAACTTTTCACTCTCTTGATTTATAACATTTAATTTTTGGAAAAATGCATTGATTAGGGTTAGATAGGGGTAGGTTTGGCGCGCGAATGCACCAACAAAACCCTAGTGGTGTGTATGTGCCCTTGGGTTTCACTTGTGATGTAGCACATAAGGGCACATATGCACCAGTGTATTAAGATGAGTACTTATGCAAAAATTTCCAAGCAGCGCGTGGCGTGTATGCGCCTACGTAAGAAGAAATGCACTTATGAAAATGTTAGGGTTTGGGAAAAAATGAGTGCCCCTATGCGCGGATGGGGGCGTTGAGGCACGGAGGGTGCGCTGGAACTTTAAGGGTATGTTGGCACTTTAAGGGCACTTATGTAGTAGGGGTGCATTGGTGCGCCGTGGGGCGCCGGTGCATAAAGATAGTTTTAGAATGATTTCGAAGAAAGTGAAGAATTTAGGAAACCTTAGATGGTAAAAATAGATTAACCAGATGATAGAATAGAATAATAACATGGTAGAATAAAAAAATTAGATGATAAATAAAATAATAACAATAAGATCATAATGTATGACCTAATTGACCTATGAGATGGACTTAGAGGTATTAGAGACGCGGGAGTGACACGGGTGGTTTCGAGGCCTACGAGGCGACATTAAGACCCCGAGACTAGATTTTCCTAGAGATCACAGTAGAGGTGGTCGGTTTAATGCATGTGTCCCATATGTCATAGGTTACTTTAGATCACAACCTTAGCTTAGAGATGGCGGAGCAAGAGTTAGACGTTTTGTCTTCCTACTAGCGAGATGAGCATCACTCTAGAGGATGTGTGGCAGATATTACGAGTTTATCCAAGGTCACTTGATCACATATGATTGTCACTAAGATCGTATTGAGTGATGCATAGCCGAGATGTTTGGAGTGGTAGACATACCCCATTGGGGTATGATGGTATTCATTAGGAGATGCATGGTTGATCAGCGATCCGAGGACAAGTCCATATATTCTTTTTAGCTCTTGTCAATGGCATATTGTTTCCTCACAAGATTGGTTCTCAGTTTCCCTCGGGTCTTATTGGAGTGATTCATGGCCTTCTTTAGGGAGAGGTTTACTACTAGGGTCAGTATATAGACTCACTTATACATAGATTTACATTTGATAGCTTACCATGGACAGAGGTTTGTGGGTCCTACCACTTTGCTACAGATATGGGCCTGGGATCATATTGTGATAGGACACCCTATAGGAGCATTAAGAGCTCAAGTTATTGGAGAGCCTTCCATCATGGGCTGGGTTCCAAATGGAGATGATATTCATGGTCACATGGGGGATACATACTATTACAGTGAGCGTTTGATGAGGTACAACCTCACATGATCACATGGCGGCCATACAGGTTGTACCAGTGGCCTCAAGATGCATGTGAGTTGAGCACTATTGTAATAGATCACTTCATTCTTGGGAGCAAGAGCCATATCATGGAGTGGTACATAGTGGACCGGGTCCAATGGAAATTTGGTTTTATCCAGGGGATTCCTAGTGATGAGATGTGGTATGCACGCAGATATAAAGAGGCCTTTCACATGGGGCCCTAGATCAGGTAGGGACAAGGATGTAATATCTTTTTACATGTTATTCCATAGACTTGAGTGTAGCTAGTGTAGGTAGGGGATCCATAGACAACCCCAAACTATGCAAGGTGGTATCTTTGCTGGTTGCCTTGGCATTTGACCATTCCATAGGAGTTACTAGATGCAAACCAAGACAGGAATAATAGGGCCCAAATCCACGGTCTTAGGCACAAGCAAAGGCATAGTAAGGTCTATAGATAAGGGTACCAACACAACAGTGTTGGTTCAAGATGCAGTTTTAGTGCAGCAATAGGTATTGGTGCACCCATAGGTATTGGCACCACAAATTCCCTTTCATTATCCATTACGAGCACAATGATTGCGAGGCACCTCCATCACCCCGTCACGTGATTCCACCACATAGTCCACCAGGAGGTGGAGGATATGGTGGGGGTGGAGGAGATATGAAGGAGGATATATAGGTTGGTGGGCAAGTGGATTCCTTGTAGCATCAACTACACATGTAGTGGCTCTACAACCGAGAAGGACCGGTCCATTTCACGAGAGAGACCAGGTGATTGCATAGAGGATCAAATCATTATAGAGTGAGATCAAGACAGACCGAGAGAGCGCATACCATGACAGAGCAAGATTAGGTAACCGTATAGAGGTTACGGTGTAGGTGGAGAGAGATCAACTAGAGGTCGAGCAGATTAAGTGGATAACATAATGTAAACAGTTCAGGAAGACATATCGAGAGTGACAAGTAGAGTGTGGTGCTCTCTTATGGGCATCCTAAGCATCCGAGATGCCAAATATATTAGTAGATACGATGAGAGCCAGTGGCAAGGCCTCCTACTATAAGGCATTGTACCACTAGGTCATCCTAGAGGGATAGAGGGCTACCCCTTTTGATCAGCTAGATGTTAGCAAGTCCAAATCTAGATCCCAAAGGACCTCATGATCAGCCAAATTAGTTCAATGACGGCTATAGTGCGGTAGAGCATAGTGGCCTCTGCAGGACCATCACATCAACAATTTCCTCCCGGGGCCCTAGGTCATGCGGTCTCAAAGACATGAGAGTCAGGTTGTCTCTCTTATTGATATATTAAATGTATATTTTTGGTGTATCACCTCGATATGAAGGAATAATTTTGTATGAATGTATATGTATTATTTTTTATCATGCCTCGTGATGAAGGTACATTTTTGTATAGATGTACATTATGTATTATTTTTTATTATGCCTCATGATGAAGGAACATTTTTGTATAGATGTCCATGATGGCTCATTGTATCGGATGTACTTTTGAGACATATTGTTTTATACACAAACATTTATATTATGATGATGTATGATGATTGATGGATTACCAATGTATCACACTTTGTTTATGAGATATCATGTTTAATCTGTATTTTTATGTTTGTATCACATGTTGTTAGATTTATGAGATAGCCTTAGTTAATGTCATATTGCATGTTGATGAGATACTTTGAGTAAAACATGTTTTTATTTTTGATATTGGTGTGGGCGGGATAGATTTGTGATCATGCGCAACCCCTCTTGCCCCATTGATGATACAGTATCTGATGATTAGCTTTAGCATACATGTGTGATGTAGACTTAGCATTTATTGATATATGATGTATAGATGTGATGGTTTATTTGATATGATGATGAAATGATAACAAAATGTACAAGTAAAATAACAAGCACAAGTTAAACAAATCTAATCAAAGCAACACAATTATCTACAAGTATGCAAGATAAAATGAATTCAATGCAATGCACCACATATTAAAGTAACACTCAATCTAAGTAAGCAAGTGAATCCAACTTAAAACACACAATACAAAAATCAATGTAACTAAAACCATACAAACTAACTACTAAAAGTAAGAAAATGACTACTTTGTTTTTGTGGGACTGTTTTGGGATGTTTTTCACTATTTTGGGGTATTATCTCGAGATAATTTTCTATTTTTTTGGATTTTTCTACGAAATGTATTTAAATTTTTGCTGGTTTTCAAAGTTATACAAATGTTTTTGATGTTTTTCTAAGAAGTTTTCCCTAAGCGAACGTGCAAGAAAACGAAGAAACGTGGATTCCCCTAGTGTTAGATGGGATATACAAGGGCATAATGTCATGTGTTATGTGTAAGAAGGTGATGATGTGAAGTTTCCCCCAACATGATCTCGGGAATATTCAAAGTCAAACTCTCCACATTCAAAAGTAGGATCAGCCGGATCAGGGAAAAGAGGGACAGGCTCACAAGGGACTCAGACAAAGGTAAAGACTAGCTTAGGACAAAGCTATCATACTCCTAAACTTGAAATGATTTTGAACAACAGACCCCCTTGGTGCACGAAACTAGTTTTCACTAAAGGAATTGTCCAAAGTGTCACCATCACGTGGTTTCACTATTAGATACACCTATTTCTTTCTCTCTCTTTTTCTTTTTATACTTTTTTACTTTTACGATTTTTAGAGACCCCATACTTAAGCATAGAAATGTTTAAGATGCATTGCATTCATGGGTTCTCAAATCTCTTGGACATCTAAATAGGTAATTTTATAGGCACTGAAACCAAACCTAAGCACCACGACATATGGTCCTAGCCAATTAGGCTCAAATCTCCCTTTGTTTTCACGGTCCTTATTGGTGTTTTTATGATTCTCTTTTAACACCAAGTCTCCGACCTCAAATTGATGAGCCATTACTCTTTTATTGTACCTTTGTTGCACTCTATCCTAATAGCATTTAAGGTGATTGAGGGCATGGAGTATTTTCTAATCTAATAGCTCCAAATCTACTAGTCGATCTATTTTGTAGTCCTCTTCATTCAGGTAATCCCTTAGCTCGATATGCAAAGAAGGGATCTCAGTCTCTAAAGGTAGCATGACTTATGTGCCAAATACTAAGGTGTATGGTGTGGCACTTGTAGGAGTGCAGATAGACATTTCAAATACCTAGAGGACGGGGAATCTATTGATTCCATCTATGGCTTGTTGTATTCACCATCTTCTCCATGATGCGAATGATGGTTTTATTGGAAACTTTGGCTTGCCCATTACCTTGAGGTAATAGGGGGTTGAAAACTTGAGAGATATTTGAAAGTGTTTACAGAATGCTTTCACAGTTTGGTTTTTTAAATGGCTTACCATTATCAGTTATAATAATAGAGGGGATATTGTATCAAAAATGATATGGTTCATTATAAATTTAGAGATTTGGGAACCTTCAACATAGGTAAGTGGAAGATCCCCTACCCATTTTTTGAAGTATTCGGTAGTAGTTATAATGAACTTATGGCCATCCGAGGAGATAGGGTTAAGTTTTCCTATTAGATCGAGACCCCACTTTGAGAACGGTCAAGGTGTTGTGACAGTGCAAGGAATTCACCGGTGCACATATCATTTTATGTACTTCTTAAAATCCATGCACTTCTTGACATGGTTACAACACTCATGATCCATGGTATGCCAATAGTATCCTACTCTAAGTATTTTTTTGCAAGGATGATCCCATTAGTATGAGCTCCATAGATTCCTTTATGCACCTCTTTTATTTCTTGGATAGACTAAATGCGAATTTAAACAACGCGTGCATTCACATAGTAGCCTCGGTGGAAGAGGGTGCCCCTAAGTAGGGAATAACATGCTATACATTGGATTAGGGTTCATTTTTCAGCACAGAAGTGATATTCGAGAAAGGTTCCATCATTGAGGTAATTAAATATTTTAACGTACCATTATGAGAGGAAAAGGGGCCAAAAACGTTGCACACAAAAAATACTACGTATATCATATACGGTGTTCTTAGATGTTCAAAAAGAATGGCATATTGTTGTTCCCTGGTGGAATACTCAACATGGATCCTATTGTAGCCATAGCATTTCTGCTTTGTTCTAGGCTCTTGGTATTTGCTCAAGTGTTATCTGCTTGAAGAAATCCTTCAAATAATCAACCATTCTTTTATATGGAAGAAGTTTCTCATCTTTGACCTTGTATTCATCTGTGACCTATTTTATAATGAGCATTGAATCACCAATGCAATTGACTTGTCTGATATCCCATTTAATAGCTAGCTTCATTCTTGTGATGAGAGCTTCATACTCCGTTATATTATTTGTGCATGGGAACCTAAGTTGGAAGGTCTGGGAGGAATCAATTCTCTCATAGGAGTGATCAACACAACTCTAACACCTGAACCATGAAAGGTAAAGGATCCATCAAAGTATAGTTTCCATATGATTGATTCCTCAAGGTACATTATGGATGCATCTGGTAGTTTCAGACTCAAAGGTTCGGTGCACTAGAGAGAATCTTCTCGCTAGTTGATCTACTAGAACTTGTCCTTTCAATGAATTTTGATGTACGTATTAAATGTCAAACTCGTTTAGTAAGATGATCTAATTAGCCATATTTTGTGTTAGGGAAGGTTTTGATAACAATTATTTTAAAGGATTGACCTTCGAAATAAGTTTGAATTTATTGTTGAGAAAATAGTGGCATAGTTTCTGGAAGGCAAAAACTACGGCTAGACAAGCCTTTTCAATCTGCAGATAGTTGAGCTCATAAGCTATCAATGTTCTGCTCAAGTAGTACACAACTTTTTCCTTCTACTCTTTATCATATTGGGCCAACAATTCCCCAATTGCAAAATGTGTAGTAGAAATGTAGAGTAACAAGGGTTCTCTTGTTGTGGGTGGCATTAGAACAGGGGGTTTAGCCAAGTATTCTTTTAGCAAAGCAAACGCTTGTTGTTGTTCTAGCCCCCAGTTGAAATTGACATCTTTCTTAAGAAGATGTGTGAATGTATGACACTTGTCTGCTAGTTGTGAAATGAACCTTTTGATGGCCTGAATCTTTCCTTACGCAAGCTATGTATTTTTATGCTCATTGTATTGAAGGGGGTAAAGTAAATTCAAGATACTCCAAGACTAGTCAATGCAACTTTCTTGGTAAATCGAGCTCACAAAAATATCTTATGACACCTAGAGAGATAACCACTAGAAATATTTCATGCTTGGAGCTAATTTTGTCTTAGTTATTATACTTGAGAGCTCTCACAAAGTGACAACTTTGTTGGATTCAAACTCTTATTTTTCAAACAAGGGAAATAATCTCTTAAAGTTGAAACCACATGATATTTCATCACGAAATATATTTAGTGTTACTTTGTCATAATTTTCACTTGTCCTAAGACAAGACAAAACTCTACCAAGACTTACTCCAAGTATTTTCATCACCACTTGGTCTACTCATTTGTTTTCTTGTTGCTCATTTGGAGACAAAAGAAGAACAAACATATATGGATACCTACTAGAAATAATCGTGTCCACCACTTTTGTAGTCTTCTTGCATGACCAGGTTGCAATGTCAAAATGCAAGAGTTGAAAGTGTGAATGGTACGTCATCAAGTTCTAGTAGCCCCTCTTGTCTCAAAACCCATATTGAGACTTACTATCATTGTAGTTAGGTTTTCTTATCACTAACTTCTTTTGAGTTGTTAGTTTCCGCATTATAGCCATACAATTGTGATATTTACATCTTGTTTCCATTGTGAAACTTGGCCTAAATCTCTAGATTGTATTGTTATGTTACTCGCATGCATAGTAATTCCTTGATATACTTAGGCATAGTTTTTACATCCTAGCCTTGTCTTGAGTTTTTTGAGTGTTGAGGTTACTTTGTTAGCATCACTATAACGTCATTTTGATACTAAAATATTTCATTCTCACAAATTTTGATTAACCTATCCAAATAAAGTCGTTATGCTGCTCATTTTTGTATCTTCCATTTTACAAGACTTAGACTTTGTTAGTGTTTAGAAATTAGTTTTTAGTATACCTTGTTAGAGGATCACGTCAACACTTTCTTAGCATTTAGGTCTTGTTTGTTTCAAACTTGGCCTAACTAGTGATATTGTGTTGTCACTATTGGTTTCAAACCTATCTCGAAAATATCATAGGGAGTAAACTTTTGTTGTGACTGGATTTGAGTTTTACACATCATTGTATTATCATAGAAATCTTGTGTCATATATTACCTTGCTAGGGTAGATCATTCTTTATTCTTTAGCATCCTTAGGTTCATATTGACCTATTGGATTCATGGCTATTCTATAGTCACCATTTTTGTGACGATTTAGCATTGTTACACTATGAAAATTTTCCAGGGGTCCATTGTTAGTAAACCTTAGTGAAAATATTTCGCGTGGTACCTCATATTTCAAGTATTCCTACTACGAGAATGGGGTCCCGAAAGTTAGAAGTTGATCTATTTGGAGGTGAAAACCCTCTTTTAGAGGATAATCTCATGATTGACCATAGTGGTGGAGAGGAGGATTATCCTCATGTGGATATAGAGCTTCATCCCACCCATATTAACGATTACTTGTTTCAGAACAAGCATGAGGTTCTTTTACGTGTCATTGAACTAGGAACTAGGTTACCTTCCACAATAGACCCTTCTCTCATTTTTGGAATGGTTCATGGAGAAGAAGAAGTAGACCGACCTCATCACATTATTAATGAAATTTTAAACCCAGGACATGCCTCTACTTCTAGATGACAGAATAATGAGGAGGTACCTTTTGAAAATGATGGAGACTATCGTATACCTATGGTTAGAGTACACTTTGTGAAGACCATGAGGAACATGCTCATCATGTGCAACCTCCTCCTAACGAAGATCGTAATGAAGTACCTATTTGAGAAGTAACGTTAGAACAAGTACAAGCCCTCACTCGATAATTTCCAAGTTTGGCCTACATAAGGAACAACCAATTTTTTGAAACAAGCTATACCAAAGGCAAAACCTAAAGCTTCATTTCACGAGTTCCAAATAAATACTCCTCGATGGGAGACACGAAAAGACCCTTACGAATAATTTCTCACAAAGAATAGAGGTGGGAATACACCTAGATTTAACCCTTCGTATAGACCTACACCACCCACACAGATCCCTCTTCAATCAAGAGTGGTCCACTATGAAGAATGCCCTTCTAGCATTACAAGAAGGCAAAACTAGTAACAACAAGAAATACCAATTCGATGAATTATGCCCTTATCCATTTGATAGAGCCATGTTACAAGTACCTTTCCCATGACACTTTGATTGTCCAAAGTTTGATAAATACAAGGGAAAATGTGATCCCCAAGATCATATCAAATATTTTTATATGGCATGTCAAGAGGTTGCATATAGCGATAACTATCTTATTCACCTCTTCCCATGGAGTTTAGGAGGACATGCGTTAGAGTGGTTTTTACACATCCCCAAGGGATCCATATCTACATGGCCAGAATTAGCTAAACATTTTGTATGTCACTTTTCTTTTAATATAGAGAGTGATGTTACCATGTTAGATCTTTGCAATGCGAAACAACAAAACAACGAAAACTTCGTTGCTTTCCTACAAAGATGGAGAGGGTTAGCTAGCCACTTCCCTTGCTCCATACCCAAAAAATAGTTGATAAGTATATTTGTTCCCAACATTCACCCTGAAATCACGTTTCACTTACAAATGCATTGTGGCAACATGTTTGAATAGGTAATCGAAAAAGGGAGTCAAATCAAAAAAATGTTGTTAGCCAAAGGGACTCTAAAGCCATTATCCTGTGATCATAATAATTCCAAAACTAATGAAAAGACAATTTTTTTCCCTAATAGGAACAAGAACGTTGTTGGTGATGGGATAGTAGACTCTAAATGAGTACAATTCTTTTAGAACCACGCTCCTTTAAATCTTACAAAGGAGCTCCACCTACGGAGTATAAATGTCATACGTTCACTCCTCTATCTGATTCAATATTGTCAATACTAAAGTAGTTAGAGGTTGTCAATATGGTTTGATACCTAAATCACAACCCTACCCTACGGGGATGATACACCTAAGCCATCATGGTTTAGGGAAAATGAATTTTGTGGATTTCACCGCGTTAAAGGTCACAAAAATGACAAGTTCTTGAAACTAAAACATTACATTCAGGACTTGATTGATAGTGGTGATGTAGAAATAGATTTTTCCACCCCTACCAAATCTCCAAACACAAATATGGGGATTTTCAAAGAACCTTTCCCCAAGCATGAAGGAAATAAAAATCAGGATCAGGACAGTCGTCTCAAAATAAGAGTACCAACTATATATCAAAGCCAAACCATTTTGATGCCTTAATAGGTTGTGTTGATTCACCTATTGAGCATGTCAACATGATCAAAATCAGAGCAAGAGAGTGTGTTGTGGCAACGTGACGAGCTCACCTTGTTATCTCATAACCTACTCCCCCTCCTCCTCAAGAGAGTCACTATGATGTGTTAGATCAATTAGAAGACTACAACCAAGATTTGAATCTTAACCCTTCTAAATATTTCTAATTTCCATAAGGAGATCCTTTGCAAAACCTTACAAGGATCAAGAGTATCCATTGATATAGACCCAACACACTTACAGGCCATGGTAGCGCAAATCGCTCCTTTAGAACACATAACCTTCATCAGAGAAGTATTAGCAGAAAATCCCTCCCATAACCTGCCCTTACACATTAAAGTAATAATCAAATGTAATAAGGTCAAGAGAGTGCTTGTGGATGGCGAGATCGGGTCTAAATATGTGTACTCTTAAATTAGTTCAACAACTAGGATGTAAAAATCTGATTTAGAGATAAACTCCATCACCATAAAGGTGTATGACAATGAAGAATGAAAATCAGCTGGAATGATCACTTTCTCATTAGAAGTTGGTCCCATAAACCATGATACAAAGTTCCATGTCTTATACTTAGAGCTCCCCTACAACATATTTCTCGGTTGCCCATGGATCCATGTCATGCAAGCCATGTCATCAACATATCATCGTGTTTAAAGTTACAACATGAAGGACAAAAACTTACTATACAAGGAGATCCCCAACCATTTTCTCATTGCAGAGCATTGTCAAGATATTTTCCTACCATCTACGAGTGTCCCTCTATGGAGATCACTGTTCATGTTCAGTCAAAATCCCTCACTTCATGAGTGGACCTAGATACCTTGTCTACCAATGAAAATGGTGCTTCCACCTTAGAAACTCCTTTTGTTACATGGGAGATGAAGGTTAGACCAAGCGGTTGTGGAGAGTATGATCTGCAGTAAGCCCTTATGGTTCAAAACATTCCCTATCTACCAAAGCACATGATAGGTCATGTTACAAGTTCCAAAGATCAAGGGAGAACTGCCCCTTTAACAATTTCATTCTAGATGACTTACTAGAAGATGAAAGGATACTCAAATATATTTTATTTCATCCTCAAGATGATGAAATGGATTTATGTTACAAGTCACCTAGGTATATTATTCCTAACCAAATAATGCTTACTATGAGGTATAAAGGACGTGGTTGCGGTCGTCAAGAACAATTTTCATTGGAATCTCTTCTAATACCTCATCATATAATGGGAAAATCTGGTCTTGGCACCCATTTGTATGAGTCTCACCCTTTAGATGACGAGTATGCTTCTTCTGCGTGAGGATAGTTTGTCTGAAAATGAAAGTGAAACAAATTCCCAGTGTAGTCTTTATGAATACCTCTCCTCCAAGAACCTATTCTCTAACATAGTTATCCTTATCATAACCCCTGTTACACCTCTTACCATTCACAAAGCTGGACCTCATTCACCCATCACTCATGAATTGGGACCAACAACAACACATACCCATTGACGTATTTCAGAACGATGAGGCTATTGGTGAATTCCTAGGCATCAGAGACAACATTCCAAGAAATGACCACAAGAAAGGCTTCTCCATTTAGCTCAACACATGCACATACTTCAGAGAGGAGGTAGAGTTGTTTGATCACTTAAGTAATAAAATAAGCAAGGGAAAAATCCTACAAAATCCTAGCAGAAAGGAAAAGTCCAAGTCCTACAGTGAAAACCTCTTTGAGGTGCTTGTGGAAAAACAAGAAGAACAACCTATGGACAAGATAGTGTACCCACCTAAAGATGAGGATATCCCTGAACCACCTTTGGTAGAGGAGGATCTCAATATCCCTCCCGATCCTATGCACATGGAAGATGAATCCAAGTTACTAGTGGAGGAGACAATAGATGTTAACATTGGCATGGAGGAGCTACCTAGAATGGTTAAGTTGGGAGCTTCACTCTCACTCAATAAGAGAAAACATTTATAGGACTTTTGAGAGAAAATGTAGATATCTTCACTTTGTCTTACGTAGACATGTCAATACTTGATCCTGAATTAGTGGTGCACAATCTTTTTGTACACCTGGACGTCAAGCCCATAAAACAAAAGCTCTAGAAGATGCATCCTCGTGTCACCTTACTAGTTAAGGCAGAGCTAGAAAGGTTATTATAAGTAGGCTTCATCAATCCTATCGACTACTAAGAGGGGATTTTTAATGTGGTATCAATTCGGAAAAACCCGGTATGTATCGTGTGTGTACTGATTTCAAAGATATTAACAAATCTTATCACGAGGATGACTTTCCTCTTCCTAACATCGACATGATCGTCGATTCTACTGTTGGTTATGAGATGCTATCACTCATGGATGGCTTCTCAGGTTATAATCAGATAAATATTGTGGAGGAAGATCAACACAAGACAACCTTTATAGCCCCATGGGGGACATTATGCTACCAAGTCATGCCCTTCGGCCTTAAAAATGCGGGCATTATATACCAACGAGCCATGACTATAATATTTCACAACATGATTAGTGACATCATGGAGGATTACGAAGATGATATATTAGCTAAATATAGAACTCGGGAAGATCACCCAGAGATTTTGTGATGTATTTTTCAATGTATAAGGGACTACAAAGTCTAAATTAACCTAAAGAAATATGTCTTTGGTGTGTTATCCAAGAAATTACTAGGATTCATTGTTTCAAGGAGAGGAATAGAAGTGGAACCTGCAAAGGTCACTGTTATCATAGAAATTCCTCCTTAAAATATTAAACAATTGTGGAGAGTACAAGGAAAGATTCAGGCCATAAGAAGGTTTATTGCACATCTCGAAGATAAGTGTCATACATTCACGCATCTTCTTAAGAAAGATGTCAATTTCAATCAGGTCCAAAATAGCAAGCAAGTGTTTGCTTTTTAAAAAGAATACTTAGCTAAACCCCCTATTCTCATGTCTCCCAATGCATGAGAACCCTTGTTACTCTACATTTCTACTACACATTTTGCAATTGGGGAATTGTTGGCCCAATATGATAAAGAGAAAAGGGAAAATTATGTGTACTACTTGAGTAGAACATTGATAGCTTATGAGCTCAACTATCCGTAGATCGAAAAGGCTTGTCTCGTTGTAGTTTTTACCTTCCAAAAACTATGCCACTATTTTCTCAATAATAAAGTCAAGCTTATTTCAAAGGTCAATCCTTTAAAATACTTGTTGTCAAAACCTGCCCTAACAGGAAAGATGGCTAATTAGATCATCTTACTCAGCAAGTTTTACATTGAGTACGTACATCAAAAGTCAGTGAAAGGACAATTTATAGCGAGATCAACTAGCGGAAGCTATCTTTGTACCAAACCTTTGAGTCTGGAACTACCAGATGCATCCATAATGTACCTTAATGAGTCAATTGTATGGAAACTATACTTTGATGTCTCCTTTACCTTTCATGGTTCAGGTTTCGAGTTGTGTTGATCACTCCTACGGGAGACTTGATTCCCCAGGCCTTCCGACTCGGGTTCCCATGCACAAATAATATAGCGGAGTATGAAGCTCTCATCACAAGAATGAAGCTAGCTATTAAATGGGATATCAGACAAGTCAATTGCATTGGTGATTCAATGCTCATTATAAAATAAGTCACATATGAATACAAGGTCAAAGATGAGAAACTTCTTCCATATAAAAGAATGGTTGATTCTTTGAAGGAGTTCTTCGAGAAGATAACATTTGAGAAAATACCAAGAGCCCCAAACATAACAATAGATGTTATGGCTACAATAGGCTCCATACTAAGTATCCCACTAGGAAACAATGATATTCCATTCTTTGTTAAACATTTAAGAACACCAACATATGATATACCAAAGTCTTGTTTGGTGTGCGATGTTGTTAGTCCCTGTTCCTAGTGGTACATTGAAATTTGTAATTACCTCCATGATGAAACCTTTCCCACTAACATTTCTCATACTAAAAATGAACCCTCATCCAGCATATAGCCTGATATACCCTACTTGGGGGCACCCTCTTTCGCCGAGGCTACGACGGGAATCTTTTGTGTTGTTTAGATTTGGATGAGTCCATCCCGGGGAATCAAAGAGGTAGACAAAAGCATTTTTGAATCTCATATTAATGGGATCATCCTTGCAAATAAAATACTTAGAGTAGGCTACTATTGGCCTACCATGGAGCATGATTGTTGTAACCATGTGAAGAAGTGTGTGGATTGTCATAAGTACGGAAATTTGATACATGCGTTGGTGCAGTCCTTGCATCTTGTCACAACACCTTGGTCATTCTCAAAGTGGGGTCTCAATCTAATAGGAAAACTTAACCATGTCTCCTCGGATGGCCACAAGTTCATTATAACTACTACTGAATACTTCAAAAATGGGTAGAGGTTGTTCCTCTTACCTATGTTGAAGGTGCCCAAATCTCTAAATTTATAATGAACCATATCATTTGTCGATACAGTATCCCCTCTCTGCTATTATCATCGCGATAATGGTAAGCCTTTTAAAAAAAATGTGAAAGCACTCTATAAACACTTTCAATATCTCCCAAGTTCTCAACCACCTATTACCCTCAAGGTAAAGGGAAATTCGAAGCTTCTAATAAAACCCTCATTCACATTATAGAGAAGATGGTGAATACAATAGGCCGTAACTAGAATCTATAGATTCACCCTGCCCTCTGGGCATTCGAACATCTATCCACACTCCTACAAGTGCCACTCCATACTCCATAGTATTTGGCACAGAATTTGTGCTATCTTTAGAGATCAAGATCCATACTTTGCATATTAAGATAAGGGATTACCTGGATGAAGATTAGGACTACAGATTAGCTTGACCGTAGTAGAGTTCAAGCTCTTAGACAAGAAAATAATTCATGCCCTCAATCACCTTAAATTGTATCAGGATCGAGTGTGGAAAAGCTACAATAAAAGAGTAATACCTCATCAATTTGAGGTAGGATACTTTGGGTGTTAAAAGAGAATTAGAAAAACACCAATAAGGACCATGAAAAGAAAGGGAAATTTGAGCCTAATTGGCTAAGACCATATGTTGTGATTGCAGAGTTTGGTTTACGTGCCTATAAGCTTGCTGTTCGGATGGCCAAGATCTTGAGAACCCATGAACACAATGCATCTTAAGAGTTTATATGCTTAAGTATGGGGTCTCTAAAAAATCAAAAAAGCAAAAAAATATAAAAAACGAGAAAAAGAAAAAGAAACAGGTGCATCAAATAGTGAAAACCACGCAATGGTGGCACTTTGGACAAGTCCTTTGGTGAAAAACGATTTTCGGAGCCAAGGGAGGATTTGTTGTTCACAAGCATTTCAGGTTCATGAGTATGATAGCTTTGTCCTAAGCTAGTCTTTACCTTCGTCTGAGTCCCTTATGAGCCTATCCCTCTTTGCCCTAATCTGGTTGATCCTACTTTTGAATGCGGAAAGTTTGAATTTGAATATTCCTAACTCATGTTGGGACAACTTCACATCATCACCTTCTTACACATAACACATGGCATTCTACCCTTGTATATCCCATCTAACATTGGGGGCATCCACGTTTCTTTGTTTCCTTGCATGTTTGCTTTGGGAAAACTTTTTTTGAAAAACAACAAAACATTCATATAAATTTTAAAACCCTCAAAACATTCAAATAAGTTTCATAGAAAACTCCAAAACAATAGAAAATTGTCTCGAGATAATACCCAAAATAGCGAAAAATGTCCCAAAATTGTCCCAGAAAACCAAAGTAGTAGTTCTCTTACTTTTAGTTGTTGGTTTTTATGGTTTTAGTGGAATTTATTTTTCGTATTGTGTGCTTTAAGTTGGATTCACTTGCTTACTTAGATTGAATGTTACTTTAATCTATGGTGCATTGCATTGAGTTCATTTTATCTTGCATACTTGTAGATAATTATGTTGCTTTGATTAGATTTGTTTAAACTTGTGCTTGTTATTTTACTTGTAATTTTTGTTATCATTTCATCATCATATCAAATAACCCAGCACATCTATACATCATATATCAATAAATGCTAAGTCTACATCACACATGTATGTTAAAGCTAATCATCAAATACTGTATCATCAATGGGGAAAGAGGGGTTGCGCATGATCACAAATCTATCCCCCCCACACCAATATCAAAAATAAAAACATGTTTTGCTTAAATTATATCATCAACATGCAATATAACATCAGCTAAGGCTATCTCATAAATCTAACAATGTGTGATACAAACATAAAACATACAGATTAAACATGATATCTCATTAATAAAGTGTGATACATCGGTAATCCATCAATTATCATAAAACATCATAATATAAATTTTCATGTACAAAAAAATATGTCTCAAAAGTACATCGATCTGATGAGCAATCATGGGCATCTATACAAAAATTGTGCCTTCATCACGAGGGATAATAAAAAACAATACATAACATACATCTGTACAAAATGTGCCTTCATCACAAGGCATAATAAAAAAATACATATACATCCATACAAAAGTATGCCTTCATATCAAGGTGATACACAAAAAATATACATCTAATATATCAATAAGAGAGTCAGCCTCAACTCTCACCCTCTCTGTGACTTCTGGCCTAGGGCCACAGGGAGGAAAGCGGTGATGTAATCCTATAGAGGCCGCTATGATCTCTTTGTATTATAGGCTGCTGAACTGATCTGGCTGATCGTGAGGTCCTCTGGGATCTAGATCTGAGACCTACTAACATCTAGCTCATCAAAAGGGGTAGGCCTCTCCCTCTAGGATGACACAGTGGTGGTACAATTCCTTGTAGTAGGAGGCATTGCCAATAGTTATCATTGTATTTTCTAGTATGTCGACATCCCAGATGTTGAAGATTCTCATAATAGAGCATCACACTCTCTTGTTACCACAGCAATGTCATCCTAAACTGTGTATACTCTGTCATCCACCAAACTTTCTCAGCCACTAGTTGATCTCTCTTCGCCTACAGTTGTAACCTCTCTATGATCACCTAATCTCACTCGATCATAGCTTTACTACTCTCTCTGTCCTTGATCGATCTCTCAATGTCATGAGTTGATCCCTCTCTCCAATCACCTATTCAATTTTTGTAATGGCTTGGTACCACTCAATGATAACTTGAAGTTGTAGAGTGACTAATCATTGTAGTTGTTGTTGCAGAGGCACCACCTTCCCACCAACCTTTATATTCTCCTCTATGTCCCCTCCACCCATGCCATCTCCTCCACCTCTTGGTGGACTATGTGGTGGAATCACATGGGGGGTGGTGGATGTGCCTACAATGGTGCCCATAATAAATCCTAACAGGGAATCTATGGTGTCAATACCTGCTGGCATACACCACTAATTACTACTACACTAAAACTTGTTGCAACCAACACTGTTGTGTTGGTAGCTGTACATACCCAAAATTGTAGGGTCTTGTCTTGCCGAACAATGTTACACATGCCCCAATGATGATACACGTCGCCTCATGGTGTTCAGATCCAGAAAAGCTCGCGAAGTATATGTTAGCATCCCAAATGCTTTATTCATGTTCCTTGTGCTTTTTTTTATTCCTCTGCCCTTCATTTCTTAGCTTTTTTCCCTTTAGTGAGCGAAACCACCGCCCTAGCGGGTGGTTGTCCTAACCGCTGCCCGCTTTCGGGGTGGCGGTCCTTCACATGTTTTCCGGCCACGTTCTTGATCACAACTTGCGTAAATTTTCAACTTTTACCAGACTTTTTTACCACCTTGGCTCTTATTAATGTTTTGTGTCCCCTGGAATAGTGTTTCTCCATTGTTTAATGGTAAAAGAGTTCTAATGGGAATCACCTTTGGGTGAATGTGAAATCTATAAAATAGCCAGCTTGTTTTCAAGCAAATGGCCCCTCAAAACTACCTCTCAATTTCTCATTTTCCATTGTTTAGTCTCTCAATTCTTGCTTAGGGTTCATTTTGTTTTCATGTTTGCATCCATGCTAGTTTTCCTTTTCTTTCGAATCCATTCTATCTTATTGCTTTAGTCTTGTTCATAGTTGTTCATATAAATTATTTTAGAGCGAGTAGTGTCGGTTATAGATTGCATCCATTAGAATTGCGGGTTGTGTTCTTCACGAGAAGGTGGATTCTAGAATCTCTCGGCGTTGTATTCCCAATAAATCCCGCTAGGAATTGCAAATGCCAAGCTCTGTCTCTTGCGCTTATCCCTCTCCTACTCACATTATATTCGGTCTATATCCAAACTACCATTGTTCGAATACCTATTTCTGTTGATACTAGCATATACATGCTCTTCTAGATTCACGTGAACATGAAGGAATGAGGAGATCATTTTGAGGGGACAAAGTCATACACTACTGGATTCGCCACTATTATGCAAATTCCAGGTTTTATCCATCAAAGTTCTAGTTAAAATATATCAAATAGAGTAGTGAAACATTTTATTTCAGTTAAATTTCATTCTTGATATTACCAGGGAAGCTGTGGGGATTGATAGTTTATGAGAAACTATGATTCATTCCTCACTTCTAAGGTAGGATCAAGAATCTTTCAATTAAGTTAATCAGATATCTAGTTATTTAGGATAAACTCACAACTGCACATGCAAGTAGCTACACCAGGGCTACCTTGTTTGTTTTAATTTTGTTATTAGATTAGTTGTCATTTTCTGAATATATTAGATTAGTTTTTCCTTCAATTCCATTTAAAATTCTATTAAAAAAATACAAAAACAGAGAGAATACATATATGTTGTATATATATCTTGCATAGTCAATTTATTTCATTTCGAGTTAGGTTTATATTGATCTTGTATGACAAAGCACATACATTACTGGTCAAATCACCAAATTATAGATTGCCTTGATAGACATTTGTATGACTGTAGAAGGACCTAAAAGGGAACAAACATTTGGTTGTGATCCACTGGTCCCACAGCCAGACACAAGAGACCTCCTCATTGATATAGACACTAGCTTACATATCCAGTCGCGCAACACCTGTTAGGTACTCTGAGAAAATCGTGTAACTTTTAGTTCTAAATGTAGAGGCCGAAAAGGCATATGATTATTGGATACTCGGGATCAGAAGAAGGGATTGATTCTTCACATGACCATAGGAGGTCCACAACAACCACAAACTTACGGTTGTGATCCAAAGGTCCCACAACCCAACGGGCCTACAAATCAATCCAACGTTGACGCTGGTTTGCAAAAATTAGTGTTCAAATCCTCTCCACTCCCACTAGACATTATCACACAATTATCATTATTAAACATAGCAGCTAATCAACCTAAAGATTTCTGGACTAGACCAAAGAATCATCGATAAAACACCAAAAGATCCACTACATATTTAGCCATTCCATTTTCATGACCTTGTTGGGAGGTATATACAAAGCACCCACAGGTTATCTTCCATGTATTCCATAACCCATAGATCGGATAACGACAGAGCTTGATATTGATTGGAGCCTTCGAGCAGCTATCCTCGCCAAACGATCTATCACACTGGTTCAGGTTAGGAGGGCCTTCTTTTCTTTAGATTTGCAGATCCCGCCATTGTGTGTTGAAAACATAAGATTACCTAACTAGCTTATCTGCATCCCATGTGTATTCTAGACCACCAGCTATCTCGACACGACCTCGAGAGGTCGGGTATGGGGAAAGTCACTTGCCGATTATCATCCTCGCATGTCACTTTTTGTCGTACAAAATTGGTGAACCCGACATGAACAAACAATTGTTTCATCTTACCTACCTCATTATCCTTCACATCAACTTCACCCCAAGATTAGTGAACCTGATATTGACGAGAACAATTTCTTCACTTTCACACTCTTCTTTTAGTTTTATCCATCTTCACTTCTTCCCATTATTCTGTGGGTATTCATATACCCCCCGAATATGTCAGGATTCGATGCATATGGCAGACCTCTCCTAGGTCTTGAAGCATACTATGATCAACTGAATAGACAACCATCACCCTCGCTCTCAGCATGGGGTGACAACTATTCAACTAACCGAGTTTTCAACACAAACTCCACCTCAAAGGACTAGATATAGTTCTTCTTTCCAAATAGAGGATATGGATCAGCTCACTCAAACACATAAACCAAATCCTTCAGAGCTCAAACAACATGACACTCAACTGGAGAATATGGTTCATCTCCTCGGTGTTGCTTAGACCATGCAAATCGGTAGACAATCGATCCATATATGTTTTTAGATGATGAATACTTAGCACATTATGCTAGGAGTGAACAACACTCTCAAAGTATGTACCCACCTATAGGAGGTTTACAAATACAACCCAAGGTCTCATTCCAAGAAAACACCCCATTCCTCCACCCATAGGAAATGCCCTCGATGATACTTGGCAGGGTAATGATCAGTTCATAGTAGGGTACCATATGCCTATACAACCTCAAGGTATACAACAAACACCACTAAGGAAAAATACCATATCTTCACCGAATGAGGTCATCTCAGCCTTAGTCGAGAAGGTTAGAGGGTTGGAACTTGCTCAGGCAAGTCAAAATTCACAATTCATGCAGGTAGGAAATTCCAATCCTCCACATCATCCTAGCCAAGTAGACCTCCTCACAGGAATAGGCACATTGGGCATGCCTCCTCAGTATTCACAACAAACGCCAACTAGAACCACGTTTTCTAATGTTGCTCCAGTGGAAAATATGATACCTCCCGGTTTAGTACAAAACAATCCATTCCTGAGCAATGCTCCTCCATACTTAAACATGTATTCCAAATCACCACAAGGAGATATGTTATCTTCTCCCAGCATCTTTTCTCAACCACAGGTATTTCCTTATGCCCCTATAAATATATATGCTACGCCACACCAACAACCCATTCCACCTCCCCCTCAGTAAGCACCATCCATGGTCGAAACTTATGCTATAGGGACTTATTCAGAATATTTGAAAGAACCTTTAGACTTCACTATACAAAGTGTCATGCTTCCAAGACCTCTCCCTGATCTACCCAAGTACAAAGGAGAGGGAGACCCAAATGCACATATTAAGGCCTATGCCATGGCCATTCGAGAACTGCTCCCTTGGGATGGATTTGTTGCTAAAATATTCCCTAAAACATTAGAGGGTATCACCCTCGATTGGTATTACAGAATACGTAAAGCCTCAATACATTCATTTAAACAACTTGTTTCAGATTTCATCAAGGCGTTCAACATGAACAAATTGTTGAGAACAAGAATCAGGGAATTCTTGCATATTAAGCAAGAACACAATGAATTTGTTGCTCATTTCATCCAAAGATGGCGTATAGTCCTCTATTCTTGATGGCACTCTAAACATGGATCAGATAGAACTATGTGATTTATTCCTTCATTCTCTCAGCAGAGAGATAAAGGAAGAAGTCCAGAAGTTCCCACTAAGAACTTATGATGAAGTGCTCAAGAGTGCTCTCTGAATAGATCAAGCTGCAATAGATAGCGGTCGCAAGACATATGGAACAAATGGGAGGTTAATCATCCCCAACCAAAACACTACGACTTATCCTACTACCACAAATGCCAATCAAGGACCTAAAATCCTTAACAAAAACCACGGGGTGACAACAGATGGAGTGACTAACCAAGCAAAAAAAGCAAATGTTGTAAATGTTCCACCACTAGTTAACAATCAATGAAACAACAATTTTACCCCAACAATCAACACGGTGGATTTTAATCGTCCCCAAAACAACAACAACAATGACAACAACAACAACGGCATATCCAAACACATGATCCAAGTCAAAACTCAACTGGATATCAAAACCAAAACCAAAGACAACAAACGCAAAACTTTAATCCTAATAGTCAACAGTTTAATCAGAATTTTGGACCACAACACGTGCCAAACCAACAACCTAGGAGTTATAATCCTAACTTGTATTGTGGTTTCCACAAAATTCGAGGCCATGACACTAGGACTTTCTGTGATTACAATAATTTCATACAACATCTGTTAGAAGAACAAAGACAACTCTTCATAGAAATGTTCTTAGCAGTTATGTGACACATATGCCAAAAACTTTCACGGGCGGTCTCCCCCAAAACGCACCTCTTAAGATCTTGATGATCCACTTCCAAATCACAATAACAATAATAAATTAAATCCAAATGGGATGAAAAAGGTGTAATGATAGGAAATAACGATCATGAAGCCTCAACTTCGATAAATCCACCTTGTCACACCACAATTAGGAAATCACCGCTAACCAAGATAATTGGTCTAGTGGAGTTAGATATTGAGATGCACGTAGAATCTATAACAAGAACATGGGAATATTCTTCTCAACCAAATCCAATCTATCCACTAGAACCAGATAACATTCAACAAACATTGGTAAAACCCATGGGTGCTTATGATTTAATTAATGACTTAACAAAGACCTTCTCTCACATCTCCTTTTTGGACTTGTTGAAAAACTCTCCTGCCCATAGGGCTGCTCTGTTAGAAGCACTAGGTCTAGGTCATTTAATTAACATCACTCCACCTCCCAAAACACAATTAAACCATATAGACTTTGATATCCAAACTCCAGGGCAGCCGATAGGGATACCGAGTTTATATTCGACATAAAAAAATGCCAACATATGCTGAAATTACACGTAGAGGTGATCCGGCCTTGCATTTACAAGTGTGGGTTTACAATAATTACATTAAACATGCAATGGTGGATGATGGGGCAGTAGTTAACATTGTCCCCTTCTCTTTCCTTCAAAAGCTAGGATATGGAGAAACAAATTGTTCCACAACAAGAAATACGCTAAGAGGTTATGATAGCCTTAAAGCTACTTCAATTGGGACTATAATATTACCAGTCACCTTAGGACCCAAGACAATCCTCACCAAGTTTTATATCATAGATTGGGAAACCAACTATAATATGATCCTCGATCGACCATGGATACATCGCATGAAAGCAATTCCCTCTACGTTATTCCAGGAAATAAGATTCTTACACTTAGGAAAGATATTCATAGCAAAAGGTGACCCAAAACCATTTGACATACACCTAGCAGACCTGAAGAAAAGACCAGGCATTCACTCTGAGTTTGAACTCCCAACAAACCAACTTAACAAACCAATTGACTCAAAACCGGAAGAAAAATTAATACCTACTACAGAACTAGAAATTACGAACCTAGTCAAGAGCATCCCAGCCCTCAAGGATGAAGCTAATGTTGTAGAAATAGTTTCATTATGAACTACTACAAAAATTGTCAAATTACTAGAACAAGATCTACCAATTTTCCTACCATTTGACTCTGCAGGTATGGGATGCACCCTAGGATTTGGTTCTCTTCCAATAGAGGAACTTTACATGGTAGAAGTAACTGAAACAGAAGAAACAAACGTGAAGAATTTCCCAGCACCCATCTTTCCTAGTAAATATTGGACTCTCCATTTCAATGGAACTAGATGTCGCTTATGGAGTCAGGCGGAGCATAATCTTTACTTCTCCCGAGGGAAAGATCCTACCTTTTGCTTTTAAGTTGAACTTTGAATGTACAAACAACGCACCGAGTACAAAGCCCTCCTCCTCTGCCTCATCACACCCAAAAGGATTGGTGTTAATGAAATCATAGTGTTAGGAGACTCGCGAGCTAGTTGCAAACCGTGTCTCTAAAGTATATAAAACTAGATTTGAGCACTTACACTCTATAAAATAGTGGTATTATATCTAAGAAAAATATTTGAATTCATATCCATTGAGGCAATCCCACAAGAACAAAACCTCCTCACATATTCAATAGCAACCTCAGCTTCACGTTTTACCCCAAGTAATGAGTTGGAAGATACAAGTTTCAAAGTATCACTTCGTGCTAAACCATTGGTAAAGAAAATGTCAACAAATCCTCTACTAACACATACAGCTGAGAATGAATCTCCTATCTTACATCATGTTGATAGTGATAAAGTCACTCTCGAATATCTAAACACCTATGCGGAGCTACACCTTGCTCACATTATAGTTGATCTTTCTTTAATACCACATTCCTCTTCCTACTTTGGAAATCCCACGGTAGAGTCTCTTCCACAGAAGGATCTCGATATCTATGAGATACAAAATAGAGAAATTCTGGAACTACCTCCATTGCCCCACATGAGTTTGAAGAAGGTAACGCTTATTTGATAGAAGAAACCATTGATATAAACATTGGAACGGAGGAAGAACCAACAATTTTGAAGTTGGGATCCTCGTTAACCGGAAGAAATAGAAATACACACCCAAATCCTCAAAGAACATCAAAGGCTTTTGCATTTAATTATAAATAAATGACAGTATCGCACAACAGGTTGCGGTACATAATCTTGTCACTAAACCAGATGCGAAGCCAATTAAGTCAATACCAATGAAGCCGAAAGTGGCTCTCATGGTAAAAGAGGAAGTAATAAAACTTCTCCAAGTAGGATTCATCAAACCAGTCGATTATTCACAATGGGTGTCTAATATCGTCCCCATTCTAAAAAAGAATGGGAAAATATTCATCTGCATAGATTTTTGGGATATTAACAAAGCTTGTCCCAAAGATGATTTCCCATTACCATCCATTGACGTCATCGTTGATGCAACGAGTTGGATTTGAGCTTTTGTCTCTCATGGATGGGTTCTTAGGATATAATCAAATCAAAAATTCAAAAAGATCAAGCCAAAACTACATTTATAACTCCTGGGAACTTATTATTATGTTGTCATGTCGTTTGGTCTTAAGAACGTCGCCTATTACGTATCGATGGGCAATGACTTATATATTCCACGATCTTATCCATAAAATTGTAGAATCATGTGTGGATGATTTGTTGGCCAAGGCCAACAAATGTTGTGATCATCCGAAGGTGCTCGTATCATCCTCTCACGACTAATTGAGTATGGTGTCACATTAAAACCAGAGAAGTGTGTTTTCAGTGTAATAGGAGGCAAACTTCTAGGATACATTATATCTTCACGAGGATTGGTGTTGATCCAACCAAAATATGGGTTGTTCTCGAAATAATCCCACCTTCGAACGAATCTGGAATCAAGACATTTCTCAGGAAACTCGGTGCAATCTGAAGGTTCATCCTAGATTTAAGCTTTGCCATTCATCCAATCAACAATCTACTCAAGAAATATTATAGTATCAATTGGACTGAAGATTGCAATGAGGCTTTTAAAGCAGTTAAGCGCTTCTTGTTGTCACCACCCACGCTAATGCCTCCCAAGCCAGACCGCCCTTTAATCTTATACTCATGAACCACTCATGTCTCGCTGGCCTGCATGTTGGATCAAGAATACGATGACAAATGAGAATGTGTGATCTATTTCATTAGCTGAACGTTACTCGATTATGAAACACATTACACACAGGAAGAGAGAGAATGCCTTGCCATAATTTTTGCAACAAAATGTTTAAGACATTACATGTTAAATCAAGCAACAAAGGTCATTTTGAAGACATACCATTTACGGACATTTCTCACGCAAGGGTCCTTGTCTAAAAAAGTTGGCCGTTTCATAACCCTAATGGGAGAATTTGAGTTAACATTTGTAAACCAAAAATCTGTTAAAGGACAAATCATTGCGAGACCAGGTTAGCGGACAATCCACTAGATGGAGGTGAACTAGTAGATCTAGACTTTCTGATGAATGTATATTCTTTGTCGAAACCAGGACCCCCATCTCTACATGTCCTTGGTATCGATATCATCAATTTTGTCATGGACCATACATACCCAAAAGCGCCACACCACAACAAAGAAGGTAGTTACGCATTATTGCCACTAAATATGTTGTTTTAGACCAAGTGCCCTATCGCGCGAGCCTTTGACGGCATGCTTTTAATATGCATCAACATAGAAGAATCCAAGAAGATTCTTCATGAATCCCGTAGTGGGATATGTGGGGGCCACTTCGGTGGTCACGCCACCACTCGCAAAATACATCGGATGGGCTATTTCTAGCCTACTCTTGAACATGACACAGTAGAATTTGTATGCGTAAGTGCCACAAATGCCAAGAATTCTCTCACAAGATTCACATGCTAGCATAATCCCTGTAACCAATAGCAACTTCGTGGCCCTTCTCCACGTGGGGCATGGACTTGATAGGGAAATTCTCTCCCTCATCAACCAATGGCCATAATTTTATAATCACAGCCACAAAATATTTCACCAAATGGGTAGAGGCCATGCCTCTCACCACCGTACCAGGTTCGGTGATTGCCAAATTCATTTTGAACCAAATTATCTATAGGTATGGTGTCCCACAAGTCATTATCTCAGATAATGGCACGTCCTTTAAAAACGATGAGGTTCGTGAGCTATGTAGCAAGTTCAAAATAAACCATCACACGGCCTCTCTTTACTACCCTCAAGCCAACGGGCAGGCTGAAGCGACAAACAAAACGTTGAAAGTTATTCTCCTCAAAACGGTAAAAGAAAACAAACAAGATTGGCATTTAAAATTATATCCGGCCTTGTGGGCCCACCGAACCTCAATAAGAACACCAACAGGAGCAACTCCTTTCTCACTGGTATTCGGGGCAGAAGCAGTTCTCCCGCTTGAGGTTGAAATACCCAGTCTCCGCATCTCGCTACAAGGGATTCTAGATGAAGAAGCTTATAGGGAGGCACGCCTCTCCCAACTAGAAAGCCTAGACAAGGCCAGGTTAAATGCCGAATAGCAACATAGAGCCTATGCTGACCGGATGTGCCAGCAGTATAACAAAAAGGTCTATGAGCAAGAAATATATGAAGGAGATCTAGTTCTAAGACTAGACAGCCGGATTGATAAGAAAACCGGCGAAGGAAGAAAGTTCCAACCCAAATGGTTGGGCCCATACCGAGTCATGAAAGACTACGGAAATGGTGCATATCTCTTGTGCACACTAGAAGGTGAGGAATTCGGTGAAACTGTCAATTCCTTGCATCTTAAATGGTTTTACACATAAAACATCAAAATCACCACTTGTACATTATAGTTACCTACATTGCATTAGTCTTTTAGCTACTTCATTCTATCCATTTCGTAAAAGTGGTAGTCCAGAACTTGCTCTTAAACAATCTGTTACAAATTTCTGAACGTATTGGCAAAAGCATTCAAAACACATCTCTTCAAACATCATCAAGTATTTTCAAATCTTCTCATCATGTTCGAATGAATGACAAGCATTGACAAAAACCATACTAAGGCCTCGCATACTTGGCTTTGCTCTTTCTTTTCTACTAGGTAAAGTTGTCCTTGCCTACGGTGCATTCTAGAAGCTTCTTGGTGTCACATCTATCCCTCTTAAATCTCTTTGAATGAAAGGATATCCCAAATTCATAGATCATAAATGTCAAAATCAAATGAAATCCAAAGCACCAAGCAAACAAAATATTTTATTTTACACACTTCTTTGCCCCATCAACCTTCAAAGTGATAAGCCCATGTCTCTTACCGGTGGTGTGAGGTTGGGAAAGGAAAGAAGTGCCCTTACTTGCCTATATCTTTCCTTTGGTGAGAAACCCATGCTTCTTACTAGTGGCGTGAGGCGGGGTGTGGGGGAGGTCTAGTCACACAAATGAACAAATCTCGGTATGCTAAAAAACACAAATCGAATTCTATTAAGAGAAAGTAAATATCCAAATTCCAAAGAGATCAAATCCTCAAAACCAGATTTTGTCAACCAGGTTTCCATTTATGAATCTAAGTCTAGATAAACTAGAAAGTAAGTGGCCTTCTAAAGCATGGTAGTAGTTCTAAGTAGGGTAGGTGTGCAGGTCCAAATTTGGTTGTTGTTACTGATTTTTATCTCTCACCATTCCATTCAATCAAGCTCATACAACTTGTGCCCTTCCTAACTCTTGGTGTTGAGCCCTCGCATCTTACTAGTTGCGTGGATTTGGGATTGGGGTAAGTTCATCTCTTTATCACTATGCATTCATCACGTTTTGCCAACATAAGAAGAAATTACAAACATTTCCCAAAGAGTTCAAAAGTTCAGTACTACCATATGTTAGTATCATCTCATATCAGCATTACAAAAGCATAAAAAGTAAAACATTTTGTTTACTATCATTTGTTATCCATTGCATACATTCTGAAAACATGAAAACAAATATTCTAAAAACATCTAAGTACACATGTGGAAACAAGTCACGAAATTCTAGATGCCAAGAGTCTAGATCCAAATATATATATATATATATATATCAAGTTTCATATACAATGCCATCATGCACTAGGCATGGTCAAAACGCTCAATGAGCCCGAAAATACAAAATGATCGTATAAACAATCTAGCAAGAGTCACTACAAAAAGAGCCAAGTGGCCTCTCAATCCCTATGGGATCCCTCAGAAGGCACACGACCACGTCTAGGACTCTGGCTACGCCGATGCTCTAAGTGCACTAAGGGCTCACGGTCCTGAATGGTAGCTGTAGCCTCCCTATTAGAGCAGCTCCTCATCAGGCGCTCTGCGGTCCTACACCCAACTAACTCAGTATGGAGGGAAGTCACCATCTTGGCCACATGCCAAACGGGGCAAAAACATCGGTATGCCTACCGGCTGCCGAAGGCTCCCCTGCATCCATGGATAGCTCTGCATGAGTATTCTCCATAGGAAGCATCAGGGTATCAGTACATGCCCAATGAATCAAGTCTCACCACTCATCAGCAGTCTCTGCAAGCAAAGGAGAAAAACAAGTTAGAAAATAATCAAAAGATGAAACCAATGACGAACAAAAGAAGAGATAGCAAAGATAAAACCAAGGACGAACAAAAGGAGAGATAGCAACTAAGGCAATCCTAGCTAAAAACAAATATTAAAAGAAGAGTGACAACTCACTCGGATCTCCAGGTCTCTAAGAGGGATCACTAGGATCAGCGCTTGCCATGAATGTCACCACCGACCGGGTGTCCCTCCTATGTCTAGGGAAACATAGCACCCTACAACAGACTCGTCCTCTCTGCCTAAGTCCTGAGAAAGTAACTCCTCTGAGACTAGAGTCACCCTCTCTGCGCTCTGCTCTGCCCTCTCGGCCTGTAAAATCTCCTGAGTGTCATGCCACTTGGGATCGCTATCCTCTCCCTCACCCAACTCGCTGACCTCCATGTCCTCGGTCTCCTCCATCTCTCCCCCTGTGAACTCCTCAAAATCGGAGTCTATATCGATAGGGTCATGACTGCTATGGGCAAGGCTGGTGACAATCAAAGTAAAGGTGCCTAAGGAGCACCGACTCTCGCTCAAGCGTGTACCACCCTCCTGGCTACAATAGGGACACCAGGAGTAACAACTATCCAACCCCGGCCCCTAGGACCACCCCTAGCCTCCCAAACTGATCTGAACACTAGCACCATTGGGGGAAGCATATCGACGTAAGCAAGGCCGAACTGCTAAGGCACTCGATCAAAGGGGTGTGTCTCTACCTTCCCCGTCCTATCCACAAGCTACCACCCTCGAAGTAGAGCAAGAAATCAAAGTGAAGTTCTTCTCACCCCACAACCCCGCCATGGCACGATAAGGTGTGGCCTCCAATCCTCGGTAGTCGAGGAAGCAATCTGGTTGGTGGGGTGCTCTAAGCACCGTCATCTCTGTCCATCTAGCTGCCCTCACGGCTCTGGGATCCACCACCTCTATACCTCTCCCATAAGGGATGATACGCTCATAGACCCATCTCATAACCAAGGTTAGATGGCTCAGCGATCGTCTGTCCTATAAATGAACCACCCTGTACAAGTCGTGATAGGTAGTCCCAAGTATATCAGCTCCCCAGGCATAAATCCAACCATGTGCCTCAATCATGCGATGATGGGGGCCCAGCAGTAGAGCAAAGTATCCCCTCCCTTGTCTCTCGATCAATCTCAAAGCAAGGATGCCCATAATGGCCTGACGGATCAGAGGGATGGGCAAGCCAGGAATAGAACGGACCTTCACCCCCTTCTTCGAACTAGTGGAGACAACTGTGTCTCCCATATAGGTGGCCCACTGAGTCACCTGAGCTTTGGATACTGTTGTATCAAATGAAAGTCTCCTCCCAATAATCGGGACTCCCAAAATGTGGTAGACATCCTCTAGGGTGATAGTCCACTCACCCCTAACACCTGGAAATTGGAAGGTGTTCCGATCTGCATCCCAGTAAGAAAATAAGTCACATAGTATGTGACTGGCAGGTGTAACGTGGGGGACCCGTGCAATCCTCAATATGCCTGCCCTCAAAGAGTATCTTGCTCATCTTGAGAGAGTGCATCTAGCACTGTTGGAAGACAATCACTCTCTCTCTCTCTCTCTCAGATCCATCTGATGTACTCTTCCTTCTTCTGCAAAACACACAAAAACACACAAAAAGGAGTAAGTTAGTATCAAGATTGCATTAGAAAAATCATTAAAGCAAGTAAGAATGCTAGAAATGCAAAAATGAACTCAAATTAATGTTGTTTTAACATTCTGAAGAGAATCGCTGCCCCTGAGCGGGGTGGCGATTCATAACCACCGCCTTAAAGGGCGGTGGTCTTGTAGAACCACCACCCTACTCAGGGTGGCGGTCCTATCCCACGTTTAAAAACAGATCACGTGCCCTAAAATGCTCAAAAATGCTAAAAAATGACCATTTTTGCTAAAACAAAAGCCTACCCATTCGGCATCCCCCTTAGGAGATACATTTGAAAGTGAGATTTCTAAAAATACCCCCCATGACAAATTTTTCATCATTTTTACATTTAGGGTGCAAAAACGAATAATCAAGAAGAACTAACTTGAGATTTCACAGGTCAAGGTTTTGCTCAGCAGAGGCATGATCACTATCTTGATACGAACATTTTAACTATATTCTTGTTGAAAACCATCACCGTGTAGGTCCCAGAGATCAAAACTATAAAATCAACATGTCTAAATGAAAAGAAAATGGTCCCATTTTATATATATATAGTGTTTTGAAGTATTTTTTGAGTGCCCTTTCGCAGTTTAGAGCACCAATAGAGGTAGGTTCTCATCCACGCACAAATGGTATGCCCTCATCTCATACTAATTTAGTGTTTATTTTTCGATTTGTTTTGTCTATCTCGCACTTGAGTCTTCTTTCCATTTTACAGGTAGCGGGAACTTGGATGACGAAATTTCGACACACGGGCATGCTGTATAATTTCTAACTTCCCATTTTTGGACTACCATACTCGGACCCACAGTTTTACGCCTCTTCATGGCTAAAATGCTTCTCCGAGGGGGAAATATATACGTACCCAAAATTATAGGGTACTGTACCACCAGAACGATGTTACACATGCCCCAATGATGATACAGGTCACCTCGCAAGGTGTTCAGATCTAGAAAAGATCGCGAAGTATATGTTAGCATCCCAAATGCTTTATTCATGTTCCTTGTGCTTTGTTTTATTCCTCTGCCCTTCATTTCTTAGCTTTTTTCCCTTTAGTGATGAAACCACCACCCTGGCAGGGCGGCGGTCCTTCACGCGTTTTCTAGCACGTTCTTCTGATCACTACTTGTGTAAATTTTCAACTTTTACCATCTTTTTTCCACCGCCTTGGCTCGTATTAATGTTTTATGTCCCCTGGAATAGTGTTTCTCCATTGTTTAATGGTAAAAGAGTTCTAATGGGAATCACCTTTGGGTGAATGTGAAATATATAAATAGCCAACTTGTTTTCAAGCAAATGGCCCTCAAAACGCCTCTCAATTTCTCATTTTCCATTGTTTAGTCTCTCATTCTTGCTTAGGGTTCATTTTTTTCATGTTTGCATCCATGCTAGTTTTCCTTTGCTTTCGAAGCCATTCAATCTTCTTGCTTGATCTTGTTCATAGTTGTTCATACAAATTAGTTTAGAGTAGAGTAGTGTCGGTTATAGATTGCATCTATTAGAATTGCAAGTTGTGCTCTTCACGGAAGGTGGATTCTACAATCTCTTGGTACTCTTACGTTGTATTCCCATAATAAATCCCGCTAGGAATTGCATATGCCAAGCTCTGTCTCTTGCGTTGTCCCTCTCCTACTCGCATTATATTCGGTCTATATCCAAACTGCCATTGTTTGAATACCTATTTTTATTGATACTAGCATATACACACTCTTCTAGATTCACGTGAACATGAAGGAATAAGGAGATCATTCTGAGGGGACAAAGTCATACACTACTGGATTCGCCACTGTTATGTAAATTCTAGGTTTTATCTGTCAAAGTTCTAGTTAAAATATATCAAATAGAGTAGTGAAACATTTCATTTCAGTTAAATTTCATTCTTGATATTACCAGGGAAGCTATGGGGATTGATAGTTTAGAAACTATGATTCATTCCTCACTTCTAAGGTAGGATCAAGAATCTTTCAATTAAGTTAATCAGCTATCTAGTTATTTAGGATAAACTCACAACTGCATAGGCAAGTAGCTACACCGGGCTACCTTGTTTGTTTTAATTTTGTTATTAGATTAGTTGTCATTTTCTGAATATATTAGATTAGTTGTTCTTTCAATTCCATTTAAAATTCTATTAAAAAATACAAAAATAGAGGAATACATATATGTTGTAGATATATCTTGCATAGTCAATTTATTTTGTTTCAGTTAGGTTTATATTGATCTTGTATGACAATCATGGGACCTAGAGAGCCTAGGGAATACATTTTTGAGCCAATCGTGCCTCAACCAAATATTGTTGCAGCAATAACTGACATAGACCAAAATCTCAAAATTCAGGTCTTCCGAACAACCATAGACCTACAAGAAATCAGCACACAATTAAGAGGATTAAATATAGAAGACGACAAAGCACATACGTTCTGGTCAAATCAGCCAAATTATAGATTGCCTTGATAGACATCCGTATGACTGTAGAAGGACCTGAAAGGGAACAAACATTTGGTTGTGATCCACTTTGGTCCCATAGCCAAACGCAGAGACCTCCTCGTTGATATAGACACTAGCTTACGTATCCAAGTCACCAAAACACCTGTTAGGTACTCTGAGAAAATCATGCAACTTTTAGTTCTAAATGTAGAGGCCGAAAAGGCATATGATTATTGGATACTCGGGATCAGAAGAAGGGATTAATTCTTCACATGACCATAGGAGGTCCACAACAACCATGAACTTATGGTTGTGATCCAAAGGTCCCACAACCCAACGGGCCTACAAATCAATCCAACGTTGACGTTGGTTTGTGAACATTAGTGTTCAGATCCTCTCCACTCCCACCAGACATTATCACACAACTATCATTATTAAACATAGCAGTTAATCAAGCTAAAGATTTCTAGACTAGACTAGAGAATCATCCATAAAATACCAAAAGATCCACTACATATTTAGCCATTCCATTTTCATGACCTTGTCGGGAGGTATATACGAAGCACCCACAGGTTATCTTCCATGTATTCCACAACCCATAGATCAAATAACGACAGAGCTCAATATTGATTAGAGCCTTCGATCAGCTATCCTCTCTGAATGATCTATCACACCGGTTCAGGTTAGGAGGGCCTTCTTTGCTTCAAATTAATAGATCCCGCCATTACGTGTTGAAAACATAAGATTACCTAACTAGCTTATCTCGCATCCCGCATGTATTCTAGACCGCTATTGTTTGTCTCGGCACGACCTTGAGAGGTCGGGTGCACTGGAAAGTCACTTACCGATTATCATCCTCACATGTCACTTTTCTCGCGTAAATGCAAGGTACCCTATCTATGGACCTCCCCGTGCTTGTGGATCTAGGCCATGTAATCCCTACACCGATGCATCTAGTATCTCCTATGGAATGGTCAAACACTAAGGCAACATTATAGCATACCACCCTGTATAGTCTAGGGTCGTCCCTGGATCCACTACATGTGCTAGCTATACCCAAGGTTGTGGAACCACCTGTAAAAGTTAGTACATGCTCGACACACTGATCCAGGGCCCCATATGAAAGGCCTCTCTATATCTGCATGCATACCACATATCATCACCAAGAATCCCTGGATAAGACCAAACTTCTGCTGGACCCGGTCCACTCTATACCACTCCATGATATGACTCCTGCTCCACGAGAATGAATTGATCTCATGTAATTCTCAACTCACCCGCATCCCGAGGACACCGGTAGAACTTGTATGGCCACCATGTGATCATGTGAGGTTGTACCTCATCAAATTCTCACTGTAATAGTTTGTATCCCCCATGTGACCATGAATATCTTCTTTTCTCGAACCAAGCCCATGATGGAAGACTCTCTAATAACTCAAGCTCTCAATGCTCATGTAGGGCGGCCTATCGTAATATGATCTCGTGGCCCATATCTCAGTAGTAAATTGGCAAGACCCACATAAATTTGTCCATAGTAAGTTATCAAATGAAAATCATGTATAAATGAGCTAGTATACATTGACCCCAACAGTAAACCTCTCCCTAAAAAAGGTCATGAATCACTCCAATAAGACCCAGAGGAAACCGAGCACCAGTCTTGTCAGGAAACAAAATGTCATTGATAAGAGCTAACAGAAATACATGGACCCATCCCAGTCGTTTATCGGCCATACACCTCCTAATGAAGACCATCATACCCAAAGGGTATGTCTACCACTCCAAACATCTTGGTTATGCATCGCTTAATATGGTCTAGGCGACCATCATATGTGATCAAGCAACCCTAGATAGGAACTCGTAAGATCCACCACACATCCTCTAAGGTGATGCTCATCTTACTTGGTAGGAAGATGGAATGTCTGACTCTCGCTCCACCATCTCTCAGCTAAGGTTGTGAGTAGGCTATGATCTAAAGTAATTTGTGGCATGTGAGCCACGTGAGATAAACCAATCACCTCCAGTGTGATCTCTAAGAAAATCTGGTCACATTGTCTAAACGTTGCCTCGTAGGCCCGGAGCTGCCCATGTCGCTCCCACATCTCTAATACCTCTTAATCCATCTAAGAGGTCAATCAAGTCATTTATTATGATCTCATTCTTCTATTATAAATCCAATTTTTCTATTCTACCATGTTATTCTTCTATTTTATCATCTTATTCATTTATCCCTACCATCTAGGTTTTCCTAAATACCTCTAAAATGACTTCCTAACACTAGCACCCCTTTGGTGGTGCCACCACACCCCTACGGCATGAGCCCCCTCAACATGCTAGTGCACCCTCTCATGACGTCAACACCCCCATCTCGCGCATAGGCGCATTTGCATAGGAGCATGTCTCCTTGCATAAGCATATACGTACCCCATGCCACTTGGAAAATTTTGCATAAGCACCCCTCTTAATGCACTGGAACATACGTGTCTACATATGCTTCAAAGACTTGCGCACCATATGAGCATAGGCATGCCCTAAGGGTCGCGCTTGCGCATTTGCATGCCTTTTCCTACCCTATTTCATGCCCTAATAAATGTGTTTTACCAAAAATTAAATGTTATAAAAGTACAAAGATGAAGAGTTCAAATTTGTGTACCTGTGGGCCATCTGTTGGAAGTCTCATGTAGTCTCTCATGTGATCCACACGGTGTTTCTGTTCTGCACCCTTGTTATTTTCTCTCATAGGTTAGAGCTCAATCAACAGTAAAAAGATAAGTGTGTGTGGTAAATGAACTTACCGAATGGTTTATATACCCACTTTTACCCCTCGCAACGTGTTTCTCACACCCGAGGTGCCTTGGGACTACCATGGTTCTTCTAAATTCTTCTAACACTTTCCGTGATGATTATTTTTAATAAATAATTAATTTTGCGTCAATTTTGTTATGTTAGGGCATATTTTTTCTTCCCGGTGGCCTTTTCTATTACTTGGGGCATATTTTTTCCTTACGGTGACTTTTGGTGATGTCTCATGACTTCATTATTTCTTCTATAATATTTTCTTCTGTAAAAATTTTTAAAAAAATCAAAAACCCCAAAACAAAATTTAAAAAAGGTAAAATCATAAAAATCCAAAAATTGTAAAAATTCAAAAATTGGTAAATGACATGCACGCAGTTGAGGCTGTATCAAATGCATTGTCCTTTAACATTGAAAATTTTCCTACAAAAGTATCTTTCTTAAGTTCTTGTTTGTTCTTGTCTCAAACAACATGTGGATCATCATGATCTACCTCCATTAACAAAGTTGGCTTGTTTACTATGTCGGTACTCACGTGCAAAAGTGATTTGTCAGAGACTATGTCATAATGCATGAATGCTTTCCATGGGACTGCTCGTGTCCTCCAATTTTCCTCTCGCATGTATCCTTGCTTGGGGCACCATTTTTAACCCTTGTCGTTACAACACGAACATTCGGGAATTAAAGCTTGATAACAAAAACATTGGTGTAATTGTCTTGAACGTTGTTTATTTGAGTATGTGTGATTGTACTTGTTTCTTTGTTAGGTTAGTTGGTTTAATTTCTCATATTGCATTGCATTATGTATGTTGCATGGAGTTAAGAATTATTTTACTTTCTTGTATTGCATTGCATTATGTATGTTGCATGGAGTTACGTATTTTTAGCAATGAACAAATGTTAGTAATTTAGCTTTTCATGTTATCTTACACTTTTGTTTATTTCAATAAAGGTCGATGATGTAGATCATAGGGGCAACATGATGAAATAAAAGTTTCTTATTGATGATTGGAGGAAAAGAAAGAGTTATTCCCATTCTCCATTATCATTTCTTATCACTATTAATTTTTCTTCCAAATCACTTGGGGCAATAAACAATCATGTTTATTCCTAGTCCTATTTCTTCTATCCATTTCGATCATATTTTCGATCGTTGATTGACTTCTTCTATCACCCCATCAACACTCAAGGGGGCATCCTTCATTCTACTAATTTTTCTTCAAAAATTTACTTGCTTATGCTTGTCTACTATATTTGAAGTGAATTTACTTACTTCACCTCAAACAGGGGCAAATGTAGACACCTAAATTCCACTTTTGCAATCTTATTGCCAAAAACACACTAATCACTCTCATTCTTACCATTTCCATTATAATTAGTGATTTCCACTAATTAACTAACGTTTCTTACCATTTTGGTCAATTAACAGTGCTTTGTTGATTACCTATCCTCTTTCACATTCGGATGCCACTTTACGACAAATTGTAAGTCAAAATCCTCTTCCAAACAAACAATTAGCAATTATTAGCTAATTAAGCCTATTTTACCCTTGTTTTGGTTAATATACCCCATTATTGACTCAAACCCTCTTTTCACCATTCAAAATCACCCCACTTCCCTCCACAACATCTCAACAAGCTTCAAAATCTCATCCTAGCCTCCGAGTTGACCCTAAGTGGTTGATTAAGGCTCATCACATCTTAATCACTGGTTAATTCACTAATTGTGATCATCAAAGCTTAATAATGATTACCAATTATTAATCTAATTTTTACTTGTAGTCCTATGCGCACCAAGATGCTAGTTTTCCTCAAAGAGAAAACTATAAAAAGGACTCGCCACATACCTTTAAACGTTACACCATGTTTTGATTTTTATATCATATAACAAATATGATTAATGGACCAAGCTCAATCCTTTCCTAAAGTCTTCAATGGGGTTAGTAGATGGGTATCCAATATGATCTTGTAGTCATTTTTGGAGAGACCATCTCACCTTCTTTGGAGTAGCAACAAACCCAATTTGATTTCCCTCTTAGATCTATTTAGGTCTATGTTAGTTAGCAATTCATACATAGTAAGGATGCTTTGTAGATTAATGTTTAATTCCATTTAGTTTACATTCATAGCATGCTTTTAAGCTTTGATCATTGATGTTACATTCCTAAAACTTAGAGCTTGACTATAGGTGGCAATGGTGTTAGCCTTTCCTAGTTAGTCATACTATTTGCTTTTAAATTTTTGGGGTGTTATCATATACTATAACTAATTTAGGTACAAACAAGGCCTAAATCTCAAAAATTGGAAGGTGCAAGGAATGTAATAATACCACTTAAATACATTAATCAAGCTTTGTGGAAAAGCAAGATATTAGTATTAAAATAATATTGATACGATGCGAGCAATGTAACAACAACACTTTTCAAGGTTGAGGCAATGTTTGGAAGGAAAAAAATTCAAAGTATATCAAGGAGTTGTTAAGATGCGAGTAGCATAATGGTACAATCTAGAAACTTAGATCAAGTTTACGAGAAACAAGACATAAGTATCAAAATTGTATCAAGGAGATGTGAGCAACGTAACACTTCAAAGGAAGATAAATGATGAATCAATCCTAACTACAATGAAAATATTGACGTGGGTATCAAGATCAAATGGTTATCAAGATGTGAAGATGTACCAACACACTTTCAACGTTTACCATCTAGTCTCAAGCAAGGACGAATGTAAACGGGTGCAAAAGTGGTGGACATAATCAATCAATAACACACATATGATGCTCTTCTTTTGATCCAAAATATCAACAAGAAAGAAAAGGAGTAGATCAAGTGGGGTTGAAAAATACTTGGCTTCACTTCGCAAAGTTTCACCTCATCTTATGGTGAGTGAAAAAATAAGACAAAGTAATGCTTTGCAAATTTCATGATGAATGACACTTGGCTCAAACTTTAATGGACTCTCCCCTTGTTCAACTAACAAGGTTTTGACTCCGAAAAGTTCTTGCTTCACGAAAGCTCTTTGAAACATGATTGGCTTTGAGTCAGTCAAGTTGGCTCCAAGACAAAATGGCTTCCTAATTGTTTCTCTCAACTAGGTGTCACAAATTACCTCATGAGCATGGTTTTCCAAGGAAGTCACATTGACTAAACCTTGGAGTATCTCAGCTTTACTTTACCCCCTTCGATATAATGAGCAATAAATGTGTTCAATTGTATTTTCACTGGGGTCGCATGAAGATAATTTTGACTCTAAATCTCACAAGTGTATACTAGTCAAATAGGTAAGTGGAGCACTTCCTGTTTTGTCCACAAGGTTTCCTCTTACGTGGACTACTTTGGGGTTCCTGGGAGTATCCCTTTTGTGATTTTAAGGCTTATGCCAAGGGCACTTCTCCCAGTTCAAAGTGATGAGTCGTAGCTCTTAACCGAAACCTACATTAGTGTTTTGAATGTAGTGTATTTTTAATCTTTGAACTTAATGTGGTTTGGTTATACATCGTTTGGTAACTCCGCATCAAACTGTAATAGTATTGGTTTAGATTATGATTTGTTGACAAGCATATTTTGGTCCTACACGTGAAATATTAGTAGTTCTCCAAAAAAGATCAAAACATCATAAAAGAGGATTTAAGTCAAGACCACCTAAAAGATGCGAGGGAAGAGCATACGCAGCACAAAAACCCAACTATGGAGAATACTTGTGAAATCAAAGTGCAAAGCAATTCATTTTAACCGAAGTGATGTTCATTCCCTTAACCATGATTCAATGAAATGTTTGAAAGCATGAAAAAGGATTAGAGTTGTTTCTGATTCCCAAGATCACCTAGAAGGTATGAGGGAATAGCATATGCAACTCTATCCTAATAAGTGAAAACAAAACATTCATTAAATTCAATCAAACAATTTAACAAGAAACATGAATCAATATACCCTGCAAACAATAGTTAGTCTTCCAAAACCAAGGTAAGATGTCAACAATAAAAAGATCAAAATTCATGCAATCTTGAAAAGAGTGCTCAAACTCTAATAGAACAACCCCGTACAGCACTTGAGGAGATCACCCGTGTGCCGCTTATAACACTTACGCACCATTAACAAATGTTGCATAGACCGACATCGCACACACGACTCTACTAAAAACATAGACAATGATTCACACACACGTCTAGAGAGACGAGGATGCAAACGTAAAAGCACATGCATGGTTCTCGACAAGAAAACAAACTATAAATATATAGAATGACGCATGCGTGGACAGAGACATAGTACCTACGCAGACCTACAAGCATATGTGCGGGTCCGAGAGCAACACAAAGGGTAAAATAGCAATGCAACGTATGCACGGCTAGAGAACCACCTACACGACCTTACATTAGTAGAGACCCCCTAAATACGTATGCGCGGCCCATCCTAACACCTACGCATGTACCTAGAGTGACGTATAAAATATGGAATTCTGACGCAAAAAACTTCAAAAAGGTCAAATTTTTACTATCCTAGCTCAAAATTAACAACAACCCATTACAATTAAACCTGCAAAAGAGACTCAACACATGTAAAGTTAGCAAAATACATCAAGTAATTCAAATTATTTAACATGTGCATGATTAGGGTTAGTCCAAATTGAGATAAAACTAGCAAAACTTGACATCAAATGTTAAGGGACTAAGGATTTGTCCCACTGGGCATGCCAAATGTGAACATATAGAAATTTTCCATGCTAAAAAAAAGCTAACACCTAGTAGCTTCTAAGCAATCAATCAAACCTACTATAGAACCATCAAGATAAGAGCTTATGAGAAACAACTTCTTTAATGCATGAACAATCTCAAATCAAAATGCTAAGTTATTTCTTACTCTCTAGATTGCTAATCTAACAAATGAACCTATTTAGATCACTTTAGCAATCAAAAGGAGTGATTTCCTCAAGGTTTAAAGATGGAATCTCACCAAAACATGGCTACAAGGCCATTTTTGGATCTTCCCATGCTCTTTAATTTGAGAGAATGGATGCAAGATGGAGAAGCTATTTCCTTCAATGGAGAATGGCTCAAGATCAAAATGCCTATAGTTTATCCTAGGGAAAATAATGTGTGTTTAGAAGGAAGGAGGAGGGTTATTTATATAACCTTCTTGTTTGAGAAAGTTTTACTGACTTGGTGCGTGTGGGATAAGGGTAAAACAAGATTATGAATGGATAAGGTTATTTTAGAAAAGGTAATCTTGATTTAGAAGAGTTTAATTTGCCATTAGTAAATCATGGAAATTAGGGAGGTTTTAATTAATCAAAGGTGATTAATTAATAAGTAGATGTAAGCATGTAGAAGCCATTAGAGAGAAAATTAGCATGATTTGGGGGATTGCAAGAGAGGAGTTTGATCCAATAAATAGTAATTTATTGAATTAGGGTTGTGAGCATAATTAATTAACCCAAATAGACGTGTGGACATTAATTAATGAAAGTTAGTTAATTGGCATCCTAAGTGAGGAAAGAGTTGATTAATTAATGAAAGGTCGTTAATTAATGAGTATGAAGAGGAATGTTAGCTAATTAGTAGAAAAGTGATAATTATTAAGGAAATGACGAGAAGAGGATAATTAGTGGAATTTCGATTAAAAATGCGTAAGGATTTTAGGTGTTTACTGATGTCATAAGAGGTATAATCAATGCAAGCCGCATGAAATGACTGAGATGTTTTACACGGGTCATCTTTTCCATCATAGATAGAATTTTTAGGTGCAATAAAACCAAGAGGCAAAGGGTAAGCAGTCAACTTGAGAGCTAGTGGATTATGTAATAATTGAGTGGAATCCATAGCATGAGGAGAATTAGGTACACCTTGTAATTGTAAGATTTGATCTTGTAACATGTGAATGAGGGTTTCAATGATTGTGTGTCGGATGAAGAAGCATGTGAACCATTAGATATTGGAGGTGTATTATTAATTGTGGCTACATGAATATGCATGGAAACATTGTTCATTGGAGTATTAAGTGCCCTAAGAATGTGGAGATTGTAGATGTAGGAACAATAAATGTTGGCATGATGAGAAAAAGGTTGAGACCTTCCCAAAAGAAGCTTCATTAGATGGATGATCACAAGAAAGCTTGGTAGCAAGAATAATTTTGATAATATGCTCAATATGATGAGGATTATCATGAATTTTAGCATGAAAATTAGATAGAAGTGTAACTTGGTCTTGGTCCATAGCATTTTCATTATGATCATAAGAATTATCACTATGAGTTTCAATATCATGTTGAGGAGCCACATGAGCAATATTAAGGATAGATGATTGACATCAATAGGCATAGAAGATGAGGCCATGAGGTTATGATGCTTATGAGTAGGAGGAGAAATCTCAATATGCTCAATAGGTTGATTTGTAAACCAATCACTACACCAAGGGCATGGGAGGAAAAATATAAAAACTAAAATAAAATGTAAATATTAGGAATTACCAAATAGCATATACTCATGAAAATGGAGAAACCCTAGGGAAAAAAAGGCACAATGTTCAATTCAAGAGTCAAGTTCACCAAATGTTTTATCATTTTTTAGGTTTTATTAAAATTTATACATATAACTAAAAAGGATTGAAATATAAGCTATAAGGGGTTATTATGATTAATTAACTTCCAACATTAACCATTCACATTAGAATAATTCATTAATACTTGCAAAAAAATGTACACGATATAATACAAGCTCAAAAATACATGGGATTGAGTGCACTTAGCTTATTGTGAATGATTTTAGGTTGATTTGGGTGATTTGAATGATGAAATAAGTGTATCTCGGACTCGAGAGTTCCTTGAAACTAGAACTGTGACTTTAAGATGCTCTTTGGAAGGACTGTATAATAAGGGTAGGAATGTTTGTATGGTATTAACCCTACTCAAAACTGGGATTTGTAACTTTTTGGGTTTATCACTTGTTTGAATACATTTGTTGTTCTCTTTCAATAATCATCGATAACACATGGGGTGTCTAAATTCCCAACTCAATATTTTAAACCCTAACCATAGATAATAATTCATGTAAAATAAACATTAGTTTGGTTATGAGTACCCCCATATACCATTGATGTTGGCCTCAAACTACACATTACTCTCCACATATCATGTGATATCTAGTTGTAGTGCAATCAAATTTTACATCCTTCCTTTGACAAAGCTTGACTTGAGTTTATCTCTTGAAAATATACTTGAGTGAGTGACTTTGAGTGCTTGAAAATGTGGGAAGAAGTCCCCTAGACCTAGTGGGATGCTTAAAACTTTTAAATGGTGTTTCCTAGTGAATGTGTAGAGATATTTGTAGAGTTTAGGGAGCTTTGAGTGCCTTTTGTGGTATCTTTTGTAATAAGAGTCCATAAGAGTGCTAGGTATTAAATGAAGCAAATTGAAATTTCTTACAAATGCTTCCGAAGGTGATTTAAGTTACAAAGGCCAACTAGGGAGGAGTAAATGACCCAAAGAATAACTTGTAACTGAAATTTTAGGACTAAAGTGAATAAGTTCAAAACCATACACTAGGGTCAAGACCGTACAAATGTGTTTTGCCCATGTTGTACATTTTTACCCTAAAGGGGTTATTGAAGTGTGAATCTTCAAGATGACAAGTGGAGTTTATAAATGGATTTTATGCATTCAATTCTCATAAATTGTCAACAGATGAGTGTGTATGATCAAGTAAGTTATACAAGAGACCTAGAGATGTATAGAATGATAATGGGTAAAGTGCACTTGTTTGAGAAAGAGAGAAATGTCAGGACTAGTAGTGTCGAAGGGTAGATTACCAAATTTGAGTGTTTACACAATCTTGTTATGGAGTTTTTGACCTAATAACCATGTAAGGGTTCTTTATAAAAATTCACTATTGAATAGATGGATACAAAAAAATTAAAGGAAAATTCTAAATATGCAGTGGTACATGACTATAAAGTGGTTAGAAGGGACTTGAAATTTTAGTTTTTATCCATTCTAGATGTCCTACCTTCATAACATAGTTGAAATTCTAACATTAATGAAACTTTTCTTGCAAAATAACATTTGGTCCCTATTTTGGAAGATGCCCTAACTTTAGAAAATAAATCTATTCCACTCAATATAACACCATAGTAAAAAGACTCAATGAAACTTTGTATAGACTATAAAATGTTAGGCACTTATAGAAAATATTTATAAGTTTTGAATTGATGGGAATAGTTTCATTGAAACTCTACGCATGGTTATTATTTGACTCTATCAAAGATATTTATAATATAAATTATGGTGCATATATGGGTAAATATGTGCATTGTGTGGTGGTTAATAAGTTGGTGGGATGAAATGCATTTTTATTGGGTAGTGTGTAATGTATAGTGCATGGGAAAGGTTTTGGTAGTGTGTATAAGAGAGGGTTCCATGGAAGGGGAAGAGGGTTATGTTGAAAGGGATAATGGGTGATGTGTATAGATGGGATAGTATATGTATAATATGTGATATATGTGTATGTGCGGGATAACATAGGTGGGTGTATATGGGGTGTTAATAATATACATATATGGTGTTATGTGTTGGTTATATAATTGTATATGTGAACAGAGGTTATATATCAACATATACATTAAAATAATTACATCTAAATTAGATAACATATTTAATTGTATAGTATTATAACATATACAACATAGGAAATCACTTGTTTTAATGGGAGAGTGAAATTATTCATTAAGTTGCCTCTATTAAATAAGACAAGGAGAGGACTAAAAGAGAGCGATTCACTTGAATGATCACAATTAAAGGGATTATCTACCTCATTCCCTTTATGGATATTATATTTTTGGTTCCACTAATATTGGCTCCGTCAAAACCATTTCCTTTCTCATTCTAGTTAATACTAATCTTTCATTCAATCCATTCCTTAAAAATGATGACCCAAAAGGGCTTAGTTTTGGGATATATTATTGTATTTTCCTTTATTTATTTCACTCCTTTACATTATTTTAAATAATCATCAACAAAAAAATTCACTAGATTTGGTGCACTGGGGGTTTGATCTTGCAGCCTCCCAATATCTACATGTTTAAAATTAAATTTCATATGTTTTCTTCCTTAACTTCATTATAGAAAAAACTCAAGGGAGACTTATAACTATCTCTTTTATCAACAATTGTTATTCTTTTTTCTAAATTCAACTAAGATGATTTTTATGCCATTATTTTTATCTTCAATTATTTTTTCGATTAAATAATATTATCATTTTTGCAAAGCATTGGGATTTAGCTTGTAGTTTGTTGAGAATCAATGTTTGAGACAAAATATGATGACCTTGTCGAGTGGATAAAAATTTTCCTTGGAAGTGGGTTGAACATGAGGAGTGGTTAAAATTTCTTGGTATTCATTTTGCTTTTAATAACACACCCTATGAATTATGGTAATATGTTCTTGAAAGAATTGAGAAGAAAATAACCTTTTAGATCACATCCCCACCACTCATTACTTTTTCTCATTACGATTATCAAGCTACACTTTCTTCAGATCACTTACACATTAGTGATTATATTGGCTCGATTTCAATCAATAGCACTTGTGTTGATCCATCGTGTCCTATCAACACATGTTCTATTGCACTCCTTTTTACTATTGGTTATCCACTATCGCAAATTTCATATCTAATTCCCAAATAATATGGTGTTGTCTAACTTATGTTCATTTTTGGTCCTCTCACTCTCCTTGTTCCTTTTCTTGTGGCACCATCACTTGAATGTGTGACATGCTCTTAGTCTCACCTAGATCCGTAAAAATCAGGATATTATCTCCATGAATCATTTATGCCTAAAATTTATTCACAAAAAAATCATTTCTATCAATGTTGTTCCACCATCTACACCATGGTCGCACCCTCCCTCGGGGTTGTCAATGCATCCACTATAACACCTACGTCCCCGCGGTCTCTTGAAACCAAAGCACACACTACTCCTAACTCTCTTATTCGCACTTGACCTACATGGTCTCATCGTCCCGTTAGTCCATCACATCAATATAAGTCCACCACTCGCACCACTCCTTCACCTTGATATGTGTCACCTCCACATCGGCTTCACATAGGTGTCCATCACCTCCACATTATGTTTCACATAGGTTTCCATCACCTATGTGTTCTCCTTCACATAGGTCTCCATTACCTACACATTTTGTTACACAAAGGTTCTCATCATCTCCACAATATACTCATCGATCGCATGTATATAGGTTTCATTCATCTCGCGCAACATCTATCTCATATACCACCACTCTTAGAGCATGGTCATATGCCTTCATCACCACAAAAATTGGGCATAGGACCCTCCTCCTTTACCTTCATTGGATAGAATATTCATTATCACACACTTGGGGGGCATCACACTTATATCTCCCCTTCTAGCATTAACACGTGTATCATTATCAATAAAAATTCACTAGATTTGGTGAACGGGGGTTTGATCTTACAAGATCCCAATATCTACATGTTTAAAATTAAATTTCATATGTTTTCTTCCTTAACTTCATTCTAGAAAAACTCAAGGGAGACTTATAATCATCTTTTTATTAACAATTGTTATTCATTTTTCTAAATTCAACTAAGATACTTTTTATGGAATTATTTTTATCTTCAATTATTTTTGGTGATAAAATAGTATTATCATTTTTACAAAGCATTGGGATCTAGTTTGTAGTTTGTCAAGAATCAATGTTTGAGACACAATATGATGACCTTGTCAGAGTGGATAAAATATTGTCCTTGGAAGTGGGTTGAACATAAGGAGTGGTTAAAATTTCTTGGTGTTCCTTTTTTTTTTATAACACACCCTATGAATTAAGACAATATGTTCTTGAAATAATTGAGAAGAAAATGACCTTTTAGATCGCATCCCTACCACTCATTACTTTTTCCAACTATGATTATCACACTACATTTTATTCCGATCACTTACACATTAATGTTTCTATTGTCTTGATTTCAATCAATAACACTTGCATTTATCCATCGTGGTCTATCAACACATGTTCCATTGAATTCTTGTTGTTATTGTCTATCCACTATCGTAAATTTCATATACAATTCCCAACTTATATAGTGTTGTCCAGCTTCTGGCCATTGTTGGTCCTCTCACTCTCCATGTGCCTTTTCTTGTGGAACCATCACTCGAACAGTGTGACATGCTCTTAGGTCTTGCCTAGCTTCGTAAAACTCAGGCTATTATCTCCATGAATCATTTATGCCTAAAATTCATTCACAACAAACAAGTCATTTCTATCAATGGTGTTCCACCATCTACACCATGGTTGTACCCTCCCCTTGGGGTTTCCAATACATCCGTTATAGCACCTAGATCCCCGCGGCCTCTTAAAACTAAAGCACACACTGCTCCTAGCTCTCCTATTCACACCTAGCCTACATGATCTCATTGGTCTACTACTTCATCACATCAGTATAGGTCCACCACTTATACTACTCCTTCACCTCAGTATGTGTCACCTCCGTATTTGGCTTCACATAGGTGTCCATCACCTCCACATTATGTTTCACATAGGTTTCCATCACCTATGTGTTCTCCTTCACATAGGTCTCCATTACCTACACATTTTGTTACACAAAGGTTCTCATCATCTCCAAAATATACTCATCGATCGCATGTATATAGGCTTCATTCATCTACGCAACATCTATCTCATATACCACCACTCTTAGAGCATGGTCATATGCCTTCATCACCACAAACATTGGGCATAGGACCCTCCTCCTTTACCTTCATTGGATAGAATATTCATTATCACACACTTGGGTGGCATCACACTTATATCTCCCCCCTTCTAACATTAACATGTGTCTCATTATCTCACCGCTCCACATTCAAAATTTCACATCTTCATACATTTGTATCGTCATTCCCGATGATGCACTCTCGTTCTGGCTCACATGTGACTGCTTCAGGGCATACTATCTACATGAACCTCACACACTACACACTCAACATTACACACTGCATACTTCACATCGTGCGTTATACATCTTATTTCGTAGCCTCTACTATTTTTATGTCTTATTCACTCTACATGTTCACTACATATCTTTCTCACATCTACTACTACGCACTACACTCACTACCCTATGACACAATCTAGTTCTACGTTCCATACTCAACTATTGAGGGTCTATATCTCAAATGGACCTCACCACACTCACATGTTCAATCACTCATTCACTCACACGCTTACACTCTACACTTTACGCTTTGACAATCACATCTTTTTAGTACACACATTTCAAACCATTTCCCGGTGAAGCACTCTCATTTATGGTTCATTCTTGACTACTAAGGTCATATACAAATGAATCATATTGCATGCATACACATCCACTCAAGGGAAAGTTACTCCTATCACCCACACTTTGCATTTCATTTTGTCCCATCCACAACATACTTTGCATATCTTGGTTACATTTAATATTGCTTACTTATGCTTACATGTTCACTTTATTGCACATGATAGATAGATATCTTGTATGCCATTATCTTTATCATACACTCATGCACATTTACTTTTTTCTAGTTCGATCATAGATTCTATAAATCTACACACGTAGCATGGATGTTTGGCACAGTACTATTCCCAATCCCACAACGTCTCTGGGGAATCCATTTTCATACATTACATGTGTTATTATTTCATTTTGTTTCATAGCACATTACTTTATCGTATTATACACACCTTGACATACTTTTCATCTTTCTAACATGCTAACGGTGCTTTATGGGCAACATTTATTATGCATGACTATCTCATGTTGTCATAGTTTTATGTTACATTTCTTGTCATTGCTTGCTCTTTGTATGCTCTTGTTTGTGGGATTTTCCCTTTTTCTTGTGTGCACAATGTATACTTTTGGCTTCATCAGTCTTGATTGTCTTGCAATATCATGAGTGGTGTCCCATGTTTGTAACCCACTTTTCACGGTATATATTATCTTCTTACATGTTTGCATTACCTTATTGTGTCTTAGCTCACACATTATCTACACTTGTATTCTACATGTGTGTTTTACTCATACTAACACTTATTCCTAGCCACTTTTCTTATGTGTTTCTTGGTTTCTACCAAGCACATTCCCTTTCCCCTTGAAGGGCATAGTTTCAACATAGCAGTTGTTTCTCCTTTGGGGTTCATACTCCTTCAACGACTTCACATGAACCCAAAATGAGGGGGCATCATTTTGGTGAATCAGTCACCCCCCTGACAATGTCATACAATCATAGTTCATCACATCATCATAAGTCTTGGTAAAACATAATCATCGGTATCGAGATAGGGCTCAAAATCATACTTGGGTCCTTAACACATCATAGACACTAGCGCCCATACCAGGACAATAGCGCATGGGTGCCCCCCGACCCTTCCCGGAAGCCTTTGACCAGGGGTAGTTACACAACATTTCGGTAGTTCATAACAGTCTATAGAACTCCATGTAGTGGCTTTTACAGGACACACGGTACTTAGCACTCGACTTGCATGCATTACACATCACTTTTCACTTTTGCGTTGGAGTGAATTATTCAATTTTTCACACCATCTATAGTGGTGTCCTACATTTCAGAAGTAGTTAAAGGTTGGAGGATAACACCAAATTTTTCTCCTACACTTCTTCCATGACTTGGCATGAGATCACCCCAAAACTTGTAGCCAATGCAACTGCATGATATCACCCAAAAACTCATTCATCTATATCTTCAAGATCCTTTTTACACCCTTTTTCTCATCACGGATCAGGTGCACATGTTCATTTTTCAATTTTGTAATTTACATACTTTTTACACATTTAGATCATATACACACATATTTGAATACTTGTTCATTTTTCTCTTTTGCAAGTATGTCCTTATGGGAATTGGTAGTCACATCACATCAACATCATCACAACATCAATAATAGTAATCACAATAACATCAACATCGACTACGGGCACATCACAACATCTACACATGCGTTTCCACCCTAGGGTCATTTTCATCATCACTTTTTGCACTTTTTCCTCCTTAGCATCCATGTTTCACACTTTTTATCACTCCATGCTTTGTCTTGTCCCTCGGCATACTTTCTTCATCAATCTACATGGTTATCAGTGCACGCATCTCTTATCTACTTTATGTTATCAAGCATTCTCTCAACAACATAAAGTGGGGAAAATGTAGACACAAAATCATGCACTTTGGGTATCTATTTAGTCATGATTACATACTACTATTCATATGATTCCTAAGTAAGAAAAGTAATAATTAACCCATGTATTTGGCCACCTTTCTTTTCTTTCTATTGCCACTTTTGGTCTTATACCCTTACTTGTTTAGTATGCCTTTTTATACCTCAACATTTATCATCCTAGAAACCAGCACCCATCTAGGAGGTTAGCATCGGGCACTTGATGAATTGATTAAATTCCCTTTATAAAAAAACTCATCCTCTACAATTTTGTTAAGCCATTAAGGTTATGCCCTTACATTTCCATGTTATATTGTTGACCATTATCATCATAACCTAAACTTATTGGCATGAATATTAATTAATATAATTATGGCTAATTATCTTTATTTTGTGGTATTTTGAGTATGCATTTTATCTTATGGTTGCAATAATTTGTTTGAATAATGCTTTGTTTGATTCTACTCTTGTTTACGAGTAACTTGTTATATGCAACAACCTATATGCAGTAAAGGACCCATCCACAACAACTCATCCGTAGCTAAAGGGACTCACCTATATCCAAAAGACATGTCTGCAGAAACCCATTTGCAACCAAAGAAGATCACCTACAATAAAGGATCCGTGATTATGAAGATATCTGGGAACATGAAGGATGACACTCCAAGCCTATACATGTTGTGGAAGAGGCAGTTACAAATTGGAACATGAGAACTGAAGATAACTCAATAATAGATCTGACTACTTATTACAAATCACTGAAGAATTGATTAATCAGTTAAATACGTGATTTTAGGAACTTAACAGTTACTTGAGTTATGTATTTGATATCTGGAAAACTATTAGTTAGTTTCATTACATGTTTTGAAACTCTTGTTGTTCTGTTTAATATTTTCCACGCGTTTCATTGAAGATCGTTTACTTGGTTTGTTTGAACTCCTAGTTGAACTCTTATTCTCACATTTCATTGTAATTAAGGAATATAAAAGAAAGAGATTGAATGTTAAAAAGGGAGTAGAGATCTAGATGGATAATTAGAGAGTAGAGGATACACATATAAAGAAGTTGTTTTGTTCCTAAATGTAATCTTCATGCCAATTCAATAAAGAATATGAGTTTTGTTCAATAGATTTTAGTTACAATCCTTAGGAGGGATTAGCACCCAAGGTAGGGTCCACTTGTGGTCTGCTAAACCCCTCCATAGTTTTGTCACTTTGTTTCATTGCATGAGTAGATTAACAATAAAAAATTTCTTTATCAATATCCTAAATTTACAAGATTTTATTTAGATATAGTGTTAGAATCCATTTACTTTTAGTCTGAGTTTAGTTTATTTCCAATCATTTTTATTTCAAGCATTGTTGTGACAAAAATTTCTTTCCATACCTCTTAAAATCCTTGTAATTGTGCATACAACACTGGCATTATTGAAATTTTATGTCCCTTGGTTTGATGATTAAATGATTGTGGATTAGTGAACAACATATTAATTGTTGCAAGTTAATTTGCACCATCATTTTTGGCATCGTTTCCGGGGATACTACCAAGTTATAAGGTTTTTGAGAGGTTTTTCATTTCCTAGGAACAATTTAGGTTTTAGGAAATTTCACCTCCAACTAACCCCCCACTAATTTATGTTGATTGAGTTGAGCTAGTTGATGCATGCACCATCCAAGAGATGCCCATGGTAGATTCTTACCCAATCCATAAGTAACACATATTTCTATATTTGATTCTAAAGAAGATATACTTTCCTATGTACAAGGTTTGTTATTAGAAGATCCCTTTCTAAGTGAAAGTTTTGAAGCTTCTCATGATAAACCAGACATGGCAGAAAAAGTGAACCAAAAATTTTGAAGATGGGGAAACTACCTTCAAGTTTCCCATTTACAACAATGATGAGCCTGTTGCTATGAAGAATATTTCTCCATCAGCCCTTCCAAACTTCCATGGATCCATAACTGAAGACCTAGACACATTTTTGTTTGAGTTTGATGTATTATGCGAAGCTATGATTATACCACTAATTCACATAAATTGAAGTTGTTTCCTACTACACTCAAGGATGCAGCCTTGAGATGGTTCATGGGTTTAGGAAGAGATGTCATTACCACAGGCACGGATGAAGAAAAAAATTTCACCAAGTACCAGGACTACTCCGGACCAGTAGGCCGAGGAGGTGATGAAATCTTTAAGATGACACAAAAGGAGGATGAGCCACTGGAAGACTATCTAGAAATATTCATGTTCTGCGTTCATAAGACAAGGCACACAAGACTACCTCCTAAATATTTCAAATTACTCTTTTTGAAGGGACTCGGTGAGGAAGACATGGATGCTATAGATCTAATAAGAGCTGGAGACATTTCAAAAGCTACCTTTGATGAGATTTATGAAGACTGTGAGAATTAATCTAGAGCTACTATGAAGAGAATAAGAAATGTAAGATCAAGGGGTGGATCAACTACCAAAACAATTGGGAAATATCTAAGTCAAAGATTGTTAACATGTTTAAGAACATGAAGCAGGAGATTTTCAATGACATGGCCACTCAACTAGATGATTTACATGCCAAGAAGAAAAGAGAAGATGCAGAGGTATAACTTACAAAGTTATTCCATGCATGCAGAAGAAATAAAGTTGATTATAGATGTAGAGGATTAGCCATCATTGCACAAGAAAGGGAGGCTTCACCTAAATTCAAGATGTTGAGACAAAGGATGGGAAAGTATTCTATGTTTCTCAAAGGAAACTATGACCACCAAGACAAGGAGGTATGTCACAAGACCATATGCCATCATTTCATAATTGGGCTAGTAATCCATATATGCAACCCCCACCTTGGGCTAATCCACAACAAGGTTGGGCTCCATACCCTAGCCAATACCAATAACAATGGAAACCTTCATTTTTCATTCCAAAAACAATGGAAACAACCCCTCAATCATGGAAGTATCCTTGGAGAGGAGAGCAACAATAGAATAATCCACCTCCTAATTACCAACAATCTTACCAACAACCTCCTTATCTTCAAAAAGCTTTGATGCCAAATCCCCAACCTGGCTCTCAGCCAAAAGCTAATCAACTATCATCTCAACCAATTCCTAACCCCAATAATAAATTTTCTCAGCCAGCCTATTCCATGGAGCCAACTCAATACCCTACCTATCCTGTTAATGTTAATAACATCCATCTTTGCTTTTCCTCCACCAAGTGGGCCCACCATTACAGAGATTGTAGATGAACCACAGCTACTATAGACTAATTTGTAGCAAAGTGAAAACACAGTGCAAGTTGATCCGTAGCAATACAACAAGGGTAAAAGTATAAGCTAATGAACCACCATTTCTAGAGAGATTACAAGAAAAGAAGACTGAACTCAAATTAGATTTTGATTTTGATTTTGATTTTGTCAATCAGTTAAGGATATTTGTGTCAAAATTCCACTTATTCAAGACATTAAGGATGTGCCCATCTATAACAAGTTGGTTAAGGATCTATGCATTAAAAAACTAGGCAAAAGAAGGAAGGATCCATCCACTATACAAGTTATTGGACAACTAGCTGATATCATGCTTGGGAATTTAGTTTTACTAAAGTATATAGATATAGGAAGTCCTTTGGTAAATGTTACAATTAATGACACAACAATAAAGAACACTTTGATTAAATTAGGGGTAGCCATTAATTTCATGACCAATAAAATTATGGATGATCTGAAATTGGAAGGACTAAGGCCAACAACTATAGTCTTACAACTTGCAGATAGATCAACAGTGAGACCTAAAGGAGTACTTGAGGACATAGTTGTGGTGGTAGACTCTTGGGAATACCCTGATGACTTTATTATTCTACAACCCAAGGCAAGTTTAGGAGGATATACTATCATCTCTAGGAAGGCCATGGTTGGCCACTGTTGATGCATTCATAGGTTGCATGTCTGCAACATGATTATTTCTAATGGAAGTGGTACTAAAAATTTGATGCTCTATCCTCCTACCCAACCATTGAATGATGAAGATCAAATAATTTGGGTAGAAGAACCAAAAGAATATTAGAACTCTGTACAACAAATCATGATATTCAAGAAGTCTTGTACCATTAAAGGAGAAGATGTTGTTCTCTCCAATGTCTTACAAAATAACTATGGAAAAAATGAAGAAGTGCATGATAGATTAAGGTGTTTAAACTACCCCTTGAACTAATTTACTGCACGTAGTAAAGCACCATGGATATTCTAGGTAAGAATAAAATTCTTCATCAACTCCTTCCCCGTGATTACATACTAAATACTAAGAGAAGCAATGTATATTCAATGATTGATCTCTCCAAGCAAGTGGAAATAACTCCAGGAAGGCCACTTAATGTAAATAAGATGTTAAGCATATAGTAAAAGCAATTGTTGATTGCCCTTTTGTAAAAACATAAAGCAACATTTGCATGGGATTATGGTGACATGCATGGAATTCATCCTAGGCTCTGTACACACAATATTTATATCAAAGATAGTTGTAAACCAATCAAGTAGCCATAAAGAAGAATGAACCCCACAATAAGGGAGATTATAAAAGGATCATTGAAGAAGTTAGTGGATGTTGGATTTATATACCCAATATTAGATAATTAGTCAGTGTCATCCCTTGTCATTGTTCTAAAGAAGAATGGAAAATCCATGATCTACGTAGATTATAGAGAGTTGAATGCAATAGCAAGAAAGATCATTTTCCATTGCCTTTCATTGATCAGGTACTTGACACTTTGGCTGGTAAAAATATTTCTCTTTTCTTGATGGATATAATGGCTATAATCAAATTCAGATTGCACTAGAGGACCAAGACAAAACTACCTTCACATGCCCATAGGAACATTTGCATATTCAATTATTCCATTTGGCTTATGTAATGCACTTGCTACATTCTGAGGGCGATTTGAGAATCTTTTCGATCTATTACAAATGACTGCATGGAGGTATACATGGATGACTTCATGGTACATGGTAGCACTTTTGAAGAAGCTATGAAAAATATGGACAAAGTCTTGAAGAGATGCAAAGAGCATAATTTGTCCTTAAGTAATAAAAAATGCTACATGATGATGTCTAAAGGTATAGTTTTAGGACACTATCTTTCTTCTGATGGAATTCAAGTTTTTATTAGATCGGGTAACAAATAGGATCAGATCCAAAAGGCCTTACGAAAGAGAATACATCGTGAAAGCACACAAAAAGATGCAAAAAGAGAGATAGGATCAGAATGAGTTAAAAAAACTTAACAAAAAAAAAGGTCCAAACCAAGTCATAAAAAGAGATAAAACAAAATAGTCTGCTACTGACTGAACTCAGCTTTACCAAAAGACAACAAGTAGTTCAAGAATAGAAACAAAGAAAACTAGTTTATCTTTTGACATTTGGGGGATTTCCTAAACTTCTAGTAGGATTCTCTTGGTTGTGCTCGTGCTTCAGCTCCTTTTGAGTTTTCCCTCCATCATCTTCATCCTCAGAGCTGCTAATGCAGAGTTGGAATTTCCTTTTCTTTGGACCCTCTTCTACTACCTCCAACTGAGTGTTCATCACACCACTTCTCCAACTCTATAACTTCCCCCTTTATGTTCCTCTCAGACATACAAATTTGCAATACTTACTATCATCCCTTCCCTCATATCAAAATTATCTTCTTCCATAACCCACATGACCATCTCCATATGTTGCGTTCTTTTATTCGAGTCCTCATAGTTCTGACCCTCATCCTCAATAATTTTGCCTAAAAACTTTGAATGGTAAATTATTTTACTATACCATAGCTATGAACTGGAGTGGTGGAGGAGTACTTTATCTAAGTAGGACATTGGGTGGGCTTGGGTCCTTAATGTCTCGTTGAGCAATCCACATTTGGAGCACCCCACTATGTTCTCGCTTGTCCGTATGGAGAAGTTCGACCCCTTCCTCAAGGTATCCCCATGGCCACTTATTGAAATCATCTAATGAACTCAATGGGAATGGAACTTGGAATGATAATTATTAACTACTTGTAACTCACCAATAGCCCAAGACCTTGAGTTCAAGTTGATGGAATTCAAGTTGATCCAGCCAAGATATATGTTTTTGTAAATTTTCCAACACCAAGGAATAAAAAGAATGTTAAGAGCTTTTTAGGCCACGTTAGTTATTATAGGAGATTCATACAAGATTTCAGAAAGATTTCAATGCCATTGTTTGTGTTATTAGGAAAGGATGTTACCTTTGAGTGGACTAAAAATTTTGAGATTTCATTCCAAACTTTAAAGTAAATGTTAACTACTGCCCCTGTATTAAGAGGACATGACTGGAACCTACCTTTCCACATTCATACCGATGCATCAGACCATGTCATTGGATTTGTCTTAGGACAAAAATATGGAGTTCTGAATTATGCAATTCATTATGCTAGCAACAACTTGCAGCATGTTGAACTAAACTACAAATAACAGAGGACTTATTGCGCTTTTTATCCTATCAATAAATTCAGACACTACATCACAAGTTATCCAGTGTTCATTCACACTGACCATGTTGCAATCAAATATCTAATAAATAAACCAAGTAGTAAGTAGCAGAATCATTAGATGGTTGCTCCTTCTACAAGATTTTGATGTCACAATATTGGATAAGCCTAGCAAGGACAACGTGGTAGCATATTTCCTTTCAAGAATGGAGACTAATGATGAAGAACATGTAGTTGATGACTCTTTTCCATATGAGCACTTATTTTCTATCTCTACAAAAACACCTTGGTATGTAAACATAGCCAACTATCTGGTTTTAGGTAAAACACCTCCACACTACTTATACTATGAGAAGAAATATATAGTTGAAAAGAGTGTGCATTTTTCTTGGATAGTTGGATTTCTATTTCATACAAGGAAATATCATATCATGAGAAGGTGTATAGATGATGAAGAGATATATGATGTCCTCAGAGCATGCCACAGTGAACCTTGTGGAGGACATTTTTCGTAAAAAGAACAACATAGAAAGTG